>CM063522.1:36553181-37178181 GCA_032199755.1 Ambrosia artemisiifolia
AGACTGGAGAGGAGGCTTTGATAGCTGAGAAGTCACCCACTGAGAAAGCAGCTGAAAAGATGGAAAGTGCACCCAAGAAAGCTGAGGAGAAAGATATGGTAAACATTCCTCTTGAAATAAAATCAAAGCTGTGCTCACCTAGGTGCGTTACAGCTGTCGCATACTGTTTATCACACAACAGACGAGTTTTAAGAGAAATGGATGATATTCGTAAAATCAATTCTGAAATGAAAGAAAATGAGTGGGCATATCAGCGAAAGTTAAATGCAACTCTAGCTGAAATGCAAACTTTAAAAGAATTTGTGCTTAAGAAAGATTTTCTGATAAATGATTTAACCTCAAAACTAGAGAAATCTAGAAATGAGACAACTCGTCTTCAAATTGTTGTGGATAAATGGAATGTGAGCAAACAGGCTCATGCTGATATAATCGATTGTGGAAGACAATCATTCGTAAAGGATGGAATTGGGTATAAGGATAAGAATGGAATCGAAAGATCTCTATTCTTGCCCTTGAGCCAAAGTGAATACATACCCATTCCAACACCTCATCCTAAAAATGATCTTTTTGAAAACAAATGTGATGAATCTGAGTCAAATGCTAACATAAGTAAAAGCGATGCAGATATGACCCAACAGGGTCGGGTGGAAGATGATGAGAGTTGTGGTGGGCAGACAATGGGGTTAGGACATCCAGGTGCCAATTACTCCACAGTGAATTGGTTCATCTGGAACAATGAAAAGTCTAAAAACAATTTGATTTCGGATGACTGTAATACTTTAATTAATATGGATAAATGTAATAGTTTATCTAGGATGGATAACTGTAATAGTTTATCTAGGCCGGATGACTGTATTAACTTGACTTCTAAACTAGATTCAAAGGGTGCTGTGGCCCCTGATGATAGGAAGAATCCTATCAGACGTTCAAATGTTTGTGTTGACAATGTTATGCCTGTTTGTGTTGATCTTAATGCTGCATTCTCTGATGATAAACATACGTGTAAACCACCTATGTTTGTACCAGAACTAAAGCTTAACAGGTTTGGGAAATTTCTCACTGAGGAAATCCCAGAGTTTATCCCTTCATCCACAGATGTATCAGGTTCTGAAGAATCACAAAGTGAAACAGGTAACTCAAGTTCTGAAGAATCACTAAGTGATACAGAGAGCAACATCAGCATACCTGACTGCAACACAAATGAAGAATCAAGTAGCAGCAAGGATGAATCATGCTCAAGAGAAAGCTCCTGCTCAAACAAGATCAAGAAAAGAACATCACAATCATCATCATCCAGATCTTCTCCAAAGATCAAGCCTAAACACTCAAAATGCTTTAGATGTGGAAAAGAAGGACATGTGGTCAAAAAGTGTCATTTAAAACCTAAACCACAAAATGATGTCAAAACTCAAAACTCTTTTTCTGATCAGATCAAAAATCTTCAAGAAACAGTAAAAAGTTTTGTTAAAACCACACAATTTTGGAAGAGAAAAGAGTCAATGATGGGTGAAAATCACGACAGATCAAAACTAAAACAAACTTGGATTCCCAAAGTCACTTGATTAAATGTCTGAGTCGTGATTGTACATAGATTTTCTTTAGTTTATCTTTGTATATTATTATTTTTTTTGAGTTGGATGCTGTGCTCGTTTTCAGTCAAATCCCAAGCAACCTCATGACACTGCAGTCAAAAGAATCTTCCGCTACCTCAAAGGAACACCAAAGCTTGGTTTATGGTATCCTAAGAGTGATAATTTTGATTTAATCGCTTACTCTGATAGTGGTCATGCAGGTTGTAGAATTGATAGAGAATTTGTCTCTGGTGGTTGCAAATTTTTGGGGAATCGGCTTGTATCTTGGCAAAGCAAATTGCAGATAATAGTGTTTATCTCCACTGATGAAGCCGAGTACACTGTTGCGTCCAGTTGTTGATGTCAAGCTTTGTGGATCTAAAATCAGTTGCTGGATTACGGTTTGAATATCATGAGAACCCCAATCTACATTGATAATGATGCTTGTCGTGACATTGTGAAGAATCCAATTGATCATTCAAAAACTAAACATATTGAAATTCGGATTCACTCAATTCGCGATGCGCACGACAAGGGGTACATACAGGTGTTGCCTATCGATACTGCTGATCAAAAGGCAGATATCTTTACCAAAGCTTTCGACAAAACCCGTTTTCGTCAGTTGGTAACTTGGTTAGAAATGATCAACTTTGAATGATTAAAAAAAAAAAAAAAAAAAAAAAAAAAAAACTTTTCTTTGTAAATAAATTATAAAAAAAATCTTATGTTTTAAAATAAAATAAAGATTTTTGGGGGAGAAATAAACCGGTAGATCCCTAAATTTGCAAGTTTTAAAAACTTTTTCAAAAACAATCAAGAAATGATAGGAACTAATCATATTTGTCAGCATGTGAATAGGACCCAGAGGACGTTGTGGCTTCAAGCAACGACATGTCGGTAGATTCAGCCTGGAATTGAGTAAACTGCTAAAAGATGACAAACTAAAAGTCTACACGAGGTGTTGGATTCCCACTGTGCTTCAGGCTTGCACAAGCTGAGTCCGGTCATACACAGGTTGAGAGATCTGTAGAGGAAGAAATTGACAACAATACAGGATTATATGATCATACAAGTTGCTAAACCAGGTGCGGAAACCCTAGCTTAGAACAAACTGATATAAACTCAATCAAAACACAATCAAGATCATTTTAAAAGCTTTTCATAGATTAACTTGTTCAAATAAACGTTTACAGACTGATTACAGTTAATCTAGACCTCAAACTATCAATCTCAGACCTCTCAGGAACACACACACAAAACACACACTCTCAATGACTCGTTCTACATTACAAAAACTTGAAATCTATATATAGTAGCTGTACATTCGCCCAGTCACACTGGTCGAATGTAAGCTTGTTCTACATTCGCCCAGTTTGACTGGTCGAATGTATTCTTCTGTGCATCCCTGTTCCACATTCGTCCTTGACAAAGTACCTTCGCCCACTCTCAGTCACCTTCGCCCACTTCTGTATTCCTTCGCCCCTTAACACATGTTAGTATCTAATCATTAGTCGCAAAACGGCATCTACAAACTCCCCCTCGACTATTGATTAGATCTTTTCCTATCTTCATCCATGGCTTTATTCAACAGTTTGATTCTCAGTATACTCTTCTGTTCTTTCGTCATTTCCGGCTCTAACTTTCTCTTTACCGGCTTTGACACATTCGCCATCTTAACCTTCTTGCCAAGCTTCCCTTCCAGATTACTTCCAGCATTGATATCATAAGCAAAGCAAACACCCACAACTTGTGTGTATTTCCTTGCTTGATCTGCATCGTTTGGCTCATGATGAATCGGATTATAGAATAACATGATGATGTCTTCGAAGGTGCAATTGATCATCCACATAGGATCAAATACATGCACATGCTTGTATTTATCCTTTCCATCTCTCAACACAATCACAGCTTCTGCCTTCCTCCAATCATAATACCAAAATATGAAGTCAGCACTGAAGTGTTGAGGCATAGGCATCAAAGGTATCTTTCTCATCACTTCAGGTGCCTTATAAATCAAAGTAACCCTTTTCAACTTGGTTCTGGGATCAATATCCTTGTGAACTTTCCTCCGAGGATATTGAGGCTTGAATCTATTCCATCTCGTCCTACTCTCCCAAACCAATTTGTCTGCACACCAACCAACATGCGTATTATTCACTGAAGCACCTGACATAGGGAATCTGCATAAATCTCTAACCGCCCAGTACGGTAGAGTTAGCAAATCAATGAATCTGTAGAAATACAAGATCCCTGATTCCCACTTAGCAGCTAGACACTTCAGCCTGCTCAAGTATGTCCACCCAAGAGCTCTTCCTCTGAACTTAGCATTATGAAACCTATAGAAGTTTCCTTGAGCTTCAGGTTTTGGTCGGTTTTCATCCATCAGTCTTAATTTCTTCAAATACTCTTTCAATTCATCAGATTTATTTGAAGATTCTGGCAAATCAGCTCCAAGTACTTTTTCAACAAACTCAGCACTTCTTTTCCTTGCCTTTCTCTTAGCAGACGTATTATGCCTTTCTGTAAAATCAGGAAACACCACGTCTTCATCATTTTGTCTGAAGTACTGTGGATATTCCTCATGTGTAATATCCTCTATCTCAACTTCCTCAAACTCAGGGGTTTCTTTATCATCTGAGTGAGTTCCAACATCCTTTTCAGGAATAGGTGGAATCGACTCATCAACAATAAATTCTTCAAACGTTTTCCCTACTCTCTGTGCAAGTCCATCCAATATCTCCTTTGCCACAGAAGCAGGTACTTCCCCCTCTTCAAGATCAGAATCGTTATATTCCAATTCATAACGCATATCATCTGTTTGGAATATTTCTGCAAAACGACCTGTGAACTCAATGGTCCACTCTCTCTTCTCTAACATGTCTTTGTAAACTTGTTTTGCATCATCAGATAACGACCTCACCTTTTCATTCCAAAACACAGTTTCATCATCTACATTCTCTCCCTTCTTCTTTGAACTAGACTCACCTGTGTCTTTCTTCTTCTTAGAAGGTGGTCTCTTCTCAAATGTAAACTTAGCAGAATCATCTCCTCCATCATTGTCATCACTGCTACTACTATCATCATCCTTTTGGCTTCCTGAACCTTCAGCATCATCATCATCATCATTATTATCATCTTCATCATCACTTTTATCCGATTCTTCATTCTCATCATCCTCATCCTCTTCTTTATCAGATTCAGATGGTTCAAAATCTACTTGTTCAACCTCTTTCTCTGCATCTTCTTCACCCTCCTTCAGCTTGGGTGCTACGTTGTACAAGTCATTAATCAGATCACTAAGGCGTTTGTTTTCAGCCTTCAGCTCTTTGTTATCTTCCTTAATTGCCTTGTATCTGTTCTTATTTCTCAGAACTTTACCTTCAAGCTTCTGATTCTTTGCTTCAAGCTTCTTAACCTTCTCATCTATCTCATCTTGATTAGATTTAGAAGCAACAACGATCTGAAGCATTTTCTCTTCATTCTGCTTAAACTTGGCAATCTCAGCTTGTTGAACCACAAGCATCTTCATCATATCATCCATTCTTTTGTTCATCTGTTTCATCACTTCATCATCCACAGTGACCTTTTTAGACTTGGATTTAGACTTAGATGGCTCAATCTCAGCTTCTTTTCCCTTCTGAGGCTGTGTAAACATGTTCAGAACATTATCCAGGGCAATATTAAACTGATCCACTGGTAATGTTGTAGCCTCCTTAGTCTTTTGTTTCTTTGCAGCTGGTGAAGATTGTTTAGATGATGTTCTAGCATCCGGTAATCTCTTTCCTTTCAACAATAAATTCAACTCCTTCTCTCTGAGTTGCTTAGTGCTTGTTTTCTTAGCCATAGACTTGTGTTTGGGCTTGGGCAAATTTACAACAACTGTTTCACCCTCATTCAATTCATCAAGATTAACAGTCAACCCTTCATCTTCAGCATCAACAGACTGCTTACTCTTCTGAGCTTCTTCTATTGATCTGTTCAAAGATTCAGACTCACCAACCAAAGTGGCCTTTTGTTTGGTAGTCCGGACATTCTCAGCATCCGAATCCCATTGTTCCTCAGTTTCAGTCTCCTCAGAATCAACAGACTCCTCATCTACCAAACCCGTGCCCTTCTTAGCAGTAGTCTTCTTCCTCACTGCTTGTTGTTTTGAAGTTCCCTGATCTGTCTTTCCTTTGCCCTTCCCTTTGGCTCCAGGATTGACAACTTGCCTCTTCCGTTTCGTGCTTGCATCAGCATAAACAAGTGGATCATCATTATCACTATCACTGTCTGGATGCCTTGCTAGATTCTTTCCAGGATCCATGTAATCCTCTCTAGCCAAAGCTCCAAATAACCTTCTGAAAGGTGGTCTCTCTTTTTCAGGCACACCTTTGTAAGCTTTCATCCTTGCCAAAGTTCTCACATTCATATGATCCATATTAAGTATCTGTGTTGGATCCTTCTTCAAGTGTGGATATTTGTGATCGAAGATCATCATCAGAAATCTAGGATAAAGCATAAAGTATTTCTTCTTCAAACCCTTCAACATCTCCAGCATGTGATCTAAGATCATCCCAGCAACGTTAAATGGTTTATTGAGAGTCAATGCAACCATTAACGAGCTTAAACTCTTTCTCATCACATCATAACCACCACTAACACATCCAAACACTAGAATGATGACGTGAGCAAAATACTTGAACTGCACGCTCAGTTTCCCTTTATACATTGAACCATCAGTAATCGGTCCTTTGTATTTCATTCTCAGGAAACATGCTTTCTGCTCAGTCCAGGACAGTTCCCTTGGATCCTCACTTGTTTCAAATTGAATCTGGAGAGCTTCTCTGATATCTGCTTCAGTGATGAACATCTCCATTCCCTGAATCTTACTTTTGATGATAGTCTGATTATCAAAGTAATCATATTTGGCATTGTTATAAAAGTCCTCAACTATATCCTTGTAGATAATAGTTGGTGTTGCCAATGCATAAACCACTCTACATCTCTTCAAGAACTTAATGATCTCAGTGAATTCCACATTCTTCTCTACATCTCCAAGATACGCACAACAATTATGGGTCTTCTCAAACGGCCATTTGCTACTGCTTGATGATCCTTCTTCTTGCACTGTTTCTGGAATAGGATCAGTCACTGTAGTCTCCACAGGAATCTCAACATTAGCTTGTTCTTCAGCCATCTGAAATGGAAAATCAAAATAAAACGTCAAAACACAAAATCGTCAAAAATTCAAAATTTTAGGTTTTCAAAGTTCCACATTCGCCCATATTACACTGGTCGAATGTAGATAAATGTGGTCGAAGGTGCAATATTTTGGTCGAATGTAAAGAGTTTTTGGTTAAAATAATACATTCGCCCATTTAAGGTTTCCTTCGTCCAAATTGTTCCACCTTCGTCCAGTCGATGGACCGAAGGAAAAACTGTTCTTGACCCAAAAATTTGAAATTTTATCAAACCTGTTTTTAATCTTTACTTTTGATCCAAAACTGTTCTAAAGTGACCGATTAAGCTTCGCCATTCAACAATTTCCCTAAACATTCATTCTATATCAGTTTTAAAAAAAATTAGGGTTTATATTGTTTTATAGATCAATCAGTGATTAAAAACTTGTTTATAACCTAATTCCTAACACATTCTAGTAGAGGAAGAAATTGACAACAATACAGGATTATATGATCATACAAGTTGCTAAACCAGGTGCGGAAACCCTAGCTTAGAACAAACTGATATAAACTCAATCAAAACACAATCAAGATCATTTTAAAAGCTTTTCATAGATTAACTTGTTCAAATAAACGTTTACAGACTGATTACAGTTAATCTAGACCTCAAACTATCAATCTCAGACCTCTCAGGAACACACACACAAAACACACACTCTCAATGACTCGTTCTACATTACAAAAACTTGAAATCTATATATAGTAGCTGTACATTCGCCCAGTCACACTGGTCGAATGTAAGCTTGTTCTACATTCGCCCAGTTTGACTGGTCGAATGTATTCTTCTGTGCATCCCTGTTCCACATTCGTCCTTGACAAAGTACCTTCGCCCACTCTCAGTCACCTTCGCCCACTTCTGTATTCCTTCGCCCCTTAACACATGTTAGTATCTAATCATTAGTCGCAAAACGGCATCTACAAACTCCCCCTCGACTATTGATTAGATCTTTTCCTATCTTCATCCATGGCTTTATTCAACAGTTTGATTCTCAGTATACTCTTCTGTTCTTTCGTCATTTCCGGCTCTAACTTTCTCTTTACCGGCTTTGACACATTCGCCATCTTAACCTTCTTGCCAAGCTTCCCTTCCAGATTACTTCCAGCATTGATATCATAAGCAAAGCAAACACCCACAACTTGTGTGTATTTCCTTGCTTGATCTGCATCGTTTGGCTCATGATGAATCGGATTATAGAATAACATGATGATGTCTTCGAAGGTGCAATTGATCATCCACATAGGATCAAATACATGCACATGCTTGTATTTATCCTTTCCATCTCTCAACACAATCACAGCTTCTGCCTTCCTCCAATCATAATACCAAAATATGAAGTCAGCACTGAAGTGTTGAGGCATAGGCATCAAAGGTATCTTTCTCATCACTTCAGGTGCCTTATAAATCAAAGTAACCCTTTTCAACTTGGTTCTGGGATCAATATCCTTGTGAACTTTCCTCCGAGGATATTGAGGCTTGAATCTATTCCATCTCGTCCTACTCTCCCAAACCAATTTGTCTGCACACCAACCAACATGCGTATTATTCACTGAAGCACCTGACATAGGGAATCTGCATAAATCTCTAACCGCCCAGTACGGTAGAGTTAGCAAATCAATGAATCTGTAGAAATACAAGATCCCTGATTCCCACTTAGCAGCTAGACACTTCAGCCTGCTCAAGTATGTCCACCCAAGAGCTCTTCCTCTGAACTTAGCATTATGAAACCTATAGAAGTTTCCTTGAGCTTCAGGTTTTGGTCGGTTTTCATCCATCAGTCTTAATTTCTTCAAATACTCTTTCAATTCATCAGATTTATTTGAAGATTCTGGCAAATCAGCTCCAAGTACTTTTTCAACAAACTCAGCACTTCTTTTCCTTGCCTTTCTCTTAGCAGACGTATTATGCCTTTCTGTAAAATCAGGAAACACCACGTCTTCATCATTTTGTCTGAAGTACTGTGGATATTCCTCATGTGTAATATCCTCTATCTCAACTTCCTCAAACTCAGGGGTTTCTTTATCATCTGAGTGAGTTCCAACATCCTTTTCAGGAATAGGTGGAATCGACTCATCAACAATAAATTCTTCAAACGTTTTCCCTACTCTCTGTGCAAGTCCATCCAATATCTCCTTTGCCACAGAAGCAGGTACTTCCCCCTCTTCAAGATCAGAATCGTTATATTCCAATTCATAACGCATATCATCTGTTTGGAATATTTCTGCAAAACGACCTGTGAACTCAATGGTCCACTCTCTCTTCTCTAACATGTCTTTGTAAACTTGTTTTGCATCATCAGATAACGACCTCACCTTTTCATTCCAAAACACAGTTTCATCATCTACATTCTCTCCCTTCTTCTTTGAACTAGACTCACCTGTGTCTTTCTTCTTCTTAGAAGGTGGTCTCTTCTCAAATGTAAACTTAGCAGAATCATCTCCTCCATCATTGTCATCACTGCTACTACTATCATCATCCTTTTGGCTTCCTGAACCTTCAGCATCATCATCATCATCATTATTATCATCTTCATCATCACTTTTATCCGATTCTTCATTCTCATCATCCTCATCCTCTTCTTTATCAGATTCAGATGGTTCAAAATCTACTTGTTCAACCTCTTTCTCTGCATCTTCTTCACCCTCCTTCAGCTTGGGTGCTACGTTGTACAAGTCATTAATCAGATCACTAAGGCGTTTGTTTTCAGCCTTCAGCTCTTTGTTATCTTCCTTAATTGCCTTGTATCTGTTCTTATTTCTCAGAACTTTACCTTCAAGCTTCTGATTCTTTGCTTCAAGCTTCTTAACCTTCTCATCTATCTCATCTTGATTAGATTTAGAAGCAACAACGATCTGAAGCATTTTCTCTTCATTCTGCTTAAACTTGGCAATCTCAGCTTGTTGAACCACAAGCATCTTCATCATATCATCCATTCTTTTGTTCATCTGTTTCATCACTTCATCATCCACAGTGACCTTTTTAGACTTGGATTTAGACTTAGATGGCTCAATCTCAGCTTCTTTTCCCTTCTGAGGCTGTGTAAACATGTTCAGAACATTATCCAGGGCAATATTAAACTGATCCACTGGTAATGTTGTAGCCTCCTTAGTCTTTTGTTTCTTTGCAGCTGGTGAAGATTGTTTAGATGATGTTCTAGCATCCGGTAATCTCTTTCCTTTCAACAATAAATTCAACTCCTTCTCTCTGAGTTGCTTAGTGCTTGTTTTCTTAGCCATAGACTTGTGTTTGGGCTTGGGCAAATTTACAACAACTGTTTCACCCTCATTCAATTCATCAAGATTAACAGTCAACCCTTCATCTTCAGCATCAACAGACTGCTTACTCTTCTGAGCTTCTTCTATTGATCTGTTCAAAGATTCAGACTCACCAACCAAAGTGGCCTTTTGTTTGGTAGTCCGGACATTCTCAGCATCCGAATCCCATTGTTCCTCAGTTTCAGTCTCCTCAGAATCAACAGACTCCTCATCTACCAAACCCGTGCCCTTCTTAGCAGTAGTCTTCTTCCTCACTGCTTGTTGTTTTGAAGTTCCCTGATCTGTCTTTCCTTTGCCCTTCCCTTTGGCTCCAGGATTGACAACTTGCCTCTTCCGTTTCGTGCTTGCATCAGCATAAACAAGTGGATCATCATTATCACTATCACTGTCTGGATGCCTTGCTAGATTCTTTCCAGGATCCATGTAATCCTCTCTAGCCAAAGCTCCAAATAACCTTCTGAAAGGTGGTCTCTCTTTTTCAGGCACACCTTTGTAAGCTTTCATCCTTGCCAAAGTTCTCACATTCATATGATCCATATTAAGTATCTGTGTTGGATCCTTCTTCAAGTGTGGATATTTGTGATCGAAGATCATCATCAGAAATCTAGGATAAAGCATAAAGTATTTCTTCTTCAAACCCTTCAACATCTCCAGCATGTGATCTAAGATCATCCCAGCAACGTTAAATGGTTTATTGAGAGTCAATGCAACCATTAACGAGCTTAAACTCTTTCTCATCACATCATAACCACCACTAACACATCCAAACACTAGAATGATGACGTGAGCAAAATACTTGAACTGCACGCTCAGTTTCCCTTTATACATTGAACCATCAGTAATCGGTCCTTTGTATTTCATTCTCAGGAAACATGCTTTCTGCTCAGTCCAGGACAGTTCCCTTGGATCCTCACTTGTTTCAAATTGAATCTGGAGAGCTTCTCTGATATCTGCTTCAGTGATGAACATCTCCATTCCCTGAATCTTACTTTTGATGATAGTCTGATTATCAAAGTAATCATATTTGGCATTGTTATAAAAGTCCTCAACTATATCCTTGTAGATAATAGTTGGTGTTGCCAATGCATAAACCACTCTACATCTCTTCAAGAACTTAATGATCTCAGTGAATTCCACATTCTTCTCTACATCTCCAAGATACGCACAACAATTATGGGTCTTCTCAAACGGCCATTTGCTACTGCTTGATGATCCTTCTTCTTGCACTGTTTCTGGAATAGGATCAGTCACTGTAGTCTCCACAGGAATCTCAACATTAGCTTGTTCTTCAGCCATCTGAAATGGAAAATCAAAATAAAACGTCAAAACACAAAATCGTCAAAAATTCAAAATTTTAGGTTTTCAAAGTTCCACATTCGCCCATATTACACTGGTCGAATGTAGATAAATGTGGTCGAAGGTGCAATATTTTGGTCGAATGTAAAGAGTTTTTGGTTAAAATAATACATTCGCCCATTTAAGGTTTCCTTCGTCCAAATTGTTCCACCTTCGTCCAGTCGATGGACCGAAGGAAAAACTGTTCTTGACCCAAAAATTTGAAATTTTATCAAACCTGTTTTTAATCTTTACTTTTGATCCAAAACTGTTCTAAAGTGACCGATTAAGCTTCGCCATTCAACAATTTCCCTAAACATTCATTCTATATCAGTTTTAAAAAAAATTAGGGTTTATATTGTTTTATAGATCAATCAGTGATTAAAAACTTGTTTATAACCTAATTCCTAACACATTCTCCCCCTAAAACTGATGTGGGATGAATGCCTATCAAAATCAAACACTAAAAAATCACTGAAAATCCCAAACTCTTAAACCCTAGGTCCGGTCACTAATCAAACGATTCCGGCTGCAATATATGTCCATTACCTGTAATCGTTATATGAAAATGATTAGAATCAACCAGGGAACAAAACACACAAGCAGGGAAATCAAAATCAACAAGGTCCAGTTATCGAAGAAATTTTGAAAAAATTGAAGTGGGTGGTCGAACCTGGTTTGGTGTATTTATAGGACTTCACATTCGCCCGTTCAATGTGGACGAACGAACAAAGTTTTCACCTTCGCCCCTAATGAAAGGCACGAAGGGAAAAGGATTTTACCCGAATGTGAAATTTAGGTACAAACCACATTCGCCCAAACTGAAAACGGCCGAAGGTGAACAAAAATCCCACATTCGTCCCAATTAAGGGCGAATGTAAAATGGCACTTTTGAAAAAATTTTACCAAATTACAAATTCGAATCCCGTTCAACATTTTTCAATCCGTTAAGCTTCCAAAACACAAATTTTCACTTTTAGAATGATACAAAGCCCAGATGGTGTTGTCAAATCTCAGAAATTGACTATCAAGCATCCCCGGTTATCAAAAATAAAGCAGAAATGCAAAAATTTTTGGATTTTCTGAAATTTTATCAAAACACACCTAAAATCTTTTTGGATTTTGTATCTTTTTGACAATAAAAGTAAATTGCAACAAAATAAAATGCATCAAAGTAAATGAAAGCAGTAAACATTTTGTGAAATCCGGTCAGAGGATCATATCAGTTTTCTGAGAAATCTGATCACAGCGTTGATCTTTTTGTTTAATATTATCATTAGAAACAATATGTGATACGGCAATTGCTGATATTGTGGTCCACGTAAGCTCACATGCAGACAATTACGCAATGCTTTAAAATGATACGAGTTAGGTGTATTAGACTAACACGATGTGGTGCCCACACACACGACATACTCCCGTATCAAGTAATTGCACAAAGCTTCGTCGTAACGCGTGATTATGCCAGAGTTATCCGTAAAAGTTACAAAGTATATAGCACAGAGGTGTACAGGTCAGCAAATGAATGCAGCAGAGTAACATGTGCGTATACACTAGGTTGAGGCTGATATTAATCACTGATTTGCATCAGATGATCAATACGATGTAATAATGATCTATGATCAATTAAAACATAAAGTTCCTCAATTCGGTAACTTCCGGTTTTGGCAATTAAGCTCTTTTAGCAAATATTCTGATAAAACTAGGTCCGTAAATCAATACGACAAAAGTTTTAGCAGAATATCCCGGATAACCATAACATAACGACCCGAAACCTCAGATTTTGGCAATCCTATCAAACGAAATTACGGTACTAAGACCATATGCCCATGAGGTGTTCAGCCACGAACGCGTAGTTCGTTATGTTTGTATCACTAATGCACGCAATATTTAGTCTACGAAGCCTATCAGCATATCACACGTAATCAACACACGCCTCATAAACTATACAATTCTTTAGCCTGTGTCAGATTCCCACTGATGTACTATCATTTCCTCTGTTTTACCAGGAAATCATTTTTGATTTTCTAATTTTTAGGTCTTTTTGAATTTTATAATGTTTTTGGCTTTTCTGATAAAATGGCCCCCCTAAAATAAAACAAATTTTTGGATTTTCATTTTTCTGAAAACAAAACAAAAACAAAATTTAAAAGAAACAATCCACTCGAAAGCATCAACTTCTTTGAGGATTAAACAATCCCCTCGAAAGCATCAACTTCTTTGAGGATTATGAAAGTAAAGAGAAATTCCCAATTAGCAAAGAGAAATTCCCAATTAGCAAAATATAAAAACTAAAAACTAAAAAGCGATAAACCGAGGTGCCGATTAGTCTTGTTTTTCCTTTATATTGTTTACTTTTAAAAGATATTCAAAGCGTGAACGATCAAAAGCTTTAGTAAACAAATCTGCTCGTTGGTAGTCAGTATGTATTTTGATCATATCAATCAATTCTTTAGCGTAACAATCACGGATAAAATGATATTTGATCCGGATGTGTTTCGCTTTAGAATGATTTTCCGAATTTTTAGTTAATGCAATTGCGGCTTCGTTGTCACAGTAAATAGGGGTTTTAAGAAACTGCAAACCGTAATCCACCATTTGTTGTTGAATCCAAAGTACTTGCGAACAGCAACTCGAGGCTGCAATGTACTCGGCTTCACAGGTAGATTGTGCTACGGAAGTCTGTTTCTTGCATTGCCAGGTGATTAACCTGCTCCCGAAAAACTGGCAACCAGCTGTAGTAGATTTGCTATCCTTGTCACAGCCGCCCCAATCTGCATCACTAAAAGATATGAAATCAAAATTATCATCATTAGGGTACCAAAGTCCTTTTGAGGGACAACCCTTCAGATATCGAAGGATACGCTTGACCGCCGTCAGATGACTTTGTTTCGGCTTCGATTGATAGCGTGCACAGAGACACGTTGCGTACATAATATCTGGTCGAGACGCCGTCAAATACATCAGAGATCCGATGATTGCTCTGTATGTAAAAGGATCCGTCAGCTCCCCCTTAGCGTCCACTCCAATCCCGTGATTGGGTTGAATCGGGGTATCCATCGGCTTTGAGTCCTCCATCTGGAACCGGCTCAAGATGTCGGAGACATATTTCGTCTGGTGAATGAAGATCCCGTCGGGTCTTTGGTCCACCTGCAAGCCTAGGAAAAACTGCATCTCCCCCATTGCGCTCATTTCGAACTTTTCCTGCATGACAGATTCGAACTCCCTGCATAAAAGCTCGTTAGTTGAACCAAATATTATATCATCAACATATATCTGCACTAGAAGCAAGTCATTTCCCGTCTTTTTCGTAAAGAGGGTGCAATCGACGAGGCCGCGCTTAAATCCTTTGTTGATGAGGTATGTACTCAGCTCCTCGTACCACTGTCTCGGAGCCTGGTGCAAGCCATAAAGAGCTTTGTTCAACACGTAGACCTTATCCCGGTGGATTGGGTCCTCAAAGCCTGGTGGCTGCCCGACATACACCTCTTCCTTGACTTTCCCGTACAGAAATGCGCTTTTCACGTCCATCTGGTAAACTTTGAATTTCTTATAAGAAGCAAACGCGAGGAACATCCGAATAGCTTCGATTCGTGCTACCGGTGCATAGATTTCGTTATAATCAATTCCTTCGATTTGATGGAAACCCTGCACGACCAATCTGGCTTTGTTACGAACAATTACCCCACGATCATCCTTCTTACACTTAAACACCCATTTGGTGCCAATCTTCTTTCTATCCGGCGGCAAATCCGTGAGCGTCCAAACTCCCAATTTCTGGAATTGTAATAACTCCTCCTGCATAGCTTCCACCCAGGCATCATCCTTCAAAGCGTCCTTGTATGTCCTTGGCTCTACCTGCGACACATAACACGCAAACGACCAATCATTTTGACTACCAGATTGTTGAATTTTGGCATATAAAGCTAAAGCACCAAAACTCTCTGGCGTATTAACGCTTTTAAGCTGCCCTCTGGTCATAACACTACTTCCAGGATCACCAATAACTTGCTCCAGCGGGTGAATACGATGAATCCGAGATTCCGGATAATCAGGTACTTGCACTCCCGTCTGAACAGTCAAGTTCTCTACAGCATCCAGATCATGACCCGTATTTGATGATGAAGCCACATCAGTAGTTGGAGTTGGGTTCACTGGCGGTGCCTCCTGTTCTTCAACTTGATCAAGAATAGCTTCTTCAAATTGTTCATCTTCAGATTCTGAAGTGTCTAATGAAGTTGAAGCTTCTTGAAATATCTCTTCTTCTTGTATAGGAGCATTGGTATCATTAGAAGCTGGTAGAGGGTTCACGGTGATTGGACGCACCAACGATGAAGTTGTTGCATTTTCACACTCGTAAAGTAATCTAATAACAGCTTCTTCAACCAAGCTATCTAGATTGAATGATTCAAAGAATTCTTTGTAATCAAACATCCAATCAGGACCCGTGCCTTGAATATTTTGAGTATAGCGTTGAACTTCCACGTTAGCCCAGTCTTCCACACGACGAGTTCGCTTGTTGTATACCCGTTTGAGAGGGGTTGCATATCCAACAAAGTAACCCTCCTCGGCTTTAGGACTAAACTTTTCGCTTGGATTCAACATAGTGCAAGGCGCCCCGAAAGGTTCTAGATACTCTAAGTTCGGCTTCCTTCGGTGTAACAGCTCATAAGATGTTTTTCCAAACTTCTTTACTGTTAGAACCCGATTAAGTGTGTAATTTGCTGCATAAATCGCCTCATTCCAGAACATTACTGGAAGATTTGAATCAGCAAGCATTGTTCTAGCCGCTTCAATTAGAGTCCTATTCTTTCGTTCAGCAACACCGTTCTGTTGAGGGGTGTACGGAGCCGAATATTCATGATGTATCCCTTTGTCTTCACAAAGTTCATCCATCTTTGCATTTTTGAACTCCGTCCCATTGTCACTCCGAATTCTCTTTATCTTCACATTGTAGAGATTCTCCAACCGAGTGAACAGAACTTTTAAGTTGATAAAAGTGTCGCTTTTATTCTGCAAACACATCACCCATGAAAATCTTGAGTAATCGTCAGTGACGACTAAACAATAAAGCTCTCCAAGATGACTATGACGCTTGACCGGTCCGAAAAGATCCATGTGCAATCGCTCTAGTGGCATCTCAACAGAGTTAACCTTTTTCACTTTGTGGGACTGTTTGTGTTGCTTCCCCTTTTTACAACTCACACACTTGTCATTGAGATGGAAATGTTTCACGTTTACTCCATCGACAAGTCCATTTTTCACAAGTTGATTCATTTTCTTCAGATGAATGTGCCCCATCCTTCGGTGCCACATTATCGATTCTTTCTCAGTCGCCTTGGACAAAAAGCATGTTATTTGCCCCTGTGATGTCATCGCCTTGGACATATCAAGAATGTATAGATTGTTGACGCGAGGTGCCTTCAACATTATCCACTCTTTAGGAATTGTAAAGCCCGGTTTCAAGATATAGCAGGATTTGTCATCAAAATGCACAGTAAATTTCTTGTCACAAATTTGACTGACACTCAACAGATTGTAGTCTATCTGCTTCACATACGATATCCGCTCAAAACTCACTATCCCATTGCTCACACTCCCTTCCATCGTGATATATCCGCCTTTGTTTCCCGCAAACGCTACATACCCTCCATTGATGTTCTTCACATCGAACAACAACGCAAGATCCCCTGTCATGTGGCCTGAAGCTCCACTATCAACAATCCAAAGACTGCTAATAGGGCCAGCTGAAGCTCCCTGCACACAAAAAGTAAATCATTTAGTGCTTTCGGGGGACCCAAGCCTGAGTCTTGGGTCTTTCAACATCAGGTTTCACAATAACATTCTCACAAACATTTTTAACAACTTTTTGATCAATCTTTTTCTGATTGCTCAAAATCGTTTCCTTTTTCTCATTAACCTTTGAAGATGAGGCTCCTGGAGTACCATTGGGTGTCCAAGATTGTTCAGTCCTTTTCAGGATACGAATCTGAGACTTTGGATTCTCAGTCGGTTTCTGAACATTGTTAGCAAAGGTAACTTTCTTGGTAACCTTATCTGATTTAACAGACTTAGGTCCAACATTCGATTTGACAATCGGTTTTGGTGAAACCTTTTGTCTATCAACTGTTGAGTTCACCACAGGCTTCCTCCACGAGTGTTCCATGGCAATCCGATTCCTTCTATCATAGTGCATTGGACGAGTGTTCCTCATTTGAAAATTGTTTTGATAATAAAACGGTTGTGGTTGTTGAGGAACAACTCTCCTATGAGGTGGCACATAATGATCAATCGGCTTTCTCATAGAATTCCTCACTTCAACTTCGTGCCTCTTATGCCTTACATATGGGCACTGAGCAAGTAAATGCCCACGTTCCCCACACTTAAAGCACGCACGGTACTCTTCAAAAACATTTGGAGCATTTGGTTGAGCAAATGATCTAACTGGATATTGATCATTGTACTGTTGCTTCCTTAAACTCTCAGGGAGTGGCCCTTTTGAGTAAGTTGGCTCATTGAAACCATTAGCTCTGTTTTTGGGTTTAACAAACTCTGTGACATGGACCTTTGATTCTTGAGGAACATCCAAATACAATTTTTTCAACAAAGCTGGTGGAATTTCATTTGTTCTCTCATGTTTAGGGAACCAAATAGTACTTTCTTGCCAAATCTTTTCAATTTTAGCATAGTTGGCATTTTTAATTGGAAAGTCCTCGTCAGAGATGATCTTATCGGATCCTTCCATCCGATAAAACACCTTGACAGGTTTGTCACATTGTTCGTTTTTCTCATTCTTTTCAAAATCTTTCTTAACCACATTAAGATCTTTCTTCACAACATTCTTCTCAGATTTTTCCACATGATGAACATTTCTCATTGGAACAATTTGAGATGATGAAACTGGTTCATTTGTAATGATGTGATTTTCTTTTGGAATATCACATACATTAACAGTTTGGTTACAACCAGTATCATCACTCTCTGAATCTGAGTCAACACTTTCAGCAGTAACACCCTCATCATTGATTCCCAAAATCGGTCTAACATCGGAATTTGGATCACCAACACTTGAAGTGTTTGATTCATTTTCCGATGCTGAATCAGATTTTACCGAACTCTCCGGTGTCACTTGGTGACAATTATGGTTTTCAAAAAGAACCGGAGATGGTACAGCCCGATAGTTGGTTGTTTTATCATCAATGATGTGGTCTACCACATAAGCAACATTCTTGTAGCTTTCTAACTTTTTGTTTACTTTCTCAGCAAAGCAATTGATGGCGGCCATTTCTAACTTGGTATTTTCAATTTCATTGATATAGTTGTTAATTGCCAATTGTTTTAATGACAAAGTGTTTTTCAAGTCAGAAATGTCCTTTTTGTAGCCATCTAATACTTTGTTAAAAGCATTCAACTCTTTGCGAGTAGATTGACTGTTCATGATAGCACTATCACGTTGAATACGGAGTTGTTTAACCTCCTCAGTCAATCTATCACAAGCACCACAATATTTTTCACTAGTATTATCAGTACTACATGCAGAACTTACAGGTTTTGGTGGGTCAGTCATGGCCATCAATGCAAAATGAGCTTCCTTTCCTGCAAAGAATCTGGAATAATCAATCTTTGTGAAAGCATCATCTGCAATGCACGACTTCCTAGTCATCAGAAAATCTGCTTCTGCAAGTAACTGATCAATATCTTCATCCAGAGAATTAACACTAGCTTCCGTATCCGAGTCACTGTCTGAATCAGAATAAACTGATTCACACTCCTCAGGAATGTCAGAAACAGTATCAATCACCACTCCTGAAATAGTCTCTTCATTTTCAACCTCAACATTCACTTCAGAATCAACCTTAACAGGTTCAAAATCGCCATCCATCTCAGCTTCAGAATCATCACTATCAACCTCAGTTTCAACCTTCTCCTCCACCGTCACAGAATCTTCAAGATCAACCTGATAGGCAACACACGCCACATTTCCCCCAGTGGTTATCTCTTCAACACCTATCTGAATACTCGACCAGTCAAACCTCTCATCTTGTTGAGTAACCAATGCTTGATTGGTATTCTGTTGTTCAGCTGGTGTAGTAATTGGTATGACTGTTCGGTTAGTATTGTTTGGTGTTTGGTTTTGTGTCTGGTTTGGTGTGGTTGGTTGTCTATTTTGGTTGTTGTTAAAGTTGTTTTGACGGTTTTGGTAGTTGTTGTTGTTTTGGGAAGAAACTTGGTTTTGATTTTGTTGTTGACGGTTCTGATAGGTAGCATTAAATGGATTCCTGTTGCCTTGTTTCGGTGGTTGAGTGCATTCACGTTTAAAGTGACCTTTACCTCCACAGTTAAAACAAGTCACTTTCTCCTTATTGAACCCGTAGGTTGTATTAGGAGAAGTTCCCAAGTCGGTTCTACCTGTTTTCTCAATAAACTCCGTTGCTCTTCGCATTATGCTCGCAAACGCCCATTGAATGTCAATGAGTTCCATTTCCTCCTTATCAATCTGTGCGTAGTCTTCATTGGTCAAGTTGTTATTACCAATTTGACTAGCAACTAATCCATTGTAGGAAGAAACCATTGCAGAGACTAATGCAATGTGTTGCTGAGCAACTTCAACTGTCACATTTCCAAGATTGGAAGTCTCCAAAACCACAGTTGGTTGATTAGGTTGGTTCATTGGTTGTGGTTGAGTTTGACCAGCAGTGTAAAAAGCTGCTTGTTGTTTTGGGGAGAATGGTGGAATGTATGAATATTGATATGGAACTTGTGGTTGTGGTTGTGATAAAGATGAAGTTTGTTGATGGTAGTTAATGATGGGTGATTCTACAACATTGGATATACAAGCAACATGTGGTGTAACTAGCCCTCCAGAACTTGTACTTGCTGGAACTAAAGATCCTCCAAAGTATAGGTTTGGATTCTGAGGAATCTGTGCTCTCCTAGCCTTCCTCTTCTCTTCCAATTCTTTGTTTTCCAGCTTCTCAACGAACTCTTGAAGAGACCAGTATTGAAAAGCATCCTTCTCCTTCAGGACATCCACATGCTGATCCCAGTTAGGTGGTAATGCTTCAGCAAACTTGTCCACCTGTTTTGCCATAGGAATCTGTACACCATAGCTAGACAATTCAGATATTAAATGATTATATCTAGGAGTTAGTTCTTTCAAAGTTTCATTTCCAACATAAGAAAAATTCTCAAACTCCTTAACAAGTTCTTCCATCCTCAAATTTCGAGTCTTTTCATTTCCATCATGCTTCCTTTTAAGCATATCCCACAAAGCCTTAGAAGTTGTGCACGTCCCGAACTGATGCAAAAGATCATTTGTAATGGCTTGTGTCAGTTGTGAGAACGCCTTCTTTTCCACAGCAAACTTCTTTTTCTCATCCTCCGCCATGCTCTCCAATGGCACTGGTTCACCCGTGTTCTCCAGAACTGGTGGTGTGTATCCTTTAGCTATCATGTTCCATGCTTCAGCACCTTCTACTCCCATGCCTTCCAAGTGTATCTTGAACTTTTTCTGCCACTGATTGTATTCTTGAATCTCCATGAGCTTCGGTGGCCGAGTCCCGCTACCTGAAGACAAATCACTAATCAGTGTGGAAATAGCATTAGTAGTTTGAGTGTTTACCACCGCTGCTGCTACTCCCCAGTAGTCAGACTGTGGTACTGTAGGTGCACTCTGAGTCATGTAGTTAACCGGCTGCGAAGACTGTGTGTTAGCCTTCTGTGCTGCCACTGTCCATGGGTCCATCACCTGCTGTTGTGGTTGTGCAGTTGCTGGTGTAGGAGTAGTCTGATAACGCCACATAGTCACGCACTTCGAGAAATTCGACACTTAGAAAAATTTTCAAAAACTTTCCTAGGTTCGCCCAAGAAGCTTTCAGGTTCGTCCCTTTTAATTCAGGTTCGCCCAAAAATCTCTCACCCGAGTGTAAAAAATTCACCAGAAAGTAAAATCACACAAACAAGTTCTACGTTCGTCCACAAACAACTAGGTTCGTCCGTTTCTGATTTACCTTCGTCCGCCCGATGTCCCGAACGTGAAAAATTGGACCCGAATGTAGAAAATTCAAATGAAACACTCTACGTTCGCCCTAAAACACCTAGGTTCGCCCAGAAATACCCTCTCCTTCGACCAAAAACTCACACGTTCGCCCACTAACTCTCAGGTTCGCCCATATCTGACATTTGAAAAACGGTTACACTTTGAAAAACGGTTATTTTGATCTCTGATTTTCAAAAGTTTGTGGATTTGATTGATCTTGATCAGGTTATGCTTCGGAGATGATTTGGAACAACTTTAATACTTGGAATTTTGAATTTTAACCACAAAATCACCTCTAATTCTTTCAAAAACACACAAAAACCATTTTTAGTTGAAAACAGATGTGAATTGATGAAAATTATGTCCAAATTAGCTCTGAGTTTATCAATTTGTTGTTGTATGATCCTCTACGCTCTGATACCACTTTGTAGAGGAAGAAATTGACAACAATACAGGATTATATGATCATACAAGTTGCTAAACCAGGTGCGGAAACCCTAGCTTAGAACAAACTGATATAAACTCAATCAAAACACAATCAAGATCATTTTAAAAGCTTTTCATAGATTAACTTGTTCAAATAAACGTTTACAGACTGATTACAGTTAATCTAGACCTCAAACTATCAATCTCAGACCTCTCAGGAACACACACACAAAACACACACTCTCAATGACTCGTTCTACATTACAAAAACTTGAAATCTATATATAGTAGCTGTACATTCGCCCAGTCACACTGGTCGAATGTAAGCTTGTTCTACATTCGCCCAGTTTGACTGGTCGAATGTATTCTTCTGTGCATCCCTGTTCCACATTCGTCCTTGACAAAGTACCTTCGCCCACTCTCAGTCACCTTCGCCCACTTCTGTATTCCTTCGCCCCTTAACACATGTTAGTATCTAATCATTAGTCGCAAAACGGCATCTACAAGATCAAAAGACACAGAAAATTTTGTGCATAAGCAATCAAAAGACACCTAAGAGTGCAAGCTACCAAAGCGGGGCTATCAAAATCAAAATGAGCAACAAAAGACACGCAATGTTAGTGACGTGCAAACATATAGATAGCTCAAAAAGCAATCAGATGATCATCTTCTCTGTTATGGGAACATAGACCTGAAGCTCTCATCATCTGATTGACATAATGATCATCTTCTCTGCTTATGGAAACATAGACCTGAAGCTCTCATCATTATATCTCAATAAACCTTGAGGATTGGTAGGCTTACACCTGGCACAAGTGGGGTCCATTAACATGTCGTCAATATTACCAAAACATGATAAAGATCATCATATAAAGTATGTTGAAAGACGAGAGGCATGGATTTAAGTGGACAATTATACCGACAGTTTTTCTTGGGCTACAGCTATCCAAAGGAAAGTTGAAACGTGGTCTGGCAGGTATGACTGGTATGATCTTGATGCAAAAGGTGAGAAACGGTTGATCTCTAAACTCAAATCTTTGGTTAAAAAAGGTTATTTTTCTTGTTTGTGGGCCTGCGAACTTAACAGCTCTTAGTGGGCCTGCGAACTTAACAAGATTTGTAAGCCTTGTTGGGCCTGCGTACTTGACTGGGCTTTTGGGCCTGCGCACTTAAAGGTCAAGTACGCGGCCCAACCACTGTTCCTATAAATACGCAGTTAAATTTCTTGTTTTAACTTTTCATTCAAATTTTTACAAACCCTAATTTTCATCTCAGCCACCATCACCGTCGTGTTCTTTTTCTTCTTCCCAAACCACCAACCAAAACCATCACCAAACCACCGTGTTTTTCTCTCAAACCACCACCGTTGATCCATCTCTGATATTGTTCTGTGTTTGTTGTGTGTGATTTGATAAGGTATTTCAGAGATTCTAACCAGTTCATTGTTGTATCAACAGGATCTGAGGTTGAAATCAATGAAATCAGTTGAAGGATTTGGGGTTTCAAGAACTGCGCACTTAAAAATCTGATGAACTGCGCACTTGTTTCATATGACTGCGCACTTGCATCATATGAATCAAGAATGAAAACCCTAAATATATGCTTACTTGGGTGTGAACTTAAAAACCTAAACGAAAGTTTAGGTGTCTGCGTACTAGTCTAGTACGCAGACCTGATGTCTCACCCTAAGCCGTTACCATGCCCGAGTCAGGTCACTGCGCACTTAAAATTCCCGAGTAAAATTGACTTGACCTGCAGACTGCGTACTTGATCTCCTAGTGACCAATGACTGCTTACCAAGCAATAAGTACTCAGTCAAGGCTGAGTACTTAGATGCGCACTTGACTTGGGTTGCGAACTTAGGACAGTGTGAACTTAATATTGGATCAAGATGTTGACCATTGACTTGACAATTCAGGACATTTGACCGGACTACGTATCTTGACTCATACATCCGTTAACCGTAACTGGACTCAAATGACTATTAAAAATGAAAAACGAAACATGCCATATACACTTTAAAATCTAATCCTTAAAATGAATAACACACGTAAAACCAACTTAAAGTCAAACCCAGTCTAAGTACGTCGTCCGTCAAAGAAAATGAAGTGTCTGTCATTAGTCAATTCAAAATCAAAATTCTAACTTAATTTTCGTGCACGTGTCCAACACAGATGGCTCTTGAATGGGATCCTAGAGGAATGCACAACCAGCCGATAATTCTGGAAACTGATGATTCAAAGTTTCGAGACGTTGTTGCATGGATCAGGAGAAGCAGGATCGGATATGCGGTAGAGCAGCAAGTTGAAGTCTACAGCTCTCACATTGAAGACTTCTGGCGATCTGCTAGAGTGGAGACAGTGGCACGTGTCAAGAGGATTAAAGCCACAGTAAGGAACAAGGCAGTTATCATCACAGAAGACACAGTGAGAAATGTTCTAAGATTTCAGAATCAACGCAGCTGACAAAGCTAAAGATGACAGAGCGCTAGCTGCTGCTGCTGCTGCAAAGA
Organism: Ambrosia artemisiifolia; assembly: GCA_032199755.1. Lineage (NCBI taxonomy): Eukaryota > Viridiplantae > Streptophyta > Magnoliopsida > Asterales > Asteraceae > Ambrosia > Ambrosia artemisiifolia. The sequence goes on from CM063522.1 coordinate 36,577,560, forward strand.
AATCAGAAGCTGAAGCTACTCCAGAGGTTCAAACACAAGCTTCTCCAGCAACAGTTGATCCTGAACCTGAGCCTTCACAAGTTCCACCAGTCTCTCCAAGCACAGCTCCAGAGACTCAGCAAGATCAATCAACTGTAGATCTAGCTGAGTTGTTCATTCAAGAGCCGCCCACTGAAGTGCCATCCACTGAAGAAACACATGCTGAAGCACCTCACACTGAAGAACCAATCATTGAAGAAAGCATAGTTCAAGCACTCCCGGCACAGCAAGCAAGAGAAGAGGGGGAGTTGAGTGATGTCGAGATAGATTGATAGTGTAGCACTGGTAGCTGTGGTCTAGGGGGAGTATTGTTGGGTTAAAATGAGACCACAGTTACCAGGTTTAACCATGTTTAGTTACTTGTTAAAGTTGGAGGGTTAGATATGTAGTTAAAGCATAGTTGTAGTGCACAAACCCTAGACTGCGCACTTAAAGGACGGATACTGCGAACTTAATGTTAAGTTCGCAGTCATCAGGTCTGCCTATAAATAGAAGCTCATTTGTGCAGCTAGGGTTAGGGTTTTCGATGTATCTTTGAGAGCACAAGTTAAAGGTGCGAACTTATTTCATATAGTGCGAACTTATCCATGGTGTTTACTGCTGAATCTTTAATGGAATCGTGTCTTTATGTTTCTTGTGTGTCGGTTTCTATAATCTTCATCTAGTTCTTTAGTTTTCTTGATTAATCAACTAAAACACCTAATAAATAGGTGTTTCTAGTTGATAACAATCTAGTGCACACTTAAGATCTAGTATTTTGGGACTACACTCTTGAAGAAGAACCTGAAGAAACTCAGCTTCAAGAACGAAGTCCCAACGAAAAAGCCAAGCCCTCTGATGCGTGCTGGTTTTCAATAAAAACTTTACTTCTTTTCAAAAAGAGCAAATCCCGAGAGATATGCTAAAAATGGTGATGCAAAGGTGAGTAAATTGGGAAAACAGTTAGCCACTTCAAAAGTTTTGAATTTATAGTTTCAAACGATAGTTGTTCAACGTTCTAGACCCAGCACAACAGGCAAGCGTACCTATCGTGTATAGTATAGAAGTGTGCAAGTACCGAGTATCAAATCCGTTGACACGATTTTTCCTACTCTGCTTCCTAAAATTACTTTCTAAAAAGACTTTTTAATAACGTGAAGAAAAAGTAAAGTAAAAAGAGAGATATAAATTTTTAAGAGAAATCAATGACAAAACAATGGTGTTGTCATTGGGCTAATCTCAACACAGGTTCATCAAAGCTTAAACTGCGCCAAGGCTATCACATAGACAATGAAGCCAAGTCACAAGAATAAACTTTGACTTATCACTAGGACCAAGTATAAAGACCGTACCGACCCTAAATGAGATTTTGATAGTAGAGGATTAAGCCACAAAGTGTTTGTATTTCTACCCACAAATGGGCTAATCACTACTCGTGGGATTAGGTTAGCTCACAAGTGCATGGGTTGTTACACACCATGGGTACACTCATGAGTCCTCCCACTTCCTATCAAAACACCCACAAGAACAAAGACTAGATGATTTATTAACTAGACCATTAAACAAAGTTTAAATTAGCTAGAATTATTAAAAACACAAAACACCACTTGAAAATAAAAAGATAAATATATTAATTCATACCAAGTTTCCATCATCACCCTAACAACACCAACAGAAATCTAGCCTAGCATGGTTGATACAAAAAGCTCACAAGGTCGGGTTTGTGTACAAGACATCATGAAGGTGTTATGAAGATTTCTAAAGGATTTGGGTGGTTTTGGTGATTTCTCTCTCTCTCAAGGTGTTTATGTTTATGCAGTGATCCCAGGCTCCAAAGGACACCAAAGATCCTCAAGGAAGGCAGAAACACTCTGGAGAAGTGTGGGGTTTTGAGTGAGAAGGGATGCTTCAAAATGTAGGGTGGAGGCCTCTATTTATAGGCATTTCAGCTCAAGCACGCCCTCGACAACGTCCTGGCACGCCCATGCCAGACAACGGGTACTGTTGCATAGTCCTTTCATGCAGTCTTGTCTGTCCTAGGGCAAGCACGCCCGTGCCAACAACTATGGCACGCCCGTGCACTTTCCGAAATGCAACCGTCTTATCAGTCTTGGTCGGTTTTTGCCATGGAGAACACGCTGGAGTAAAGCACGGCCGTGCCATACACCTGAGCACGCCCGTGCACATCATGAAACACTGAAATTAACCTCGTTTGACTTGGAAATGTTGACTTGTTGACCCGGGAGGGTGGAACGACCCTGGGCACGGCCGTGGCATGTCTGGCAGGTCTTCAAAGTCTTCAAATCTTCGTCTGTTTTGTGTCGTTTTGTTCGGTTTTTCACTTCTTTTCATCACCGGACCTCCGAACCTTCAATTATCAGCAAAGAAACATAAATCTAGACAAAACATAGATAAAAGCATGATTTTTGGTGTAAAACGGGTGATAATCATAAGTGAAAACATGTCAATTTCTCGGCACATCACCCTCCATTGAAGAACCACCATCCTTGGAACTCAAATAATTGCCATCTCACTTGGAGTACGCTTACCTTGAAGAAGACTGCAAGCTTCCAGTCATCATAGCAGCAAACTTATCAGAAGAAGAAATAGAAAAGCTGATGGAAGATTTGAAGCAGCACAAGAAAGCAATCGCCTGAAAGCTGATGGATATCAAAGGTATTAGCCCTTCACTTTGCACACACAAGATCCTCATGGAAGACGATTACTGCCCTTGTGTGCAAAGGCAACGAAGAGTGATTAAGAAGTCGTGAAAGAAGAAGTGATTAAGCTGCTTGACGCCGGCCTGATCTATCCCATTTCTGAACCGTGTTACACTGTGGGGCTGGGTTTATCATGGGAAGTTTTTATGATATATTTTGCACTCTTTTTTTGAACCTTGTTACACTGTGGTAACAGTCCCAGGATATAGCATACTAAACTGTTAAATGCGTAACACTGTTACAATCTGATGTTTATCATATGCTTCCCAATGACACTTTTTAGTATATAGTATCTATGCTTGTAGTTGTTATGTATGATGCTAAACATGCACAGACATGCAGTTTTTATGTATTTTTTGGCTATGTGTAATTAATATGTGCCAGGCGCCATTTTGGTAAATGCTAATCATGATATATGTTTTTAGTCGGATTTTTGTTTTGCTACCTGCTAAATATGATATATTGGCCAAAATATTTAATATAGCATTAAGGAGAGTCGCATAAAACGTACACAGCATTCAGAAAGGGGAACCCAAAAACCTAAATTACGACATAAAACACAAGAGACATACTGCATAGTACGACATAAAACACAAAAGAGTCATGCAACAAACCATGAAAAACATATACATACATATATATATATATATATATATATATATATATAGAGAGAGAGAGAGAAAGGGGAATGATTCAATAGAAAACTCATTTTATTGAGAGAACTCGAGAATTCCTAATTAAATGCAAAAAAACCAAAAAAAAAGTCATAACTCAAAATTTAAGTAAAAAAAAAAAGAAAATTTGTTCGGAGCTTCTCTTTCCCACATTATCCCCTTTTAGAAAATATATGAAAAGATAGCAAAAAAATAAAAAAATAAAACTAAAAACGCTAGTGCATATGTGTAGTATAACCCAAAAAGCTAAACCCCCAAAGTTACCCCCACCCAAAAACCTAATTCCACTCCTGCCACCCCCCATAACCACACTCACCCAAAAACTTAAATCGCTTACCCAAAAACCTAAACCACCCAGCCACCTCCACCCAAAAACCTAAACCCACCCCCACCACACCCCCAAAACCTAAACCTTACATGCTAAACTAAAAAAAACCATAAACGCTAAACTAAACCCTAAAGCTTAACCGAGCATTTACTACACGTGCACTGGAATTCGCATTTTTTTATTTTTTTAATTTTTTTCTGAATGGGGATGACGTGGGAAAGAGATGCTTCGAACTAATTTTTAGTTTTTGACTTAAATTTTGAGTTATGATTTTTTTTCTTTTAATTTAAGTATGTGAAGGGATAGGGAGCCTAATCCTTGCGTGGATGGCATCCCTATCCCACTTTCCAATAATTCAGGCGTTAACATAATAGCGCGGATAGGGCTCTCACGTTAGCACACGAGCAAAAAGCGCGGAAACAAGCATCTTCAGAAGGCTGTCTTGACCCGCAGATCTAACTCCGCGCGTGACAACAGGTCACGCGCAACATAAATTCATCCACAACACGTCATTTCAGAGGAATCTTCGCGCGTACTCCTACACGCGGAATATTCGTCCAATCTCAGCTTTTAGTACGAGATACGGACGATCAGGAATGAAGAAGATTTACTTAGATCCGGGCAGGCTTAGCGCCAACCAGATGGCGACACATGTCAGGAGTGGTCCAACAACCACTGATAGGAATAGTGACATGACTGCTTCCATGCTTCCACCATGCTGCTGTCTACAGTACAGGTCAGGGTACTGTGCAGACATGCTTACTTGCTGCCAGACGTCACGTCAGACGCTAGCAGGTAAGTCAACCATGCTGTGTAAGAGTGAAGCGCCGTCTACGCCTAATCAGGAGGCGCCACGTGTAACTTTTGCAGACCAACTCCAACTTTCTCTCACATCAGCATTGATTGTCACCTGGACTCCCGCTATTTTCATGGGTCGAAGACATCTGGACCAGGTCAATGCCCAGATCAGCTGCAAGACTTCATGGGCCGTCTCACCTGGCCTTAATCTCCCCCTATAATTAGAAGACTTCATCTCCTTTGCAAGGGATCGGTCTTCACAAATATTACACACGAGAATTAGATTAGTGAGAATACTTGTAATACTTTTGTAATCTTAAAAATAATAAAGATTCATCTCTTCACAGTGGACGTAGTTAATCCTTGACCAAACCACTTATATTCTTGTGTTCTCACTTTCACCACACACACACACTTATTTTACTATTTTCTCGGGTTATGGTTAGTCTACCGGTGTGAGCAAAGGATTGTACTTGAGCGAACATGTGTATTAACCACATGGTGATTATCTTTAATCACCATTATACTCGTTGTTTCTTCATTAGCGCCATCCGTACCGGCTAGAACACTTTTCTTTTCCATCTTTTAGCCCACCCACATGGCTGAACCCAACCCAAACACTTCTACGGCCAACCCAGCCGAGGATCTCGACGTTCAAATCGGTGGGAACTCTGGCACACCGGCCACTATCACCAAACAAACCACCACGCGTACCCAGAAACCAGTTTTTGAAATACGTGAGGTGGACAGTGAGGAGGATAGTGGCAACAGCTCTGAGGAGGACCCCAACAAATGGCTCCTCCGCCAAAACGCCAAAAGCACCGCTAAGTACCAGCGGATGCTAATGAACCAGGCGAAGAAGAAGGGCAAGACCCTCACTTATGACTCCCCGACCAGAAGGAGTCACAAAACTAAAGAAACTAAACGCCGACGTGATGGTCGTAGCGGGGGGCATGGCAGAAACGTCGATGCCCGGGGCTACGCCAAGCCACGTGGTGAACCAGATGGTTATGAATCGTCTAGCAGCGACTCAGACCATAGTGAACGGAGTCACTCGCGCCGTTCACACTCCACGAGCTACAAGAACGTGGATGATGACTTGGTTAAACCATACAGACCAAAGTCTTTTGCTGAGAAGTCCAAGTTTGTCGCTCGCATTGCGACAGTGAGCATTCCCAAGAAGGCCAAACTCCCCAGCAGCATCGGCAAGTACGATGGCCTGTGCGAGCCGGATGATCACATTCATGACTTTGAGTGTGCGGTAAGTTCGGTGCTTTGGCCAGTTCAGGTTTGGTGTCACCTTTTCGCCCAAACGCTGACTGGCGCTGCCAGTGTCTTGTTCGATAATCTCCCCGTGGGGAGCATTACGGACTTTGACGATCTTACCAACAAGTTTGTTAATCATTTATCTCATCTACGGATGCACAAGAAGGACAAGGCATACATACTGTTATGCCAGCACCATGACAATGAGTCCATCGAGGACTTTATCGTCCGCTTTAATAGAGAAGCCCTTCAGATAGGGTGCGGCAAAGATCATACTCGTGTCGCTTTCATTCAGAATGTACGCAGTGAGGAACTCATGAAGTACCTCACGGGTAAAGATCCCAGAGTCCTGGGACAAGCTCATCCGCGCCGCTAAAATCTATGCGTCGTCTAAAAGATCCTTCCTCCAGATGTGCAACACCCAACACCATAATAATAATAATAAAAAATAAAGCCAAGTCCATTTGGACATGCATTTCGGGCTCCACGGAGTAAGAGAAGTATTCCTCAACCAAAGACGCCCGCCAATATATCAATAGTAAGCAAACGCGGGACCAAAGCGGTCACTCCAAAAAGAACCACGACTGGACACTGCTAATAAAAACTTCATCGCATGTCCTCAGGACGGAGCAAGTCACGCTCATGGAGCCCAAGACCCTTTGGAAAAGAAAAAATGTGAATATGAGCAAGTTTTGCGAGTACCACAACGATTTTGGTCATCTCACAGACAACTGCTATAGTCTGATGATGGAAATTGAGACCGAACTAAAGTTTGGTCAGCTCGAACACCTGGTCCAGAACGTACATCGTGCAGCGCGTGGACAGAACGGCGATGACAACCAGGCTGAGGGGTCGCGCAAGAAAATTTGCGACCTCAATACGGTTACATTCGTCCCGCGCCACCAATGCAACATGACCAGGAAAGAGAAAAGGACAGCTCACCACGGGAAACGATCCCGGGTGCAGCAAATGGATGACTCTTGGAAGGAAGCCGACGTACTCCTTCCAAAATTTCACAGCGGTGCATCCTCCACTGCCCCATTGGTCATCACAGCCGTCTTTGGACAATATCGCGTGCGATACATGTTCTTAGACGGCGGAAGCAGCACTAACATCATGTATGTTCAGTGTTTTCAACAACTGGATAAAGAAGAAAAAGCAAAGCTCGTACCAGTCAATGAGCCAATTTCCGGCATCATCCATGAAACGATCATGCCTCGCGGCATGATCTCCATGCCCGTCACGATGGCGGACGGCAACCATGAGTGCACCGAAATTTGCAACTTCATGGTCTTGCCAACTACCTCCCATCATGACATCTTACTAGGCCCCGATGGCATCGCAAGCTTCAATACGAACTCTTCCACAGCGCACGGAATGGTTGGTTTCCCAACCATGACAGGCGTCGCATTTATTCGGGGAAACAAAGATTGTCATACGGAAGACAGCGCCAAACCCCCAAAGATGGTCAAAACTGATGCCCGCTTAGAGCCGGAAAAAATGGGTTCTCAACCCTAAATTTCTGGAGCAAACGGTGGTCATTGGCCACGTAATCTCCGACACCATCTGCATCCACCTTAAACAGCTGCTAATCAAGAACATGGACGTTTTTGCATGGCAACTGGCGGACATGGTTGGTGTTCCGTGAGACATAGCGGAGCACAGGCTCAATGTGTACCGATCGGTAGAGCCAATTGTCCAAAAGAAGCGGAGCATGGGTCCGGAGAAAACGAAGGCAATGAACGAGCAGGTCACCAAGCTGCTCAATGCGGGCATCCTGTACCCCATCCAGTAACAAACCTGGGTCACCAACCCCGTCATGGTTGCAAAAGCCAGTGGGGGTTGGCGCATGTGTCTTGATTACAAGGACTTGAACAAGGCATGTCCCAAGGATTGTTATCCGCTACCAGAAATTGACTTGAAAGTGGATTCCTTAGCCCCTTATCGCTTCAAAGGCTTCCTAAATGCGTATAAGGGTTACCACCAAATAAAGATGGCAAAAGAAGACGAGGACAAGACGGCGTTTCGCATAGACACGGGCACCTTCTGTTATACCAAAATGCCTTTCGGTCTGAAGAACGCGGGCGCCACCTACCAGCGCCTCATGGACAGCGCCTTTGTTGAAGAAATCGGCGTACGGCTGGAAGTGTACGTCGATGATCTTGTAATCAAAAGCAGAGAAGAGGGAGACATGTTGCGGGATATACAAAAAACTTTCGATCAGCTGCGCAAGGTGCGCATGAAGCTTAATATCAGCAAGTGTTCCTTCGGCATGGAGGAGGGTAAATTCCTCGGAGTGATTGTCAAGCGGGATGGTTTCCACGCAAACCCTCGAGAAATTCCATGCAATCGAGCGGATGACCTCCCCCGCATCAGTCAAGGTAGTGCAAGCACTAGTGGACTGTATGCTAGCCCTTAATCGCTTCCTCTCAAACTACGCTTCAAAGTGCTTTCCATTCGTGGATACTTTGAAGAACTGCTTGAAAAAGAGCAATTTCCACTGGACACCTGAAGCGGAGGCAGCTTTCCAAGAAATGAAGCAGTGCCTAATGAACATCCCTACTCTGACAGCGCCCCTAACAAAAGAACCGCTTACGCTATACCTTTCTGTAACAGAGCGGCTGTAGGCGTGGTTCTCCGGGTGGAATGCAAGGGGGTTCAAATGCCAATCTATTATATTAGCTTCACCCTCTTGGACGCGGAAATGAGGTAGACAATAATGGAGAAGCTGGTCCTCACGCTAGTCCACGTGTCTCGAAGACTGCGCAGGTATTTCCAAGGCCATCCCATCAACGTCCTTACGGACTACAGAATCAGCGACGTCCTTTGCAAACCAGAATTGTCGGGTCACCTTTCCAAATGGGCTATTGATCTAGGAGAACACACCATCTATTACAAGCCCCGACCCGCAACCAAGGGACAAGTACTCGCTGACTTCACAACGGAAATACCCGCCAACAAAGTCGAAGAATGCTTGGCAGAACAATCACCCGCGCCACTTCAAAACCAGTCACAAACGTGGTCCCTCTTCACAGACAGGGCCTCAAACGATGACGAATCTGGCGCGGGTCATCGCCTTAACGGCCCAGATAATCACGAGTTCACATACGCTATCCGCCTGGACTTCAAAAGTACCAATAATGAGGCGAAATACGAAGCGCTACTGGCAGGCCTTCGCATCCCGAAACAAATGGGGGTCAGGCATGTGGAAGCACATGTGGACTAATTACATGTCGCAAGACAGATAAATGGGACCTATGACACGCGAGACGAAACCATGGCTCTTTACTTGGAACAAGCCAAGCAGCTCATGCGCAAGTTCGATTCCTGCATTGTTGAAGATATCAGGCGCATCGAAAACAAACCCGCCAACGCGCTGAGTAAAATGGCTTCAACAGTTTTTAACCACATGGCGAAAGAAGTCCGCATCAAGGTGCTCAACCAACTCTCTGTCCCGCTCCGGCAAGTAAACGTCATCCAAACAGGCAATGCGTCCTGGATAACGCCAATCAAAGCCTACCTATCCTCCGGTACCCTGCCTGATAACAAGTCAGAGGCCTGGAAGATTCAATACAAGGCTTTCCACTATCAGCTGAATGACGGAATACTTTACCGCCGATCCTATCTAGAGCCACTTCTCCGCAGCGTCGACTCCGCGGATGCCCCTTTCCTCATCAGCGATATCCATGAAGAATTTGCAGTTTGCATGCGGGGCCTAGAATGGTAGTCACCAAGCTGATGAACGCAAGGTATTATTGGCCAGGAATGCACCTAGACGCTGTCAAAGAGCTCCGCAGATGCGACAGTTGTCAGCGTCATGCGCCAAATACCCTACGCCCAAAGAATGACCTGGTGCCGGTCACGGCCGCTTGGCCTTTTCAAAAAGGACAATCGATTTGGTTAGTCCATTCCCGACAGCGCCGGGAGACGTTAAGTTCCTCATAGTCGCCATTGACTACTTCACCAAATGGGTCGAGGCAAAACCCCTGGCTAAAATCGACGGGGCGCATGTCAAGAAATTCATTTGGGAATTCATTATTTGCAGATTCGGACTTCCAATGCAACTGGTGAGCGACAACGGTACGCAGTTCATGGACCAAACACTACAATAATGGTTGGCACAACTCGGTGTCCAGCAGATCTTCACATCAGTCACACACCCGTAAGGCAATGGTCAAGTCGAAAGAGCAAATAGAAGCATTGTGGAGGGCATAAAGACACAGCTCGGAACCAGACGCACAGGGTGGGTAGACGAACTCCGGCATGTATTATAGGCTTACCGCACCCTAACAAAAACAAGCAACGGCAAAACTCCGTTCAGCTTAACTTATGGTTTCGAAGCGATAATACCCGCAGAAATTGGTTGTCCTTCCGCAAGAGTTCTCATGGCAGGAAAGCGGAACAATAACGAGGAGTTTCGATTAAACCGTGACTTACTCGAAGATCGTCGCGAACTAGCGGAAATCAAAGAAGCAAAGTACAAGACACAACTGGAACGCTACTACAATCAACGCGTCAAACATTGCAAATTCAAGATCGGAGATTTCGTTTTCCACAACAACGAAGCTTCCCATGTGGAAAAACCAGGAAAACTTTCTCCAACCTGGGAAGGGCCATACAAAATCCAAGAAGACTTAGGAAAAGGCGCATACGCGCTGGAAAGACTAGATGGAACTCATATCCCACGTTCTTGGAATGCAGCACAGTTACGCGCATGTTACTTCTAATCTATTTTTAATTTTGGCTAACCATGCCATTGTACTTATTTAATCAATGAATTTTGTTTCCTATATTTGTTATTCTACGTATTTTTTCCGCGCCACGGTCTTCAATACATGGTTTCTAGCGCCTATAGCCGCGACCCGGTCCCCAAGTTTTGGTTCATTCCAGAACCGCTAGAAGACCTGCAAAACAAAACAAAGTGTTAGAATATTTTCAAATATAATAAACACTAAATAAGGAGGAGACAAGGCGTACCCCCTCAATCCCACTGGTCATCAGCAAGTGAATGGCCTCCTGTGCGATCTCTTGCGCCGCAGCAGACTGGTCAAGCAAGGATTTGGCATTATTAGCCTCCTCCACTATGGCGTCGCGAGCCTCTTCCATTGAGGCCCGCTCTTCCTCCAAGTCCTCCTTAACACGGAGGACAGCCAATTTCTCCTCCCCCAGCGCAGAAATACGGGAGGTCGCGGCCAACAGATCTTTGTCTTTCAGTTAGGGGTGTTCACCGGTTCGGTTTACGGTTTATTTGGTTTATTCGATTCGGTTTATTCGGTTTTCAATATTTTGTACCCCAAACCAAAAACCAAACCAAACCAAATTAGGAATATGGAAACCAAACCAAATTCAACCAAATTGAATTCGGTTTGGTTTCTGTTTAACCAAACAAACCAAATTCAACCAAATTGAAACGAAGTTTTTTTCTCTCTAACTTATATACCTCTGTGTTCTGAAATCTGAATAGAAAGTTAGCAATTAATATAAACCAAAAAATCAAACCACACAAACACAAATATCATAGAAATTACAAATAGTAAATAAGTCTTTGCCAATTCCACAAAATATAAATAAACTTCAAACTTAAATCTTTCTCCAACTCTAGTGAACCTCCATACGAAAACTAAATATATTAATACTAAACATATAAATCGTGTAGCTTGATAATCAGACCAACGGTTGATGCAATCATGGGGAAACATATACCAGGATATTAGACTTATACTCTGAATATTACTTATAAATAGGTGGGCTTTATTTTGGATTGGGCTTACCTTTCAATATTTTGGGCTTATATATTATATATGGCTTATTAAATATTATTATTTTTATTTAATAATTAATTATTTTACCGGTTTATTCGGTTATCCAAATAAAAAAATGTAGAACCAAAAACCAAACCAAACACCAAATTAGCAATTCGGTTTCAGTTAAAACCAAACCAAAAACCAAATTCGTTGCTCGGATTGGTTTTTTCGGTTACGGTTACGGTTCGGTTTTCGGTTTTTATTTGGTTTTCGGTTATTCTGAACACCCCTACTTTCAGTTGTAATTGGGACCATGCCTCCGCGTATTGAGAAGTCCTCTCCGCTGCCAGCTTGGAGTTTTCACGTTTGAGCTCTTAGAGGCGCTCATTCAGCTTCATTTTTTCCTTGTTGGTGACCCGGCAAGACTCGGTCCACCTCTTTCTCGGCGGCGGTACCTCTCTACTTCGGCCTTGTACTTGGCCTCCCTCTCACCAAGACTAGCCTTCTCAACGACAAATTTGGCAATATCGCGATGGTAGGTCACGTCCCTCCTCCTCAATGAATCTATCGCCGCCAGTTGCAATGCTTGGCCGATGCAAATGTCTTAAATTAAGGAGGGACGGTCAAGGATGTCTTTGTAGGCCCTCTCGTGGGGAGGGATGACCTCCGCCACAAACTCCTCCGCGGCCAGGGGATTGGCAAACCTGGTGTTCTCCCTGATGGACCAACGAGGGCGCCAGATAGAATCACCCTCTGTCCAGCTAGAAGCCTCGCCCTCGTCAGACTTTCCAACCAACCCCTCGGAGGAGCCCTTCAATGCGGTGGACCCAAAGGTCCCCATACCCTGTGGAACGGGCTGCACGCTCCCCGCCCGTCCAAATTCACCCTTACCAGCCCCGGCACCTCCCGCCGGGGTGGCCTTTACCAGCTTCCTGGAGGCATCTTTGGCCCGCTTCTTGGCCTCCGCCTCCGCCTACTCCTTCTCAATGCGAGCCTTCTTCGCCTGGACCTTTTGCTTCTCCAGGCGAAGACGCTCTTGCTCAATCCTCTCTGCTTCCGCCCTCTTCAAAGCCTCATTGGCCTTCGCATAGGTTTCAGCAGAAAAGATAACACAAAGACCAGGAAAAGAGATACTTCAAACTGTTGATCAATCCCAAGGGCACATAGAAGAAACTTCTGATGAGCATATTCAAACTGCTGAAGACAATCCTTCAGTAGTTGTGACTACTATCAAACCCATCAACCCTTCAGAAGTTATAACTTCCAAGACTGATCAAGGAAAGTTTTCCAAGGCACCTGAACAAAGTCCAACACAAATTCCAAGGCCTGCACCTGCAACTACAACAACTATTTTAAACCCTACTCCAATCTCAATGTCAAAAGAATTATTAGAGAAGAGTTTAAAAGAGGCATTAAAGAAGGCTAAGGAAGATGAAGTATGGAAAAGCCTGGAAGTAAGGGATGATCTAAGTTATGATGACAAAATTGCTAAGTATTAAGAAAAGCTTGATGAATTAGAAGCTGAAGACAGAGCCAAAGAAGCTGCTGCTGAAGAAGATAAAAGAGCACAACTTATGCTGATGATCACAAAGAATACCAAGGCTAAAAAGGCTTCTCTGAACAGACTCTCTACTGAAGAACTGACAAGAAGAGCACAACTTGTAGCTGACAGGTTGGCAACGGAGAAAGAAAGAAAGGCAAAGAGAGCTGAAATAATAGATGAGTTGGTAGCCAATGGATTTGGTCCAAAAACTTCAGTGTCAAGATGGTGCACTGCAAAGGCCAGCTACCAGAAAGAAGCAAGAGGAAACAGTCAAGACTGACTTCAAGATGTTACTACTGGAAGGAAATACAGTGTTACATGGAGACTTTGATGTTGAAGAGAAACCTCTGCTTACCCAATTCAGGGACCCTGCAACATTTGCTTACCAATTACAACAGACCATCAAAGAACAAACACACACTAGGGTTGTCACAACACATCACTTACCAAGCTTTGATATGCCTAGTGCTGTGAATACTGAAGAAAGTAGGGACTCCCACCTGAAGGACACTGGTTGACTTAAAGAAGTTCGCGGAGAAAATATCTACACCAAAGCTATCGCCGATTTGCAGATCGACGTCAACATTATGCCCGCGTTTATATTCTGACAGTTCCAGCAACATACCCTGAGACCCACAAGAATGGAACTTTACCTCACCATACATTTGGTGCGGTATCCCCAAGAAACTGCAGAAGATGTTTTGATTGGCCTCAGCGATACTATCTTCCTGATAGATTTCGTGGTGATTGATACTGTAGGGACAAAAAGGATTGAAGAAACTACTTTTGTTACCTTAGTCCAAATCATATTTCTGCTAATTATTCTAAGTATGGAACTGCTGATGAGTAAAGATAGAAGTGCTGAAGAAGAACAAGTCAAAGTGCTGAAGAGTTAAAGCATCAGAAGTTCTGAAGTCTAACCAGACATTTCATTGAAGAACTACTGAAGACAAACTACTCATCAGTAGTTTGTCACTCATCAGTACTTTTAAACAGAAGCTTCTAACCGACCCTGTATCTTCAGTAGTTAGTATTATATTGTTTTGTTAAAGTCTTTGAACAAGTTCCCATGCTACAGCCTGTTGTATGCATTATCCTAGCTGATTATAATCTTGTGTTTACTTAACACAACAGTCTGTATTCGTCTATAAATAGTTGGGTTAATCCCACTATTTTAGACACTTGATTTTAATTGAATTCCTTCAAAGCGTTTATAACTTATAATCCATTTCCACAATTGAGAATCATTCAATATTTACATTTAGTGCTTTATACTTTGAATTGCTTTGACTCTCATTAATTGCAATAGTAAAGGGGGAGTAATAACTCCTGTAAAAGTAATACTTTAACTTAGAACATTTATTATTCCGCTATGCAAATTACTTTGATAAACCTACAAACACATAAGTGTTTTTGAACTTAAACTGTTAAAAGAGACCACTGATCCAACAGATACCCTAGGAGAGGAAAGCCCTATTATCTTAGGCCGACCTTTCCTCAACACCACGTTGGCTCTACTCGATGCAGGGGGAGGAAGACTTAGAGTAATGATAAATGGCGAAAAGATGGGTTTTTACTTGAAGAAAGTTATGCGGTGTCCAAGTATCCAAGACGATCTGTCCGCTCCCGTCACCGACTTTGATTATATCGCAGTGTATTATCTCTGCGATGTTCTGGGGTAGGGAGATGATTTTGATGAGTACGCTTCCTCAACTGATGAAAATGATCCCATGATTCTTAAAAGTTAAACACATAAGTGTACTTGAACTTAAACTGTTAAAAGAGACCACTGATCCAACAGATACCCTAAGAGAGGAAAGCCCTATTATCTTAGGCCGACCTTTCCTCAACACCACGTTGGCTCTACTCGATGCAGGGGGAGGAAGACTTAGAGTAATGATAAATGGCGAAAAGATGGGTTTTTACTTGAAGAAAGTTATGCGGTGTCCAAGTATCCAAGACGATCTGTCCGCTCCCATCACCGACTTTGATTATATCGCAGGGTATTATCTCTGGGATGTTCTGGGGGAGGGAGATGATTTTGATGAGTCCGCTTCCTCAACTGATGAAAATGATCCCATGATTCTTAAAAGTTATTGGATCGAGCATATCTCTCTTGAAGAAGAACCTGAAGAAACTTAGCTTCAAGAACAAAGTCCCAACGAAAAAGCCAAGCCCTCTGATGCGTGCTGGTTTTCAATAAAAACTTTACTTCTTTTCAAAAAGAGCAAATCCCGAGAGATATGCTAAAAATGGTGATGCAAAGGTGAGTAAATTGGGAAAACAGTTAGCCACTTCAAAAGTTTTGAATTTATAGTTTCAAACGATAGTTGTTCAATGTTCTAGACCCAGCACAACAGGCAAGCGTACCTATCGTGTATAGTATAGAAGTGTGCAAGTACCGAGTATCAAATCCGTTGACACGATTTTTCCTACTCTGCTTCCTAAAATTACTTTCTAAAAAGACGTTTTAATAACGTGAAGAAAAAGTAAAGTAAAAAGAGAGATATAAATTTTTAAGAGAAATCAATGACAAAACAATGGTGTTGTCATTGGGCTAATCTCAACACAGGTTCATCAAAGCTTAAACTGCGCCAATGCTATCACATAGACAATGAAGCCAAGTCACAAGAATAAACTTTGACTTATCACTAGGACCAAGTATAAAGACCGTACCGACCCTAAATGAGATTTTGATAGTAGAGGATTAAGCCACAAAGTGTGTGTATTTCTACCCACAAATGGGCTAATCACTACTCGCGGGATTAGGTTAGCTCACAAGTGCATGGGTTGTTACACACCATGGGTACACTCATGAGTCCTCCCACTTCCTATCAAAACACCCACAAGAACAAAGACTAGATGATTTATTAACTAGACCATTAAACAAAGTTTAAATTAGTTAGAATTATTAAAAACACAAAACACCACTTGAAAATAAAAAGATAAATATATTAATTCATACCAAGTTTCCATCATCACCCTAACAACACCAACAGAAATCTAGCCTAGCATGGTTGATACAACAAGCTCACAAGGTCGGGTTTGTGTACAAGACATCATGAAGGTGTTATGAAGATTTCTAAAGGATTTGGGTGGTTTTGGTGATTTCTCTCTCTCTCAAGGTGTTTATGTTTATGCAGTGATCCCAGGCTCCAAAGGACACCAAAGATCCTCAAGGAAGGCAGAAACACTCTTGAGAAGTGTGGGGTTTTGAGTGAGAAGGGATGCTTCAAAATGTAGGGTGGAGGCCTCTATTTATAGGCATTTCAGCTCAAGCACGCCCTCGACAACGTCCTGGCACGCCCATGCCAGACAACGGGTACTGTTGCAGAGTCCTTTCATGCAGTCTTGTCTGTCCTAGGGCAAGCACGCCCGTGCCAACAACTATGGCACGCCCGTGCACTTTCCGAAATGCAACCGTCTTATCAGTCTTGGTCGGTTTTTGCCATGGAGAACACGCTGGAGTAAAGCACGGCCGTGCCATACACCTGAGCACGCCCGTGCACATCATGAAACACTGAAATTAACCTCGTTTGACTTGGAAATGTTGACTTGTTGACCCGGGAGGGTGGAACGACCCTGGGCACGGCCATGGCATGTCTGGCAGGTCTTCAAAGTCTTCAAATCTTTGTCTGTTTTGTGTCGTTTTGTGCGGTTTTTCACTTCTTTTCATCACCGGACCTCCGAACCTTCAATTATCAGCAAAGAAACATAAATCTAGACAAAACAGAGATAAAAGCATGATTTTTGGTGTAAAACGGGTGATAATCATAAGTGAAAACATGTCAATTTCTCGGCACATCACCCTCCATTGAAGAACCACCATCCTTGGAACTCAAATAATTGTCATCTCACTTGGAGTACGCTTACCTTGAAGAAGACTGCAAGCTTCCAGTCATCATAGCAGCAAACTTATCAGAAGAAGAAATAGAAAAGCTGATGGAAGTTTTGAAGCAGCACAAGAAAGCAATCTCCTGAAAGCTGATGGATATCAAAGGTATTAGCCCTTCACTTTGCACACACAAGATCCTCATGGAAGACGATTACTGCCCTTGTGTGCAAAGGCAACGAAGAGTTAACCCCAAGATGCAAGAAGTCGTGAAAGAAGAAGTGATTAAGCTGCTTGACGCTGGCTGATCTATCCCATTTCTGAACCGTGTTACACTGTGGGGCTGGGTTTATCATGGGAAGTTTTTATGATATATTTTGCACTCTTTTTTTGAACCTTGTTACACTGTGCTAACAGTCCCAGGATATAGCATACTAAACTGTTAAATGCGTAACACTGTTACAATCTGATGTTTATCATATGCTTCCCAATGACACTTTTTAGTATATAGTATCTATGCTTGTAGTTATTATGTATGATGCTAAACATGCACAGACATGTAGTTTTTATGTATTTTTTGGCTATGTGTAATTAATATGTGCCTGGCGCCATTTTGGTAAATGCTAATCATGATATATGTTTTTTGTCGGATTTTTGTTTTGCTACCTACTAAATATGATATATTGGCCAAAATATTTAATATAGCATTAAGGAGAGTCGCATAAAGCGTACACAGCATTCAGAAAGGGGAACCCAAAAACCTAAATTACGACATAAAACACAAGAGACATACTGCATAGTACGACATAAAACACAAAAGAGTCATGTAACAAACCATGAAAAACATATACATATATATATATATATATATATATATATATATAGAGAGAGAGAGGGAGAGGGGAATGATTCAATAGAAAACTCATTTTATTGAGAGAACTCGAGAATTCCTAATTAAATGCAAAAAAACCAAAAAAAAAAGTCATAACTCAAAATTTAAGTAAATAAAAAGAAAATTTGTTCGGAGCTTCTCTTTCCCACATTATCCCCTTTTAGAAAATATATGAAAAGATAGCAAAAAAATAAAAAAATAAAACTAAAAACGCTAGTGCATATGTGTAGTATAACCCAAAAAGCTCAACCCCCAAAGTTACCCCCACCCAAAAACCTAATTCCACTCCTGCCACCCCCCATAACCACACTCACCCAAAAACTTAAATCGCTTACCGAAAAACCTAAACCACCCAGCCACCTCCACCCAAAAACCTAAACCCACCCCCACCACACCCCCAAAACCTAAACCTTACATGCTAAACTAAAAAAAAAAACCATAAACGCTAAACTAAACCCTAAAGCTTAACCGAGCATTTACTAAACGTGCGCTGGAATTCGCATTTTTTTATTTTTTTTATTTTTTTCTGAATGGGGATGACGTGGGAAAGAGATGCTTCGAACTAATTTTTAGTTTTTGACTTAAATTTTGAGTTATGATTTTTTTTTCTTTTAATTTAAGTATGTGAAGGGATAGGGAGCCTAATCCTTGCGTGGATGGCATCCCTATCCCACTTTCCAATAATTCAGGCGTTAACATAATAGCGCGGATAGGGCTCTCACGTTAGCGCACGAGCAAAAAGCGCGGAAACAAGCATCTTCAGAAGGCTGTCTTGACCCGCAGATCTAACTCCGCGCGTGACAACAGGTCACGCGCAACATAAATTCATCCACAACACGTCATTTCAGAGGAATCTTCGCGCGTACTCCTACGCGCGGAATATTCGTCCAATCTCAGCTTTTAGTACGAGATACGGACGATCAGGAATGATGAAGATTTACTTAGATCCGAGCAGGCTTAGCGCCAACCAGATGGCGACACATGTCAGGAGTGGTCCAACAACCACTGATAGGAATAGTGACATGACTGCTTCCATGCTTCCACCATGCTGCTGTCTACAGTACTGGTCAGGGTACTGTGCAGACATGCTTACTTGCTGCCAGACGTCACGTCAGACGCTAGCAGGTAAGTCAACCATGCTGTGTCAGAGTGAAGCGCCGTCTACGCCTAATCAGGAGGCGCCACGTGTAACTTTTGCAGACCAACTCCAACTTTCTCTCACATCAGCATTGATTGTCACCAGGACTCCCGCCATTTTCAAGGGTCGAAGACATCTGGACCTGGTCAATGCCCAGATCAGCTGCAAGACTTTATGGGCCGTCTCACCTGGCCTTAATCTCCCCCTATAAATAGAAGACTTCATCTCCTTTGCAAAGGATCGGTCTTCACAAATATTACACACGAGAATTAGATTAGTGAGAATACTTGTAATACTTTTGTAATCTTAAAAATAATAAAGATTCATCTCTTCACAGTGGACGTAGTTAATCCTTGACCAAACCACTTATATTCTTGTGTTCTCACTTTCACCACACACACACACTTATTTTACTATTTTCTCGGGTTATGGTTAGTCTACCGGTGTGAGCAAAGGATTGTACCTGAGCGAACATGTGTATTAACCACATGGTGATTATCTTTAATCACCATTATACTCGTTGTTTCTTCATTGGCGCCATCCGTACCGGCTAGAACACTTTTCTTTTCCATCTTTTAGCCCACCCACATGGCTGAACCCAACCCAAACACTTCTACGGCCAACCCAGCCGAGGATCTCGACGTTCAAATCGGTGGGAACTCTGGCACACCGGCCACTATCACCAAACAAACCACCACGCGTACCCAAAAACCAGTTTTTGAAATACGTGAGGTGGACAGTGAGGAGGATAGTGGCAACAGCTCTGAGGAGGACCCCAACAAATGGCTCCTCCGCCAAAACGCCAAAAGCACCGCTAAGTACCAGCGGATGCTAATGAACTAGGCGAAGAAGAAGGGCAAGACCCTCACTTATGACTCCCCGACCAGAAGGAGTCACAAAACTAAAGAAACTAAACGCCGACGTGATGGTCGTAGCGGGGGGCATGGCAGAAACGTCGATGCCCGGGGCTACGCCAAGCCACGTGGTGAACCAGATGGTTATGAATCGTCTAGCAGCGACTCAGACCATAGTGAACGGAGTCACTCGCGCCGTTCACACTCCACGAGCTACAAGAACGTGGATGATGACTTGGTCAAACCATACAGACCAAAGTCTTTTGCTGAGAAGTCCAAGTTTGTCGCTCGCATTGCGACGGTGAGCATTCCCAAGAAGGCCAAACTCCCCAGCAGCATCGGCAAGTACGATGGCCTGTGCGACCCGGATGATCACATTCATGACTTTGAGTGTGCGGTAAGTTCGGTGCTTTGGCCAGTTCAGGTTTGGTGTCACCTTTTCGCCCAAACGCTGACTGGCGATGCCAGTGTCTTGTTCGATAATCTCCCCGTGGGGAGCATTACGGACTTTGACGATCTTACCAACAAGTTTGTTAATCATTTATCTCATCTACGGATGCACAAGAAGGACAAGGCATACATACTGTTATGCCAGCACCATGACAATGAGTCCATCGAGGACTTTATCGTCCGCTATAATAGAGAAGCCCTTCAGATAGGGTGCGGCAAAGATCATACTCGTGCCGCTTTCATTCAGAATGTACGCAGTGAGGAACTCATGAAGTACCTCACGGGTAAAGATGGCGTCCCAGAGTCCTGGGACAAGCTCATCCGCGCCGCTAAAATCTATGCGTCATCTAAAAGATCCTTCCTCCAGATGTGCAACACCCAACACCATAATAATAATAACAAAAAATAAAGCCAAGTCCATTTGGACATGCATTTCGGGCTCCACGGAGGAAGAGAAGTATTCCTCAACCAAAGACGCCCGCCAATATATCAATAGTAAGCAAACGCGGGACCAAAGGGGTCACTCCAAAAAGAACCACGACTGGACACTGCTAATAAAAACTTCATCTCATGTCCTCAAGACGGAGCAAGTCACGCTCATGGAGCCCAAGACCCTTTGGAAAACAAAAAATGTGAATATGAGCAAGTTTTGCGAGTACCACAACGATTTTGGTCATCTCACAGACAACTGCTATAGTCTGATGATGGAAATTGAGACCGAACTAAAGTTTGGTCAGCTCGGACACCTGGTCCAGAACGTACATCGTGCAGCGCGTGGACAGAACGGCGATGACAACCAGGCTGAGGGGTCGCGCAAGAAAATTTGCGACCTCAATACGGTTACATTCGTCCCGCGCCACCAATGCAACATGACCAGGAAAGAGAAAAGGACAGCTCACCACGGGAAACGATCCCGGGTGCAGCAAATGGATGACTCTTGGAAGGAAGCCGACGTACTCCTTCCAAAATTTCACGGCGGTGCATCCTCCACCGCCCCATTGGTCATCACAGCCGTCTTTGGACAATATCGCACGCGATACATGTTCTTAGACGGCGGAAGCAGCACTAACATCATGTATGTTCAGTGTTTTCAACAATTGGATAAAGAAGAAAAAGCAAAGCTCGTACCAGTCAACGAGCCAATTTCCGACATCATCCATGAAACGATCATGCCTCGCGGCATGATCTCCATGCCCGTCACGATGGCGGACGGCAACCATGAGTGCACCGAAATTTGCAACTTCATGGTCTTGCCAACTACCTCCCATCATGACATCTTACTAGGCCCCGATGGCATCGCAAGCTTCAATACGAACTCTTCCACAGCGCACGGAATGGTTGGTTTCCCAACCATGACAGGCGTCGCATTTATTCGGGGAAACAAAGATTGTCATACGGCAGACAGCGCCAAACCCCCAAAGATGGTCAAAACTGATGCCCGCTTAGAGCCGGAAAAAATGGGTTCTCAACCCTAAATTTCCGGAGCAAACGGTGGTCATTGGCCACGTAATCTCCGACACCATCTGCAACCACCTTAAACAGCTGCTAATCAAGAACATGGACGTTTTTGCATGGCAACTGGCGGACATGGTTGGTGTTCCGTGAGACATAGTGGAGCACAGGCTCAACGTGTACCGATCGGTAGAGCCAATTGTCCAAAAGAAGCGGAGCATGGGTCCGGAGAAAACGAAGGCAATGAACGAGCAGGTCACCAAGCTGCTCAATGCGGGCATCCTGCACCCCATCCGGTAACAAACCTGGGTCACCAACCCCGTCATGGTTGCAAAAGCCAGCGGGGGTTGGCGCATGTGTCTTGATTACAAGGACTTGAACAAGGCATGTCCCAAGGATTGTTATCCGCTACCAGAAATTGACTTGAAGGTGGATTCCTTAGCCCCTTATCGCTTCAAAGGCTTCCTAAATGCGTATAAGGGTTACCACCAAATACAGATGGCAAAAGAAGACGAGGACAAGACGGCGTTTCGCACAGACACGGGCACCTTCTGTTATACCAAAATGCCTTTCGGTCTGAAGAACGCGGGCGCCACCTACCAGCGCCTCATGGACAGCGCCTTTGTTGAAGAAATCGGTGTACGGCTGGAAGTGTACGTCGATGATCTTGTAATCAAAAGCAGAGAAGAGGGAGACATGTTGTGGGATATACAAAAAACTTTCGATCAGCTGCGCAAGGTGCGCATGAAGCTTAATACCAGCAAGTGTTCCTTCGGCATGGAGGAGGGTAAATTCCTCGGAGTGATTGTCACGCGGGATGGTTTCCACGCAAACCCTCGAGAAATTCCATGCAATCGAGCGGATGCCCTCCCCCGCATCAGTCAAGGAAGTGCAAGCACTAGTGGACTGTCTGCTAGCCCTTAATCGCTTCCTCTCAAACTACGCTTCAAAGTGCTTTCCATTCGTGGATACTTTGAAGAACTGCTTGAAAAAGAGCAATTTCCACTGGACACCTGAAGCGGAGGCAGCTTTCCAAGAAATGAAGCAGCACCTAATGAACATCCCTACTCTGACAGCGCCCCTAACAAAAGAACCGCTTACGCTATACCATTCTGTAACAGAGCGGCTGTAGGCGTGGTTCTCCGGGTGAAATGCAAGGGGGTTCAAATGCCAATCTATTTTATTAGCTGCACCCTCTTGGACGCGGAAATGAGGTAGACAATAATGGAGAAGCTGGTCCTCACGCTAGTCCACGTGTCTCAAAGACTGCGCATGTATTTCCAAGGCCATCCCATCAACGTCCTTACGGACTACAGAATCAGCGACGTCCTTTGCAAACCAGAATTGTCGGGTCACCTTTCCAAATGGGCTATTGATCTAGGAGAACACACCATCTATTACAAGCCCCGACCCGCAACCAAGGGACAAGTACTCGCTGACTTCACAACGGAAATACCCGCCAACAAAGTCGAAGAATGCTTGGCAGAACAATCACCCGCGCCACTTCAAAACCAGTCACAAACGTGGTCCATCTTCACAGACAGGGCCTCAAAGGACGACGAATCTGGCGCGGGTCATCGCCTTATCGGCCCAGATAATCACGAGTTCACATACGCTATCCGCCTGGACTTCAAAAGTACCAATAATGAGGCGAAATACGAAGCGCTACTGGCAGGCCTTCGCATCCCGAAACAAATGGGGGTCAGGCATGTGGAAGCACAT
Source organism: Ambrosia artemisiifolia (assembly GCA_032199755.1). NCBI lineage: Eukaryota > Viridiplantae > Streptophyta > Magnoliopsida > Asterales > Asteraceae > Ambrosia > Ambrosia artemisiifolia. The sequence continues at coordinate 36,600,991 of CM063522.1, forward strand.
GTGGACTAATTACATGTCGCAAGACAGATAAATGGGACCTATGACACGCGAGACGAAACCATGGCTCTTTACTTGGAACAAGCCAAGCAGCTCATGCGCAAATTCGATTCCTGCATTGTTGAAGATATCAGGCGCATCAAAAACAAACCCGCCGACGCGCTGAGTAAAATGGCTTCAACAGTTTTTAACCACATGGCGAAAGAAGTCCGCATCAAGGTGCTCAACCAACTCTCTGTCCCGCTCCGGCAAGTAAACGTCATCCAAACAGGCAATGCGTCCTGGATAACGCCAATCAAAGCCTACCTATCCTCCGGTACCCTGCCTGATAACAAGTCAGAGGCCTGGAAGATTCAATACAAGGCTTTCCACTATCAGCTGAATGACGGAATACTTTACCGATCCTATCTAGAGCCACTTCTCCGCAGCGTCGACTCCGCGGATGCCCCCTTCCTCATCAGGGATATCCATGAAGGAATTTGCAGTTTGCATGCGGGGCCTAGAATGGTAGTCACCAAGCTGATGAACGCAAGGTATTATTGGCCAGGAATGCACCTAGACGCTATCAAAGAGCTCCGCAGATGCGACAGTTGTCAGCGTCATGCGCCAAATACCCTACGCCCAAAGAATGACCTGGTGCCGGTCACGGCCGCTTGGCCTTTTCAAAAAGGACAATCGATTTGGTTAGTCCATTCCTGGCAGCGCCGGGAGACGTTAAGTTCCTCATAGTCGCCATTGACTACTTCACCAAATGGGTCGAGGCAAAACCCTTGGCTAAAATCGACGGGGCGCATGTCAAGAAATTCATTTGGGAATTCATTATTTGCAGATTCGGACTTCCAATGCAACTGGTGAGCGACAACGGTACGCAGTTCACGGACCAAACACTACAATAATGGTTGGCACAACTCGGTGTCCAGCAGATCTTCACATCAGTCACACACCCGTAAGGCAATGGTCAAGTCGAAAGAGCAAATAGAAGCATTGTGGAGGGCATAAAGACACAGCTCGGAACCAGACGCACAGGGTGGGTAGACGAACTCCCGCATGTATTATGGGCTTACCGCACCCTAACAAAAACAAGCAACGGCAAAACTCCGTTCAGCTTAACTTATGGCTTCGAAGCGATAATACCCGCAGAAATTGGTTGTCCTTCCGCAAGAGTTCTCATGGCAGGAAAGCGGAACAATAACGAGGAGTTTCGATTAAACCGTGACTTACTCGAAGATCGTCGCGAACTAGCGGAAATCAAAGAAGCAAAGTACAAGACACAACTGGAACGCTACTACAATCAACACATCAAACATTGCAAATTCAAGATCGGAGATTTCGTTTTCCACAACAACGAAGCTTCCCATGTGGAAAAACCAGGAAAACTTTCTCCAACCTGGGAATGGCCATACAAAATCCAAGAAGACTTAGGAAAAGGCGCATACGCGCTGGAGAGACTAGATGGAACTCATATCCCACATTCTTGGAATGCAGCACAGTTACGCGCATGTTACTTCTAATCTATTTTTAATTTTGGCTAACCATGCCATTGTACTTATTTAATCAATGAATTTTGTTTCCTATATTTGTTATTCTACGTATTTTTTCCGCGCCACGGTCTTCAATACATGGTTTCTAGCGCCTATAGCGGCGACCCGGTCCCCAAGTTTTGGTTCATTCCAGAACCGCTTGAAGACCTGCAAAACAAACAAAGTGTTAGAATATTTTCAAATATAATAAACACTAAATAAGGAGGAGACAAGGCTTACCCCCTCAATCCCACTGGTCATCAGCAAGTGAATGGCCTCCTGTGCGATCTCTTGCGCCGCAGCAGACTGGTCAAGCAAGGATTTGGCATTATTAGCCTCCTCCACTATGGCGTCGCGAGCCTCTTCCATTGAGGCCTGCTCTTCCTCCAAGTCCTCCTTAACACGGAGGACAGCCAATTTCTCCTCCCCCAGCGCAGAAATACGGGAGGTCGCGGCCAACAGATCTTTGTCTTTCAGTTAGGGGTGTTCATCGGTTCGGTTTACGGTTTATTTGGTTTATTCGATTCGGTTTATTCGGTTTTCAATATTTTGTACCCCAAACCAAAAACCAAACCAAACCAAATTAGGAATATGGAAACCAAATTCAACCAAATTGAAACGAAGTTTTTTTCTCTCTAACTTATATACCTCTGTGTTCTGAAATCTGAATAGAAAGTTAGCAATTAATATAAACCAAAAAATCAAACCACACAAACACAAATATCATAGAAATTACAAATAGTAAATAAGTCTTTGCCAATTCCACAAAATATAAATAAACTTCAAACTTAAATCTTTCTCCAACTCTAATGAACCTCCATACGAAAAATCAATATATTAATACTAAACATATAAATCGTGTAGCTTGATAATCAGACCAACGGTTGATGCAATCATGGGGAAACATATACCAAGATATTAGACTTATACTCTGAATATTACTTATAAATAGGTGGGCTTTATTTTGGATTGGGCTTACCTTTCAATATTTTGGGCTTATATATTATATATGGCTTATTAAATATTATTATTTTTATTTAATAATTAATTATTTTACCGGTTTATTCGGTTATCCAAATAAAAAAATGTAGAACCAAAAACCAAACCAAACACCAAATTAGCAATTCGGTTTCAGTTAAAACCAAACCAAAAACCAAATTCGTTGCTCGGATTAGTTTTTTCGGTTACGGTTACGGTTCGGTTTTTGGTTTTTATTTGGTTTTCGGTTATTCTGAACACCCCTACTTTCAGTTGTAATTGGGACCGCGCCTCCGCGTATTGAGAAGTCCTCTCCGCTGCCAGCTTGGAGTTTTCACGTTTGAGCTCTTAGAGGCGCTCATTCAGCTTCATTGTTTCCTCGTTGGTGACCCGGCAAGACTCGGTCCACCTCTTTCTCGGCGGCGGTACCTCTCTACTTCGGCCTTGTACTTGGCCTCCCTCTCACCAAGACTAGCCTTCTCAACGACAAATTTGGCAATATCGCGATGGTAGGTCACGTCCCTCCTCCTCAATGAATCTATCGCCGCCAGTTGCAATGCTTGGCCGATGCAAATGTCTGAAATTAAGGAGGGATGGTCAAGGATGTCTTTGTAGGCCCTCTCGTGGGGAGGGATGACCTCCGCCACAAACTCCTCCGCGGCCAGGGGATTGGCAAACCTGGTGTTCTCCCTGATGGACCAACGAGGGCGCCAGATAGAATCACCCTCTGCCCAGCTAGAAGCCTCGCCCTCGTCAGACTTTCCAGCCAACCCCTCGGAGGAGCCCTTCAATGCGGTGGACCCAAAGGTCCCATACCCTGTGGATCGGGCTGCACGCTCCCCGCCCGTCCAAATTCACCCTTACTAGCCCCGGCACCTCCCGCCGGGGTGGCCTTCACCAGCTTCCTAGAGGCATCATCGGCCCGCTTCTTGGCCTCCGCCTCCGCCTTCTCCTTCTCAGTGCGAGCCTTCTTCGCCTGGATCTTTTGCTTCTCCAGGCGAAGACGCTCTTGCTCAATCCTCTCTGCTTCCGCCCTCTTCAAAGCCTCATCGGCCTTCGCATGGGTTTCAGCTTTTTCCTTCTCTTTCCACAAACGGTCCTCTTCCCTCTTCCTCTCCGCCTCAGCAAGTTCTTCTGCGGTAGGAGTTGGCGGAGAGGGAATAGGGATCACCTTGGGAGCAACCACTACAAGGAAGAGAAAAAAGTTAACACGAGCATTTCTAAGAGAAAATTTACAAAGAAAACATTTACCTGAAGTTTTCTTCAGAATCTTATGAAGAACAGGTTGGCATACAGGAGGGGCGGTTATATTAACAGAAAATTGGGGAGCCCCCTCCATCTCTAGCGGTCCAAAAGTCTTAGCAGGAGACTTCCCCGAGCCACCACCCCCCCTTCCGCACTCTTCGAGTTACCCCCACTCCGGGATGAGGATGTATGGAACTGCCTCTTTTGGTGCTTCAATGGATCTTCAGTCTCCTCCTCATCCTCGGAAGGGGGCCCATCCTTCCTATTCCCAGTCCCCTTCACCGTTTCACCTCCTCCACTTGCAGACTCAGAGTCAGAGGCTACAATATGTTTTCTAGAAGCATAACTACGTTTTCGCGGGATTGTCTTCCAGCGCCCACGAGTTTGGGAGGGGTGTGACTTGCGCGACAACCTCCCAGACGAGCCAGTGGACTCTGAATCTGACAAGTAAATGTAGGGCATTCCACCCAGAGGCATAGAAGTGATGGGATCAGGATTAGGAAACTCACTAGTCACATTGAAATGTGGAGGCGCGCCTTCTAACTGCAGATAATGAAACCTTTCCGCAAAATCCTCAAGGCAAGAAGCTCTGCTCCCGAGAACAGTCCTCCGCTTTAATGCCACTCTCCCGCGAGAGGCGAAGGCATCAAACTTAGATATCCCTGCAAACACAGTGGTGACATAAGCGCAAAATTAACATTAGCATAAAAGATAGAAGGAACGAACATTACCTTCACTAGGGATGTAAGGTTCCTTGCCCGGACGCAGCCCTACGCGGCTCATCCTCAACAACGCGAACATGGCCTCAGTTAGGCCTGTCAACTCAAGTGGCGTCGCGTTCGTCGTCAGCGCCATACACCAATCCTCATTCCTGAAACCCGCCATCACTTGGCGATCCTTTACCCACTCCTTCTCACCAAGAATCTTCCACGGCATCGCCACCTGTATGACTCCCCGCTTCACAAAAAAAAAATATCTCTCCTTCCAATCATGGACGGACATTGGCACAAAAGATGCCAATGGTGCAACCTTCGGCTGCGGCTTAAAGGTAAACCACATCTCGTCCCGCGCCATGTAGAAAAAAACATTGAATCGATCCACCGTCGGTTCAATATCTAAGGCGCGGCAACAGGCTTCAAAATGCACTAGCCTTAGCATCCCAAACCCACTAAGTTGGGTTACAGCCACCCCATACTCCATCAGTGTGTCTATTTGGAAGCGGGTGGTTGGAAGGCGAAAACCACACTTCACAAAGTGTGCTTCATATAAGGAAATTTTGCTGGTGGTCGGAGTCAAAATGCTATGGTCCGGGCCGGGCAACTCTGGTTCCCATTCCGAGGAAATCTCAAACAACTGGCAAAAATCAGCAAATCTGGTCGGCGTCCACTTCACCGGAGTGTTTTTCATTAACTTCCTCTCTCTAATCTTCCCCCCTTGCACCACTGGTTCCTCCTCGTACCCCTCACCGGAGTGAGCACCACTAGCAGATGCTTTGGACATATTTAAGACAAATAGATAATAAGAAGAAAGGGAGGAAGGAAATCTGAGAAAAAATCTAGAACTTGGCTGGAAAACATGAAGATCCGCTGCAAAATTTAAATATTGCTTGAAAAATTTGAAGGTTGATCGGAAACTTCAAGTGAAACACCAGAGTCTTCAACGGTCACAAAGAACAATTGCAAGAGAATAAGGGGAAGTTTGGGAGAAAGTAACAAAAAGGTGGAAATCTTTCACCTATTTATACACATCGCATGCGATGGGGTGCACCATGAAGAAATAAACCGTCATTAGTTTTGACCTGAACGCCCAAGATTATGACACATGTCAAGAAACTCATCAGACGGTTCCCTCACGCGCTTGACAAATCTCACAGATGGGTGACAAGTGTCATCATCTCTCATCATGCCAGCTGCTTACAAGCGCGTGGTCATCCACGCGCCTGACAGACCACACGGGCCATTGGCCATGTGGCAAAATCCTGATCACTCACCCATCCACTTGCGCGCGTGGCGCACCATGCGCCTGACACAAGACGAAAATTTGTCCAGCCACACGCCTGATGTCACAGACATCATGACGACATGCCAAACAGCTATCTGACACAGCAGACTCCTCAGTCTCTGCAACAGCTTCCCTCCGAAGTTATTTCACTCATTCAAATTCCAGGCGCATTTACTTCAAATGATTGGCGACACATTTAACTCCAATCATTCAAACATTTAATACAACTCCAACAGCTCATTAACTACAAAAGCCTTTATCACAAGTCCAAGCTGGCACTGGAGTTAATATTACGTCAACAAAAAGACATTCTCCGCCTAACTCCTCCTTAGTTCCAGGCGCAACACGTCATTTTTCAGCGAAACATTGATGTAAAGCGAGAAAAGACGTTCTCCGACTAACTCCTCCTCAGATCCAGGCACAACACATCATTTTTCAGCGAAACTTTGACATAAAGCGAGAAAAGACATTCTCCGCCTAACTCCTCCTCAGGTCCAGGCACAACACGTCATTTATCAGCGAAAGCTTGACATAAAGCGGAAAGACATCCACCGCCTAACTTCTCCTCAAGACAAGGCGCAACACGTCCCCCTTTCCACAGTTAACCCAGCACAATCCAACAGACTTACCCCCCGCCCCCAAACAAGCAGATGAGTTGTCATCCGCGAACGACAATTTATTCAGTCTAGTGCTCCACCTACTCTTAAATTAAAAACATGAGAAGCCCTAGACTAGGGGGACTTGAAGGGATAGGGATCCTAATCCTTGCGTGGATGGCATCCCTATCCCACTTTTCAATAATTCAGGTGCTAACATAATAGAGCGGGTAGGGCTCTCACGCTAGCGCAGAAGCAAAAAGCGCGGAAACAAGCATCTACAGAAGGCTGTCTTGACCCGCAGATCTAACTCTGCGCGTGACGACGGGTCACGCGCAACATAAATTCATCCACAAAATGTCACTTCAGAGGAATCTTCGCGCGTACTCCTACGCGCGGAATATTCATCCAATCTCAGCTTTTAGTACGAAGTACGGATGATCAGGAATATTCGTCCAATCTCAGCTTTTATAAACGACATTTTTTATAAAAAAAAAATACACGAAATTAATAAGCGTTTTATTATCTTTCCAACGAACACCATAGTGTTATAAAAAATGGAAAAAAACGATATTAGTGGGTTTTTGTTAATGCAGAAAAAACAACACAATGTGTTTAGTTAATCCATTAATCATGTCTAAGAAAGTCACTAATCATGTTAAGATAATATATATGCTTTTGGACCTACTATATAAGAACCCGCTAACTACATATATATATATATATATATATATATATATATAGGAATGGGATCATTTGAGAACTCATCCCAGTTGTGAGAACTTGAGAACTCCAATAGACCAATCACCAAGTGCCACATCATCAATTTTGTATTTTTTTGCATTTGTTTAATCAAGGGCAACATAGTCTTTAAACACCATTAGTTAGGGGCATTTTAGTAACAATAACACCTCACCCCACCCCACCCCACCCCACTAACTTTTAAATAATAATAATAATAATAATAATAATAATAATAATAATAATAATAATAATAATAATAATAATAATAAAAAAGCAAGATCTGCTCTCTCTCTCTTCATTTCAAACTTCTCCCTCTCTCTCTTCTTCTCTCTCTCTCTTCTTCTCTCTCGTTCTCTCTCTCATAATAATAATAATAATAATAATAATAATAATAATAATAATAATAATAAAAGAATCTAGATCTGGGGTTTGTAGGTGGATCTCGGGTTGCAGGTGGTGGTCCGGTGCAGGAAGGAAGAAGACGACCGGTGAAGGGGGTGGGTTGCAGGTGGTGTTCGACGACGGTGGTGGTGGTTTTTGACGATGAAACAGGGGGCTGTGGTGGTGACCTTTTTGGCGACGAAAACAGGGGTTGAAGGTGGGGGTTGTGGTGGTTTTTAGAGGTGTTTTGAAGTTGGGTTTCAACTAGGTTGAAGGAAGAAGATGAACAGGTAATAATATTATTATTATTATTATTTTTTCTGTTGTGTGTTGTTGTTTATATTATTATTATTATTATTATTATTATTATTTTTTGTTGCTGTTGCTGTATTTTTGTTTTTTATTTTTATTATTATTATTATTATTAGTGTTTTTTATAAGATTTTTCATGGCTTTTTTGTGTGGGAAGATGATGATACCAAAACAAAATATGGTTTTGTTAATATTAATGTTCCTTGTTTCTCCCCTTCATATTACCTCCTGTTTAAAAAAAAAACAAAGAAGGATGTGTTGTTGTTGTCATCGAAGTCAAGAAAAAGGAAAAGGGGAAGCTTAGGAATATTATGAACAGGTAATAACAGTGGTTTGTTTGTATAATATTATCCCTTGTATGTCTTTAGTTGTCGAAGACAAAAGTCAAAGGGAAAAATATGCGTGGCGGCAGTAGGTTTTTGGTTAGCTAAGGAAAGAAGAATGAGTGGTAGGGTTTTTCGATTGCTACCTTATGATGGGTCTGATGAAATGGTGATGATGATGGTTTTTTTTTTGTTTAAAGATGTTTTTGTTTTTTACATTGATGTAATTTACAAATATATAGATGGTTGTGGGACGTTTACAGTGGTGTAAATAAGAATGTATAGATGGTTGTTTTGGTTTTTTACACTGATGTAATATATAAATTTTTGGAGAAGTTTTGTGTATGGCAGATTTTACACTGGTGTAAATAATTACACCAGTGTAAATCAACCTCATTATATATAAATTTTTTGAGAAGTTTTGTGTATGGCAGATTTTACACTGGTGTAAATAATTACACCAGTGTAAATCAAACAAATCTATGGATGGTTGGTTATTTTTAGACGTAAATAAACACTGGTGTAAATAATTACCTCAGTGTAAAAACAAGATGGAGATGTTTATTTAACAAAGATTTAACAAAGTTGTTTTATGCCAGATTTACACTGGTGTAAATAATTACACCAGTGTAAAAACGAGAGAGAGAAGACAGACTTTAAAAAAAGTAAGTTAATTAAAAAAATAAAATAAAGTTTAAAAAATATGATATTTTAAATTATTGGATAACAAATTAATATGTTATTATATTTAATTATTTCTCTCACATGGTGTTTTTACCTTAATACCCCTTAATGTACTTTATTAGATTAAAAAAATACTTATTAACCAAGTCAAGACAAAAACTCCCATCTTTTAATCTCAACCATTAGATCATCAAGATCAAGGGTCCAAAAGAGTTCCTATGGTTCTCACAACTCAAGTGAGTTCTCAAACTATCCCTTCCCTATATATATATATATATATATATATATATATTCACATATGTAGTCAGCTTGATAAAATCTTTATTTTTTTTTGTATTTTGATTGGTGTTGCTATTAACATTGATACAAAGGTTGCTAAGCCGGTTAGATGTAGCTTATGATTTTTAGACACCAAATAAATCTCTAGCTGATAAATGATAATTAATCACCCCACCGTGCACGCCTGTTAAACCAATTATTGGTGTGAACAAATGGGTCAAAACTGTTAATAAACGGGTCAATTGTGGATGGCACTATTATCCCTGGTTACTCATATTCGATTCGCGTCATTTTATAGATGTGTGTCAATTTCGTTTCTTGGGTTAACATTACTGCATAAGCGGTTATGGAAGAAATATGGTTTCCTTTGTGGGTGTGTGTTTTTTTGGTGTTATGATAGCTGGGTGGGGTGGGTTTAAGAATAGCGCCACGCGTGTGTCTTGGCGTGTGTTTTTTTACCGCGGTGATTAAACGGGTCAAACTTGTGAATGGCGCTATTAGCCCCAGCTACTCATATTCATTTTCGTGTTATCTTTTCATTGGTTTGTGTTGTATTCGTTTCTTGGGAGGATCTATAATATGTATCAGGTTGTTACAAATAATGGTTCCAGATAAAGAGCGCCTTTTGAGAGATAACTGTTGGATCAGAATTTGAATTCAACTCAGGGGATATCATTTCTGTGCACAGTAAGGTACTTGGTGTGTGTGTGTTTATTTCTTGGTGATTATGTTTAACTCGGGGGGGTTGTTTAGGGTAGCGCCAAGCGTGCGTTTTGGCGTGAGTTTGCGTAAGATGTGTAAACGGGTATGTTGAGTGAGTTGGTGCTACTCTCCCTAGTTACATAAATCGTTTCGTGTGATTTCGTTTTCGTGGTGTGTGTTGTTCATTCTTGGTTTTTTACTCGGAGAAGTTGGGTCCACTGTGAAGAGCTTATTCTCTATTGGAAATTGAAGCAAGTATATTTGATGAGTTGATATGGGTATACAATTTGATATGCTGCGAATACAGAATGTGGCGTATGAGCAGTTGCAGTCATTGATATCAGCTGCAGATTATGGATTTCTGAGGGGTAATTTTGGAAATCACACATGGCAGAGGAGAAGTATATATTGGTTCTGTGTTGACTGCACATAGATCACATATTTTGGACAGCGACAACAGGAAAGGTTTGCATGATTTAAATCTTTATGGCTGCTGCTGGCGAGTGTTGTCACTTAGAGTGTTGTTTGAAGATCAAAACTGAGGAGAGAGTTCAAAGATAACCAATTCAGCTCCTTGGAAAAACAATAAAACAGGGAGGTTTAGTGACTTTTGGCCTAGACTTTGCTACACAATTGACGAACCACCGTGGCCTGTTATTTTTGCACGTTTTCCTGCAATCGTTGAGCAGTTCCGGAACTGTTATGCTGCTAAAAATCTGCACTTTGCGTCCTGCTGCAAATCTGTTCGTTTCGGGCTTTTCCTACTGGTTCAGGAACTTGGTTAACTGGTTATACATAGCTAGCGCAAAAGTTAGGGTGGCTGCTGTGAAGTGTGTTTTTGGAAGGTTATTTGTTACTCCTAGGATGTTCCCAATTAGTATGTGTCCTTGCAGTTTGAATCGGAGTGTTACAGGTCACTGATCGGAGAGTTTTTAGTCATTTGTATCTTTTGGTTAGGCGTTGAAATCCTTGTAGATGATAGGCGAGCTTTTTAACCATTTGTATCTTTTGTTTTTATGTCCGGTTTTCTAACCTCTGGTTAGGAAATTTGGTCCGTGTACTCGATGTGTGTTCTCGTGGAATAAAAAATTATCTCCTTCTCCGTTAAAAAAAAAAAAAAAAAAAAAAAAACTAATCTTGTTTAAATCTTTAAATAGTAAGTTAATTATCCTTCTTATTTATCATCCGATAATAAATTAACTTCTTTTAACTCTTTAAATGAATAGCCAGCTTTCTTTCACAACTTTAATTGTTTCTTAAATAGTTAATAAATTAAATATTTCAGCAAATATTAATTACTGCAAGATATGTCACGTTTTGTGAATTATAATATTTACACTTAAATATTAATTTCTTTCGTTATCCAAAGTGTTACTATTTAGGTCATACTTTGATAGCAATGTTTAGTAATCGATATTCAGACATCTAAATACAACACCCCTAGGGCTTAGAACTTTATTTGCTATTTGTATGTTAGTCCTAATGCATAGATAAATCCGAATATAATTGGTTTGAGTTAGGAAATGGTGTAAAACTAGGTCTACGAGGCCGAGTATTCTTCAAGTAATCGCTACAAGGTGCAGTGCCAAGGCGAGTTTCCTCAACTCCGCCTAATTACTTGGATTCGATCACATCACATGTGATCAACCACGACCAAAACTAGATTTAGTCAATCAACTTGGGATGAGTTTAACTTAATAAAAAAAGGGGCAATTTCATATATACCCCTGCAAAACATCAAAATTTCATATATACCCAAAACATGCTTTAGGACCATTGTACAATATGCATGAAAAACTTGTACTTTGGGTATATATGATATTTTACAAGTTTACAATGGCATATATGAAATTGTGCCATAAAAATAAAACATAATTTCTTTGTCTATAATATTAATGAATGAATATCATTATTTCATGGAAAAATATCAAACCCTAAATCAGAACATCCACCTAACAAGGCATCTTCACAGACCAAGAACTAGGATGGCCTAAATAAAAGTTTATGGATAATAATTAAGTTACCCCAAAACCATGTAGGTTCGAACATGCATCGATCATTTAAAAACTCAGATTTCATCTAGTACATCATTTAAAGTTTTTTGATAAAATAAAATCAAATACCTTTTATGGATCCAAAGATGAGAAGATGTGTTATTAAAACCTAAAATAACTTTAACTTAAAATTTTATGTTTGAAATCTAAAACTAATCATAATCTTTGCGTGCATGTTCTCAACCCTTTGAAATGGCTCAAAACTTGAAACTCGTAGCTACAATTGCGATCTTGGATCTTTACCGGAAGTTAAACTGTCTCTGTACAAGCTTACAATCAGTAATGGTTCCTACATTCTCACTTGGGATATATGTGTGTTGTTTCGTAGAATACCCAAATCTAGATAAGAGTGTTTTGAATGAATGACTTTTATGAGAAATAACAAAAAGAATAGTGTTTTTTATACGGAAAAAATTGTTGAGTAACTTTTATAAGAAAAACAGGAAGTATAATATTTTTTATGTGCAAAAAATTATTGAGTAACTTTTATGAGAATAAACAAAAAGTACAGTGTTTTTGTATGATATTTCCCTTGTTTATCAATAACTTTAGAATCATAAAATTTCACTAGTTTTGAATAATGTGTGTATTTTTAAACAGTAATCATTTAAACATCTTGAAATAACTTGAAAGTCTTTATTAATTTGTTAGGTAGCACACATATATGAATAGTGCTTATTATATTTATGAAAGACGAAAGTTATGGTTGTCGATTGATGTAACATATTTTGTTTATTTTCAATTCTAAAGGTTAAAATATTTCAAATATACAATTACGACACACTCCGAACCCGTGCAACACATAAATAAGATCGTACCAGTTATAACCAAAAAGAACGAAATATTGATGGTTAATCATATTTCCCACTAATCATATTTCCCACCTTAATAACCAAGTGTTTAGAAGCCCTAAAATGATGCTTGATGTTGATTCTAAAAAAACATGACCAACTCAAAGTTCATCCAATGAGACACCAACATGTGTCATGTGTTTAGTAGCTTGAAGACATCCTGGTCCAACATGTCTTCAAAAATAAAGACCATTTATGATTTATGTCCGATCCAGCATTTCATGGACTGTCACTTTGTCCCACAGTTTATTCATACACCATCCTCTATGGGACCACTCTTGACCCACACATGATATGCTAATGCTAATTTCTTTTAATTTATAATTATGGCTCAGTTATAATTTTTTTTAACACCTAGTTTCTTCCTATTTTTTCTATCTCCTTTTAAATACGTTTATTTTTCCTGAGACTTAAACTCCAACCTCCCATTTAAAACCCTAACACATTTGCCGCCACACCACAAGCGGTAAGACTCTAGTTAGATTACTTAAAACTAAACTGGGCAGGCTAGGTGTCATTTTGTTTCTTTGTTTATAAAGAAACTAGTTTATACCTCTAAGTCCGATTATGTAGAGGTGTTTGCGACTGCGCCTTTGAGTGCAGGTGGCGAAGGGCTTTATTTTGGCCAAAAAGAAAAGCGCAAGGAGTTGTCCTCCTCAGCCCCTGAAGACGTTGAGCCTCCCAAGGAGAAGCAGAAGCGGAGGAGGTTGAAGAAGGTGGCTGAATAAGGAGGGGTCAGCGAAGAACTGGGGGCGCAGTGCCTCGAACAGCTGGCGTCTACGCAAGTTCGGGTCTCTGTTCAGGACCCGTAGGCGACAGAGGAGCGTGGTGAGGAGACTAAAAAGCTTATCCCCACCCCCACTGCTGAAAAGATTACAAAGGAGACGCCGACGCCGTTCTCCTTTAACATCAGGGGCGAAGTATTTTTGGGGCCAGGGGTGGCCCTGCCCCCCCCCCCCTGTTTTTTGGCGCAGTAGTTGAAATTTGTGATTTTCATAGGTAAATTGAGTCTGGGTTGAGTCCGGCCCCCGCCGATTTTCCACTACCAATCGAAAAAAATTGAGTTCGGCCCCCGCCGATTTCGAAACCAAGCTTCGCCACTGTTTAACATTACTCCTCTTCCGCGGTGCGAACCAATTCTTCAAAAGACTTTGAAGAAGACCGATGGTAAGTTGTGATTATAAATACTTTTCTACCGCATACTATCTCCACGATTTTTAATCTTCTCCTTTTTGATATTGTAGTTATTGGTCCCAAAATCATTCCTTCTTCTTCTCCAACTCCTATTGAAGAGGAGATTACGCAGAAGCGTATAGCTGAAAAGCTTGCGCATGGAGAAAAGGAGAAGAACGCGCGATGAAGAAGAGAGATTGAAGAAGGAGAGAGAAGAGGCGGTGGAGAAGGCGAAGGCCGCCGCCGCCTCAAAAAAATCTCAGGACAATTAACAGCCCATTTTCGAAGCTACCCCAGTGGGAGGCGCTGGGGGTGGTTATAGTACCGCTGGCCAGACAGGCGAGATACGGGAGAACACTCGTTTCGTAAACCCTCTATACGCGAAGGAGTTTGTGGAGTGTGTTGTCCCTCCCAAGGAGAGGGATTATCAAGATAGTTTGGAGAGCCGCGGGCCACTCGTTTCGTCAACACAACGCTACGCTTAATTCATTGAAGTGGGGCTAAGTCATTTGTGTTTGTTTTCAATAACCAAGTTTTAAAAGAATGGCATGCTTCGACATGTTTTATAATTTGGGTAGTCAAAATTAACGTAGTTGTATAAATCAAGTGGACCCAACTAAGCTAATATGCAAAAATAAAATAAATAACCTTTTCTCCACTTCACATTTGTATATATGATGATATAAAGATTTAAATTGCACGTAAAGTTAGTTTTAATATAGTTCAAGTTCAATATACACTAGTTAATGAAAGAGTGTTAGATTTTTGTAAGTTTAGCAGATATAAATAACAAAGAACTTTATCACCAAGTCGGATTTACTCGTCATCATATTGTATATTACATACAACAGTAAGCAATAATAATCACATAGTGCATGTAAACACAGACAGTTTTATATAATCTATACTTGATGTTTATATTGAAGTTGAATAATCAAGTTGTCGTTCTAAAAAAATGCGAATAAGGTGAGTCATCCAAAGTTTTGATTTGTGTTATAACAAATCTATATGGGTCGACTTGAGACACCTAGCATAGCAGCATTTCACCAACTCTATTTTCACCACGTATTCTAACTTTCGTATTTCCCATATCATTCGTCTATGCGTGTAGTCTTCTAACACCTAAAAAAAATCCAACATCCATGTCATCAGTCAAACATACTAAAATAATATGTAAACTAGGGATGATAATGTGACCGGTTCAGGCTAAGTATTGGTAATCCCATACGGCCATACCCATATGAAGGGATATGGTACTAAAAACAAGCAATACCATAGTAAAAACCAACTCACTCTTTCTCAACAGGAAGCAGCGCCCATTATACATGACGTTGGTTCTCCCGCCCGTTTTACGTTAACGGACTACCATGCGTCCATAACTCAATGGACGCACGATCCTCCGCCCGTTTTACGTCAGCGGACTACCATGCGCCTATACTAGAATGGACGCACGCCCTCCCGTCCGTTCTACGACACCAGAACGCCATGCGTCCACAGGCTAGCCCAACGGACGCACGACGAAGCTTCTCCATCAAGATAAGCAAACCTTCGTCGACACAACTAAAAGATACTTTGTAGGGCAGCATCGAGACACACACTCCAGGGTAGGCATGCCCTAAACAATTGTTCCTGACACAGCAGCCTGCCGGTCACAGTCCTCAACCAATCAGTGGTTGCGCCCAGCCTGACTACCAGAAAGGACGACGACGTGGCAGCTCTCCAGCCAAGATATCTCTAACAGAAGAATTTATCGACCCCAGCCTGACTACCATTCTTAGGCTTGCTAGTTCTCCCCCCCCCCCCCCCCCCCCCGTTTTACGTTAGCGGGCTACCATGCGCCCATACTACAATGGACCCATGCCCTCCCGCCCATTCTACAACACCAGAACGCCATGCGTCCACAGCCCAACGGACGCACGACGAAGCTTCTTCATCAAGATAAACAAACCTTCATCGACACAACTAAAAGATACATTTTAGGGTAGCATCGAGACACACACTGCAGGGCAGGTCTGCCCTAGACAACTATTCCTGACTCAGCAGGCTGCCCGTCACAGTCCTCAACCAATCAAAGGCTGTGCCTATCTAGACTACCAAAAAGGACGACGACGTGGCAGCTCCCCAGCCAAGATATCTCTGACAGAAGACTTTATCAACCCCCACTTATCTAAGGTTCTAAATAAGGAGATGATTGCTCACCGCCCTGGATTAGCTAACAGGCGAATGCCACGTGACCGCCGCCCACTAGCGTCCACTTAACGGACGCCACGTGTATTATTGATAGGACAGTAACATCTCCCTTTCCTCCTCTTTTTTACTTAGCCACTTGCACCAATTAGGCTTGAGGATTTGGGCCGGAAACCAAGAGACACCTCTACCTGGGCCGGGCCACACCAAGGGTAGAGGATGGGTTGAGAAAGTTGGACGTCGAGGTACTGTAAAAGGAGGAGTCCCTTCTCCTTTTATTGGCATCCGATATTCACTAGAACTTTCATTGAAAAAACAACGAGCACATCGTACTTTTCCAACCCTTGTTTTATTTACTAGCGTTTAGAGGCTCGGCTCTTCTAACTAGTGGTATTTTAACCGCCTTGGTCTTATCCTCGGACCCACACTTTCCTACACACACATTTTACAAATACCTCGTAGAATCACTACCAAGGTCAACCCTAATCCGGTGACCTAGGATTCGTGTTTCTTCACCATACCTAGTTGTAAAACCGCATCCCATATCCGATCCAATACCCATCAAGTATATGTCGAGTAATTACATGTCGGGTATCGAACATACATCGAGTATTGAATACACCTGTTAGCTTATTAAAAAATACTCATTAGGATTTTTAAATACATTTTTTTTCTTTAACATTCTAATTTTATATAACTTAAAATAAAATATTTTATGTAAATATCAATCAAAATGAAGTAAATTTTAAACAAAGATTTTGATTTCATAACATACCCATATAAATAATATTATCAAGACATATCACTTAAGAAAATGTTAATTTTGCATGTAATTATGTTATTTGAATGAAACCTTATTAAACAAGGTATAGGGATAAAGAAAGTAAAAATTAAAAGTTTTAAGGGATATTTTTCATTTACATGGTTCGGGTAAATGGTGTATAGGCTTGTGTAATCAGGCCATGTATCACTTAATCTCATACACGTCCTATACCCATAAAAAATTATAATCTCTTTCCTAGTCTCATACCTATTAGGTTGCGGGTATACCCAACCCAAATGTTTTGCATATACCCACCGAACTCGATTTTTTCCAATCCCTATTGTAAACACAATAACGAACACTTGTATAATTAACATGATAAAGTAAAACTAAAAAAATAGCACATGATATGAAATAGAGTCTAAGGGGAGGGGCGTCACCTCGAAGTACCATGATTTATTTCAATCCTGCATCATCATATCACTCCTTTGACTCATTGTCCTTAAACAAAAATTTGAATACAACACTACCCTGAACCACAATTTTTATTTAGGTTTATTATAGTTTTATTATTTCATTTAAATTTAAAAAATAAAGAAAATGACCGTTTGATAGCATTGAATTTAAAATATATTCAAAAAAATATTTTCACCCTATAAATTAAAACCAACTCTTCCAAACTTACAACCAAAAAATCCTACATTATTTATCAATTCTTACCATAATTCCTCTCTGAAAAATACTATAATTTTAACCATCTTACAATCATCTCATAATGACACGGAAAAGAAGAAGTTCTGTTGATAACGGCTTGGAAAGGCGTACAAGAATCAAGGAGACCTGGTAAGTCTTCATATTGGAATTGCGTTTTGCTAGAATTTAAATCGCTTGTCGATGAATTAAACTGCATTGTTGATTCACTTGCACGAAAGTGGTTGTATCTTAATAATAAGTGTTGTGAAACCCCATGCAAATCCCACATCGGTCGTGGTCCGGAGAGATTCTTGGTTCATATGTAATCCAATGCCTCTTAAATCACCAATACGTTTTGGGCCTTAATGTTAGTAGCTGAGAGGAGAACTCCACAGTTAAGCGTGCTCAGGTGGGAGCAATATAAGGATGGATGACCTCATGGGAAGTCTCCACCTAGGCAACCAAAAACAAATCCGTGAGCTATGGATGGGCAACCCATCGGGACAAAGCACACAATATTGGTGGTGAGAGGGGTCAGATGTTACAGATGGTATCAGAACCACTCATGTGTCGTTCAGGATGGTGGGTACAACCTCATCAGGGACGATGAGACTCTAACAGGGGGTGAATGTGACACCCCAGACAAATCCCACATCAGTCGTGGCCAGGAGAGATCATTGGTTCATATGTAATCCAATGCCTCTTAAATCACCAACGCGGTTTGGGCCTTAATGTTAGTGAATGAGATGAGAACTCCACAGTTAAGTGTGCTCAAATGGGAGCAATAAAAGGATGGGTGACCTCAATCCGTGAGCTTTGAATGGGCAACCCATCGGGGCAAGCAGACAATATTGGTGGTGAGAGGGGCCGGATGTTACAAGTGTGACCAATGGAACACCCCCTTCAAAATAACCATGGAGGTAAGGACAAAGCGCCCGCGACCCCCATCGTGTTTTTGCTCTTTAGTGTAAATTTACGCGTTTTTCTTTGAAAATTTATACGCATTAAATCTGACCCCCATTGGTTTAAGGGTCCCGTGACTTTCGCCCCCATCGAAATAGTTTTTCATGCTACGCCACTGTGTGGAGGAGAACAGTAATCTAGCCGAGTACGTGGCAATCCAAATCACCCAAGTCAAGTATATAGATAGGTACGGCAACAGCTTTGGCCACGTTACGATATGGCAATTGTTGCGTTCTTGATTAAGTTTTTTATTTTAATTGTGTGTTTTGTAGCTTAGTAATGTATTTTGATAATATTGGTGTCTATTTTGTAGTTTAATTGGTAAGTTTTTTTCTTTATTAAAAAACTAATCGTTGAATGGGTGAGGACGAGAGGGAATTGAAATTGAAAACTTTAAACAACTAGGGACAAACCGTGACCATTTACCCGTAATACACTAAAAAAAAAAAAAACCTAAGAAAGTACAGGTTTTTGAAACAATAAAACGTTAAAATAAATTGAGGGACTGTTTCTGCCAAAGAAAAATATTAAAAGGACCTTTTCGCAATAAAAAAAATATTAATGACATGACTTAAATATAAATTGAGAGCACAAAGTGGACCTGTCATGTTGTATAAATACTAGAGACGCTTCTTCTTTATTGTCTCTACTACACCATTTTTGGTTTTATATATCTTTCTCTGTTTTTCAGGCACGTATTTGATTCTATATATGCTACACTTACACCCACTTCACCTGCAATTCCTCCACTCTGTCATATTATTCCATTGTACCTTTTCATCAATGTAACTCAAACACCATCTTCCTCAATTTGCCGGAATCTCACCGGCCGGAGTTTATATTCAGCAGTTTCCGACCAAGGTTCAGTCAAACATACCCTGAAGATCATGCCCTTGTTTTGGTAAAAAAAAAATATGCATTCTATCTTGTCTAGTTGATTCACATTTTAACCGCTTTTACGCTGTTTTATGCAAACTGATAAGTGTTTCTACAAGGTTTTTGGAATTGGTTTGTTTTTAAGGGAGTTTGACATCGCAATTTTAGAGTTCGCTACCTAGGTTGCGAACTCTAAAAGTTGTGATGTCAAATATTTATGTATCAAGCGAACTCCTCGAATACGCTGATGAGACGTAAATAAAAACATAAAAGAATTGTGTTTTTCTTTTAGTAGACTCAATTTGGGTACATTCTTTTATTAGTCTTCAAGGTCTTACTCTAGCACTAATATCTGACTTTTTTTTAATTCATTTCCTATTTACTAAAATTTAAGCCCAACTTTTTTTGTTGTCTAACGCCCAATTTTTTTTTTTTAGTTATGGAGATGGTTTTGCTAATAAGAAAAAACTAAAAAACTCGTGTTTTTCTTTTAGTAGACTCAACTAGAGTACGTTTAAGTTTATTATTATTATTATTATTAACTTTGAGTCTGTTCTTTTATTAACAGACTAAATTTGAGTATTGTTTTTTATTAATTTAATTTGTTTCTTTAACTAGCGGGCTATAAAAAAGTTAAAACAATTTCATAAACCTTCTAAAAACGCTTAAGATTTTTTAAACCAAATAAAAATAGAAAAAAAGATACAAAATAATCTGAATATGGTAATAAATCATATTTGCCATATGTGAAATTGCAGAAGAATATATATCTGAAAAGGGAAAGAGATCAAACAAAAATACTTTAGAAGAGGAAAAGAAGAGACAGAAACAGAGAGTGTGGGCCAAAGTCATTGTCGAAGGTAATTTCATTTGTCCGTTTCTCATGTCATGCAACAACACATTGTGGGCTCTGCTCTGTAAAACGATCCATCATCAACCCATGTTTTTTTCCAAGATTCAAGAAAAAAGAGAACTCTTGTTCAAGAAAGATCACTAATAATAATAATAATATTCATCATCAAAGGTTGTGTTGGGATCCCGGAGCTTTTTGTTGGTCCCAACAAAGATCAAAGTGCTGTTATATCGCTTTCGTAGTTTTCTTTTTCTTTTAAGACTTCGTAAATCGGTTCGGTTTTTTTTAATGTGTTTTGTGTATGTTTTTCCGTAATGTGTTTGTGTTAAATATGGGCGGACTTAGGTATAGTATAAGGGGTGCGGGTGTCCCCTTTTGAAAAAAAAATTGTGTGAATTGTAGGCTAAACATTCCGATCAAACCCTTGAAAATAATTTCTGAGTGCACGGTGTTTGTGTATGTTTGTAGGTGAAGAGGAGAAGATATGCTGACGTGTATAACTTGCTCAAAGCAGCAAGTAGAAGATGAAGGAGAGGACATTAGGGCGCGTGGGAACAAAGACGCCGTCAAAAACCTCAACACGCAGGTTTTGCCTACTCACTTTCCAACACATATTTATTATTTTATTCATCACTTGCTTTTTCTTATTTATTAAATATTTAGTTTTTTGCTTTATAGTATATGAGAAATGATTAAAATAGTTGGAGCTATATTAATTAAAACAAATACACATTTTTAACCTTTTTTATATGATTTTAGACCTTTCATGTTCTAAAATTATGGAGGATTTAGATATTTGTGTATTATATTTGTGCGGTATTAAATCAAAATTCAAAAGGTATTGGTAGGTGGTGGAAGTAAAAGTTACGATAGAAATGCAATTTTATCCGTCTCACCTGACTAGCAAAATAAAGAAAACTAGTTGTATTAATCCGGCGCGTTGCGCCTGCATTTCGACTTCTTCTACTACTCTCATTCTAACCGATATAAACTCAAACAACCCAAACGTAGTCAAACTCTGCGGATACTCAAGCAAAACGACATCACCCTCCTCAACTCCTTTAACCCCTATCCCCAAACCCGAACCACCCTCCTCAACTCCCGGTGCACATTAAACGGCACCAACGGACCCCAACTACTCAAAACCGACTACACATTAACCTTCGCTACAACAATCCCATGAACCACATTCGCTAACATCAAAAGTTAACTTCGTTCTACATGAGTCTTCTCATTCTGACACAACTCCCATAGATTCCCAAGACATTCGGACAACAAACCAGGACACTCCCTCTCTAACTCCCTTAAACACTCACACGCCACACCGCGTAACTGTCTATCCAATCCATACCCAATCCTATTCACTATAGTCAATAACACCTCAACCAAACCCTCAAGTTCACTAACAAAACTCGACTTAATATTATCATTAAAAATGGATGTGGTGGAAATAATAAGCTGTTCTTTGAGGGAATAAGTAATGGTGACGGGGTCAGGGGGAATTGATGACGTGGCGGAGGGTCTTTACGATGGAGAGAGGAGAAGCTGAGGTCGAAGAGGGGTTGGGAAGTGTATTTGGAGGAGATCCAACGGTGGAGACGGTGGCCGCCGTGGTGTTGGTTGTCGATTAAAGCTTCCCATTCCTGTGGTGTTAAGGGTTTCAGTGGTGGTTGTGATGGTGATGGAGTGGTGTCCATGTGTGGATGTGTAGTTTGGTGCTTTGGTTTGGAGCTTTGGATTAGAGGAGATGTGATGCAGGGTTCCCACGCATCCCCAAAATGGGTCTCTGCAACATGATGATGAATTAAGAAGATATATATACCAAGTGAGTAAAAAACCCTGCATTCCTACGATAATTACGATATCGCCACAATTCACTGCTCAATTCCATGGAATTTAAATATATAAAGAAGGTACAGTGATGATGATGGATGAAGATGATCAGTAGGTGGGGTGGGGGAAAAGCAAAAGGTAGGAGGAAACAATGGGAATGAAAGATGGATGGAAAAAAAGAATTAAAGGAGTGGTGCATTTTAGTGGGATAGGGTATATATAAAGAAGGTACAGTGATGATGATGGATGAAGATGATCAGTAGGTGGGGTGGGGGAAAAGCAAAAGGTAGGAGGAAACAATGGGAATGAAAGATGGATGGAAAAAAAGAATTAAAGGAGTGGTGCATTTTAGTGGGATAGGGTGGCGCATGTTAGTGACAATACGGTATTCATTTCAAGATACTTAAATATATAGATAATGCGAATGATATTTTTTTCTTAATATATAACCTACACATGGGTAATGGTTACAGTTTTTAAAATATATGAAGAAATTAGTTTGATGGTTTTTTTACGTGCATAAACATATGTATTTGTACGTAACAAATAAACAACTGTACCCAGGAAATCTCATTGTAACTAAAAGTTACTGTTATGGTCTGGGAATGGTAGGATGTAGGCACACCTTTCCCTTATTCAGGAGGATAGACAGACTGCTTCCAGTGATACCATCGGCTCAAAAAAATAATAATAATAATAAAAAAATAATGTACGTAACAAATACAAGATTTGAGAAATAGAACTGTTGTAAAGAAAAATTAAACGATTTACGCTTTTTTTTAATGCAATAAGTTAGTGTATTTATTGAAAACAAAAAATAGTTTCAAGTTAGTTTTAGAATATCGACTGCATATAAATAATAGTTTCAAGTTAGTTTTATAATTTATAATATCTTTAATATATATTTTGATATATCTTAAGCAAAATGTATCATAGAATAATAAAAGTGCATTCTTTATTTGCCTTAAAATGTAAGAACTTATTCAAACAAGGCTGTTGTGTAGTGTCTTCTTAAGCATACATGTAAAATAAACATTCTATACATGGTACACTTATAAAGTTGTGTAAAAAATAAAAGTACTAGTATTAATTATAAATGCAGTCTAAAGTAAAAGGTTGGCTATTTAATTAATAAAAGTAAAATTTGAACTGTGAAATTATAAGATTTGGTAGGTGCAATTATTAATATTCCAAAGCTCACAAAAATCAAATTCTTCAACTTCCCAAGAAAGCTCATGTGTAAGTGATGGCCAATGTGTCTTCTACTTTTACAGTCTTTTGCAAATAATAGTGTGATTTGCAGCTGCATTAATCAGTCATTCTCTAGATTTACCTCCATCCTATCTTAGATATCAATGCTATGTACAGCTTATATAAATGACAATTCATATTTAACTAATCTTACCAAGATGGTTAGGATAATTATAAATGTTTTAGTTGAATCATATCAACCAGATTGCAGCTGGCTTGAAATTTATATGTTTAAGTTTGGTTTATGAAACTGGAATTAACGATTTGGTTCATGGTTTGACAATTGTAACCAAACGAGCTATACCGAACTGGTAGGTAGTTCACAACTATTATTATTATTATTATTATTATTATTATTATTATTATTATTATTATTATTATTATTATTAATATTTTTAAAAAATATTTAGTACAAACTAACTATTTTTAATATAAACTTTTAACTAATTTATGCATTAAATACTGAAAATACACCTGACAAACAAACCAAATGTTATGCCACTTTACCATATCTTTCTAGGATGATGTTTATCATCGATCATATACAGTGTTTTTTAGAAATTATGGTACAAATTCAACTTTAATGGAAAGAGGTTGTGTAATGGCTTGGTCAATAAGTTGCATATTATTAACACTTTTGCTTTTGAAATTTGTATAAATAATAATGTTCCCTTCATTCCAGAAAAACCACACCATCTTTTACTTTAAGTTATTCCTATGAAATAATATATTTATTCCTTGTTCATAGGTTTATTTACTTGTTTGTTAAGCAAGATGTCAATGACTTGTGTTAGATGCTAGGCAGTCAAAGTCGCAAGAAGCACCGAAGATGCAAAGGACTTACAGTCACATAAGCGCAAAAAAAAACGTTTGCACCCGAGAGAAAAAAAGCGCAACAATAAATAGATATATACATATACAGGGTTGGGTTATGCTACGAAGGATTTTACTTTTCGTAAAAATGCTTGAAGGAAAATTATAACATTGCGTCACTGACAAATACACAGTGTCAGCGTTTTTTTTGTTTTCGTTGGACACGTGGCGTCTCTCTAGTGGATGTGTGTGTATTATAGGCATATAAGTTTAATGATTCTATAATTATTATTGCTATGCATTTTGAAATTGTGTCTAGTTTGATGATTGAATAATATACAACAGATGAAGGATATGGCAATCAAGGCTTCTAGTTCTTCAAAAGGGAAGCCACCCACAGGGCCAAGCAGCTTCAAGAAAGGAGGAGGACACAGGCCCTACGCAGACTATTCGTATATGCAACCTGGAGGTTCAAGTTCAACGCCTGCTTGGGACTTTGGCGGAGGCTATGAACCACCTCGACAATCTGGTCATTTGGTCTTGGATGATGATGCCGATGAGCCTATAGAATGGATGGCTCAGGTGGAGTCTGGTGTTCAAATAACTTTTGTGTCCTTGCCCAATGGCGGAAATGACCTCAAGCGCATACGCTTCAAGTAAGACTTCTTGTGTTTATATTTTTTTATAAAATTTTCATATTCTAACACAAGATCCTAGAAGTGGACCTAGAAGAAATCTAGGGTATACGCATGCATATCCTAAAGTTTTTTTTATGTAATTTATAGATAAAATGTTCGGAAATACTCTGGTCCCCCGGGCATGTACTTGTCCGAAACTTAACACATTGGTCCCATTTTTAAAGTCCAATTTGAAGATAGACGGAAGGGGACCAAACACTCATATTATATGGTCCTTTTCATTTCAACACGAACAATGTTTTAATGTGTGAAAAATCTTGCCTGTCCTAAAACGACATTGTACATGTTAGATCCCTAGCGATGATGATGATGATGATTATTATTATTATTATTATTATTATTCAAGATTTTTTTATTGAATAATAGCCGCGAGATGTTTGATAAGTGGCAAGCGCAGAGGTGGTGGGGAGAGAACTATGACCGAATCATGGAGCTCTATAATGTTCAGAGGTTCAATTGTCAAGCTCTTGACACGCCCTCTAGGTCCGAAGATGCGGTAATAATCTGTTACCCTCCCTTTTTTCCATATGTTGACCCTTTCATGAGTAAACAGGTCGATTTGGGTTATAGTTTTTCTTTAACGGGTCAAACAGTCGAGAATTTAAGATATGAACCTAAAAGCTCAGTTCATTTACAATATAATTATTATTGGAATGACAACAGATTTTTTGGAGAATATCAAATGTTACAGATTAATTATTTAAAGATTAAAAGACAAAAGTGTTTGCGGGTCGACCCAATCTTCTGTTTTGTCGCCTCTAATGAGTTTAGAGAAATCTGATTGTTATGTTATGATTTGTGTAGAGAGACTCATCCGATTCAAGGCTCGGATCAGTAAGGGACGACCCAATGATGAACCCATCAAGAAACTACCATAGACCCTCTGATCAAGGGGGCAACTACCATTACAATGCGGGTCCTGGGGCCCATCAATCATCCATGGATGCATCAAGGACCACGACATCCTCTAGAGACGAGGCATCTGTTTCAGTCAGTAATGCTAGTGACATTGATTCAGAATGGATAGAGGAAGATGAGCCTGGTGTTTATATTACCATCAGACAGTTGGTAGATGGGACCCGAGAGCTCCGCCGGGTCAGATTCAGGTAACTTTTTTCAACTCATTGACATGTGACCTGTTTAACTCGTTAGGCTCGTCAATATTCTGACATTTTACTTTCGTGTATGCAGTCGAGAAAAGTTTGGGGAGGGACATGCAAAGCTATGGTGGGAACAAAACCGAGACAGAATACAATCGCAATATCTTTAATGACATACCTAACAAACGAAGAGCTGGTTTTTATTTACACCGTTTCGACAACAGTCCCACCTGACAAAACCAAGAGCCGAACTGTTGGGTTCGCGGTTCTAGATTTTGTTTTTTTTTTTCAAAAACTTGTTCAAGATCTACTTAGGATATAATTAGAATCTGGTTCTTGGTTTGGTTCTGTTATTTTCTGGAGTTTTTAAAAATGAATGACATGGTTTTTTGTTATATTTACAAACTTTAACACCCCATGTTAGTATTCCATTTGTGGTCTGGTTGGTTTGGGACCAAAACAAGAAAACGATTGATGGATTTCACGACTCACAGTAAAACAAAACTGAGAGTGCATATACCAAACACAGTGAAAAACTAGACAAGCTGTTACGTCCCAGGTTTTTTTTTTCTTTGTCATATATATTGATAAGATCCTCACTTAGTGTGTAGTGGAAGCGCTATAGTGGCGTTTTGGCCCCCATAGCGCCGGGGAACACCACCCCCCAAGCACTATGGAGGCGTTATGGTCAAGAGGGTTATGGTTTTAACGAGCGTTTTCAACATTGGGAGTGATGATTGAACGTTGGGGCATGTGTTTGTGTGGACCGTTGAACGGTCATGAATTAAAAAAAAAAACTCAACTTAATATACATATATACACAAACACAAACTCATCCACAACCCAAACCATTTACAGAACACACACACAAACCAAACAAAAACACCATTTCTACTCTCCACACACACAATCAAACGCAAAGATGAATCCTTTCGGTCGAGGTGGTTGCGGGTTCAGTTCTCAATCGACTGGCGAGCCTAACCAACGCATAGCTCCGGGTTCGGTTTCAAACCAAGCAGGTTTTATGAACCTGTTAAACCAACCCATGGGTTAGGACCCGAACATGTATAACTTCAACATGGGAGGTGGTTTCGGCTCATCACAAGTGTTTGGGTCTTCCCAGATGTTCGGGTCATCAAATGTTTGGCAAGAGCCACTCTCGGATCCGGAGACACAGGAGCCGGTGCCGGAGCAAGAGCCCGAGCGACCAACTGGGCGACAAAGACGGTCGCACAAAAAGAAAGAGACTGAACCCCGCGCCAAAAAAAACCGTACAACCATGGGACGACGAGGAGTTGTTCGCGTTAGCCCGAGCGTGGGTTGACGTTTCGGAGGATCCCATTGTTTGTAAGATATATATTTTTTGTTATGTTATATTTTTTTACATATATTTTTTTAAACGCGCACTTATATATTTTTTTGGTTTGGTTTTTTTAGCGAACTATCAATCCAAAGGGAAGTTTTGGAAAAGATTCCGAACAATATTTTTTGGTCTAGTTGGTATGGGAGAAAACTACCGGCCCGAGGATTCTATATCGGGCAAGTGGACCGATATCAACAGCAAATGCACCAACTTTCAAGTTGTTTATCAACGCACCCGGTACGGTTGGAAATCTGGCCAAAGCGACGAGAATATTTTGGAGGCGGCTTTGGAAGAATACCAACAACACCGTGGGAATTTTCAATACTTGAGGGTTTGGCGGTTGCTGAAAGACTGCTCCAAATGGTCCAACGTCCGCCAAACGGTTGGAACTTCTTCATCTAGGGCCAGAAATACGAGGCCTTCAAAGAAGTCGAAGACCTCTTACTCGGTTGATCCCGAAACGCCTACGTCTGACGCGCGTTCATCGACCTAAAAGCCGAAGAAAATGAGTATTTTGCAGGGGAGGAAGGGGCGGATGAGTTACCCCGTCCGCCCGGTCGAAAGGCTGCTCGAGCCACCCTGGCGGAGTCTTCGCCAGGGGTGAACAAGTTAATCCCGCGTTTTCTGAGATGAACCAACGCCTCCAAGACATACGCGACATCGGGCTCAATGTATCCAAGAAAACCGAGAGGTGGTTGAACTTATGAAGGATCGACAATTTCAACGCGACTTTGACTTTTACACGAAGCCGCACGACCACCTAACCGGCAAAGCCTTGGAAATGTGTTTGAAACAAAAGGCCAAAATCGAGAAAAATATCTATGAGT
Source organism: Ambrosia artemisiifolia (assembly GCA_032199755.1). Classification (NCBI taxonomy): domain Eukaryota; kingdom Viridiplantae; phylum Streptophyta; class Magnoliopsida; order Asterales; family Asteraceae; genus Ambrosia; species Ambrosia artemisiifolia. The sequence continues at coordinate 36,629,051 of CM063522.1, forward strand.
ATTTGTATTTTTTTTAGTATTTCTAATTTTTTTTAGTTTCTAATTTTTTTAGTATTTTGTAATTTTTTTATTTAATGAAATATTATTAGGTATTTATTATTATTTAAATAAGAAAAAAATAATTAAGCAATGATTACCCAATCATTTATAAAGCTCCATGGAGCCCCTTCCCACTACACCATCTTTTCCCATAACGCCCCATAAAGCCCATTCTATTACTTTATAATATTTTATTCCCCATAAAGCCTCATGGAGCCCCATAACGCCCCTCCACTATACATGCCCTTATGGACCGCAAATCTTGTCTCTGATAAGTGATAAGATCCTTTCACATGTAGACGTTTCAACTTGAACAAGTCTGTGTTATCTATACTACATTATAAAGTACCAAAGATGTACCATATGGTAATTTTGTCACACAAACAACTTTTAATGCAACATGTTCAATGTAGTGAAGCTTATTTATGAGGGTATATTCTTTTATTAAAGCAAAGTTAAAATGCATATATGGATATTTAGGTAATTTGACTTATCCATTTATTCACAAACTAAATATTTGCTTCCCATTTTAACCCTCACCACCCTTTACCTTATAACTCCCATCCTCACTATCTTCAAGTACCATCTAAAGGTTTCAAACAATAATTCCATCTTAACTCCTTCAAATCTTCCAAACCCATCTTTTAAGTTTTAACAATATAAATATTATATTGTTAATGTGATAATATAGCTTTTAATGAAGAAAAAACAACGATCCTAAATAACCTAAGATACATTTTTTTGCTGATTTATTTTGATTTGTGTTTGTACCATGAGAAAGTATACGGTATAAAGCTTGTTAACGTGAGAAGCAATAAGAAGCCACCAGTGGATACCAAGGGTCCTATTAACCAAACCTCAGTTAACCTAACCAAACTATAATTAATATTAATATCAGTTAATATCAGTTTAACCCAAGGGCATTACAGACTTTTTTCACACGGAACTGATTACGTGATTTACGTTCGTTATTTTTGTAAACGATATTTTCAAATCATAATTTGAATTCTAAACACACAGACAATCACACACACACATTACGTTTCATTCCAATTACGATTCAATCTCAATTTTGATTATTACGATTACAATTTAATCGATCAATTCATCATGTTCGATAATTGTATTCGTACTTAATTAATCCATTTTTTAATAGTTTTTGTTTAATTTTTGTTTTTGTTTTTATCAGATTTAAACTTCTCTGTTGAAGAGCAGAGAGTTGATGTTGAGAATTTGAATCAAGTACCTGATTATAATGCTTTTCATGGTAGGATCATCATCCTTTGTTTTTTAGTTGAAAAACAGAGCTCTGTGTTTTGATAGATTTCTTAACATGATGTTTTTATCTGTGTTCAGACTTGATCGAAAACACTAATCAGGATGTTGATATTCATAGTTTGAACCTCATCAACGAATTCAGAGTTCAAGGTATTTTGTTAGTTTTAACCTGTAATATATACGAATGCGGCTGATTTTATATCGAGTGCGTCTGTTGTAAACTGTATTTGATTATTTCTGGTATTGATAATATATGAATGCGTCTGGATTTGCAAACTTTATTTTTACTAAATGCGTTTGATTTTCTGTATGAATGCGTTTGCTTTTGCTTTTTGTAGGTGTTGCAACTGATGTTCCTGTTGATGACCTAGCTAGTAACACATATATCCCTGATGTACCTGATTCTCTCAAACCTGCAAAGGACATGGAGTTTCCTAGTATTGACCATGCACAAGAGTTTTATGCAAAATATGCAAAGGCTAGTGGTTTTTCTATTCGAAAGGGCACTTCAGAAGTGCGAAAATGTATTCTAAAACTTAGGTACTTCGTATGCTATAAGGAGGGTTTTAAGCCAGTCAAAGTAGGTGAAGAGAGTTCTAGCAAAGATGTTAAGTCAAGGAAAAGGCCTTCAATCAGGACTGGATGTCCTCCACATCTCAGGCTAAACTCTGAGGATGGAAAAAAATTCAAGGTTTATGGCTTTAAGGAAGGTTATAATCATCCATTTGTTCATGAAAGTGACATTCATTTTCTAGCAGCTAAGAGGAAGCTGACATATACTCAAGAAGAGATGGTATGTGAGCTGTCTTCATTAAACATGGGTCTTGTCAAAGCTTTTATCATTATGAAGACCAAGTATGGAGGTTTTGAGCATGTAGGTGCAACTGCAACTGATTGTAAGAACTTTAAAGGTGGCTTAAACAGCTTCATTGGTGAGTTTGATGCAGATATGATTGTGTCTAGGCTTAGGGATAAGAAGAAGTTCCTGCCAAATTTTTCATTTGAGTATTCTGTTGATCAAAAGAATGCATTAACCGGATTATTTTGGGCGGATGCTTTATGTAAGAGGAATTACAAGGAATTTGGAGATGTGATTTCGTTTGATGCAACATTTAACACTAACAAGTATGTTTTAAATTTTATTTTTTAAGGTTGATATCCAAATATTATATGTTTTTATATTTTTTTAGACTTTGTTTTATTGGTTAGTGTAGGTACAAGATGGTTTTTGTACCATTCACTGGAATTGATAACCACTGCCGGAATGTCACACTTGGTGCAGGTTTGTTGTCATCAGAGACAACTGAATCTTATACATGGTTGTTACAATCGTTTTCCAAATGTTATGGAAAGAATCCCAAAGTGGTTGTAACTGATCAAGATCTTGCTATGAAAAATGCAATCCAGTTGGTTTTTCAAAACAGCAGACATAGGCTGTGTATGTGGCATATTATGAAGAAGGTTTCTGATAAGGTTTGTATCAACTTTTTAGTTTAAATTATGAGTGCGTCTGTTTTATTATATGAGTGCGTCTAAACAGTGTCATTTTTGATGCATTGCACTGAATGCGTCCAAACTTATCAATGAGTGCGTTTGTTAGATAACTTTGTTTTCTAATGTGACTGCGTACAAACTACTAACTAGCTGCGTCTGTTTCTATGTTTTTTTTTGTGTTTTGTAGGTGGGTAGTGCTTGTGCAGTGGTGATGAGTTCAAAAAGAGAATTTGTGCAATTGTCTGGACAGAGTCCATCAGTCCGGAGACTTTTGATTTCGAGTGGAGTGTACTTATTTTTTATTACAAATTAAATGAGAACACTTGGTTGTCTGACATGTTTGACCTGAGATCGATGTGGATCCCTACTTTTTACCGGGATGAACCTATGTCTGGGCTAATGAGGACGACATCAAGATCTGAGAGTGAGAATCATTTTTTTGCCAGGTGGCAAATTCTCAGTTGACTCTTGTTGAGTTTTTCAACCATTTTGAGACCTCCCTTGAAACTCAAAGATTTAATCATAGGAAGAATGACCATGACTCAAGACATACAATTCCTGATATGTGGACTCAAAACCCTATTGAGCAAGAGGCTGTTAAAATATTTACCCGGACTATCTTCTTTGATATCCAAGAAGAAATATATGCCAGCAATGAAGGATTAATAAGTGTTCATATGCAAAGGGCTGATGAAGAAGGGTTTTTAAAGATTTATGTTGATGATCCACAAGCACATGGTCAAGGCTTTATTGAGGTATTTGTTTTTTTTTTTTTTTTTGTGTGTGTTAACAATGAATGATCTTAGAGACAATATGCACCCGCCCGGCCTCCAGCCGTCGAGTGGGGCTTGTTAGTTCCCAATAGCGCTATCCACATTTCCCCGCCATATACCCATGTTAGTGGTTTCTAAGGGACTTTTTGATGAACCGTATAGTAATAAGATGAAAGCCATAGTATAACATGAAAATGAGTCATAAAAGAGTTTAAGCATGTTTCTCCCCCGAAAGCAAAAACCGTAAAATGTGGGGCCGTGAACTCACCTTAGGTTGCGTCTTCTGTTAATGAGTAAACCGTTTATGTAATATGATAGCCCCAACTAGTGGCGACCTATCATAAGATATGTGTCAAGTTAGACTAATAACCCGAAGGCTAACTAGTCCCCGATTGTCCAGACCATGACTAAGTACGTTTTGAAAACACGTTTGACTGCTACTTTGACCACACATACAAGACCCGACGTCCCATTGGTGACCCGACGACTCACGTGTTAGCTAAGAGTGAGAAATCATGCAATCACAAACAAACATGCACTTAATACGCATAACAGTTCACCAAAGTCAACATATAGTTCATATATCGCATATACGAGTCCACACGTGTATTACCGGGTTATCGGACATTCCACAGGGTTCCTAGCATGTTCCTAGGTGTCGTTTCATGTTCGGGATGTCAAACTATGCTTAAATCAGCTAATCACGTGATTAGACATTAATCATGCAATTAGGAAAGTCAACTAGCAATTAGGATGGTCAATCATGCAATTAGGAAAGTCAACTAGCAATTAGGATGGTCAAACAGGCAATTAGGAATACTTCAGGCGATTAGGGCCTACTCGCCCCCTAACCTTTCCTACTCGCCCCTGCATCAGGCAATTAGGATTCCTAATCGCCTGCTGCAGTTGTGTAACAGGTTTTCGCGCGTTTAACCCTCCAAATCAGATCCGAAACATGTGTAAACACCCAATATCAATCATAACACATTAACAAACATATTTCAAGCAAAACCCCTAAGTTATCATCATTCTAACAGTCCCGAATGCAAGCGTTTTCCCAAAATAGCATATTCATCATGTAAACATCACATCATCATGTAAAACTTACCCTAAATAGCAAATACTCAGATTTCATCACATAATAACGTCATCTAATCCTTTCCTACTATTCTAGCATCATCCTAGAGCAAACCCTAATCCTCTAGAATCATCAAAACATATTAAATCACATTAAGTCTCCCAAAATCACCCAAACGGGTCAAAATATCAAATATCATCAAAACACGACTATATGCTACCAAATTCATAGACAATCATCCTAATGATTCATTTAAGTCAGAAACATATCAAACACATGGAAACAAACACGTTTTAATATCAAAAATCTCATCTTTGCATGATAACATAACATAGAACAAGCATGAAGGTGTGGGTTTGTTTATAATCTGTTTTTAACAAGTTTTCAAAGACACAAATACTTAGAAACCAGGTCTGGACCTCTAGGGAGTAAAACTTTATCCTTAACAAGGTTTAAGAAGATGAACACACCTTAGATTTTAGCAAAGAAAGGTGTAGGATCTTGTAAAGGTGGTTTCTTGATCAAAAACGAGTTACAGAGGTTAGGTATAGTGTGTGATGGCATTGGGGTGTGCTAGGGTTTCTAAAATGATGTTTTGCAACACAAGGGTGGTATTTATAGGTGTTTCTAGTCGTCAGGGCTGCAACAAGCGATTAGGGATTTGTAACACGCGATTAGGCCACATGGATAGGCCTAATCGCCCCCTTTTCCACACGAGTAGCCCCCTATCAGTCGATTAGGCCTCCTAATCGCCCCCTGATAGGGGCTAATCGCCCCCTGCAGCTTTCTTCCCATTTGTGGCGCGTTAAACACTATTTTAACACATATAAGCACGTATTCACATACCGACAAGTCACATAAAGATTATAAACACATAATTAATGAAAAAAAACATGTTCACACTCGTTCACCCATTCCCGGGACTCGAGACTTGTGTGTGTTAGAACCCCAATGATGCACGACTCGACTCGACTGACCTTGTCATGTGTAATGTATGCACGACTCGCTAAGGTAGACTTACTGAGTTTTCAAAAGTTAATAACCGAAGTTTGCCGGGTGTCACAACTGTTCAATATTGTGATATTGTTTTTTTATACTAATGCGACATGCTATATTTTTATCTATTTTATATTTTTTATGTATATCACGACTATTTTTTTGTTTTCTCTTTTGATTTTTATATTAATTATGATATCGTAACGAAATGAACTTAACCGATACCAACCAAATCCCGCCACGTAGTGCGGGGTATCTCACTATAACTAAATGATATTTGTGTTATTCATTCAGCCAGTTAGAAAGTTGAAACATTAATTGTATTGTCTTGTTAATAATTGAAATCTTCACCTTTACCTTTTTTAAACCAGACAATCATGGTTTCATAAGATGGTGAACTAACAACCTTAAAAATGAGATAAAAACTATCAGCTCATAATTTTCCTTATTTTTTTCTCTAATATTCATTTAGAGATTGATAGCACGTCACAAATAACAAATATTATGTGAAATAAATAGCATGGATATGAAATAAATAAACGAGAAAATTACTATAAGTACCGCCAGAAAATTACTTTCTGCCCCATGGAAAGCAGCTACAATCCTGAAAAAAAAAAAAGACATATAAACATTTGAACATCACGAGTGGTAGACATTGGTAAAACTTAAATAAGTATTCTACTATATATTATGAGAGAACTGATTATTAACAAAACTCGAGTACCGCGTTGCAAATTATTGTCGTTGCCGCATCGCGCGGCTCTTCTACTATCCTTCAATAATATTTATTTTTTCTTTTATTACTTTTTCAGGTATTAAATTAAAAACATGTGATTTTTGAGATCCAATATATACTTGCAACCGGTCTTTATTTCTTTTTGAATATTCTATATACTAGCTACCATTCTTTATATCTTTTTTAATATTGTGTAATCTGTTGGTCAAAGTCTCAAAATGTATTGAAAGGGATTGCTCAAGAAACGGGTGAATAGTGGATCCAATATATAATTTGGTTAGATGGGTATTAGCAACTCAATGTAGTCAACATGAAAGGAAAGAGGGGGGGGGGAGGGGTGCAAAAGTAGTGATGTTTTTCTTCGTATTGAACACGACTATAAACATTAAATAAAATAGTACACAGTGGTTATTGAGCAGAAGACTATACTTTTCAGAAAGGCTTATTCAGCTCGCAATTTTTTGTGCTATTAAATTAACATCTTCACATTTTATACATTATGTCACACCCTCAAATTCCACTTGCGGGGTTTTACCGAGAAGCGTGTGACACACCAGGGTCCAAGTCAACGGTCACAATAAACGACAACTAAATGTAAAAGCTACATAAACCATTCATTAAGTTCTAAAAGTAATAATAACTACGACGGAAGCATAAAACATCTTAACATCCCTTAAAAGTAAACGATATAACTCAGACAACGTTTAAAACAATGCAAGTGAATCCTAGACGCCGTGCGACTCCGTGCGCCTATCGACTGCTGCTACCTTAGCGACCTGAGAAAACATGCTAAAAATGTCAACACATAATGCTGGTGAGTTCACAGGTTTAAGTAAAACATTTCATGAGTTTTGAAAGATCAATCACATTACTACTATGTTATAAGGACGCTAGCTAGGCGTGTGAACGCACTAATACGATACCACATATGAACCGCCCAACGAACTGCCACATTCAAGGCTAACTGAACTGCCGACTCACGGCTAACTGAACTATCGATCCACGACTAACTGAACTGTCGAATCACGACTAACTGAACTGCCGATCCATGGCTAACTTAACTGTTGATTCAGGGCTCAATGAAGTGGGGCTTAAACGAATCATATAGTAAACACAAGATAACACTAATATAACATGATCTTTATAAGTATAAGTACGTAGCATGTTTCTCCCCCGAAAACAAAAAACACTGAAAGAGGGGCCTTGAAACTCACCTTAGGTTGCGTCTTCAAATCAATAGGATATCCAACACGAACTGATAGTCCCAACTATTGGCGACCTATCATAATGTATGTATAAGTGCTTTGACCCCGAAGGTTAACTAGTCCCCGATTGTCCAGACCATAACCAAGTACGTTTGAAGACATGTTTAAACATTAATCTAACCACACAAGACAAGACAAGACCCGAAATCCCATTGGTGACCCAACATCCCACGTGTTTGCCAAATACAAGAAATCAAGCAATCACGGCCGTTGTGACATTCGTAGCCCTTACACTTGAAACTTTGGCAAGTTTAGTCCTTGTAAATTTATTTTGTTTCGCATGTTGGTTCTTATTTTTCTTTGAAACTTGATTATTATGAAATCACGTTTTATACTCACGCTTAAGTCCGAAAATTGAAGTTTATGCTTGAAACGATATCTCTAAACATATTTAGTTGAAAAATAGGGAGAAATAAATTTTGAGTATAAAAAATGTGATTTTAGTCACAACGCACGATACCGCGCAATCTGCGCGCTTGTACTATGAAAATTTGCCATTTTTGCACTGAATAGCACCTAATATTAACTTGGCTTGTATAATATTATGTCTGGAGTCAAAAATATTATTTTTGGATGTGTCGGGTATTTAAAACAGTTAAAGGCATGTACCGCGTTAACTAGTAGTATACCCGCTAATCTACACCTAATACCCACTAATAATATATTGTTATTGTTAAAATGACTCACCTACAATTATATATGTGTGTGTCGTGAGAAATGGGCAGCCAACACACACCCATAGTGAGTCATCCATCCTATGGGTCTAGCATAATGCTTATTATTTAAGCTAAACACTTAAACCATTCATCTTTATCACCATTTCAACACTCCAACCCTTCCTCTTCCTCCCTTGCATCCGCCGCCCCCTCCCCCTATCATCTCTCTCTTGTTTTTCCAATACAATCTCATCTATATCATCCATAGTTTCTAAGATTATCCAAGTAACTTAAAGCATTTGAAGATTTAAGCAAGCATTCTAGGATTTTTGAAGCAAGATTCATCCAAGTTTTTAACACTTTTCTTTAAGGTAAAAACCCTAACTAATGTTCTTCTTATTTTAATCTTTTCAGTTCTAAACTTGGATAACTCACACAACAAAGAGATGATAAAAATGGTTTTATAAAAATGAAAGAGAATGGGATGTGTGTGTGGGTGTGGCCGTACATATGTACATATGTATATATATATATATATATATATATATGTTTATGTTCAATTTTAACTCTAAATCTATCATTGCATGTATGATCTAATCCATGATTAACAAGATCCAAGTTACTAAACATGATTTTTAGATGTTAAAATGATAATGTATGGGTTTAAAAATGGAAAACAAAAACAAATTATACGTACATATATGTATGCCGTGTATATGTATGTATATAAATGGGATTTTCTTGATTAACATTGTTAAAATGAACACTAAGTATGACTTTAATGATTAAAAATGGGTTTTCAATACATGAAACTTGATCTTTAAATTATGGATTTTGAGCAGAAAATTGGGTATAAAATGATTATTAGAAAACCCACACATGACCCTTAATGATAAAAAAATTAAGCCATGAGTTAAATTGTTAGAATTTGGTTATGGAACTTAAAACATAATATACCTTCGTGATACATATTATTGCTAAATACATATTTTTCATAAAAATATTATTTCCCCCAAATAATTTAGCGAACCTTAACACCTTAGACTTTTAAGACATATCCTTCATTAGCATTTTTATATATATAGGTTGAGTTCTTCGGAATTCTTAAGCCTTTACGACGAACTTTCTCGGAATTTACACTTAGCGAAACTGTGAGTATATCTTTCCCCTTTTTTGCTTTTACACTTTTGGGGTGACTCATGTACGCTTATTACTTCACTCACTTAATCATGCCTTAGTCTATATTCACAATCGCAATTCTTGTATGTGTTTTACTTGTTGATCGCTGATAGTGTGTACTTATGACCTTAATCATTAACCCGGTGTGGGCCTAGCATAGCAATAAATAGTTCTTAGTTATTGTTATGTGTAAACTACTTGCTTTGTCGCATACTATATATAATCATACTATTGGGCGACTACTATACATATATACTAGATATCCCATTATTCTTGGATATCATTTCTACTCTAAAGGTTTGATTTTGGGTAGCATTTGTACATAACTTGAACACTAAATTGTAGACAATATAACACGTGAATTGCGAAACTCTTTTTCTACTATATGTATTCAAACAGGGTATGCTCACCAATACATTTTGTATTGACATATACTATTTTCGTACATGTTTCAGGTTATTTATGAGATTGCTTTTAAGCTTTTGGAATTTTACTTAGATTTTGGATTCATTGTATTTCAGTTAATTAGCATTTAGAATCGTTGTATTTCATTTCAATGTAATAAACTATTTAATCAATGTACCAATATTTATACTTTTAGTCCATGAGCTATTGAACAATCGTCACTACGTGACACCTCGATGTTTCCACCATCGGTTGGGGTGTTACAGTCGTGACAAAAGATATTCGTGATATATATCACGGAGATAAACAAAACCATCACCAAATTCATTCTTGTTTTTATTACAAAAAGTAGGTGGGGACCACCCACCAACACACACTCTCTCTCTTGATTTTTATTAAAAAATAGTAATGGGTGTGATAGAATGAGGTGTCACAAGGTTATTGGGTGTGATGGTTTTAGTGATAATTGTGAACACCACCACATGGGTTTAGTGATGAAATGTGATAGAATGTGATGAAATGATGTGGCACAAGATGATTGGGTGTGATAGTGTGATGAGTGTGATGGGGTGATGACCACCCCATCCACCCTAAACGGAGACCCCTAATTTATCATCAGTCTAAGAGTATTCACAATAGAATCCTCATCCTCTATCCATTCACAACTACATATTACATTAAAAATCATTACAGTTTCTCTCTCCTCCACTCACAACCACTTTCAACAAATATTAAAAAATAAATACAGTTTTCCTGTTTTCCATAAAAGATTTCCAAAGAACCCAATATATACCGACACAATGTAGATTCCCCATTTTCATCAATTACAACCACTTCCAACCCCCAAAAAAATTATAGGGTTTTGTCACCCAAAAAATAGGGTCTCTATTGTGAATGCTCTAATACCCTAATTGCAAGCATTTCTTAAAATGGAATGATGTTATGGAAACATCACATCAATACATGCATAACTTACCCTAAATGGCAAATAATCAGATTCCATCACATAATCACGTTGCCAATCATCATCCTACAGTTGCTACATCATTCAAGCATAAACCCTATCATCATACAATCATCAAATCACCCCATAACATCCTAAATCCTCCTAATGCACTCAAACGGGTCAAAACGCATATTATCATCAAACAACCTTCAAAATCCTAAATAATCATCCTAACAACTCATTCATATTAGGAAACCATCAAACACATAAGAATCCCCATCTTTTAATCATCAAAAATCGTTCTTTGCATGAAATCTTCACATAGAACCCATATAAAGGATTAGGCTTGTTTTAAAACTGTTTTTCAAAAGTTTTCAAAGACACAAACTTTATAAAATCAGGTCTGGACCTTTAGGGATCAAAATAATGACATGATAAAAGCTTAGGATGAATAACACACCTTAGATTTTGCTAGAAATGATGTTTAAAGGTTGGAAATGGTAGATTTAGGTCAAAAACTGGTTCCAAAGGTTAAATATAGGGTGAGAGGGGTTTGGGGCGAGTTAGGGTTGCACAAATGATGTTTAGCAAGTCAAATATGGTATTTATAGCTGCTGCTAGTCGCCTGACACTCAGGGGGCGACTAGCAATGGTAACAGGCGACTAGCATGCTATCAAGAATGCTGATGCACACTACTAGCAAGCGATCTAACATGCTGATGCACACTACTAGCAAGCTATCTAACATGGTACCACATAATTTCACGCATTCACGTATCGGCATGCTATACACTGATCGTAAAACATTTATTACCCGATAACTAACACGTTTACGTTAATTCACCAATTCCCGGGACTCGAGACTCGCGTGTGTGTGCATTAAATCCGACGACTCTACAAATCACCAATCCTTGTACACATGGTTATGGACCGACTCCCAATGATCCCTTGGATCATTGTAACGACTCCCGAAGATTCCCTGAACCATCATAATGACTCACTGACCCGGTTTTTATACTATAACGGATTGGACAAAAAATGGTTCAAACAGTCATACCAGGCGGTTTAATCGGGTGTACCGGGTGGTTCAGTAGGTTGTACCGACCGATTTGAATAGCTTTTTAACTAGCTTAAGCATATCTAAATTTTGAACCAACCCTTCAGTCTTTGATGATGGACAAAGAAATTGTTTTTGATTACATGGGAAGCTATGGGCCAAGACAAATAGGTCATCCAGCTCGGGCCCGCCGTGTGTGTGTTTAAAATAGAAAACACATTTAACACTTAAAGTTGAGCCTAATAATAATCAATTCAAAACCTTAGATATTGTTATCCCATAAGGCCTCATAACATCTGTAAGCCCAATACTTATTTAACCTAAATATATATATAAAAAAAAGAATAAACATTATTGCTTCACGAATTGTTGGTTGGATATTAGCCTATTAGAGTATGTAATTTCATGCTTTCTAATACTATGATTTTGCTAATTGTTATGTTTATTGCTATATACCATTGATCGTACATAAAATATAGTTTACATTATTAATTATTTAAAGTACAAGGTGCGTATTTTTTAATGATTCGGACATAGCACGTAAATCCTCAGACGCCTCTATTTCATTATATGCGCTAAATGATTCTACACTACTATATGTTTAGCTTGAATATTAGTTTCTTTTGGTTAAAGTTGAATCTCAAAGTGAATTATAAGATATTATACAAACAATACACAGACAAGTGGACAACCATATTCAATGTTCGAGTCCATTATTTGATTAGTCAAAGTTGGACAATTCTAAAACTAGATATGTAGATTTTAGAGGGTGTTTGGGATTTATTATTTAACTCTAAAAGTGTTTTAGGGCATGTTTGGTAGCCTTTTAATGAGACTCTGAATCATTCAGCTTTGAGTGGTTAGCATTCAGACTGTTTGTTTCAACCTAAAAAGGCTCTGAATAGAATGATTAAGAGCTGAACCATTCAGATTTGGTGCAGAGCTGAACCATTCAGCACTTAATCATTCAACGCCTCTTAACCATTCAGACATCTTAATAGTTCAACAGTTAATCAACCAAACAGCCCCTTAGTCAAAAGTGTTTATTGATTTATGACCTTTTGAAAATGAGTTTCTAAAAAAGTGTTTGGATTAGCTTTTGTGGTGAGAAAAACCAATAAGTATTGTTTTTTAAAAAGTGTTTTATTTAGCTTATTAGTGTAAAATGATCAAAAATCAAAAGCCAAAAGCCAGGATTTTTGACTTATTGAAAATAGTTTTTTCACCCTTATTGAAAAGCAAAACCAAAAGTGTTTTTGGTTTACACAAACAGTTTATTAACTTATTGGCTTATGTCAATAAGGATTTTTGAAACTCAATCCTAAACACCCACTTAATCTTTTATTTACTATGTTCCTAAACCTAAAACTTCATTTATTAGATCAGGTTTTACATACAAAGATTATTTATATTATTGTGTTCATATTTTTAAGCATTCAGATTAAATCATATAACATATTTTAAGAACGGATAGATTTTTTTTTGTCATTCTAGCGACATACTAGATGAGATGACTACTTCAAGTCAAAGGCAGCAACAGTTTTTTGGAGATGATATTGGTTATGTTTTGACTTTTGCGTCTCAAAATCATAAGTAAAGTGCCAAAATGTGGATGTGTGCTATTTTATATGTGCTATTGCATTAATTTTGTTAGTATGTAATGGAGAACACATAAAGATGTATCTGAGAGATTCGTAAGACCTGTAACTGATGCTGAGAGTGATGAGGTCGATATAACTGTCAGTCTGTTCGAGTTCCCTTTAGGGTATGCAGTTATGATGGCTAATGAATTCTGATAGCAATTGGTTATGGGAGAGAGAGAGGGGGGGGGGTTACAAATTATATTGGTGTTATGTTGATAATAATATGTTAACCCTAATCCCTAGTAATATCTCCCTATTTATGCATACCAAGGGGACACTCTAGTTAGGCCCAACTAAGGATAAGTATGTCCATCAAAGACAAATCAGTTATAGGCTTAGAGTATTTAGCAATTGATCAAATAATATAAATGATTATAATGACTACCGATAAATATACAATACATAACGTAGATTTATTCCAACATTCTCCCACTTAGCCGAGTAATCATTTATTATGAGTATTTCATAAGTCTCCGGAGATCAATACTCATTTTAGTTCTAAACCCAAACTGTAGCAGAGAAATACAGCCGTTAAGTCTTTATTCGACTTAGGACCCCCATTAATCATACTACAATCCAAATCTAAAACTTCACATTAGGATCAATTATCGTTATGCCCTTAGATGTTGATTTGTTGTATTATTGTCTTTATGTCATTATGCTAGCTTAACATACTAATAGACAAACAAATCATAATGAGGAAATTTCATTAAACATAAGTCATTATTCATAAATCATAAGTCATAAGTAAACATAAGTGGTCAAATAAGTACATATGCTTCTAAGTAAGGTCATTAGTAAGTCCAATCTTCGAAACGTGATCTTCGAATACCTTAGGTGAGAGACCTTTAGTCATCGGATTCGCAAGCATGCCGTTAGTACTTATATGTTCGATACAACGATTGTTTTCCTCGACTCGTTCACGTACGAACAAATACTTCGTATCTAAGAAATGACCAGCGCCAGTCGTACTGTTACTATTCGAGAAACTAACGGCGGCTGAGTTATCACAGTAAAGCTTCAATGGTCTAGAGATGGAATTGACAATTTTGAGTCCAGTAATGAGATTCCTAATCAACATTCCATGACAGGTAGCGTTATACACAGCTATGTATTCTGCCATCATTGTGGATGTTTCCGTAAGTCTCTGTTTATGACTCTTCCATGAAATGGGTCCACCTGCTAACATAAAGATATACCCCGAAGTGGATTTGTTATCATCTTTGCATTTAGCAAAGTCAGAGTCCGAGTATCCTACCACTTCTAAATTATCACTTCTTCTGTAAGTCAGTTTATAGTCTTTAGTCCCTTGCAGATATCTTAACACCTTCTTAGCTGCCTTCCAATGATCATGGCCAGGATTATTCAAGTAACGGCCTAGCATTCCAGTGACATAAGCAATATCTGGACGCGTACAGACTTGAGCATAAGCAAGACTACCGACTACTGAGGCATAAGGTATCATTCTCATCTGTTCTTTCTCCACATCTGTTTTCGGACATTTGAATAAACCGAAGACATCTCCCTTAGCTACTGGAGCTGGAGTAGGTTTACAATGTTGCATGTTATAACGTGTGAGAACACGATCAATGTAGGCCCTTTGGGACAAACCTAAAATCCCATTGCGTCTGTCTCGGTGTATTTCGATGCCAATGACATAAGAGGCTTCTCTGAGATCCTTCATGTTGAAATTAGACGAAAGTAATCGCTTTGACTCATGCAACATATCTAAGCTATTGCTTGCCAGTAAGATATCATCAACATAGAGGACAAGAATAGTAAAATTACTCCCCCTCATCTTAAGGTAGGTGCATTGATCGACTTGATTCTTCATGAAACCATTACTCTTAACGACTTCATCAAACTTTAAGTACCATTGACGGGAGGCTTGTTTTAAACCGTATATGGATTTCTTCAACTTGCAAACTAGATGTTCTTGACCTTCAGGTTTAAAGCCTTCAGGTTGCTTCATGAACACTTCTTCGTCCAAGTCACCATTAAGGAAAGCAGTCTTAAAGTCCATCTGATGTAACTCTAAATCAAAATGAGCTACGAGGGCCATAACGATCCTTAAAGAATCTTGTCAAGAGACAGGTGAAAACATCTCCTGATAATCAATTCCCTCTTTCTGAGTGTAGCCTTTCGCAACCAATCTTGCTTTATCGCGTTCAACGTTCCCATTCGGATCTAGTTTTGTTTTCAACACCCATTTACATCCTACGGATTTTTCACCGCTAGGTAATTCAACTAAATCCCAAACGTTGATTTTCATCATGGATTCAAGCTCGTCAGTCATGGCTTTAGTCCATTCAGAAGACTGGTCACTACTAATGGCTTCTTTATAAGAGTTAGGATCAGTAAGCTTTCCAGTATCCACATCTGCTTCAATAAAGAAGGTAACATAATCATCAAAATTAGTAGGCCGTCTAGACCTTGATGACCTTCGAAACGGGTTTTCAGGTTTAACATTGTCATGGTGATGATTGTCTGATGGGTCTTCATTAGCTGGTTCGTGAAGATCTGGTTGATGAGGTGTTGGTGCAGTGACGTTAGGGGTAGAATTGGCATTGGGTACAAGAGGAATCATCGGAGTTGTAGTAAGCGACAATCTGACTCCCCCACATCTTGTATTTCTTGCAATTCTTCATAAGGATTTACATTACTCCCACTGACCTTGAAATCCTCTAGAAATGTTGCATGCTTGGTTTCCACAATATGAGTGACATAGGAAGGACAATAGAATCTATAACCCTTAGAGTTCTCGGGATACCTGATAAAGAAACAACTGACGGTCTTCATGTCAATTTTACGTAAGAAAGGTTTATATAACTTAGCTTCGGCAAGACAGCTCCATACTTTCATATATCTAACACTCGGTTTCCTACCTGTCCAAAGTTCGTAAGGAGTTTTGGGGACAGACTTCGTAGGAACTCTATTGAGTATATGAACGGCTGCCTTTAACGCCTCAGTCCAGAGAAACAAAGGTAAACCTGAGTTGGCTAACATACTGCGCACCATGTCCATAAGGGTTCTGTTTCTTTGCTCAGCTACACCATTCTGCTGAGGAGTACCAGGCATGGTGTATTGGTTCACAATCCCCTGGCTCTTACAAAACTCATAAAATGGGCCAGGGGCTTGACCCACATCAGTATGTCTGCCATAATATTCACCTCCTCTATCTGATCTAACAACTTTTATCTGACGATCTAATTGCTTTTCAACTTCAGCCTTATAATCTTTAAAAGTTGTTAGTGATTCGGACTTTTCCTTAATGAGATACAATTGCTTGTAACGAGAATAATCATCAATAAAAGTGATAAATGAAGTATGTCCAGTTATGCCAGCAACGTTATAAAGGCCACTAATGTCAGTATGAATGAGTTCTAAAAAACTAGAGCTCCTAG
Organism: Ambrosia artemisiifolia; assembly: GCA_032199755.1. NCBI lineage: Eukaryota > Viridiplantae > Streptophyta > Magnoliopsida > Asterales > Asteraceae > Ambrosia > Ambrosia artemisiifolia. The sequence continues at coordinate 36,646,000 of CM063522.1, forward strand.
TGGCACCTTTCTTATTTGCCGACGTCATCTTGCCCTTAAGGCATTTAACACATGTTCCAAAATCAGTTAAATCAAGAGAGGGTAATACCCCATCCTTCACGAGTCTGGTTAACTTTTCTCGTGATATGTGGCCTAAACATTGATGCCACAACATGGATGAAGCTTCTAAGTCTATCTTGCGTTTCTTCTTTGTTAGTAATTCATTAACATTATATGATAACAAAGACTTGGAAAAATCATCATCTAGTTCTAACTTATAGAGACCACCATCCAGAAAACCATGACCATACACTTGGGAATCATAAGTAATCGTAAGTTTGCCATGACCTTGAGAAACGTCAAAACCATCCATGTCTAACTTAGGTCCAGATACAAGATTCCGAGTAATCTCAGGAATATATAAGGTATCATAAAGAACAATACATAAACCAGTTTTGAATTTTAATTCTAATGTTCCAACGGCTTCGACAATAAGTGACTTTCCATTCCCAACATTAAGTGTTCTTTGGTTTCTTGCCAGCTTTTGGATCATCCGGAATCCCTGAAGAGAATTGGTCACATGGACCATAGAACCAGAGTCAAACCACCAAGTATTAGATGATTACCATGGAACCGTTTAAGTTAAAGGACTCAAGTATCATAAGTAGATGATTACCTTTCTTAGTTAGCCACTCCTTAAAGTCATGGCAGTCCTTCTGCTTATGTCATTCCTTCTTACTGAACTTACAGAGGAACTTACCTTTGGAGTTCTTATGGCTAGATGAGGCACTTTCTTCATTCCTCTGGGTTTTAACATTATGATTTTTGTTAGATTGTCTTTTCCTCTTCTTTGGATTAGCGGTCGTAAGGTAAGCAACTTCAGGTTTCTCCAGCTGCATCCGCTCCTCCTCTTGCACGCACATAGCAATCAACTCCTGCATTGTCCACTTTTCTTTCTGTGTGTTGTAGTTGATCTTGAAGGCATCATAAGCAGAGGGTAGAGAAGTCATGATGAAATGCACCAGGAAACCGTCACTAATCTCCATTTCTAAACCCTTAAGCTTATGGGCCATATCGTTCATGGACATAATATGCTCACGAATACTGCTTCTCCCGTCATACTTAGTTGTCACAAGTTTCAGAATAAGAGTGGAAGCATGCGCTTTTGAGGTTCCCTTGAACTGATCCTCCACAAAATCCAGATATTCTTTAGCAACCTTACAATCTGGAATACATCCTTTAATAGGCATGCTGATGGAATTCTTAATAAACATGAGACACATACGGTTGCATCTCTCCCATTTCTCATGCACCATTTTATCAGCAGTGGTGCTTTTGTCAGTGAGTTCAGGAGGAGCATCCTCTCTCAGTGCGAAATCCAGTAATGCCAAAGTCAACATAAGCGAATCTTTCCAGGCAGCATAGTTATCACCAGTTAAGGTAGTGATGCCATAGTTAGGAGCTTATAGTGGAAAAGATGAAAACAGTAAGATACAACAATAAAGAAGAACTTATAGTGATCTAAGGGGGACAACTAATTATCTAAGGCAGACAGGACGAAGACCATTATACTAATGAAGCTGTGATAACTACTCATAACACCAAAAAAAAAAAACATAAGCTACTTAAATACAATACTCTAGCTTTGGCTATACGCTATGTATTTAAGTATTAAATTGCCGACATTGAATGTAACCCATCACCTTTGGGCAGAAGTGAGACATTCAAAGTCCTAATGCAATACGCTTAGTTCACTAACATAATCTGTTACACATCACCTTTGGGCAGAAGTGAAACCTTATGGCCCTTATTTGAATGAGCTACAATGCTTAACGAGATCTTTATAACCACCTAATGTGACACATTACCTTTGGGCAGAAGTGACACCTCAAATGTTATTGCAAGTTAAGCAAGGTCTAAGTAATGTTTTGATAAAACTGATACGTTAGGTTTTATCTAGATTCCATTAGTTAACGATAAACCTCCAGTTAGTGCATATTGAAATCCACGGAACCTTCTCTGGGGGTGCGGATAGAGGTTTCCGTATTAATAGGTTCACATTTGCTAAAAATAAGTGGGTTTTCGCTAATGATATAATGGTTCGTAAATACCTTAATGCTCGAAAACATAAAACTTGGTCAGACACTCTTATGGGTCGGAAACAGGTCATGAGGTCGAACACTGTTATGAGGTCGGACACCCTTATGAGGTCGGACACAGGCTAATGAGGTCAGACACAAGATAACAAGTCAGACACTGTTATGCTTGGTCGGACACTCCTATTCCTTTGGGAACAAGTTTATGTTGAGCTAATTTAGGAACCGATAATATCTCTTAATTTTGGTTAGGATTTGATTCTTTAGGTTGCGAAATTTTAGGGAATGATACTTATACTAAATCTCTAACAACTATCAATCCTAACCCTAAGCAAATTATAATGAATTTTTTCGATTTCTTGATGATATTCGAATGAACATCAACAAAAAAAAGTTTATAAACATTAATCATTAGCCTAATCAATAAACATAACCATAACCGGAATCATAATCCTGAACATAAGTTTAATTCATAAACAAAAAAATGATCATTCTCGGTTGCATAATGAGACCATAAAAAAAACGATCCGGGACAGGGTTTGTTTTTTTCGATCAGCTTATTATGGTTGTTAAACATCATCAGCCGAAAGCCTTAATTCTTCAATTATTCAGGTTTTGAAACTATTTTCCGATTTAGATTCTAGAATTATGGAAAACCAACAAAATCGATTATGAGCAACATCGCTCTGATACCACATGTTGCATCAATTTTGTTAGTATGTAATGGAAAACACATAAAGATGTACCTGAGAGATTCGTGAGACCTGCTACTGATGCTAAGAGCGATGAGGTCGACATAACTATCAGTCTGTTCGAGTTCCCTTTAGGGTATGCAGTTATGATGGCTAATGATCCCTGATAGGAATCGGTTATGGGAGAGAGGGAGAGGGTTACGAATTATATTGGTGTTATGTTGATAATAATGTGTTAACCCTAATCCCTAGTAATATATCCCTATTTATGCATACCCAGGGGACACTCTAGTTAGGCCCAACTAAGGATAAGTCTGTCCATCAAAGACAAATCAGTTATGGGCTTAGAGTATTTAGCAATTGATCAAGCATAATATAAATGATTATAATGGCTACTGATAAATATACAAGACATAACGTATATTTATTCCAACATGTGCTTCTAGTTATCATCTTAACTATGATTCATTTATCAAGAAATTGGTTTATTTAGAAAAAAAAATTTCTTAAGAATCAATTAGCTGATTTAGATTAAAAAGGAAATCTAAACCAATGAAGACAGGTGGTGCAAGAGGGCAGAGAAAGAAGCTTTAAAATAATCGTGGAAAAGACCAAAACACCCCTAAAAAACAACTATTTACCAAAATGGCAGAATTTATACTTTTACAAATAAAACCCCAATAAAAACATGTGGAAACTAATATTATAAATATAATAATAATATATTACTGTTCAATATGTTTGATTATTAATAGATTGTAATTTACATATACTCAAAATCAATGAATCATTTCTTTACACTATTATTATTAGACTTATTAATTTGGTTCATACACTATAAAAAAGTCCAAATACACGAGCGCTACCCATCGTTCTGTGCCGCCGCCACCTGCCACCACCACCTATTTACCACCAGCCGACACTAATGTTGCCAATAGCATTTAGCAGTAAGACTATCCGTTATGGGTAGAGGTGAGTGAAGGATTTATCGAATAATATTGTGCCACGTCAATGCTTAGTTGGCACTGGGTAGTGGCCGGCGGTCGCTCACTAGAGGGTGTTATGGGTCAAGGTGAGTGAGGTTTTTTTTTGACCAAATGTATTTAAATTTTTACTACAAACATTAAACTAAAAATAAAACAAAAGTTACACTAAAATAAAATAAAAACCATTACATTACACTAAAAAAAGGAAATTACACTAAAATAAAAAAACCATTATATTACACTAAAAAAAAGAAAATTACACTAAAATAAAAAAAACCTAACGTAGGCCCGAGTGTAACATTTACCACGCCGAAACGTGGTTGAAGTTATGGCCAACCGTCCGAAGATACTCCACTTTGGCGAAGGCAACGAGCACGTCATTGGTTTCAATCATCCTTCACCGCTTTGTACGCGGTTTCGAAGCTTTCAATTTCAAATCTCCAAACTTGTGGGAGTTGGAGTCATTGGTACGGTTGGTACCCCCTACAAGGTACCAAACTCGGCCAAAACCCGGTACTATTATGGGCCGCGAGCCCCATAGCCACGTATTGACGAAGCAGCTTCCCCATGGACTTGTTGGTACGCGAGCACGAGTGCTAACTCCTCCTCCTCAGTCCACTGCACCATTATGATGAAGTTTGGTTTGAAAATTGAAGGTTTTAGGGTTTGAGTATGAAGAAGAAGAAGAAGAAGATGGTTTGTGTTTGTGAAGAAGAAGAAGATGGTTGGGTAAATAAATAGAGGGGGTAATTAATTTGGCGGGTAAATTTAATTTTTGAATTTTAAAAGACTAGTCAGCCCGCTAACGGACGCGAGCTGGCTCACGTCTCATCGCTCGCTGACAGCTTCACGTGGAAATGTTGTGGACACCGCTAGCCACGTGTACAAAGTTGTGGCTCGCGGCAGGCTGCTCGCGGGCCACAACGGATAGTCTAATAAAACAAACGTTTGCCCGAATGAACTTATTTTGATACCCTTCGTTTTCAGTTTTCTAGAGCGGGAAACTCGTTAGACTATCCGTTGTGGGTAGAGGTGAGTGGAGGATTTATCGAATAATATTGTGTCACGTCAATGCTTAGTTGGCACTGGGTAGCGGCCGGTGGTCGCTCGCTAGAGGGTGTTATGGGTCAAGGTGAGTGAGGTTTTTTTTACCAAATGTATTTAAATTTTTACCACAAACATTAAACTAAAAATAAAACAAAAGTTACACTAAAATTTAAAAAAAAAAAAAAAAACCATTACATTACACTAAAAAATAGGAAATTACACTAAACTAAAAAAAAGGAAATTACACTATAAAAAAACCTAACGTAGGCCCGAGCATAACATTTGCCACGCCGAAACGTGGTTGAAGTTATGGCCAACCGTCCGAAGATACTCCACTTTGGCGAAGGCAACGAGCACGTCATCGGTTTCGTCAGGCATATCATCCTTCACCGCTTTGTATGCTTCGATTTCAAGTCTCCAAACTTGTGGGAGATGGAGTCATTGGTACGATTGGTACCCCCTACAAGGGTACCAAACTCGGCCAAAACCCGGTGCCATTGTGGGCCGCGAGCCCCATAGCCACGCGTTGACGAAGCAGCTTCCCCGTGGACTTGTTGGTACGCGAGCACGAGTGCTAACTCCTCCTCAGTCCACTACACCATGATGATGAAGTTTGGTTTGAAAATTGAAAGATCGTTATTGAAGTGAGATATTCAATCCTCTTTCTATTTAATGGTATTTCACTGCCTTTCATGTACAAGTATTGCAACTGAGACTGAGAGATAAGGGAGATCCCATTGAACTTGCCTTGATTGAATGAAGGCTAGCTGACTTCGATACTGAATGAACTCGCATGTGAAGGTTTTAGGGTTTGAGTATGAAGAAGAAGAAGATGGTTTGTGTTTGTGAAGAAGAAGATGGTTGGGTAAATAAATAGAGGGGGGTAATTAATTTTGTGGGTGAATTTAATTTTTGAATTTTAAAAGACTAGCCAGCTCGCTAACGGACGCGAGCTGGCTCACGTCCCATCGCTCGCTGACAGCTTCACGTGGAGATGTTGTGGACACAGCTAGCCACGTGTACAAAGTTAAAACTTGCTTTAACGTTTTGTTCCCCAGTTTCATTATTAAAGGACGTGAAGAGAAAGTGAAAAATATGTGCGTTCCAGAGTTTCATAAAGGAAGTGAGTGAAATGGTAAGAAAGCAGAAGGAAAATCTTTCAATAAAACTTTCCTTCCAAAATGGAATGATGAAAAGGAAAACAAATAAAATGTTTATTATTTAGTATTTTACCATCATACTTATACTAGTATAATACACAATGAGGGTATAATATAACTCTAAAATCAAACCTTTCATTTCTCTTTCTTTAAACTCGAGAACACATAAAGTATTTACCTTTTTTTTCCTTTCCTTCAAACTCGAAAACACGAAATGAAGTTGTATTCTTTTCTTTGTGCAACTCAGGAATTGATACTTTCTTTAAAGCACCCCCTTTTCCCTTTAGACCAAAGCCAATTTAGTCACAACCTGTTTTGTGTATCAAAACAGGTTTGATCTAAATGCATTTTGACTCGTTACCCCACACACCATTTGGCCAGGCTTAGGTTCATCAACTATCTTCATAAATCGATGTTTACATGCACCCTGAGATAATCAACTATTTCACAAATGGCGAAAGGGCTGTGCAACCATAGTACATTTTCACTTTATTGGAAGAAACAAGACCAATACAATAGTGTGTCCAAGTAGCTGACATAATACTTAATTCATATACCAACACAACATTTACGCGTTACTTATAAAAGAAACCAATTCTGTTCATCCTGCCACCTTGCTGCAATAAGGTCTACAAGGTGGAGGAATATACATCTGTCGTCGTCTCGGAACAGAAGCACCAATGCCCATGTGTGCCAACTTCTCAGCAGTCTCAGAAACACCTCCGCCCTTTCCCACTGCATCATCAAACTTAAATGTTTCAGCCCAATAGACCGTGTGTCATCAAAACTTTGAAGGATTTTTTAATATAGAAAATGATTCAAGAAGTTGAGATTATTTCAAAATTAAATTTACAAAAGGGTTTGCGTGTTCAAAATATCCCTAGACATCTCAACACGTTTCCATTTTAGCTTTTTTTACGTGAACTGGAACCATTCATAAATAGGCGTGTTGAATTCAAATTACATTGTGAAAAGTGAATTTTCTAAGAACTTACATGTATTGTAGTTTCCAGTAGGTTGGTAATTTGCTTGTCTGGGAACCGTCTTTTCACACACCTGATGATTCATTCCCGACTTATGATGGACCCCTGTAGTAAATATTAAGAAAATCTATAAGTAAATGGCATTGCTGTAGTTAAAGGCAAAGGCATCTATATGGCGACTGCGATGATTAGGGACAGAGACAAAAGCCAACAGGATAAATAAGTACATATAGTATATATGACATTTTAAGTTTTAACTTAAATTATATTATGTATAATTTTGATAAGTGGCCTTTAATCAATAACAAAAGTTAACTTCTAAAAAGTCTAACTGTGATCTTGATAGATATATAGATGATTTAATTATTAGTTCAGTTGTTTACAGATAACAGTGAGCATTTACAAGTTACCAAGAAAATTTAAGGCTAGCATAGATTATTCCAAAAAAAATGACTTTCATAAAGTCAAACTGTGATCTTGCTTTTGAGATGGTTATTAGGTCATAGAAAGAAGGTAGAAATGGATTCTAATATTCTATAGTATAACAAAGATCAAAGCATGATCATGATGTATCAACGATTTGACGTAGGGCCAGAAAAGTATTGTAGTATATGATTGTTAGGAAGGTGTAAATCTTAATGCATACAGGATAATGAAATTGTTTTTGTGACCCTAATTAACATACAAACTATTTATGAGACGAGAAGAACCAAATAGTGTTTGTGGGTACACCTGACCTATTTCAGCATGTATCAAAAAAGGACCCATTTTAAGCACGACCAGTTGGACCCGTTACCCTACTTGCCCATGTTGCAGCATCAACAGTCTACTTCAGTAGAATTATTTGTATAAAAATCATCTTACTTGTATGTATACCTGATTTCAAGGATGCATGTACTCTTGCAGGTGATGTAACAGTGCATGCCGGATTCGCATTAGACAAAAAGCCAGTATATCCCGTTACATTGTTCTGCGCTATAGCTCTGCTCCCATTTAATCCAACTAAAAACATTAACCACCAATCAAAACTCATCCAAGTTAACAAATTTTATAAATTTACTAAAAAATTATAATTGCCAAAGAGCATAAGCAAACCAGATGGAGAAATCCTAGCAGTAGCAGGCTTTGGACGAAGAGATGGAGGAATATAGTAACAGTTCTGCAGATTCAAAAAGTAACTGTTTTAGTCATCTAAACAACTAACTTTGATAACGGTTTCTTATTTGATAGCAATGGCTACCTGGAAGAAAGGATGCTGAAGCACCTCCACAGCTGTCGGCCTCTTGCATGGATCCCAAGAACAGAGCGCCTACGATGCAAAAAGAACATAATGATTGAAGCAAAACGATTTAACATACAATATAGATTATAGAATGAAGATTATTTATAACGTTTTCAGGTGTAAAGGGAGAAACAAGTAATTACCTCAATTAAATTGACTGCCTCATTACTTGCATATGGTATAAGTGAAGAAAGATTTACACCAGCAAGCTGCAAAATGCCAAATTAGAGAAAGAGTAGGTTAGGCAGACTTATAGCAGATGTTGATTGGCAAGAATCTTCATGACATCTGATAGCAATTAGATCCATTCACAAAATCAGTTTGAGCCCGGGCCAAACAAAAACATTCAACTAAAAGCGGAACATGCAGGGTCGAAAGACGCAATGATTTGTTTTATTCGAAGAATCATGTGTGTGTGTGTGTGTCAGTGTGTGTGTATATATATAAGGTATGCCAACCCAACCCGGGACCACCCGTCTTAAACACATATAAGAAAACATGTTTCAACCCCAACCCGTTTTGACCCATCCTGCCGAACATGCATCTTTCCACCTATAGACTAATCAACACTGCAAAACACAACACATGCTTGGTATCCCTAGCATCATAGGGGAAACATGTACATCGAAGACAGCTTTGAAGATATAAAATTGTAATGAACACAAGAAGCATTTGCAAAAGAGTACATAATTCATGTTCTATACAGTTATACTATATTTAGTTTCATTCAACATTAAAGTGCCAAGAACAAGGTGAACTAACCTCTGGAAACTTGTAATTGATTTTATTTGCCTGTTCAAGTCCCTCACACCATGTGCTCTCTGTTGGGCTTCCTATAACACTGCAGATTTTGTAAATTTCATCCGCTTCACTGCAGATTAATACAACAGCACAGTGAGCACACATTCAGTTGCCACATGCCCCAATTCCCCAAGGTAGCATCAAAGAAATAAGACATTATGCAGCATTAAAAACATGGCAAGATCAACCAATATCCTAAGACAATTTATGTAGTCAAAATCTATTTGGGGGTATAGCAGTTATTGCAGCACAAAGCATTGAAATAAAACAAGCGACCTGAAACTGGCAAAGCTTTTCCGAGAAGTAAAGGTGGCAAAATGCTGATCAGGCAAGTAAGGTAACAGGTCAAAACAGGTAACTTTGCATGGTTGAAGTGATTCTTTTTAAGTTATTTTACAAGTAATTAGTGTGTCAAATATGATTACAAGGATTATACTATTCCGATAATAACAGTTTCAAATTTATATAACTTAATACATTTAATATATTAGAAAACGTTTAGGGCAACCCAAATCCCCAATTGACATGTTTCCTAGTAACTTAAGACTTTCAGGTTTACTAATTTTCCTCGTTATAGGTCCATTCATAAGTAAATGGGTCGAAATGGCCACCCCTACTGAGAAGGAAAGCCAAGAGTGCAACTTTTAAAGGGGCAGACTGTTCACCTAGAACCTGGGAAGAGTGGACGGAGAGTAAATAGTTCAGCCATGATGGCGCCCATTGCCCATAAATCTGTGATTGAAATGAAAGAAATATTAGCTCCACAAGCATTGCAATACACTTGACTAAAGATAACTACAAAGTCTCATCAACTCACCAACTGCAGAACCATATTTTGGTGACTGGAGAAGTAACTCTGGGGCCCGATACCTGAAAATCCGAATTTCTGTAATTAATAGAAGGCAAGTAACAGGTGACCGAGAAAAAGAGCCAAATAATAAAAGATAATAATGCTATAGTGTCATGACAAGATATAGAATGAAAGAACAAGACTCACCAGCGTGTTGAAACATAATCGGTGTATGGTGGTTGGGATGTAATCTCACGAGCAAGACCAAAATCAGCTATTTTTATCACCCCCTTGGAAACAAGCAAGTTCTCTGACAACATAAATACACAACAAGGAATTGAAAAACAAAACATACAGGAATTTTCAAGAAAGAACTGTAGGATAACTGAAAGTATCAAAGGAAGAGAAAAATGTCATTAGCCATTTAAGAGAACCTCAAACTACCTAAAATGTCAAAGCAACAACAATACAACATACACACAAAGTTAGACCTCTACCTAAAGGAGTTGTCAAACGTGTTTAAAGGAAAAAAAAATCACTGTATGTACACAGGGCCTACTCTACCATAAAAGCAATATAAACATGAAATCTTTCCGATGAACATGAACACAACATAGTCCATTACAAAACAAAAAATTACCTACAACGTTATAAAAACCAACTCATTTCATACTCTTTTAACTATCAATCAAACATGGTAAATCAAGAATATACCTGGCTTAAAATCACGATGGAAGTAACCATGCTGATGCATGTATACAAGGCCTTGAAACACGTGAAAGCACCAATTTCTAATTTCAGTTTCCGAGAAAGGCTTCATTCTGTCTTCCATAAGCTGGTAAAGACTGCATTCCTGGAAGAAGAAGATTGTAATGGTATTTATGGAAGTGATAAGGTGACAATGTACAAATAATAAACACAAAATAGTAAGTGAAAGCTACTCACCATATATTCAAACACAAAGTACAAAATACTATTTTCTCTGACAACCTCCTTCAGCTTCACAATATTCGGATGATTCATCTTACGCAGTGACTATCAAAGGTAAGAAAGCCAACTTCAGAAATGGATGCTAGTAAAAGAACAAGTAATAATGTCCATGTGGCAATTTCAATCCATTTACTTAAGATTGAGTCAATTTGGGTTTTACCTCATCCTTAACAAGTAAAGTGGGTCAAAACAAAAAAAAAAAAAAAAAACTAGAAAAGAGACAGACCAAACGGGCTGAAAGTCCCCAAATTGTAGTTTCAGTGCTTATAACATACAAAAATTTTTGGTTTTTGAAAACTAGACTTCTATTATAATAAATAAATTCCTGTGATCGTATTTAAATCAATGGATCAAATGTGTTTGTGTGCCAACCCAACAAAGCCCATATCCTAAAAACACACTCCGCCTCGAGCAAGACTAGTTTTGACATGTTACCCAACCAGCCATTTAGCAACCTCTAAAGTAACAGAAGTAATGGTACCTTGACTTCTCTCAAATTCATACATTCTTCCCATGAATAATATTTTCTCTTCATTTTCTTGATGGCAACCTGTAACCACAATACACCAACATTAAGATACTCATTCACTTAAATTTTATAAGTCCATCAACATGGATATCAGTTCTAGCATGCTATGCTATTCATAGAAAACCTACCACTTCACCATTATGCTTATTCAAGGCCTGCCAGACAACCCCAAAGGTTCCACTACCAACTTCCTTTATTATCTTGTACCTAAATAAAATAAAATAGAATAAAATAAAAAAATCTGGTTCAACTTTGGTTTCACATTAAAAATTCAAAAGAACAGAAGGAAATAAGCTCACTTATCCATTTCCGAGTTCACAGCTGCGTGTGGAGCTTTATTTATTAAGAAGACACGAACATAGAAGAAATAACACGCTTTTTCTAGAAAACTATAGAAGACACTACAGAACATAAACCACCAGACTGGCTGTTGTAGCTGAATCCACCTTTTATTCTAAAAGCATGAGCAGAAGAGATGTAGACTTCAGATAGACAGTCCACACAGCCTTATTCATAAAAGACACTAGATCATTGACATTGAGCAAGGTAATAGAAGTAAAGGCAACTGAAAGTGCAGGCGAACTTGATACGGATGCAGGAATAAACTTATATAAGCAGGCTACAAAGAAGACCTCCAAAACCCTGCCTTTGATTTCTCCTATTTAAATTATGTCTCAAAATCTTCAGTCAATATCTATTGCTGATCTAACATAAATCCATCAAAAGAAATGATGACTACTACTAAAACTTAAGGTCACGCCAACAATCTCGTCTAGTACTTGCCCATACAGGAAGCATTGACAGGCAAGACTCAGCGCTGCAGCATGACAACAGAAAGAAAAAGGAAAAAAGATGTTAGTATTACCAAAATAAAGACAATGATAGAAACAATGAAGTCCTAAAAAAGCGGTAGTTATGGAAATATATAAAGTGAATAGTATATCAGCAGTGCACTAACGTCAAAATTGTAAAAAATGCGATAAGTATAGACAAACATACAGACTCCCATTTTCACATGTAAATGCTAACACTTACTCGTTGACGTATATGAACAATCAAGCACCTGTGTCAGGAAACAATGGCATTATGCCTGCTCAACTGCTCATATACTGTAGGTTCGCTAGGTGCAATTGAAGGAAACACAAGGGAAACCTCCAAAGATAAGACAACGCCAATAGAGTACTTCCTGGAATGAAAAAACATCTTTCTGGAAACAACCTGACAAAGGGCACAGTTTCTCCATACTTCAGAAGTGATTATAACTTTTCCAAGCTGACAAGAGAATATATACTTACAATTAGTATCAATTTAATTCATTGGCATCTGAAAAAAAAAACTCTATGTACAAACCAACACAGCGAGTAACATATACATATAACTCATAGTTGTTAAAAGCCATCGCCTCCTACGCCTAGGCCCATTTTTTAGGCGAGGCGATGCATTTGCGCTTTGAGTTGAGGAAATTGCGCTTTAATTCTCCAGGTGATGGTTTAGGCGCAGATTTCAGCTAGATTCTCAAATTCCGGAGAGTTCCCAGCCAAATTCTTTACATTATGACTAGATTCCAGCCAGATTTCTACTTTTACCCAAGAAAAACTACTTATGTACACTAATACATCAAGATTTTAAAACTTTTGATACTAACTAGATGAAAAATAGTATTATTTTAATATATTTTTACTTTATTTTCTTTGTTCGCTTTTTTATCTCAGGCCCTCGCTTTTTTTGAGCATCGCGTCTAGGCCCCAGGCAAAGCCTATGCGCCTTGAGTGCGCCTAGCGCCTTTGATAACTATGATATAACTCATTATGCAGTAAAATGATGGTAGCGAACCGGTGGCTCATATAGTCATATCATAGGGTTTTTTTTTGTCAAAGTTTCTTTAGTGCTGAAAATCAGTATTAAATCAAAATCCGAATACAAGTAAAAGGATTGGGGAATTTTGAAAAATTAATGTTTTTTTTTAAATAGAATGGAGCGTAAAATCTTTAATTTCATACATGTGAAGGTGACCAAAAACATATATAATTCATGTCCAAATGAATTAACATCCTTTCAAATACGTAAAACTATGATTTTGCACATCTATTTATAAGTGTGACCGGATCATCTTGCCACGATCCATTTTCCTTCCTAGTTAATTTGCATATTCCATCAAAGCATACTTTAACAATATACCAACAAATCTGTAACTTGAGATGTTATACCAACTACCAAGTGATTAAAATGCACAAGGTAAAGTAATAAATTTATTATTAATACTACAATAAGTAGCAACAATTGACCAAATTTCAACAGCATTTACAGATAAACCACAGTCAAGACGACATCAGCTCAACACTAAACTTAATATTCAGTGACAAATCAAGGCTAGGAGACAACACCAGAAACAGATCAAACCAGCATTAAACATTATAAGAAACAACAGTAAACTAGGTAGCATGTCAATTAACGAGTATTTGTATTTTGTAACCTAATTTTTATATTAAATTTAACTTCAATTACCACAAAAACAACAAACCTTATAATAATTAAGCCTCTAAAACCTATCAAACTAAGCAATAATCATAACAAGATCCAATTCATGAAGCAAACGAAAACAAGGAACAAATCGATAAAATCAAAAGGAAGAATAACAAGAATACCTTACGTAGGGCTGACGGTATATTATGGTTGACGTAGCAACAGGAGAGAGAGAGAGAGAGGAGAAACCCTAACCACTCGGTTTTAATCGGTTTTGGGTGTTGGGGTTGTGGGTAATCGATAGAAGGCGGTAACCTAATATTTATATAGGTGGGGTATATGCCTTACGTTCTGATTTCATGCCCTGGGTTGGGTTGTATGGACCATTTCATTGCACGCTATCCTTATTCGGAAATATCTTACTAAAATAATGTTTTCTTTTAAATTGCAATAAAAATTAATTAATCCTTTGAGTTAGATATAAATTTCGTTAATGAGGTTTGATATAGTTTGCCGTTTTAGTACAAAAAAGTTTTTTTTTTTTTTTGCAATTAAACCTCTGAGATTTGGGTTTTATTGCTAATTTCGTCTTTTTCACTAACTCAGTTAAAAACTGCCGTTAAGTCAGGGGTATTTTTGTCAAATAATGAAGGACTAAAAATTGAATAAAATAATCAAATAAATTAATGAAGACAAAATTACAATTTTTGTCCTTTATTTTGAGCAAAATTATGGAACAAGTCCTTTAAAAAGAATACTTTCAGTCTTTGTCCTTTATTTCAATGGTTCGTTACAAGTTTTGTCCTTTACACTAACGTGGTTAGTTTTTCTCAGTTAAATCTCTCACATGCATGGCACGTGAGGGTGTATTTGTAATTTTCTTCTCATTTTAAACTGATCAAAAAATACCCCTCTTATAATCGTCCCTTTTAATAATTAAAACCCTCATTCATCCCTAATCTTCTCAATCGTAAAACCCTAGATGATTGTTGAACAAACCCAAGACGATACACGATAATGACAGGTAATCAAAGAAAACCTCAGTAAGTTATTCGTCAAGTACTTGAACAGACTGATGTTGATGAACTTTACGGTGAGTTTAATCAGTGATTCTCTTTAGTTTGGTTTTTTTGTTTAATTTTGGCTTGTAACTTTCAAAATGTTCAAATGCAGTTGGTTCACCCCACCTGTTTTCGATCAAGTTGCATCATGATGGGGTATTTACAAAATTTCCAGGCACATGCATGAAATGAGCTAACCAGGAGGGGTATTTCTTTAATCAGGTTAAAATGAAACGAAAATTACAAATATACCCTCACGTGCCATGCATGTGAGGGATTTAACTGAGAAAAACTAACCACGTTAGTGTAAAGGACAAAACTTGTAACAAACCATTTAAATAAAGGACAAAGACTGAAAGTATTCTTTTTAAAGGACTTGTTCCATAATTTTGCTCAAAATAAAGGACAAAAATTGTAATTTTGTCATTAATGAAACTAATTTTCTTCTTATATAAAACCCTAACCCTTCGTCCTCAAATCAATATTACTAAAACAAACTTCAAACAAATAATTAAGCCCTAAATTAAGATAATGGAAGACAAATCGTGGGAATGGTGTATACGAGAACGTGATTCCGACTTCGACCCTAACTGAAATATGGTTTGTTTTCAGCAAATGTTAAATTTTCATATTGTTCATATTTACCACGATAATCATGTTAATAATGAGCTGTTTATTGTTTGTTTTCAGCTAATTAACCAGATTTCTTCACTTTAAAGATTTATCATGGTGGTGACTTTACTGAATTTCCAGATGTGACATACGAAGGGGGTAAGTTTGATTATGTTGAAGAGATTGACTTTGATGAATTTTTTGTCATCATATTGAATAATATCATGGTAACATTGGGTTATTCAGATCAGGATGTAGTTGTATACCATTTCAGGATACCTGGTGAAGAACTAGATATAGGTTTAAGACCTTTAGGGAATGACACTGGTGTTTTGAGCTTAATTAAGTATGCTAAAAGTAATAAAGTGATTGAGGTTTATATTCAGCATGTTAAAAAATTTGATGCTAAAAAAGATGAAAGTGAAAAGGTCCATGAGGCTGAGGAAGTTAAGGGTAGTGATAAGTCTGGTTAGGATAGTGATAGGGAAAATGGTAGTGACAATGATGATGCTAGTTATGAGCAGCCTATTACTGATGAGGATGATTCTGAGTCTGATGATAGTAGTAAGCTTAAAGAGGGTAGTAATGGTAAGAATAAAGAGGGTAGTAAAGGTAAAAAGAAGGTTGATGATGAAGATTCTGATTTTGATTTCTTAGTAGATGAAGATAATATTGTTCAAGATTATGATGTTGATATGGATGAGTATAGAGCAGCAGTTAACTTTGACGTTAGTGATGATGAAAAGAATCAGAATGAAGATGATGATGATGATGATGATGATATAGAGGAACAAGTTGACTTGGATGGTTTTGACAGTCTTAGTGAGCTTGAGGATGATACCACTTTAAAAAGAGCTTGTAGGATTATTAGGAAGAAGACGAAGAAGAAGAAGAAGAAGAAAGGTAAAAAAACTGATGAATGTCCCTTCTGGCTTAGTTAGACATTTGTTGATAGAGATGAAATTAAGGTATTAGTGAAGAACCATGCAATTCAGTCAATAAGGTAACTCTTTGTTACAAAGAATGATAAACAGATGTTTCGGGTGATTTGTTAAGGGGGGAACATAACTCTTGGTTGTTGGGAAAGTAATGAGAAAGGGACAAATATGGGTACTAGTGAACCTAAGAGATATGAAAGATCTAAAGTGGAAGATGGGGCCAACAAGAGTAAAGGAGAGGGGATAAGTAAGGGCAATTCTGAAAAGAAAAAAATAAACCTTAAACCTAAAAAAAAGATTCCTCTTCCCACTTGCCCATGGACTTTACATGTCTCAAACATTAAAGGTGAGGGGGACTTGGAGTGTGAAAACATATGTTCCTGAATATACTTGTCTACAAACAAGGGTTGTTCACTTGCACAGTTAGTTGGCTGGCAAAGCGAATTATTCAAAAGGTTAGAAACAACCCTGCTATTCCACTTACAGCTTTACAGTCTGAGTTGCAGCAACAGTATCAGGTTCAGGTAACTATTAATCAAGTGTTTAGTGCTTAGACAATGGCCATTGAGAAGATTCAGGGCCATTACAAGTCTCAATATGCCATGCTTAGGGACTATGGTGAAGAGCTGCTGAGATCTAACCCGGGCTATACAGTGAAGATTGATTTTGAACCATTATGTAATCCTAGCAGTCCAACAAGACAGATTAGGAGGATGTACAGACGCCTAGGTGCATTGAAGGCTGGATTTAAGGAAGGAGGGAGACCAATACTAGGGCTAGATGGATGTTTTTTGAAAGGGTCATTTCCAAGACAGATCTTAACAGTTGTAGGAGTGGATTCTAACAATGGTATTTACCCAGTTGCATATGCACTGGTTAAGGCTGAGACAAATGCTACATGGACATGGGTTTTAGAATTATTAGGTGATGATTTGGATATGGATTCTAGCAGAAACTTCACTTTTATAAGTGATAGATAGAAGGTACCAAGTTTTTTACACATAACTTCTTAACTGTTTGCTTTACATATGCCTATTGCACTACCTGTTTTCATATCCAGGGTATCATTCCTGCTATCAGTAAGGTGTATCCAATGTCTGAGCATAGGTTCTGCTTAAAACATATACATGAAAATATGAAACCAATGTGGAGAGGTGATGTGTACAAAAAGTTGTTATGGGGATGTGCTGCTGCAACAACACAACAAGCTTTTGAGAAAGAAATGAAGGCAGTTCAGGAGAAAGATCAAGCATTATATGATTGGTTGAAGGAGATACCACCTAAACATTGGTCAAGGACCTACTTCTCAGGTATGATGTATTTCTGTTATTGCATACTTGTATCTATTTACGTTAAATGTGTTAAATATAGTTAAATGTTAATCAATTTCACGTACAGCTAGGTGTGATGTGTTATTGAACAATCTGTGTGAGGTTTTCAACAGACAGATAATTTTTAGGAGGGACAAACTTGTGATAACCTGCCTTGAATTCATTAGAGAATACCTAATGAAAAGAATAGTTGTGGTTCATAAGCTGATTGCTAAGTGTAATGGTCCATTAACACCGGCTGCTACAACTGCATTTGCACAAATCAATGAGGAGGCATCACAGTATACTGTGATTTGGAATGGAGGTACAAAGTTTCAAGTGAGCACACATTACAATGGCCATAATGACCAAAGGACTATTAATCTAGATGAGGGGACTTATTCCTGCAACAAATAGGAGCTTACTGGCATGCCTTGTAGGCATGCAGTAGCATGTATTTGGAACATGGCACTGCATGGTCAAGGTGATGGTAGTCCTGAAAGATGGGTGGATAAAGCTTACAGGGTAGATACATGGAAGAAGGTGTATGCAAACACAGTAGACCCTATCAATGGCATGGATATGTGGCCAACTTCAAATGTCCAACTACCTTACTTCCTCCTAAATATCATGTCCAGATTGGTAGACCCAAGAAAAAGAGGAAGAAATTTGCAGAGGAGGTTTTTGAGGCTAGCCAATCAGCAACTCAGAAGAAGCCAATGAAGCTTAAGGATGGACCATCTAAGGGGGGGTGTTCAAAAGATGAGCCAATCAATCACAGATACTGGGACCATCTGAGGGGGGTATTCAAAATATGAGCCAATCAATCACAGATACTGGGAAAATGCCAAGGAAGGGTAATTCTTTAACATGTAACAAGTGCAAGAAGAAGGGACACAACAAAAAGGACCTGTGGAATGGTAGCTGGATCACAGGGTGTGGGTACAGGAGTTGCTGGATCAGGGGAGACTAGAAATGCAAGTTGAAGACTGAAGATGACAGCTTTTAGGTGGCTTTTGTTATGTGTTGGGTCAGTTGGCATGTACTAGTGTCAAATTGTTTACTAACTTTGGTATGTTTTGGGTCTGTTTAAAAACTTAATCTTTTAGTTTGTAGTTAGTTGTTTAAGACATGTCCCAACTTTGGTATGTAATTTGGGTTGATGGTTAAATGTTATGGTTGTTTAATGTTATGTTATACTACTTATGGTTTGTGCAGGATCATTAGTTAGATGTTGTCAGATTTTATGGTTAGATGTTGTTATCAGATTTTATGGTTACATGTTATGGTTTGTGCAGGATTATAGCTTGTGCAGGATTATAGTATGTGCAGGATCAGCTTGTCAGATCTCATATCATTCTTGTCACATTTTATGGTTTGTGCATTATATTTGTTAGCTTTGTTAGAATCATAGGGCATAAACAACCATTCTAAACCAAAACAGAGCCCACACTTAGTATGCTTCATTGCATTAACATCATCTTAGTACACCCATCTTAATAATTAACCTAGAACCATTCTACATCAACAACCACAATAAAAACCCATGGATTATAGATCCAAAACCTAGATTAGTTAAGAACATAGTACAACATAAACAACATCCAAGAAAACCCTAAAATCAGATTAGAGCAACAATAGAACCGACGTCCTGGGTTCAGAGCTGTCCATGAGGTACGAATGACGGTTGGTGAACCACACGAGCATAACTTCATGATGAAGGAACGAATTGGAAGTTCAATTGAAGGTTTGATTAAGTGGTAGAGATGATGACATTAATTAATGTTAGGATTTTAAACCCTTTAAAGGGGCAAGACGACTGATGGTTTTTTTTTATAAAAATAATCATAGGGTTTGAAATGTCCGAATTGTTCTTCATTAAATTGGCAAAATGACAACCCTACCCCTGACCTTAACGTCAGTTTTTAATTGAGTTAGTGAAAAGGACGAAATTAACAATAAAATCCAAACCTCAGGGGTTCAATTGCAAAAAAAAATATTTTTTTGTACTGAAGTTGCAAACTGGAACAAACCTCAGGGACGAAATTGGTATTTAACTCTAACTCTTATCTATTTTATATCAACTCATATTTTATATTTTAAATGTTGGCATAATTTTAACCATGACTGCCAAGTGTTGATTCAAGATGGAGCGAAACAAAGCTAGGGTTTTAGGCTTTAATTTTTTAGGGCCTAAATTCAGCAAACATAAACTATATATTGGTAATATTGAGCTTTCAGATTGTTGTCACTAAGGTTTGTGGTATATAATTTTACATACACACAAAGGTTTATAAGGATCATGGTATTAAAAGAAAAGGACCTTAATCTTATAATGTGCTTTGTGTCCCCAACAATGTTATAAAAGTCGCTCTGGGTGGTCGCCTAGGCGCTAGTCGGGAAAAAATGTAGGAATAAGGCCCTAGTCTGAAAACTAGGCGTTTTGGCCATTAGGCGGGCCTAGGCAATGGTTTTTTTTTATTTTTTTAATTTCCACAAATTCTAAGGTAGAAAAGTGATGGAGACGTACATGGTTTGCAGCAATTGGAGTTGATAATGAAGAGGAAGGACTTCCAGGAATGGTGTCTGATGATGGAGAGTAAAAAAGTTAGGGTTAGTGACAGGAGTTAGGAAGAAGAAGAAGTGAGGTAGCGTTTGGTATGAAGGAATCAAAGGTGGAATGGAATAGATCATTCTCATGGAATGAAATTAAACATGTTTGGTTACCATGTAGTAATGGAATGGATCATTCCATAAGGAATGGGATTCCTTCCATTTTAAGAATTTTCATTCCTTGGTAAAGTGGTGTTTTTTTTTCATTCCTTCAAGGAATGGAAACAAATATATTATTACTAGTAGTGTGACACCCGGCAAACTCAGGTTAATAACATGGTTTGGGTCAAAGTCTACTGAAGGGATAGGGAGTCTAATCCAAGCGGAGGAGACGTCCCTATCCCCGTAAGTCAGTTTCCCCGCGCCAGTCAGTGGCGCGATGAACCGTCAGCGCGCAGCTAGCAACATATGCAAGGGAGCGCGCAAAGACAACAACTGATAAGCAATAACAACACCTGATAAGCGCGTACCGTCACGCGGGGAATCTTCCCCCAGCACCTTTTGTACGAGGTACAGAAGACAACAAAAGGAAGATTCACAAGGATTGTTGACAGTGTACGCGCCAATGACGAAGCGACAGGTGGCAGAAGTGGTCCAACAACTACAGACAAGGACAGCAGCATGGCTGTAGCCATGCTTCCACCATACCAGTGTCTATAGTGACAGCAGACATCCCTTACTTATGTCAGAAGCATGGTCAACGACTGTAGCAAGGACAGGGGCGCCGTCCGCCAACCACAGCGTGCCACGTGTCCGCCTCGAGCAGCAACCATGCTGCCGAGTGACGTCATGAACAGTATCAGTATTTTCCCGCCAATTCTGGGGAAGACCTTGGACTTGGGCCTGGGCCAAGCCCAACGAAGAATTACTCCTCATGGGCTCTACGACTAAGCCCATGAGTTCTCCTATAAATAGAGGAAGACTTCTCCTTGCCAAAGGATCCAAAAATAATCACTTGTAGCCTAGCATACTCTCTCTTGTAACTCTTTGTATTCTCATATTAATAGTACTCCGGCTACTTACAGTGGACGTAGGTCATTACTCGACCGAACCACTTACATCTTGTGTTCTTACTTACTTTACATCGCATACTTACATTCACCATTGTCACCGGGGTTTAACCATACGGTTTGGGTAAAGGATTAACTCTGACGGGCGCAGCAAGAGTCTGGTTCGATAACCTCCCCGCGGGGAGCGTTAAAGAATTCGATGATCTTACCGACAAGTTCGGTAGTCACTTCTCGCACCTGCGCAAGCACAAGAAAGACAAGGCACACATTCTGTTGTGCCGCCGAAACGATCATGAGTCCATCGAGGACTTCATCGTTCGATTCAACAAGGAGGCCTTGCAAATAGGCTGCGGGGAGGAGCTCACACGGGCAGCGTTCATACATAATGTGCGCAGCCCGGAGCTAATGAAGTGCCTCACAGGCAAAGATGGCATTCCGGAGTCCTGGGACGAACTTGTCCACTCCGCCAAGATATATGCCTCATCGGAGAAATCCTTCAACCAGACGCATAGTTTCCAACCGCAACACCATAATAATAATAAAAATAAAAACAAATCTGTCTGGAGCCGCATCTCTGGCACCACGGACGAGGGGAAGTATTCCCCAGCCGGAGATGCCCGCCAGATAATCAGCCCCAAGCAAACGCGGGACCAGCGTGGTCACTCCAAGAAAAACCACGACTGGACTCCGCTAACAAAGACACCATCTCAAGTTCTGAAAACCGAACAGGTCACGTTAAAGGCGCCCGCTCCCTTGGGCAAACGAAGACATGCGGACCGAAGCAAGTTCTGTGAGTACCACAATGACTTCGGTCACCTCACAGACAATTGTTACACCTTGAAGATGGAAATCGAAACCGCGCTGGAGTCGGGTCAGCTCGGTCACTTGGTCAAAAACGTTCACCGCACTGGCAAGAGTCAGGCGGGCGAAGAGAATCAAGAGGAAGGATCACGGAAAAAGATTCGTGATCTCAACACTCACGCCGCCACATTGATTCCTCGCCACCACTGCAACATGACAAAGAAAGGCAAAAGCGCACATCATGGAAAGCGCGCCCGGGCACAACCACTAAACGATTCATGGAAGGAGGCTGATGTCCTCATGCCCAAGATCAGGGGCGGCGCCTCTTGCACCGCTCCTCTGGTCATTACCGCCATCTTCGGACATTATCGCACGCGGTATATGTTCCTAGATGGCGGCAGCAACACAGACATCATGTATGAGCAATGTTTTCAGCAGTTAGACACAGAAGACAAAGCAAAGCTCGTACCCGTCAACGAGCCAATTTCCGGTTTCATTCATGAAACCATCATGCCGCGGGGCATGCTCTCCCTGCCAGTAACCTGGTCTGATGGCACCTATGAGCGCACGGAGATATGCGACCTCATGGTCCTGCCGGCCAACTCCAATCACGATATACTTTTGGGACGGGAGGGCATCGCGCGCTTCAACGCCAATGCTTCAACGGCGCACGCGATGGTCGGATTCCCAACCAAAACCGGCATCGCCTTCATCAGAGGCAACAAGGACTGTCACACCATAGAAACCGCCAAAAATGGTGAAGACTGACACCCGCACCGAGCCGGAAAAATGGGTTCTCAACCCTAAATTTCCGGAGCAAACGGTGATCATCGGCCATGAAATCTCCGAGACCATTCGGAATCATCTGAAGCAGCTTCTAATCAGCAACATCGATGTGTTCACGTGGCAACCAGCTGACATGGTTGGCGTCCCACGCGACATAGCGGAACATAGACTCAACGTCTACCGCTCGGTGGAACCAATAGTGCAAAAGAAGCGCAGCATGGGCCCGGAGAAAACAAAGGCCATGAACGAACAAGTCACCGAGCTGCTCAATGCGGGTATACTTCGCCCGATCAGATACCAAACATGGGTGGCTAACCCAGTTATGGTAGCCAAAGCCAACGGCGGGTGGCGCATGTGTGTCGACTACAAAGATATCAACAAGGCGTGTCCAAAGGATTGCTATCCTCTGCCAGAAATCGACCTAAAGGTGGATTCCCTAGCCCCTTACCGCTTTAAGTGTTTCTTAGACGCGTACAAGGGCTACCACCAAATTCAAATGGCAAAAGAGGACGAAGACAAAACGGCGTTCCGCACAGACGCCGGCATTTTTTGCTATATGAAAATGCCGTTTGGGCTGAAAAATGCGGGCGCCACATATCAGAGCCTCATGGACACGGCCTTCATCAACGAGATCGGCGTACGACTTGAAGTGTACGTCGACGATCTCGTAATCAAAAGCAAAGAAGAGGGCGACATGCTCCGAGATATTCAACAAACATTCGCCCAGTTGCGCAAGGTGCGCATGAAACTCAATCCAAGCAAATGTTCCTTTGGGATGGAAGAGGGCAAATTTCTGGGGGTCATCGTAACGCGAGATGGTTTCCGCGCCAACCCGGAAAAAGTACAAGCCATCGAAAGGATGCCATCGCCCGCTTCCATCAAAGAGGTGCAAACGCTTATGGGCCGCCTAGTTGCCCTCAACTGATTCTTATCCAACTATGCTTCAAAGTCATTCCTGTTTGTGGACACTTTGAAGAATTGTCTGAAAAAGAGCAACTTCCGCTGGACACCAGAAGCGGAATCAGCATTTAAAGAAATGAAACAATGTTTGATGAACCTTCCGATGCTAACAGCGCCTCTTCCCGAAGAGCCCCTAACACTGTACCTATCTGTCACGGACCGGGCAATAGGTGCAGTCCTCATGGTAGAGCGCAAAAACGTGCAAACGCCGATATACTACATCAGCCGCACGCTCTTAGACGCGGAAACAAGGTACACAATCATGGAAAAACTGGTTCTCGCTCTTGTCCATGCATCTCGAAGGCTCCGCAGATACTTCCAAGGGCATCCGATAAACGTCCTCACAGACTATCGGATAAACGATATACTCGCCAAGCCCGAGTTGTCGGGGCGCCTGGCCAAATGGGCCATCGAGTTAGGGGAACACACGATCCACTACAAACCCCGCCCCGCCATCAAAGGCCAAGTTCTCGCGGACTTCGCCACAGAGATCCCGGCAGACAAAGTACAAGAGTGTCAAGCGGAAGAAACCCCCGCGCCAGCGCAAGACCCATCACAAAAATGGTCCTTATTCACAGATGGGGCCTCAAATGAGGACGGCGCCGGTGCAGGTTTGCGCCTTATCAGTCCAGATAAACAAGAGTTCACGTACGCCATCCGCCTCGACTTCAAAAGCACGAACAACGAGGCGGAATACGAAGCGTTGCTGGCAGGCCTTCGAATCGCGGAAAAAATGGGGGCCAGGCACGTGGAGGCGCACGTAGACTCACTGCTTGTCGCGCGACAGATCAACGGGTCTTATGATGCAAAGGACGAAATCATGGCACTATACCTGGAACAGGCCAAGCAGCTAATGCGCCGATTCGACTCATGTAAGGTCGAGCATATTCGGCGCAGTGAAAATAAGCCCGCTGATGCGCTGAGTAAAATGGCATCAACGGTCTTTGAGCATATGGCCAAAGAAGTCCGCATCGAGGTCCTGGACAAACCATCTGTCCCTCCGCGACAAGTCAATGTCATCCAAACAGGCAGCGCGTCCTGGATGACTCCAATCAAGGCTTATTTATCCTCCGGTACCCTGCCTGATGACAAATCAGAGGCCCGGAAGATCAAGAACAAGGCCTTACAATACCAACTTGTAGACGGTACTCTGTATCGCCGCTCCTACCTAGGGCCGCTGTTACGCTGTGTAGACTCCGCAGATGCTTCTTTCCTCCTAAGAGACGTACATGAAGGGACATGCGGACTACACGCAGGCCCAAGAATGGTGGTGGCGAAGTTAATGAACGCAGGGTATTATTGGTCGGGCATGCATGTGGACGCGGTCAACGAGTTGCGCAAGTGCGACAGTTGCCAGCGCCACGCTCCGAACACCCTGCGCCCCAAGAACAACCTGGTGCCGGTCACAGCGGCTTGGCCGTTCCAAAAATGGGCCATCGATCTGGTAGGTCCATTCCCAACGGCTCCAGGGAACGTGAAATACTTAATCGTCGCCATCGACTACTTCACAAAGTGGGTCGAGGCGAAGCCTCTAGCCAAGATTGACGGCGCACACGTCAAGAAGTTCATCTGGGAGTTCATCATTTGCCGATTTGGCCTACCGTTGCAACTGGTAAGCGACAATGGCACACAATTTGAAGACCAATCCTTACAAGAATGGCTGGCTCAAATGGGTGTCCAACAAATCTTCACATCCGTCGCGCACCCACAAGGCAACGGTCAAGTGGAAAGAGCCAATCGCACGATAGTAGAAGGCATCAAGGCACGACTCGGAACTAAAAGAACGGGGTGGGTAGACGAAATCCCTCATGTCCTATGGGCCTACCGCACCCTTACAAAAACCAGCAACGGCGAAACGCCATTCAGCCTAACATATGGTACTGAGGCGGTCATCCCCGCCGAAATTGGCTGCCCTTCCGCCAGAGTACTCATGGCTAACAAAAGAGACAATGACAAAGAGCTCCGCCTAAACCTTGATCTCCTAGATGAACGCCGCGAACTCGCTGCAATCAAAGAGGCAAAATATAAAACGCAGATAGAGCGCTACTACAACAAGCGTGTCAAAGCATCCGCGTTCAAGATCGGCGACTATGTTTTCCGGAATAACGAGGCTTCCAACGCCGAAAAACCCGGAAAACTAGCTCCTGCATGGGAAGGTCCATACAAAATACAAGAAATACTTGGCAAAGGCGCATACGCGCTAGAACGACTTGATGGAACACCTATCCCGCGATCTTGGAATGGCGCACAGCTACGCCGCTGCTACTTGTAAAATGTTTGTAATTACGGCTACACATGCCGCACCTATCAATGAAAATTGTTTCCTATATATGTCATTCTACTTGTTTTTTCCGCGCCAAGGTCTTCAAGACTTAAGTAAAACTATTGTCGGACCACAAATGCACGGCGTTGACACAATAAAAGTCTTCTAGACGCGCCTCGCGCACGTCGGACTTATGAAAATTGTACAACAATGCCGCACAAATCGGTCTTCAAGACAAGTTTACTTGCCGGATTTAAAGACGCGCGACACTCGTATAGCCAAAAGCCTTGTCTTCTAAACTTGTCAAATACAAGTTGGACAAAGAGCAAAAACTAAACGAGCGCGCAGTCGTGGGTCTTCTAGGCAAGGCACTCACGCGCTTAACTCGGACCTTATGGCACAAGTCGCGCCCCGCTATAGTCTTCAAGGCAAATGCTTAAGACGCCGGACTATCTAGTGAAGCGCGCGCCTAATTTCTACTTATAAATCGGGTGACGACTTGGTTAAATAAGTTAAGA
This sequence comes from Ambrosia artemisiifolia, assembly GCA_032199755.1. NCBI lineage: Eukaryota > Viridiplantae > Streptophyta > Magnoliopsida > Asterales > Asteraceae > Ambrosia > Ambrosia artemisiifolia. The sequence continues at coordinate 36,672,670 of CM063522.1, forward strand.
AGTTAGGACGAGAAACACAAGATATGAAAGGAAACAGAGAAATTTTCATTCATGAAAAAGGACTTAAAAACCCTTGATAATTACAAAAATATTTACAAGGTGAATCAAAAACAAGCGCCTAGAAAAATCTATACATTGGAAGTGCCTTCGCCGCTAGCCTTTTGGCGCTCTTCCTCTAGGCGCTTGCGCTCTTCCTCCCTCGCCAGCTCGTCAGATTTCTCCATGAAGTACTTGAGGGCGGAAAGAGGATCGGTGTTATTGTTGCAATCAGCAACCACTTGAAGGATTGGGAAGTCCACCTTCTCAAATTTGAGCAGCTCCGCCTCATATTCTTCCTTCAGCGGCTTCCCATAAATGCTCCGCATCCTCAATCCGCCCATCATTTTGAGCGGCCAAAAACCCATCTTCATAGCCCTCACCATACCCAAAGGCTTGGGCGGTGGCGGCTATGGCAGCGACCTGGTCGCCCAGCTTTGGCTCTTGCCAGAACCTCTTGAAGACCTGCAAAAACACTAACAGTTAGCGCTTGAAACTTGAGAAAGAAATAAAAAGAACCAAGAGGATATGAACTTACCCCAGCAATCCCATCAGTCATCATCCACTTGATGGAATCCTGCATCTGGGTCTGGGCAGCCATCGCTTCCTCCAGCAAGCGCTGGGCTGTCTCGCATTCCTTGACAGCCGCAGCGCGTGCCTCCTCGGCGGAACCAAGGTCTTGCTCCAGATCCTCCTTGGAGTTAAGGATCTGGATCCTCTCTTACTCCAGGAAGGAGACGCGCTCAGTGGCCCTAATAAGGTCAGCATCTTTGGATTCGAGCTCCAAGCGCTTCTCAACAACCTGAGCAGTCCGCTCAGAGAGGGCCTTGCTCTTCTCTTCAAGCTGCCGGGTCAACGCCCGGCCCTCCTCTTGCGCCTCGGCCAGAGTCTGCTTCAACTTCATAGTTTCAGCATTAGTCTTCTTGCAAGACTCTGTCCACCTGCGCTTATCCGCCGCCGCGTCCCCTTCAAGTTTGGTAACTTTCGCTTCAGCTTCGTGGGCGCGACGACGGTACTTGGATATTTCAGCCTTGAAGGCAGCCTCTTTCTCAGAAAGGTCTGCCTTCTCCGCCTCCAAGCGTTGGATATCTCGCCACACCGCCGCATCTCGGCGGCGCAGCGAGTCAATCATAGATAGCTGAGTCGCTTGATTGGCGCACAAGGCAGCCATAAGGTCCGCGCGACTCAGCATATCTTGGTGAGCGCGCTCATATGGAGGCACCACCTCCCTCACGAACTCCTCGGCGGCCAAGGAGTTGGAGAATAAAGTATTCTCCCTGACCGCCCAGCGAGGGCGCCAAATGGCATCGCCACCAGACCAACTGGAGCCATGATATACTCCTGATGGCTCCCTATCATCAACTCTGGAGGACTCGCGCCGTGCCTGACGCGTGCCCTCCCCGCTGCCACCAATGCCCGCCTCCAACAGGGCCCGTTCAAACCCATCCATCGCCTGGGACCCCTCGGCGCTAGCATTGGTGCGCTCCTCCACCTCCTGCTCCTTCAAACGGCGAGCCTTCTCCTCCAAGAATTGTTGTTCCTGGAGACGAAGGCGTTCCGCCTCAGCACGTTGGGCCGCCTCAGCCTTTCGTTTAGCTTCATCGGCGGCCGCTTTCTTCCCGGCCTCCGCCCTTTGAAGAGCTTCATCGGCCTCAGCCTTCCTCTTCTTCTCAGCCTCCGCCCTTCGAAGGGCTTCCTCGGCTTCAGCCTTCAGTCGGGCCTCCTCCCGCTGCGCCTCCTCTTGCTCTTGGAAGAGCCTATCTGCCTCCGCCCTGGCCGCCTCCACAGATGGATACGTAGGAGGAGGAGTTGGTATGATCTTCGGCGCAACTAAAAAAGGAGACAACATACTAAGAAGAAGAAAAAACTTAAAGGCTGACTACAAATTAAAGAAGGTAAACTCACCAGGGGCCTTCTTCTTTATCAGCTTCTGGAATAGAGGCTGACGTGTGGGCGCAGCGCCAATGCCCACACTAAAGACAGGGGCTGCAACCCCTCCACCACTTGAAGAAGAGGTCTTCTCCAACACAACCTCCCGCGCCGGCGACAGGGGGGAATAACAGATTCTGTAATGGGGGTCTCACCTTCACCCCCCTCCCCGCCGGTTGAAGCAACAGGCATCTCTGTGGTAGCAGCTTTGCTGGAGGTAGCACCGGTTGTGCGCCTCTTCTTCCTCTCCTCCAACTTGGAGGGCTCCTCTTCCTCCTCATCTTCAGAAGCGGGCCCGTCCTTCCTACGGCGGCGCCCCTTTACAACTTCTCCTACTGAAACGGAAGAATCCGAGTCAGAATTTGTTAAGGGCTTGCTAGCACGCTTATGCCTCCGCGGAGCATGTTTCCAACGGCCACGCCCCGCGGGCGCCTTCTGAGCCTCCACAATCTCTACTGAGGAGTCAGAGGCATCATCGCCAAAGAGGCTAGAAAATAAGGGGTCACAAGACTCACCAGTGGTGTAGTAAGGCTTTGGCGCAACAGACATGTCTGGAAAATAGAATCGATCAACAAATGCCTCCAGACAAGACACCTGCCCTTCCGCCACAGGCCTCCACTTAATGCCCTTCTCTTGACGAGCGGCATAGAACTGAAACTTGCTCACACCTGCGCGAGCAAACAGTTAGGAAAAATCACACATAAATTAAATAAAGAGAACAGAGACACTTACCCTCTGGAGCAATGTAAGGCTCTTTACCCGCACGAATCCCCACGCGGCTCATGCCAAGAAGGAAGAAGATACCTTCTGTCAGGTTCTTAAACTACAACTTGGTGGCGTTGGCGGTAAGGGTTGTGAACCAGCCCTGCTTCTTGTAATCCTTGGGCACCGGCATGTCTGCCACCCGTTGCCCATCCGCTATCACCTTCCAGGGCAAGCTGATGGGGATAACACCCCTCTTCACAAAAAAAGAATTTTTCCTTTGCCCAGTGCAAGGACTTAGGATTGTGGGTGGCCATGGGTGGCACCCTAGGGCGCGGCGTAAACGAGAACCACATCTCGTCGCGCGCAAGAAAGTAAAACACATTGAGCCTTTCCACAGTAGGCTCAATGTCTAAGGCGCGGCAAGACGCCTCAAAGTGAACTAACCGCAGCATCCCGAAGGCGGTTAGTTGAGAAGGCCCAACACCATACGCCACCAGAGTGTCAATCTGGAAGCGGGTGCAAGGCAAGCGAAACCCACACTTAGTAAAGTGGGCTTCATATAGGGCAAGCTGACCAGTCCCCGCGGAGAGGACAGTGTCCGTCGGAGACGGTAAGGTGGGCTCCCACTCCGGCAGGATGTCATAGATCCTGCAAAACTGGTCGAAAGAATCTTGACTCCAAACACAGTATGTGTTGGTCATAAGCTTCCTTTCCTTGATCTTGCCATGATCCACCAAAACCTCCTCCTCCACATCCTCCATTACTGGTTCCTTCCCAGCAACGTCGCCAGAAGGAGACCCAACGTTTGAAGTCTCAGACATTTTGAGAAATAAAAAGAAGGAAAAAGTGACAAGAAGCCTGGAAATCAAACCGGAAAACTCAACAAAGTCACCGGAAAACTCAAGAAATTCGCCGGAAAACTTGAAGATTGGTCGGAATCTTCAACAAGGAAACTGAGAAACAAGAAGAAACTTCACAAAAACAGAGGAAGACGAAGATCAAAGAGAAGTTTCACAACGAATCTTGAAGATTGTTCAACAATCTTTGAAGATTCAGGGAAAACTCCAACTGATCAGAGATTTTTTGAAGAAGAACAAGAGAGAGAGAGAGAGAGAGTGCAAATGAGGAGGAAGAAGAAGGCAAAATGAACGAGTAACCGTCCAAGATGCCTTCTCACTCTTATATATACCCACTGCATTAATGGCAGTGGGACCCATAAGGAAAACAACCGTCGTCACCTTTTTCAAAATGGAGAGCCACGATGAAGACACGTGTCCTCATGCGCGAGTGGACGGCCAGGATCAAACATGGGTAAACGATCCAACCGTTACTCGCTGGATGACTGACACGTGTCACAAGATCTCACCATTTTAAAAGCTGGCAGGCGCGTGGACGCTCACGCGTCTGACAAATCACACGTGCAACTCGCCACGTGGCACAATCACAACCACACAAGCATCAACTGGAGCGCGTGACAACACACGCGCCTGACACAGACGAAAGGTTGGTAACTGCACCATAATGATGGGACAGCCAACAGTCAGCACAACAGACGAGGACTGACTCGTCAGCAACCCTCAAGCTTCCATCAGAAGCAACTGATCATTCGAATTCCAGGCGCCTTAACTCCCATTTATGAGAGACAAATTAAATGCCAATGATTCAGAATTTATTACAACTGCTGACACGCCTTCACGTCAATAAGCGGACTACAACATTGCGCAAATTTGACGTAAAATCAAACAGACGTTCCCCGCCCAGCGCCTTAACAGGTCATGGCGACAAACGTCTTTCAAGGCGCAAATTTGACGTAAAATCAAAAAGACGTTCCCCGCCAAGCGCCTTAACAGGTCATGGCGACAAACGTCTTTCAAGGCGCAAATTTGACGTAAAATCAAAAAGACGTTCCCCGCCCAGCGCCTTAACAGGTCATGGCGACAAACGTCTTTCAAGGCGCAAATTTGACGTAAAATCAAAAAGACGTTCTCCGCCAAACTTTGCATCAACAAGCTGGAGAGCAAATCTCAAGACACAACAGCAGATGAGCTTTCATCCGCGACTCCATACTTTGACCCTAGCGCTCCACCTACTCTTCACAAAGAGCAGGAGAAGCCCTAGACTAGGGGGACTTGAAGGGATAGGGAGTCTAATCCAAGCGGAGGAGACATCCCTATCCCCGTAAGTCAGTTTCCCCGCGCCAGTCAGTGGCGCGAGGAACCGTCAGCGCGCAGCTATCAACATATGCAAGGGAGCGCGCAAAGACAACAACTGATAAGCAATAACAACACCTGATAAGCGCGTACCGTCACGCGCGGAATCTTCCCCCAGCACCTTTTGTACGAGGTACAGAAGACAACAAAAGGAAGATTCACAAGGATTGTTGACTGTGTACGTGCCAATGACGAAGCGACAGGTGGCAGAAGTGGTCCAACAACTACAGACAAGGACAGCTGCATGGCTGTAGCCATGCTTCCACCATACCAGTGTCTACAGTGACAGCAGACATCCCTTACTGATGTCAGAAGCATGGTCAACGACTGTAGCAAGGACAGGGGCGCCGTCCGCCAACCACAGCGTGCCACGTGTCCGCCTCGAGCAGCAACCATGCTGCCGAGTGACGTCATGAACAGTATCAGTATTTTCCCGCCAATTCTGGGGAAGACCTTGGACTTGGGCCTGGGCCAAGCCCAACGAAGATTTACTCCTCATGGGCTCTACGACTAAGCCCATGAGTTCTCCTATAAATAGAGGAAGACTTCTCCTTGCCAAAGGATCCAAAAATAATCACTTGTAGCCTAGCATACTCTCTCTTGTAACTCTTTGTATTCTCATATTAATAGTACTCCGGCTACTTACAGTGGACGTAGGTCATTACTCGACCGAACCACTTACATCTTGTGTTCTTACTTACTTTACATCGCATACTTACATTCACCATTGTCACCGGGGTTTAACCATACGGTTTGGGTAAAGGATTAACCCTGACGAACATAAGTATTAACCCCACGTAGATTATTCGTAATCTCCGTGATACTTATTGTTTCTTCATCTACCTTAGCGAGTCACGCGTACAGTATACTTAACTAGGTCGGTTAAGTCGTGTTATGGTTCGGGAGTCATTAGTACAACCTAGAGGATCGTTAGATGTCGGCCATTAAACCAGGTATGCAAGGATTGACGATTCGTGGAATCGTCAAACCTTAGTAGAAACACAAGTCTCGAGTCCCGAGAATTGGTGAACGAGTGTGAACGTGTTTGTTTACATGTATTATGTGATTATAATCTTTACGTGACTTGTCGGTATGTGAAAACGTGTTAAGATATGTTAAAACGGGGTTTAACGCGCCAAATACACATAACCAGACCCTGAAGGCGATTATGCAGGGTCCTGAGGGCGATTAGCCCTGTAATCGCCAATAGGAAGGCGATTAGGAGGGAGACTGAGGGCGATTGGGCCCTAATCGCCTGATACTGCTGCGTAATCGCCTGACGTGTTTTAAACGACTAGAAACGCCTATAAATACCACCCTTGACCTCCAAAACACCTCTAATGCAACCCTAGCCGTCTCATAACATATCCCAACTCCCAAACACCCTCTGGAACACGTTTTAGCATCAAAACACCCATTTTCAAGCTTTACACATCAATTCCTCATAAAACCAAGGTGTGTTCTTCACCCCCAAACCTTTGAATGATTGTGTTTTGCTCCCTAAAGGTCCAGACCTGATTTATAAACCTTTGTGTCTTTGAAAACCTATGAAAATCATTTTTAAACAAGTCCAAACCATTATGCATGTTGTATGTGTTAAATATGATTAAAAGATAGGATTTTTATGATTCAAAAAGGATTGTTATCATGTTATTAAGGTGTTTACAGCTTGTTTATGATAGGATGATGATGTCTTAGGGGTTTGAATGGTTTTGGAAGTGTATTGTGAATATTGAGTATTTTGACCCATTTGAATGACTTTGAATGATTTTGGATGATTTGAGGTGTTTTGCTAGTTGTTTGATGTTAGGGTTTGTTGTAGAATGATGTTAGAACAGTAGGGAATGATCGGATAACGTGGTAACATGATGAAATCTGAGTATTTGCTATTTAGGGTAAAAGTTGTGCATGTTGATGTGATGTTTTCATGCTAAGTATACTATTTTGGGAAACCGCTTGCATTCGGGGCTGGTAGAACGATGATAAGCTAGGGGTTTTGCTTGAAATATGTTTGATATTGTTGTATGGTCGATATTTGGTGTTTCCACACGTTCCGGATCTGATTTGGAGGGTTAAACGCGTGAAAAACCGGAACAGATCTGCTGAAGGCGATTGGGGACCCTAATCGCCTATGCTATAGGCGATTGGGAGCCCAATCGCCTGACATGGAAGCCTAATCGCCTATAGGATAGGCGATTGGGGGCCTAATTGCCTCCATTTCATGCGATTGTGATCCTAATTGCTAGTTAAGTCCTGAATTGCATATCTTACGACCTAATCGCCTGATAAACTCCTGAAATGCATGTCTTATGACCTAATCGCCTATATTAAGGGCGATTAGCCTTTGTAATCGCCTGTTGACCTCCCTAATCGCTAGTTGACTTTTCTTAATCGCCTGTACTGCTGCTGTAAGTGTATTTTGGCATTCCGAGACCCGATTTGACACCTAGGAACATGCTAGGAACCCCGTATCATACCTGATAACTTGGTAACACGTGCTCGGGTTTATTTATGTGCTGTTTGAACTATGTGTTAGACTTGTTGAACTTTAACGTATGTTAAATGGGATTGCATGATTGTATGATTGAGAATGCAAGTAAAACACGTGAAGTCTCGGGTCACCAATGGGATGTCGAGTCTTGTACATTTGGTCAGTTTAACAGTCAACGTGTTTTCAAACGAACCTGGTTATGGTCTGGACATCTAGGGACTAACTAACCTACGGGTTATTAGTCTAAGTACTTGTAACTGTTATATGTTAGGTCGCCGCTTTACGGGGCTAGCATAGCTTGCTGATTTTGTTCATTAATCGAAGTAACGCAACCTAAGGTGAGTTCACGGCCCCACTTTAACTGGTTTTACTTTTGGGGGAGGAAACATGCGTTAAACTTGTGTTTGGTAACAACTGTCATACTATGGGTTACTTTGGGTTACTATACGATCTTTGGAAGTCCCGGGGGAAACCATGAATGTGCGGTGTAGCACAACGGGGAAATGTGGATAGATCTATTGGGCGTGACCTGCCCCGCTCGTCGGCTTGGAGCCGGCGGGTGCATATTGTCTCAAACAGGAACGATACATTATTCGGGCAATGCTTCTGGTATGCGTGTTAGTAATGGTTTTCCAAGCGTAGTAGTGACGAAACATACGCCTAGCTAGCGTACTTTGGTTTACATATTTGCATAGTATGGACAGGGTGAACTTGGTACTTTTATTACAAACCTGTGAACTCACCGGCATTTTGTGCTGACGTACTTTTGGCATGTTTTTCTCAGGTCGCTAAGGTAGCAAACAAGGACTAGGGCGCACGCGTCTGCACGGCGTCTAGTTTAGGGTCATGTTTTCTTATGTTGAACAATTGGAATTACTTTTGGATTTTGGATTGTAACAAAGCTTCCGCTACTGTTTAATGGTTTCAAACTTATGTTTTTAAATATGCATGTGTTCATATAGTGTTGTTTATTATGACCGTTGACTTGGATCCTGGTTTGTCACGCGCCTCGCGGTAAAACCCCGCAGGTGGATTTTGAGGGTGTGACAAGTAGCGTGCCCACGCGATGCAGCGGGAAACACAATTACTTTTACGGGTATGCATGATTCGGTTCAATTCAGTTATTAGCCTCAACCAAAACCAAAACCAAAACCAAAACCAAAGTCAACGGTTAAATAATCTTATTAGCCGATTGGTTAATTGGTTCGGTTTATTTGATTAGATTGTCGTTTTTCAGTCCGGTTAAGTTAATTTTGTTAATAACCAAAACTAAACTTTGGCCAAAGTATAAGTCTACTAAAGCATGGGCTTAATGCCCCATCCTTTTTGGGCCCCATTCTATGATGTTAAAAAAAATTAACGTATGAAAAAATTATGGCCGTTTAAAAATCGTGGGGGTAATTTCCTTAAAACAAGGAAAATATGAAACTATTATTTTTCGTCTAATTCGGTTCGTTTTCGTTTCAGTTATTACTTAAACCTATCATATCATTTTTTATATAAAAAAACTATACCAATACTATACTTAAATTAAAAAGAATAAAATGCCCGTTTATATGGTGTAATAATGTTAAGAAAATATTTATGCACGAAAAAGTTATGGTCGTTTAAAAATCATGAGGAGTTGGTTAAATTAAGGGTGTAAAAGTGTAATTACTATTTAAAAAACCAAAATTAAGTAAAGATGGAGGGATATATGTGTAAGTATTTTTTAAAAGACATGTTTGCCTTAAAAAGTAGTTAATATCTGCATTATGTTTTGTACTAAAATCAATATACTTGTAAAATTTGAATTTTAAGAGATCATTGGGAAATGTATTATAATAAAGTTTAGATGATTTAAGTTCGTTTTCGTTTTTTTTCCTTTGTTTTCGTTTCGGTTATTGCTTAACCCTAACATATAATATTTTAAAAATTAAAAAAACTATAGGAATACTATACTCAAATTAAAGAGAATAAAATTCTCTTTTATACGGTGTAATAATATTAAGAAAATATTATCGTCTGAAAAAGTTATGAACGTTTAAAAATCGTGGGGGTAGTTGGTTAAAATAAAGGTGCAAAAGTGTAATTACCAATTAAATAAACAGAAATTGAGTAAAGTTGATGGGGGCAAATATGTAAGTATTGTATAAAACTATAATATAGTATAGACAGATAAGGGGGGAAACTGTAACTAATAAGGGGTATATGTGCAAGTTATGTTTGAAAAGACATAAATACCCTTAGAAAGTAGTTACTACATGCATTATGTGTTGTACTTTAGGCATTTATAGTTGTATTACTTAAAAATTAAGAGGTCTTTGTGAAATGCTTTATAAGATAGTATAGATTATTATTATTATTATTATTATTATTATTATTATTATTATTTATTATTATTATTATTATTATTATTATTATTACTACAACCCACCATCGTTGTCATCATCCAACCACCAACGCCTATTGCCGCCACCCACAACCATTGCTACCATCGTCGTAACACACCATTGTCACCACCGTCCAACCACCACCACCACCTGCGTCACTGCCACCCACTGCCTCCACCACTGTCACCGCCACCACCACCCACCGTCACCGCTGCAACCCACCACTGCCGTCGTTGCCCACCAACAAATTGTCCCCGCCATCGCCCACTGCCACCACCACCGTTTCCACCGCCGCCGCTACCCACCACCACCGTCACTGTCGCCACCCACCAGTCACCATCGATTTTTTATTTTCGTTTTTCTTACATACCAAATAACACAAAGTAAGAATTCATTCCATTCCCACATGATAACCAAACAAGACATGGAATGGTAATGATTCATTCCATTACCTCTCCCATTCCATTACCTCTTCCATTCCATTCCCTCTCTCATTCTATTACCCCATACCAAACAGACCCTGAGAAGTTTAGGCAGAAAGAAATAGTGGCTGTATAAATCTTTTAGAGTTTGTTTAGGTTTAGATATTTAATATTTGACCTCCTAACTTTCATTATTTTACATTCAGTTCTTCTAATTTTGTAATGTTTTACATAAAAGCTAAAAATAAGTTTATGTATTTAAATATTTAACCCTTCTATCTTAACATATTTTCAAAAAACACCTAAACTTGTGTATATATATAAATATGTATAAAAATACCAAAACTCTTAATTCCGCCTAGTCCCTAGGCTGGAGCTCACCGCCCGCTTAGCGCCTAGCACCTTCTGCAACGTTGGTCCCCAAAAAGCTTGGGACGGCCTTGATAACTAACTGCCAATTACCTTCTGGTGCACTGCGGAGGTTATGGGTTGGAGTCTCACCTGAAGCAAATTTTATAGGTTGAGCCAGGGGTTTTACTACAGTTAGGCTTTGAGTAGTGGATTTCCTTTAAAATAGTGGTGGGTCGGGTTGATTAGTGGATTTCCTTTAAAATGGTGGTGGGTCGGGTTACCAGCGCTTTCTGCGTTCGCGAACGTGAGTGACATTTTGCCATTGAGTTAACCCAACTGATCAGACTTTTGTTGGTTGTTTAGAAAAAATTATTAACCATGACTAGCAAGCAACTAGTTGAAAGCATGAAACAACAATAAGTTATAGATACATGAGCGGGTTTTTTAACCACGATATCCGGTTCAAACATTATCTTATTTTTACTATTAACAACCCACGAAAAAACAATATAATATAAAAATGGGAAAATCTTTAAAATAAACATTAACCACCCTTTAATTACAAAAATAAACACATGAAAGGTCTTAAGCTTAGTGACTTCACACTATCCAACACTACTCAGAATCTGACATTTGTCCCAAGAGTCTTAATAAAAACTCTTTAACCTGTAATGACCCACAAACCAACACTACTCGGATTAAGACTCTACAAAACTCAAGCATCTAGTAGCCTTTTTCACCCACGTGTCACCATTTTATTGGTTGGTTTGTGGGATCATTACAAGTTAAAAGTCTTTATTTAAGACTCTTGGGACAAATGTCAGATTCCAAGTAGTGTTGGATAGTGTGAAGTCCCTAACCTTAAGACCTTTCATGTGTTAATTTTTGTAACTAAAGAGTGGTCAATGTTTATTTTGGAGATTTTCCCTATAAAAATTGTCTCTTTCTTTACTTGGCCGAAAACCCAATTCATTTATGTACATTTGTATCACCCATCAGGTAGTAAATAAATAGCCTTCACATTCTATCGTCTGGTTATTAATAATGGTTTATTTGTAGTTTGTATATTGTGTCACAATTTTTAAACACTCTCGTTCTCAGTAAAGAATGATCAATACTTTTGATATAAAAAACAGTTAAACGGTTTCGGTAACTACATTATTACCTGCATTGGAATTGTTTAAGGATGTTGTGTTTGCTCGAATAAGATAATGCGATTACACGCTACGCACAAAACATGAAAATAGTTATAACTTTGAGATGTTTTGTATACTTCATTTATTTAACATGTCGTGTTCGGATTGACATGTCAAACTATTATTAGAAATTAATATGCTAAATAAATAAAAGTTAAATTCGCATTACAACCGTTTAAAGTTAATATGATAAAAAAACAAAATCAGCGTTTGACAATCACTAACTACAATAATAATAATAATAATAATAATAATAATAATAATAATAATAATAATAATAATAATAATAATAATAAATAATTTGTTGGTAGTTCGAGACAAGAGTGCTAACTTTCGAGAAAGTGGAATTACATTCGAAGTTACTTTCACTGGAATGGTTGGTTTTGTAGTAGTAGAAGTAGGAAATTTCATTGTAAGAAAAATGCAATCCATGTGTGTTCCAAGATGTTTTTGACATATAATATATGAGTTATCATCGATTCATCAATTTCAGATTTTAAAATGATATCCTTTGAACTGCCAACCTTATACAATTTTCCACCCACTTACAATCAGATTATTAGTTACATATTTATATTCTAAAATTTTATTGATACTAGAAATATAACCCGCGCTACGTTGCGGAACTGTTATAATCACAAAACCATAAGAGCTATAATTTTGCGGCATGGGTACATCGCATCCGTGATGGAGGAAGCATGATTACGTTATGTTTAAAAGTGCACCATTGTCATAGGCTTACACATAGTTTTTGTTAAGGATTGTTTTGTTACAGTGGTTAATGTTCCGTAATAAAGTGAACTAATAATATGTCGTCTCGCTCCCTTGAATCTCTCTCAAAACCATAAGTCGCTTACTAACTGTTGGAAACAATTGAACTACATGAAAACGGTAAAACTTAGACATCACTAATTTGTATTTTTAATGCATGCAACAATCTAAGGGGTGAGGGGCGCTATCAGAATTGGTCACGGGTACCCCACTACCAGCACGGTAACACCGCCGCCACCCATGCTGGTAGTGGTCCCGTGAACTAAATTCTGGTTCTAGTTAATGGGTTGGTACCCGTGATTTGTCTCTCCCCCTTTTGTCTTTTTCTCTATTTTATTTCCAGTGGAGTGCTGCCTCTAAAAAACTATTTCAGTGAAGTGAATCAGTGAAATGATGTGGCAATGCAAGATTGGTAGAAAACAGTGAAGTGAAATTTTTTTCAGTAGAGTACCTCGTCCCCCCTAAATTGCTTTATTCAACATTGAAGTTTGTAAGACAAACAACACACATGAATGAAGTTGTTAGTCAATAAACCTGACCCAGATTTGTACCTAATATTCACATAAATCATTGAACCCACGCTCCACTACTTAAAATCAATTTAAATAATGATCTCTTAATTCAATAACTTACCAATATTTCATATTCAAGTGAAAGATTCAAATAGCAACAACTTTATCCATTTCTTTTTTAACTATTACAGAAACCAAACAATGACACTAAATAAAATCATCAAACCCCCAACTGATTTCCTTAGAACAATTAATATCATCTAAAAATGTACCTTCTCTGACTTGGATCATTGCTTTGGTATTATTGATCGTCTGTATGTGGTGGATGATGGACGATCGGCAACGTTGGTGTTTGTAAAAAACCCAAATGATGGTCTGGAATGTGGATACACTGGCCATTTCTAACAGAGCCTCAGCAAGATCAGCGACACCCGATCTAACAAAATACTCCGTAGTGAACATGCAAAAGTAACGGGCATACCGGAAGTTGATCGAAACCCTAACCGGTTGAACGACCGGCGCAAGTGATGGAAATCTGAAATCATAACCAGTTGATGCACGGCGCAACAGAAGACCACCAAGGCGTCAAGTGTTGTAAAACCTGGCGCACCACCGCAACCCCAAAATCACCACCGATTATTGTCACCATCATAACCGATCAGAAACGAATGGGTAATCCGCCGACAACGACACACCCACAACATTAAAGAATGTTATATTTAGTTAGTCTAAAGTGGAAAGAAGTGAGAGAAATCGTAAAAGCATAGAGAGAGATGAGAGTGGTAGATGAGAGGCGGGACACGAGAAAAAAAAAACCCACAAAGACGAAATGAGAGGGGTGCTTCAATGTATTGTACCGTACTACATGCACGTTTTCCAAAAAAGTTTTGGTTGGTGTACAGGGGCGGATCTAGGCTTTAGAGAACGGGTTCCCAGGAACCCACTCGGTTTGTAATTTTTAGTGTTAATGTATATACAAATTTTGAAAGGAACCCATAAGAAAATAACAAAAGGAACCCACTACTAAAGGTTGGAGATGGTCTGGTGGTTGGAACCCTTCATTACATGCACAAGATTCCGGGTTCGATACCTGTTACATGCGTTTTTTTTTGTTCTTAATTTTTTTCTTTTTCCTTTTTCTCTTTTTATTCAAACCCAGGGTTTTACCCAAACCCAACTCCAAACAAAAACATATAGCAGCTAAGGCAACAACAGCCCCGAATCCTCCTCCCCCGACCTCTGCTCCGCCTCCTGCCCTCCTCCTCCGCGTCTGCTCCGCCTCTGGCCCTCCTCCTCTAGGGTTCCGGCGAGAGAAAACACGTATACTTCACATGAACAAATGGTAAAATCTTTGGTTTTTTCTTGTCTAACTTGATTTATTCATATATATTCGTGGTTGAGTATGGTGTATTTTGTATGTGCAGTGATACCCACTTGAAATTGTTAGCTATGACATGTTACTTTACTGTTTGAGTGTTTGTAATTAAACAAAGTTTGGGTATTTGTTTGGTTTTGGCTGGGCCCGGTCTATTTCAACCCCCCCCCCCACCTTCTATTTTCACCCCCCTCAAAGCGCCTCGCTTAGGCCTAAGCGAGGCGCTTTGCCCCCATTTCGAGGAAGTCAGTACGAGGTCAGAAAAAACTGAAATTTTAAAAGTGAAGCGCCTCGCTTAGGCCTAAGCGAGGCGCTTCGAATCTAACTTTATTTTTTGGTAGGTTTTTGGTGTTTTAAATTTTAAAAGCGAAGCGCCTCGCTTAGGCCTAAGCTAGGCGCTTTACCCCCAAAGCACCTCTCTTTGGCCAAAGCTAGGTGCTTTGGCCCTTTTATTTAAAAAAAATATATATTGTTTTAATTAAATTTAAATGGTTTTACTTAATTAAAAAAATATTTTAATTCATTTTTAACTGTTTTAACTAGTTTCCAATCAAAGAAAAATTAGTTTGACGTGTTTCGGTTCGTTTATTGCTCGTTTGTGGTTTTCAGAACAAACAACCGAGAATGAACAACTTTCATAAATATATGTACGTAACACATGAAGTGTGCAATCAATACCATGTTTTACCAAATTTCAAATTTTACATCTCTAATCGATATACTAGACTTCCGGACATTGTTTAACGCGTTTTGGTTCGTTTAGTTGCTCGTTTCAGAGCAAACAACCGAGTATGAACAACTTTCATAAATCAATGTACGTAGCACATGAAGAGTGCAACCAATACCATATCTTATCAAATTTCAAATTTTACATCTCTAATCGATATATTGGACTTTCGGACCTTGTTTGACGCGGTTTGGTTCGTTTAATTGCTCGTTTGTGGTTTTCAGAACAAACAACGGTGAATGAACAACTTTCATAAATAATAATATAACTTTTAAAGTCAGGTGCTTTACCCCCAATTAAGAGTGAATAGCCAAAATCGTCCCTGATGTTTGCACACTTTTGCTAGATCCATCCAAAAATTTTTTTTCTCAATTGGGCCACTAAGGTTTCTCAAAAGTTGCTAGATCCATCCATTTCTCTAACCCTGTTAAAAACTAACGTTAATTGAGGGGTATTTTCGCCATTTTATACTTTTTTTTTGTTTTCTAATTCCTTTTTTTTTTATTTCCAATGAAGAATTTATTTATACAGAGTATACGAATCTGGTATTATGGGGTCTGCTTTCTTGCAGGAATATTGATGCCAACATTGTATAAATAAATATAATGCAATTTAATTATGAATTTGGGTAGGGTGCTTCTTTGATCGTGCATGATCCCTAGGGCCAATCTACATATTGTTTTGTTGCTATGACATCCGATGATTGAATTCAAAAAGCACATGGGCATTGTGGAAGATGGAATAAGAAACTGAAACTAGCATTTTGAGATGGTGAATATAATATCTTTATTATATGTATGTCCAGTAAGTGTATAAAGTATGAAACGCTAACCACGAAAATCAAGAAATTCATAATGAGATCTAACAAGGTCACTTACTAGATTTTTGTGGGAGTATCACCATAAGAATCAGAACCGGGAGCAAAATCCTTAGCAGAAAATGAGAAAAGGTTACATTTTTGGTAAATTGTTATATATATACACACAAAAATTGTTATATATACACACATAGAGAGAGAAATGGAAGAAACATATGGGGTATATTAGAGAAAACAAAACAAATACGTAAAAATGGCGAAAATACCCCTCAATTAAAGTTAGTTTTTAACAGGGTTAGAGAAATGGATGGATCTAGCAACTTTTGAGAAACCTTAGTGGCTCAATTGAGAAAGAAAACTTTTTTGGATGGATCTAGCAAAAGTGTGCAAACCTCAAGGACAATTTTAGCTATTCACTCCCCAATTAAACTATCATTAATAACTCTAAAAGTGTTAATTTTTTATGTTTTATTTTAAAAGAAATAATAATAACCTACAAATTGTTGTGTGTTAGGTATAGTCCGAGCACCACGTACTTTGATTCATCAAAGTTGTACAAAGCTGGATGTTTCTACCGAAAAACACAAATGAGCAATAAACGAACCGAAACACCTCAAACGAATTTTCTTGGCTTGAAAACAACTTAAAGAACTAAAAATTAATTAAAAATATTGTTTTAGTCAATAACAAATATTTATAAAGAATTAAAACAACTTTATTTTCTTTAAAAGGCGAAGCGCCTGGCTTTGGTCAAAGCTAAGCGCCTGTAGTCCAATCAAGAAAACCAGGCGCCTAGCTTTGACCAAAGCCAGGAGCTTTGCCATTTAAAAAAAAAAACTTAATTTGTTATCCACCCGGATCGTATCGACCCGATCAGGTCCGGTAACGAACTGTACCGGTTTCGAACTGACCGGCCCGTTATCCACCCGGATCGTATCGATCTGATCAGGTCCGGTAACAAACCGTACCGGTTTCGAACTGACCGGCCCGTTATCCACCTGGACCGTATCGACCTGATCAGGTCCGGTAACAAACCGTATCGGTTTCGAACTGACCGGACCGTTATCCACCCAGATTGTATCAACCCGATTAGGTCCGGTAGCGAACCGTACCGGTTTTGAACTGACCGGCCCGTTATCCACCCGGACCGTATCGACCTGATCAGGTCCGGTAACGAACCGTACCGGTTTCGAACTGACCGGCCCGTTATGCACCCGGATCGGAGCGACCTGATCAGGTCCGGTAACGAACCGTACCGGTTTCGTACTGACCGCCCGGTAATGAACCGTATCAGTTTCGAACTGACCGGATCTGGTATTAGTGGTTGGAAACTGTGATGACAAAGCTGGTGTGTGTTTAAACAAGGCATGGATATGGAGATCATGGAATGAGATGATTTCGATTTTCGTACAAAGATTCCATAAGTAAAAGTCAGTTGTTATCGGAGAGATAGCTGTCAACGATCAAGGCAACATACTTGAAATCAATGGGAAGGTAAACAATTCCTGCTCATCTTGATGAATATCTTCATCAATCTCCTTGATCTACGCATAAGTGTGAGAGTCAATCCGACTGTTGATTTCTTTTTGCAACCGGTACAACGAACTCTGAAGGTTTGCGCGTTAGCGCCGATCCAATTGTTAAAAGTATCAAGACTATGAAATTAGTAAAACAACTTTTCAGTTGTTATCGGAGAGATAGCTGTCAACGATGAAGGCAACCTCATAAAGGCTAAACACGAGTGCAATCAAACAAGGTGCTATGAAAACCACCAACGATCAATTATAATATAGTCCGGAAGTCAAGCATATAAATTAAACATGCAAAAATTATGTTCTGAAAAATATGGGTATCGAATGTATAGTCGGAGGACCACGTACAATGATTCATCAAAGTTGTACAAAGCTGGATGTTTCTACTGAAAAACCCAAACGAGCAATAAACGAAGCGAAACGCCTCAAACAAATTTTCTTGGCTTGGAAACAACTTAAACGAACTAAAAATGAATTAAAATTATTTTTTGGTCAATAACAGATAATTTTAAATAATTAAAAGAAATTCATTTTTTTTTAAAAAAAGTCCAAAGCGCCTAGCTTTGGCCAAAGCTAGGCGCTTGAGTGGTTTGATTAGACCACAGGCGCCTAGCTTTGACCAAAGCTAGGCGCTTTGGCTTTTTTTTAAAAAAAAATGAATTTCTTTTAATTCTTTAAAATTATCTGTTATTGACCAAAAAATAATTTTAATTCATTTTTAGTTCTTTTAAGTTGTTTCCAAGCCAAGAAAATTTGTTTGAGGCGTTTCGCTTCGTTAATTGCTCGTTTGGGTTTTCAGTAGAAACATCCAGCTGTGTACAACTTTGATGAATCATTGTACGTGGTCCTCCGGATAAACCTAACACACAACAATTTGTTTTAATTCATTTTTAAGTGTTTTTATTTACTTTTCAATCAATGAAGGTCCTCACATTTTAGTAACATTTTCGATTAAATGGGATTTATAACAACCACATGTCGAGAAATGATAATTTTCAAATATTGCAGATCGGGGTGTTACCAAACATGTCAAAAAATGATAATTTTCAAATATTGCAGATCAAGGTGTTACCAAGCATGTCAAGAAATGATAATTTTCAAATATTACACTCGTGTTCAGCCTTTATCAGGTTGCCTTCATCGTTGACAGCTATCTCTCCGATAACAACTGAATTTTACTTGCTTGCCTGAAAAGTTGTTTTATTAATTTCATAGTCTTGATACTTCAAGGTACCATGGATTGTATCGACCCGATCAGTTCCGGTAACGAACCGTACCGGTTTTGAACTGACCGCCCAGTAACGAACGCACCGGTTTCGAACTGACCGGCCCGTTATCCACCCGAACTGTATCGACCCGATCAGATCCGGTAACGAACCATACCGGTTTCAAACTGACCGCCCGGTAATGAACCGTACTAGTTTCGAACTGATCGGCCCGTTATCCACCCGGAAATGTATCAACCCAATCAGGTCCGGTAACGAATCGCACCGGTTTTGAACTGACCGCCCGGTAAGGAACAGTACCGGTTTCGAACTGACCGGCCCGTTATCCACCCGGACCGTATCAACCCGATCAGGTCCGGTATTGAACCATACCAGTTTCGAACTGACGAACCAAACTGCGTCAAACAAGGTCCGAAAGTCCAGTATATCGATTAGAGATGTAAAGTTTGAAATTTGATAAGATATGGTATTGATTGCACTCTTTATGTGCTACGTATATTCATTTATGAAAGTTGTTAATACTCGGTTGTTTGCTCTGAAACGAGCAATTAAACGAACCAAAACGCGTTAAACAATGTCCGGAAGTCTAGTATATCGATTAGAGATGTAAAATCTGAAATTTGGTAATACATGGTATTGATTGCACACTTCATGTGTTACGTACATATATTTATGAAAGTTGTTCATTCTCGGTTGTTTGTTCTGAAAATCACAAACGAGCAATAAACGAACCGAAACACGCCAAACTAATTTTTCTTTGATTGGAAACAAGTTAAAACAATTAAAAATGAATTAAAATATTTTTTTAATTAAGTAAAACCATTTAAATCTAATTAAAACAATATATTTTTTTTAAATAAAAGGGCCAAAGCACCTAGCTTTGGCCAAAGAGAGGTGCTTTGGGGGTAAATCTAGAAAACATGTCCAGATTCATCCCCCCTAGAAAAAAGGGGCCAAAGCGCCTCGCTTTGGCCTAAGCGAGGCGCTTTGAAGTTGCTTTTTGCTTTTCCCGATAAATCAGTCAACCTAGTACCACGATTTGACCCAAAGCGCCTCGCTTTGGGCAAAGCGAGGCGCTTTGATGGGGGGTTGAAATAGAACCCAGGGGGTGTAAATAGAATGGTCCTTTGGCTGATTGTCGGAATTCATTTCACAACATCGGTGACAAATCTCTACATTTCATACCAAATTAGGTTTCACTTATTTTAATCAAATTATAAAAAATATTAATATCAAACTTGGTAATATTTCTGCAACTGAAATTGATTTGTTTATAAAATATTTATACCTGCGGCTGCAAAAAGCGTTGGATTAGGAAAGGGTTAACAGTTTGCTTTTAAAAAGTTGATACATAGCTATTAAGTATTAAGTATGCATAAATGTGTTTGTCCTTGAAGACTAAGCAGTGAGCTGTTTAAATAATCAATCTATAATCCACACCTAATGATCCTACTTGTATTATTTGATTTAGTTGATTAATATTGTTTTATCTTTATCTAGATGGGGTATCCAAGCATAAATTGAGATGGAATGAGGGAAGGTCATGCGTAAACTTTTCATTGCAATCTTGATTAGAATATTGTTTGGTCAGTGATACCAAACTGCTTATAATCCCACCAACACCATCTTTGGTTAGTCGCTTTTCGTTCTTATTCACAACTTTGGTTAGCTTTTGTTGTTTTTTAATCATTCACATGAAGTAGAAGTTGAAACGGTTAAAGGTTAGTCAACATTTTCTGACCCGACCTGACCCGACCCGAAAATTCTAAAATTTGGTCGTGAGAATTTTGATCAACAAAAAAAAAAGGAACCCATAGAAAAAAAATCCTGGATCCTGTTGATTTGTAAATATAACTTATATACTTTTATGTGTGTTATGTTGTACTTGTAAATATTCGTATGTAATGTATGTATCTTATAGAACATTATATTAGGAACTTAAGACTATAGTTAGTAATGTATTAAAAGAATAATGTAAATGGGTCAACTTGGGTAATCATTTCGTAAGGCTGCAAAACTGGACATCAAGGCTGCAATCAGAAGATAAACAAAATCAGAAGGTTATGTTTCAGCAAGGAATTCGATGGAAGGTTCAACACAAAAGACCATTATATCCCTACCGTTATTTTAGTTATTATTGGCGCCAAAACTGAACACAAACCGGTGGGAAACAAGACACAACGGTTCATTAAGAGAGGCAACGGTTCAAAACATATATATACAAGACACAAGGCATTCAGAAACAGTTATCAAGATTGTTCATATTCACAATCCTCTCAAATATCTTCCAGAATTCGATTACATTATTATTCTTTTGTATTAAACAACAATCATTCGGTCTTATACTATTGATTATTCTTGTTAGTGTCTATTATAATTCTAATTATCTAGTATTTCCGCTGCATAATATTGTTTCTGGGCCAACAAACTGGTATCAGAGCAAGGTTTTGTGGTTCAAGTTCATCTATTCGTTTATCATTTCAGTGTCTGCGTTCAGTTATTTAAACATTCTTATGTCTGATCTTCATTGATTATTATTATTTCAATCAATAATCATCGAGTCTGCAGTCTGTCAAAATCCTCCTATTCCAGAAATTAATAACTTGATCCCAATCTGTTCTAACATTCGAAGTATACTAAATAAAGTCTGTCTCAATTTCTGTTGTTTCTGTTACATCGCATCGAATTCTGGAAACTGTTTTGTTCATCAGAAATTAAATCACTTGAAGTCAAATCATTGGTACCATTCAATAGTTCCTTGTTTTCTGTTTAGTCAATACCACATAAAAGTCTATTATTTCTTGTTTCCGAATATACATCCTACACTTCCAAACTTTCTGAACATAACACAATCATGTCTGAAACATCCGGGATCTCTTATATGGGACCAAGGCCACAATATATGGCCAAATTCAGACAAAAGAAAGAAAGAAAGGCGGCACTAAGAAGAAGAGGAATTGAAACAAGAAAATGTTATTATTGCAAACAACCGGGCCATCTTATTGGAGTTTGTGGCATCAAAGAAAGAGACGAGGGTGCACAATTAATTAGAGATGCCATAAACACCGGGATATCATATTATCCAGAAAAATCGTTCGGTGGTGAAGAAGAATACATACTCAAAGGGTCGGATATCGGCCTATGGAAGGATATGTGGTATGTTAGTCCTAATCTCCAAAATCATATAGCGGGTAATCTAGATTTCTTTCTCAAACTTAAGAAATCTTTCGGTGTTGAGAGTAGGATTAAAAAGGAATTTATATTCATTAGAGGGATTGGAATAGTTAGTATTTCGGTTGAAGATCAACACTTGATCATACCTAATGTATTCTATTCAACCGATCTAGAGGATAACATACTAAGTCTCCCTCAACTAATACTACAAGGTTTCGTGGTTAAGGTTGAAGGAAACTTTTGTATTGTTGAAAACATGTTCAAAAACGAAAGCATGCAATTCCGTTTCATAGAAAATATTAGTGAGTCAAAGGAAGACATATCGAACATGTTGGAAAACGGGGAAGCGGACCATAATAGGATGAAAGATGACTATTTAAATGGTTATTTTGAATCCATTTCTGCCGAGGCCGATTCCAATATGAAACAAGTCGATGATGTCATTAATAGTATAAACATTGACTCACTCGAAAAGTGCATTGAGTTGTTGGACATCATTCATGACATGGAATTCCCTTGGGCACATAGAAACATCCTTAAAGGACCATTCATACAAATGGTTTCTTGGTTTCTAAAAGAATTCTTGGGAATAACCAATAGACCGATCCCTCCAAGGTTTGAAAACGGAAAGTATGTTGAATTGTATGATTTATACATAATGGTACAAAAGGAAGGTGGTCACAAGCGTGTTTCAATGTACAATATATGGGTTGTGATCGCTAAGGAGTTAGGATTTGACTATGAGGACAAGGATATGATGCGAATCTTGTATGCACAATACCTTGATGTATTAGATTGGCAATACCTTGTTCGTAAAAACGCCCGAAAAGCAGCCGCAAATATGGAAAAAGAAAGGCAAGAACATAGTCAAGTAAGAAGGACAAATACAACACCAAACATGTCAATGGATGCATCATCATCAAGCAAAGGTGTAAAGCCGAATGAAGAAGATTATGCTCTATACATGGGAAGTGATTGGAGGGCAGCAAAGAAATACATGAAGCGCAGAAATGTGGACTTCACTCAAGCCGAAAAGGCCCTCAAAGAAGCTATTGAAACATTACCTACAAGTCCCATGAGCCCTAGTTATATTTAGGGGCGAGTGTTGATTTGTAAATATAACTTATATACTTTTATGTGTGTTATGTTGTACTTGTAAATATTCGTATGTAATGTATGTATCTTATAGAACATTATATTAGGAACTTAAGACTATAGTTAGTAATGTATTAAAAGAATAATGTAAATGGGTCAACTTGGGTAATCATTTCGTAAGGCTGCAAAACTGGACATCAAGGCTGCAATCAGAAGATAAACAAAATCAGAAGGTTATGTTTCAGCAAGGAATTCGATGGAAGGTTCAACACAAAAGACCATTATATCCCTACCGTTATTTTAGTTATTATTGGCGCCAAAACTGAACACAAACCGGTGGGAAACAAGACACAACGGTTCATTAAGAGAGGCAACGGTTCAAAACATATATATACAAGACACAAGGCATTCAGAAACAGTTATCAAGATTGTTCATATTCACAATCCTCTCAAATATCTTCCAGAATTCGATTACATTATTATTCTTTTGTATTAAACAACAATCATTCGGTCTTATACTATTGATTATTCTTGTTAGTGTCTATTATAATTCTAATTATCTAGTATTTCCGCTGCATAATATTGTTTCTGGGCCAACAGATCCGCCACTGTTGGTGTACTTTTTTGAAACAATAGATTTACTCTCACAGAAGGAAGTTGCTAAATATAGCATTTTTAATTACTTTTATTTTATTTAAATCAAACCAACTAACATCAATAATTTTTTAATAAGTATATAAAAACCATCTTGGAGCACACTTGGATTGAATTTTTCTAACAATGAAAATTCCAACTTCTGCTAATGTTTCAATAATTAGAGTGAAACAAGAACATGGACAAAACAAGGGTAGATGGTATTGTTCGTGGCAATTATTAGTGGTTTATGTCTACTTTATTATTTATTATTAGTTGTTTATTGTTAGTTTATATGCACATAAAGTTCAAGATTAAAGATAAAGCATCGTTTGACAATCATTGAAAAATAATAATAAATCATTTACTGAATGATTTATTTCTAGTATTTTGTGAAATTTCAACCATCTTCCCAATCTTAAAAAAATGATTAGTTTCATACTGAGCCGAAATTAAAAAAAATAAAACTCAATCCAAGTTTGTTACAAGACAAGACGATTTTAAGCATTTGAATGTTATCAAAGTAATTTACTATTCTTTGTAATTAGTAAACATATATGTTTTCATGTTTAAACATGTCACAAACTACATCAATCTATAAGTAGCTTGTCCTTTGGTTTTCTTTAAATGATTCACTTCGTCAGGTAAAGTATCATTTAACTTATGTTGTATGACGTGTATCTATATGAACCGTATAGATCTATGCGGCTTGTATAGAGGTTTTAAAAATAGTTCAATAAATTGTATTAATATCATGCCCCATATTTTATCCTTTTCATTTCATCATAGTTGTTTGTTTACTTAATTAACTAGATGCTAATCCACTTCCTTAATTTGGTGACAATATTATGAGTTTCCTCCTGAATTGGTGACTTGGTGGTGGAATATGATCGCGTGACAACACTGGTGACACGATGATACTCCAGTGTTCCGTGAGTGATTCCAATTTGTTGGCCGTTCAAAAAATTTTTTTGGTAACAATATTATTTAGACACGGTTTGTGAACATGTGTAAAATTTAGAATTTCCCTGTAAGCACGAGTTTTGTGCATTGTCAAATCTTGAATTAAATGTCAAAACTAATAAATCAAACTCTTAAAGTAACAAAATGTAATTTTTATATCAATACCATACCGAAAAAAGTTAAAATTTAAACCGAACACTGAACCAATTATGGCGGTACGATACGGATTGTGTAAAATTACCAAACAATATCAAAATCAACCAGTACCTAAACCGTAAATCCTAAAAATGAATATTGTTACCATAAGGAGTCCAATCCACACATGTGATTTTTATAATGTCTCTTGAGAAGATCCTCATAAATTTGCCTAAATTAGGCCTCGCTTTGATCCTTTGACCCGGTAAAACTAATCTAAATGTGGATAACATTGTTAAAGATGACTACGAGCATCTCCGGTGCCCCCAACCGGATCCCATCCAGAATCCGAATTTCTCAAATGGATTTAAAGTATGAATTTAAGGAGGGGTGATGAGATCCGGTCCGGTGCACTGGATGCATCTGGATACTCACCTTCGACTGTTCGGTGTGGTTTAGCCACGACAAAGAAGACGGGCCGCCAAGTAAGCTCCACGTCACCGGAGCAGCATTGAAGACGGGCCTGGGGTGTGGGACGCCGGGCCTCCATCTTCTCCGGCGAGTCTCCGGCGGCCACCATCTTCTTCGGCGAGTCTCTTGCGGCCACCTTCTTCTCCGGCAAGCATTTAAAAGGTTTTTTTTAGTAAACCCCACCCTTGAGGCCCGTCATCCCCGGCATTATTTGGCCGTTCATGTGACACCCCGCATTTTCAGGATATTACTTTTACTGAACTCTAGTTAACCTTCATGTACATTCGTGACTAAACACTTAACTAGGGTTAGTTAAGAAGGACTTTCAATATGTTATGGGATAATAACATATGTTAGATGATATTAACGCACGTTATAACTAGGAAGGTTTTGTCTTGACACACACACGAGTCCTGTATCCCGAACGTTGGTGATTTGTTAGGCATGCATGATCATATGAACAATTGAGTGTTGATGAATGTGGAGTAACACGTGTATGTGAATTGCATGCTTATGTGAACTACTGCGTATTAGTTAACTTGTACGTAAACGTTATGAGATATGTGCACTTATGATAAACATAATATGAATTGATAAAACAGTAGTTTTATATGAGTTAGTGCGACTATTATTGTCGGGATTAATCTCGAGTGTTAGATAGGGCTAATGGGCTCACTTATCAGATAAAAATCACTAGAGCCCGAAACCTTGGCCCATGATCTTAACCCTAGTATATTATTTATAAAAAAAATATAAACATACACCCTAAAACCCTAGGGCCGCCGTGAACAAAGAATCCACCCACACCCACCTTTCAATCTCAATCTTCATCAATTCCTCACTAGTTCAAGCTATTTCGGGTGCTATCTTGAGATTTTAGGGACTCTAGCAATTCAAGGTATGTGTTTTATGTGTTGTATGATGATATTCTAGGCTGGAAAAGTTGTAAAAACTCTAAGAAACATGCATGTTAAAATCGCAAATCACTATATGTTGGATATCTTGGATGTTTGTTGAGATTGTTGATGAATATTGTTGATAGAAATCATATCTAGGGTATGTGATACGTAAATACATGAGTTTAAACATGATAATATGGATGAGAATGATTAGGGTTTATGTTAATATGAGTTTATTGTATGATTATGGGTTAATAAGAATGATTAGGGTTCATAAGAAGCATGTTATTAAAATTCTGATTTCTGGCAGATTAATTGTAACGACTTGTATGGCTGTTATATGGTTATTAACATGGTTAATCTGGTTGTTTTCTGATGCTAAAACATAACTTATGATGTTAGCTTTTCAAAAAGTCCAAAATCATGCGTTTTGGACTTGTTTTGATATGTATTCATGATTTTATAAGTTTAAAGGTCATATCAGATTTTCGGAATTATAAATCGGGTCAACTTTACACGGTCATAACTCGAGATTTACAAAGGGTTAAGTTATGAAATTTGGACAGTAGGTCAACATTGGAAAAACTTGGCTTTTCCAATTGGATTCACCTCGTTTGGGTGAATACACAATTTTTGGGAATTTTTCTACTAAACTGACATGCTGTGAAAATTTTCTGGACATAGCTGTGTTGTACGAATTTTAATAATTTTTGTGTTTGGTTGTGAGATAAAACAAAAATATGGGTTATCAAATGAATCCCAATGAACATTCAGTAAAAATTTGGGAGTTTAATTCGTTTGTTAAGTATTTTAAATAATTTGTTTTTCACAGCGTACAATCTGCCCTGAAAACGCAGATTGTGTAAGGGATGTTTACGTGACTATTTGGAGTCTTATATGGTATGTATTTGACATGAACTTGCATGAATACTTATATGAGATGTGTATGAGGTATTAAACTGATAATAATCAATATGATCACCAACGGGATACGTAGGACTTACTTGTGCATGTAGAGTCATTAGGTGTCACTACACGGTTTGAACTTTAGAAGTTTTGGACAAACAAATTGCATGATGTGTTGGTATGCACGTATACTCACCTAGTGACACTTGTAATAGGGAGTTGGTAGCTCGTTACTGTTTGAGGGATTTGGATCATTCACGTGCAACCTAAGGTGAGTTTCACTACTCTTTTCTCAAAAGCATGCGTCTCGGGTTGAGACAACGTAATTAAATTTTTCTAGTCCGGGTTGGGACTACTACTTTCTAGTCCGGTTTGGGACTACTTACACATCCCGGGTTGGGATGCTATGGATCCTTGTGTGGGTCGGTTTTTGCTAGTTCGCAAACTGTGTCCTTGATGAACTAAGCCAACTCTATCATCTGTAAGTCCTTCACATACCGAATGAGTTGCCGGGTTATGGCAAGCGGGTTATTAGTTGACAGCGCTATTAGGTCTGACAAACCTCACACCGGCTCAGGGAGTGCGGGAGTGAACTATAACTTAACAGATTTTATCATTGTTGATAGGCAATGATGTAAGGCATGCGGCTCACATTTGTGGCTACACGTACATCAGCAGTTCGGTATATCGGTGTTAGTTATCATGAATGGGTTAGCTACCCTTGACATGCGATGAACTAGTGTTTACACGGTTCTTGGAACCAACTCAATTACTTGTTTACATGGTTTTGGAAACCAGCGCAGTTACGTACTCATTTACTTTACTTAGTGAACTCACCAGCATTGTTTGTTGACCCACGATTTACATGCTTTTGCAGGTAGTTAGCTTCCGGTGCCAGGATTAGAAAGCACTGCACACTTCACTGCATTTAGGGTCTTGGGCATACATCTAAATTACATATTATGCTTTTACATTTTCTTTCATATGGTTTTAATCTGGGCGCGTTGTTTTGCGCATGGTTTCTAAAAGGTTTAAATTTGGTTTACGCTTCCGCAGCTTAACTAAACTTGATTTTTGAAAACGAACTAAATGGTTTGGGCATTTAGAGTTCGTTCATATGACTTATGGCTATGGGATCCTGGTATGTCATGTGCCTCGCGGTATAAACCCCGCAGTGGAAATTTGAGGGTGTGACAGTTCATGCCGTTGCCGGCATAGGGGGGCGGTGTACGCCGGTCCGGCATACACTTGTCCGGCCCTATGCCGAATCCACACCGAACAGTTCTATTGGAGGAGGTGATTTGGTGGTCCCCACATACACAAACATTATTTTTGTTATATATTTATTTGTATCTATTTTTTCGAATGACAAATGTTACATACTCCAAAATTATACCAAATTAATTTTAATTTACTCTTTGCTTGGGATTGAACCCAAGACCTTCCACTAAGGGCATCTGAGGTGCCACCTGAGAGGAAGCAAGGTACCCCCTACCTATTTAGGAACACTGTCGATGGTGTTCCATGTAGGGGGTTCTAGTCGACGATGCGGGTAGTGGATTTTGGGAGGAGTTGAGGTAAGAGTTTAGGTTTAACAATAAATAAGTGTTTTAGGGTAGTGGTGCCTCCAAATAAGATGTTTTTGGGTAGTGGATTGGCGTACTGAAGTGACACTATAAGATTGGAGAGGACCGGGGTGCTCCGTGGTCGCACCCGCTTAGCTTAAGAGGCAAAAGACTCTACCAAGTGAGCTCGCCTCACATTGGCATACATCTCTTATATAAAGTAGGGTGTGAGTTGGAAGTTTGGATTGATTTAGAGTTGGAGGAAAAATGTAAATTTTTATTGCAGAAATGATGTGGGAGCGCTATAAGAACATGTCCATATACGAGCCAATCCAGAACTGAACCTATTAAAAGTTTATTCATGTTAAGTTGTTAGGGGGGGGGGGGACGGAGCGCTATCAGAATTGGGCACGGGTACCTCACTACCAGCACGGTAACACCGTCGCCACCCGTGCTGGTAAGGGTCCTGTGAACCGTTTTCTGGTTCTATCTAACAGGCTGGTAACCGTGTATTTTTTATTTTACTTTAATTCCTTTTTTATTTATCTGTAACCATTTTCAAGCAACATTTTGTTTATTTTTTTATTTAAATCGTTTAGTTTTAAAATAAATGAAACCAAAAGTAAATAAAAAACATAAAACAATATTTATTAATATTAAACATAAATAAAAATACATAAAAACATAGAAGATAAAGCTTAGAGTTGACGCATGAGTTGCTAGGCCTGGAGATGCTCAAAGTTGCCGCGGTAACGAGCCACATAGTTCACCTGGGTCAACTTCTTCATTTTCGGTCCAACGAGTCATTTTGAAAGTGTGGGTTTTGTTGATTTTGAAGTGTGTTTTCACCACGACCAGAGCAATTTCTTCATTTTCGGTCCAACGAGTCATTTTGAAGGTGTGAGTTTTGTTGATTTTGAAGTGTGTTTTCACCACCGTCGTTTATATATACAAAAAACTCAACCGTATTGCATGTTAAATTGAATTTTTATGACGGTTAGATAAGACCGATTTTAATGGGAATAATTTTTTTGACCGTGTTGGGTGGAGACAGTTATGAGAAATAAAATCGACCTAACGGTTTGGTGATTAAATTTGTAAACCGTGTGAATTTAAAAAAAAAAAGGTTTTTATTTGTATTTAAATGAAAACAAAAAAAAGAATCAGTGGACTGCTGTCTACAAAAAAGTGTTTCAGTGAAGTGATGTGGCAATGCATAATTGATTAAAACCAGTGAAAGAAAAAACATAATCTAGTAGCACCCCTTTCACCCTAACATCATCTTCCAATTTGTAAATGCACCTCTAATATCATCATCCAATAATAGTACTTTGGTTTAAAGCATATTACTCCATTTTACATGGTGGTGTGTGAGAAGAAATAGTGATGTGATTAACGAGTCATGTAATTATTATATACGGAGTATAACATTTCACGTAGCTTCGCTACAGTAACCCCAAAAGAAAAACCCTTTAACTTCGACATAATTACGTTAGTGCCATTGCAGTCCTCTTCTTGCTTTGTCTTTTCTTGCTTCCGACGTCATCCTGCTTACATGCTTATCCTCCTCTACATCCATTTTGTTACCTTCTTTTATTCAAAGAATAATTGCTTCTCTCCTAATTAGGGCTGACAATGGGTAACCTGTTAAGACACGATAAGACCTGTTTGACTGAAAAGTACACTATTTGATTTTTTGACTTTTTTTAATACTTAGAATTAAGAGGCAAAAATCTTTCATTTCCCTTTTTTGGTACATAAAACATAAAACTGTGTTATAAACATGAGATATAAATGAGTTAAACGAGTCGTGTTCATGTTTAGAACTTGATTTGTTCGCGCGCGTCAGAGACCTGTTAACCTGTTAGGGACACGATTTGCCAGCCCTACTTCTAATAATCCTAATAATTATCACATGTTACTTTTAGTGATGCTCAGGTGTTTTGATAATAGCCACAGACCCCAGCGTTTAAGGCAAGTTAACAGGTAGTCTCTATCGACGCGTATAACATGCTTGAATGAGCTTATCCACCGGTGCACCGGCGGCGCAATACGACTCTCTACGTTGTGTTATGTTACCCGATTAGCAGAACCTTGCAATACCGCTGCTGTAAGTCCGATGCGTATAACATGCTTGAATGAGCTTACCCATCGGTGCACCGGCGGCGCAATACGACTCTCTACGTTGTGTTATGTTACCCTATTAGCAGACCCTTGCAATACCGCTGCTGTAACTCCGATGTTCGCCGGAAAAATCTGCAGGTTATCATGAATCGGCGCCGGATATATTTCTACGCCGCGCCGCCAAGCGCGTAAATTACTAGTTCATATGAAAACTAAGGATGGGGCCCACAAAAAAAAAAAGAACGGAAGATTGGAGTTAAATGGTGTAAATCTAATCAATCATCAATGATATTAAAGTCAGAAGTTTTAGAAAAAAAAAACAGCAAAGCTATCAGTATTTGGATTTGTAAGACATCTTAATTAGTTCCCAGGCTCGGTTTAAAAAGGCGTGCCTGAGGGCTGTTGAGGCGTTGAAGAAAACGCATCAGAGGAAAAATGCGTGTCTCATGTAGTTCTGGGTCAAAATCTCTGTTGTAAAACAAGGTCTCGAAGGCCGAGTACTCCCCGAGTAATCGCTACAAGGTAGGTTGCCGAGTACCGATTACTCTACGCCTAGGCCGAGTACTCCCCGAGTACTCTCCGACTAGGCCGACAACTCCCCGAGTACTCCCGACTCCGACTAGGGGGGCGCCTAGCGACTTTTGCAACCATGGTCAAAATTAAGGTCCATAGGAGGTTTACATGTACTCCCTCCGTCCCATTAGAAGTGTCTTTGTTTTAAAAACACAAAGTTTTAGGCACATTAAATGATTGACTTTTTTGTTTGCCATATGACAATAATACCCTTGTCATAGGTGGGTCCATCATATTTTTTGTTTATTTTAGTTGTGTTTTTAAGGGTAAATTTGGAAATTGGCTATTAATTTTTGAAAGTGGACACATGAAATGGGACAAATAAAAAAGGGAATATGGACACTTCTAATGGGACGGAGGGAGTAAAAAATAACCTAATGGATTAAGAAATAATGAAAGGTTTACTTGATAAATTAAGCTTATTTGTTTATATGTAAAACAAATGAGATATGCGTGAGTTGCGCCTTGTGTTCAAGCTTTCTTAAAACAAGTTCCCATTACAAATACAGGACATTGAATCAAGTTGAGAGATATCTCAGCATGACAGCATTCAATCTTCAACCACCAGGTCTAATACAAGATATCAAGTTTTAACATAATTGTTGCAAGTTTGTATTCGGGTCGACACTAAAAAAATGCCAACTTGAACCTTGAAAGGCTCGAAAATAATCATCCGATACAGTAGAAATTTCAAACTCATTGGTGAGCGGTCGTATAGCAAGCAAATGTTTCCTCGACTCATACAAGGTTAAATCCCTCAACACAGATTGATGTTGCTCATATTTCTCAAAGCTATTGCCAAACAATATGATTTTGTTCAAACTGTCATGTCTCCAGTTGGTCTTTAACAGATTGTCGTATAGCTCGGCTTCACAATGTGGCATGAAAAACAGAATCGGGTTCACAACGTTTCTCATCCCTTGCTCGTTAACCGAAAGAACACGACATCCGAGCTCCTCCAAGACCTTTGACTCGGTCAATGAAATGATAGGGTCAAAAACTTCTATTTCTCCAATCCAATCGAACTTTCTTTTCATGAGAATTGCGAGGCTGAGCTGCGAACGAGGCGAGTCAAATGACTCAATGCTACCAATACCATATATCACCATCTTTAAACAGTGTTCTGATCCCGTAATCTTACCAAAATGCTCTGAAGCTTCAGAACAACGGATTTGATCAAGAAACACACTAAAGAATCGAGATTTCTCAAGCTTTTCGATAGAGATTTGCATCTTCTGCATTAGCTGTAATTCTCTTTCTGCTGTTGTTTCAACATCAGTAGGAGTCCAATTTGTTTGTTCTTGCTGTTGTTTTGCAGATTTTAGTTTAGGAAGTTTTCTTTTCAGATTCTTGCGACGTGGCAAAACAATTTTCCATTCGTCTTCTACCACTTTATGCTGGTCACATATCAGTGTCTCCGCAGACGCAGCCATTGTCGACGTCAAGAAGGCCGCCCAATAATCTGTAACGTTTGTGTCGTACGTCAGTCAATGTCATATGTGATATCGGGTCTATATCTACAAGCTACTGGAACAGTTGGTATATAATGATTAATGGATGATGCAGAAATATTTAAAAGTTGCAAATATGTTAAACTTAACATTTATAGTTTTCTTGAAAACAGATTGAAACTTACATTGATCAACAGCCCATGGACTTGCTACTATAGTAACTAAGGATGTTTATACTCCGGCTGGCAGTGGCGGATCAATGAATTTTTTTCACTGGGTTCCTTTTTTTAGGTGTTTCAATTTCATATGACCAAATAGAAAAATTTCAGGTCGGTTTGCCGGTTCGGGTCGGATAAGGTTCATCACATAATAAAAATACGATGTAATAATGAAAAAAACATTGGCATTAGAAATTTAACGCACACAATATGAATACGATTGTCTTTAAGGTTGTTCCCTACGAGTTTTCGTCTTTTGAAAACTTTGAATTACATTTTCGACCGAAACTTGTTGTAGTAACTCCATTTCAATGTAACAAATGCAAGTGTCGTTCATGTATCCATCACCCATTTTTTTATGCAATTCCGTCTTCACATACTTCATTGACGATAATGAGTAATAGAGCACTGAATTTGTAGCCAAATGTAAGCTAAAAACATGTTATAATTGTTGCTCTTACTGATAATGTGGTTACGATTTAAAAAGATAGAATACAAAAACAAGATCCATAACCAAAAATTACCACTAACAAATCACAATCAACGATAATATAGTTGTTATAGAACATGTAAATGAAATGAATTATAAGCTTCAAGCAAGTAATACTTGTTAATTATTATTCTTACTGATAATATAGTTACAATCCAAAACTTAAGTAAACATAATAAAAGCAAGACCTAAAACCTCAAACTACCACTAACAAATCACAACTAACCCTAAACCCTAAAACATTATCAAAACAAAGAAACGTATACTTACTGGGACACTCAAACATAAACGTGACGGTATCGAACAAATTAATGAACAAATGGATTCAAAGGCAGATTGTTAAATTGATATACAGAACAAATTAATTTGATAAATAACCTTACAAAGTGAAGGAGAAGGCGGACGGCGGCGGAGGCGGAGGAAGAGGAGGAGGGCAGGCGCGGAGGTAGGGGGGAGGGTTTCGTTCGGGCTGGAGAGGAGGGTTTCCTTCGAGCTGCTGTTGCTGTTGTAACCTTTTGAATGTGATGGCGTGCTTTAACCACTAGAGCACCTCCAACTTTTGGTAGCGGATTCCTAAATTATTTTCTTATTGGTTCCTTTCTAATTTTCTATGTAACCCGGGAACCCATCGAAAGACCCTAGATCCGCCCCTGCCGGTTGGTTCGACAAAAATTATAGACCAAACTACTAACTACGGTTTCAAGAAAAGTGCCGGGTGGGTTGAACGAACGAGCCGGATTTAGCCATATCACATTATTGCGGTTAGATTTTGACGATTTCAACTGATTTTTTCTTTTTTATAACCATCAGTTTGTATTCAAAATTTAAAGACAAGAAAAATGAAAATTTCTTTTAAAAAATGTTTGCAACTCTATAAAAGAGATCGAGGGTTTATTTTTTATTTTACATCAAAACAAAAGACAGCTGTTTAGGAACATGTAACCCTATCTGAAATAATAATCATGTTGAAGTGGTTATTAACAAATCTACTTTCAACCACAAAAAATACACAAATAACTACTTGTGCTATCAATTATACATAGAAGAATCAACCATATAATCACACAATCAAATCACCGAAGTATAAAGCAGAGAAAATTATGGGCAGTGATAAAAAAAAAACAAACCAAATCTAATAAAAACAAGCACAGGATGAACATACCTTGAGTATGATGGTCAGGTGAAGAAGATTGATTAATTGGGCGTTTTGGGAGGAGACGACCCTCATTCACAGGCTCGTATGGGCCGTCGATCTTCAGCCACTCTTTTACATATGGCCCATTTAGATAATCCATGCGGCCCAAACTATTCCAAACTCCAACCCACCCAATCAAATCTCATATGTGACTTTAAAATCTCACTTCCATTTGTAATCTCATTGATTCAATGAAAATCTTGTACTAGATTAAGAGCACCCCATATTGCTCCATTTCCACCCCTTCATGTATACAAACAACTTTATATGTTTTATAGCTACGTAGCATTGGAACAGGGAACGACAAAACTCAAAAATCTAAGATACGAATACGACAATAAAAAAAATACATAAAATAAAAATATATTAAACAAATTCCAAAATAGATATATGTTGATGTAAAGTGTAAACTCCAAAAATACTACATCTTCCAAAGGTAAT
This sequence comes from Ambrosia artemisiifolia, assembly GCA_032199755.1. Lineage (NCBI taxonomy): Eukaryota > Viridiplantae > Streptophyta > Magnoliopsida > Asterales > Asteraceae > Ambrosia > Ambrosia artemisiifolia. The sequence goes on from CM063522.1 coordinate 36,707,675, forward strand.
TAATTATCAATAATCAAATCATTTTCAAATTCCGGTTCATCTTAAGAAGCCATAATCGATAGAGATGATAAGACTTGAGAGTTGAGAGATTAGAGAATAGAGTTGATGAATTGATGAAGATACTGATGATCAATGATGATTTTCAAAGGCGCTGGATATGTATGGGTTATTTTTTTAATGGCCGGTTATGGCTAATGGAATTTGAAAGGGTTAAAACCCTAAAATTAAATGGAAACGGCCCGGAAACGTGTAGGAAATGTCCCCTCAAATTTGGAAACGTTTAAGAAATGTCCCCATGGTGTTTTCGTCCTCAATAAGTACCCGAGACGGGTACATCCACTAAATGGTGTCTCCGTGCTACATTTGTTTTAAGTCTACTATTATTATGAGTGAATTAAATTAAGTCATAAAATTCTCTCCCGCATTTATAATCCTTTTGTTTTCTCTAAACACCAATTTGGTACACATCATAATAGTCCTTCACTTGTTTTGTTTTAAACTGGACTTTAGTCACCAAAGTTACATATTTTCAATTTTGATAATAATCGAACATCTAATGACTTATTAGTGTAACATTCTATAATTTCTGAACCACACAAAGCTAAATGAAAGTTTGTATAAAACATTTTTTAATATATCACATCAAAAATCAAAATGTTAAAAGTACTAAATTAATAAAAGTAATAAAAAGTTACATTAAAAAAAATCATAATCCAACTAATCCAAACAACTTTTTATTAATGAAAACATATTAATTTCAAGAATTGGAAAACTCCAAACCTTCCTGTTCAAAGTTTCTGCCTTTGATGACGCACAAGTTGAAGATGAAAACAACATTTCAACAACTACATTTTGAAAGTTATACAAACATATTCGGCAGTTGTACCCATCTTTTTCATGGCTTTCACCATCACAAAAAGTTTTTTCATCACCATTCCCATTTCTTTAATCTATTATTTCCAACAAGTGTCTCATAAATTATTATACCAATTATTTGTGCATCATACACTCATATTGTCAACACCATTGTATTATGTTCTTGAAGTCTGTATTTTGTAGAGCAACACAACTCTAAAGCTTTCTGTAAAATGGGGTGTAAATGAAGTCCAAGCTCGCCTAGGCTCGTTTAACTTATGAGAGCTTGTGTTCGACTCTTGAACTCACTTTGTTTCGAGCTCGACTTGTCTATTATTTGTTATTTAGTTTATATTATTATTATTATTTACTTCTTATAAGTAGTATTAAGCCCCCTTGCATTGCGGCGGGGGAAGAAATTAGACCGAAACCTCCAATAGAAAAGAATAACTAAGTCGATCTAGGACTCGCGTATTGCGACGGACCTGTCAAACGGGAAAAATTGACGTAAAAACGTTGAACCACACATGCATGTTGTGTCGTGTTAACTTGCAAAATTTAGAACGAAACATAAAAATTTGCAAAGATGAAAAGTATAGGGGATCAAATTTGAAAGAAAAAGTTTGTGAGGTTAAATTGCAAAAGATGACCAGTTTTGGGTTAAAAGTAGAAGAACAATTTTTTTTTGAAAAATACACAAAAACAATTGTAAATTAATAATATATTATTAGTTATTTTTATCATAAATTTATATATAACAATACCTATCATAAAAACATATATTTAATATATAAATAATTTTTTTATAAATTACAAGTTGGTTTAGGCTAGCTAGATAGCTCGAGAGCTCAATAAGCGAAGCTTGGCTCGAGCTTCTATATTTAGCAAGCTTATTTATAGGCTCAAGTTCGTTTAAGTTTGGTTTGATTCGAGGTTTTAGCGAACCAATTCAAGTATCTCAAGAGATAATATTTTCCAAAATTTAATGGATAAAAGATCTTATTGATTGTGCTTGTGGGTGGAAAACAATTGCATTAATGTATATATGTGATATTGTACAGAGGTTTGAAACCGGTAACAACAGACAAATGTAGAGTAGAGGGAATCATGGGGAATGTGTGGTCAAAGATCCCATAATTCAGTTGTATTTTAATGTGTACACCAGGTGTTTTAAGCAAGTACTAACTGAGAAATATACGCGTATATCCTTTCGTATATGTCAGGCCGCGTATTAGTTTATTCTGTTTGACTTTTGAATGGTTAAACTCTTGTTTCCTGATTGTTTAATGAACTCCTTGCCATTTATCTATTTGTCATCAGTCCACTACTGGTTAGGACACTAAGAACAACCTTAGTAATTGTTTAAGTTCTTGTCTTATTGTTAGTTGTTGTTCTGGCTGATTGATTTAAGTCTGTCAAGGCTGTTGGTCCATAATATTATTATGATTAATAATGGAACTGATGGAGATTTTATTGATAACTCGTATGTGAATCACGCGGATCAGGAGCAGAAGCTGAGTACATCTACAGGTGAAATTGGAAAGGGTTACATGGAGATGGAGGGAAGAGTTTATTCGGATTTGTATAGAAATTCGAGTGAAGATATCTTCATACGAACGTTAATGGAGAGCCCCGTAGGCATGCCATCACCGACTATGGAGATGCTTGGTTTCAAGAATCTTAATTCTAATAATTTTCGGGCGGATAGTGAGGAGCTTTTTAAGAACTGGTTAACCACTGCAGAGGTAAGCAGTTATATCTTAATTTTATTTTTCATAAGTTATTTATATTATTATTTTTTTGGTTTAATTTTTGATGTGGTATTTGTTTGTCAGAATCCAACAAGCTTAGTTCATAATCGTTCTCGACAATTATCACGGATGTAAGTTTGTAATATAAGTTTCATGTCTCATCAATTGATAAGGGTTTGTATATTGAAAGTATTGTTGATCACAGGATGCTTACTGATCAAGCGACTTTGTCGAATCACCAAAACGGGGGTTCCATTGAAAGGAAAAAAAGCGATGAGAATCTGCTACCGCAAAGTTCAGTAGAAGTTGGTGAATCCTCAAATGACATAAATGACAGTTCCATTAGGTACTTCACAGTCTAGTGGTAAAATTATTGTTTTCCAGTAGTGTTTTTTTTTTATATAAAAATATAAATTATGATAAAATTCATCAGGAATGTAGCAGAAGGGGGGCTGCAGGCTAGCAACTTATACCTTGCTAAGGTTTGTCAATAAAAAACTTTATTTATTTATCATGCCAATGGATTATGGGGTAATCTCATGTATTTATTACTTTTTTTTTTCTGCAGGCATGGTTTCATAGTTCTCAACCAATGACAAGAAGTCGTTCCTCCGAATTAAGGTACTAATGCTTGAATTATAGGTGGGAATTTTAACCCTTTTGCTTATGAAATGAGTGGATTCGGATTATGCATTTATTCTAAGTTGTCAAACGGGTAAATAAACGAATTTAGCTTAAAAGGAAACGGGTCAAACAAATTGCCAAGCTGCCCACAGGGTATTTTAAATGCAACAAAATCTCGTAAATTCTTTTCCAATTAATTTTCTTATCATTTAGATAATATTATTTCCGTAATCATATTTGACACAATAATTGTTGCTAAAGAAAACTTCAAAATTTTGGACAAAAAGTGTGTCGGGTTGACCCAAGTAGTTTCTACCAGTACCAAAAGACTACCTGTGATGACCCGTTTGCCGGCCACCCATTTTGTCACCTCTGGCTTCAAGAACTATGCAGAAAATGGGACTTCGAAACTTAAAATCACTCTTTATCTGTTTTCTTAATATCTAAAAGTTTCTTTTTTAACTATCAAGATGAATTGACATCTACATGTTACAGGAGGAGGTATGTCGCAATGCAGAACTCTCAAACAGCAATAGGTATGGAAGCAATGCATAATGCATCAGGGAGTCGAGTCAACCAATTAAAACAAGAATCAGCCAACCACAATTCATTCAACGAGGCTTCTTTATATGATATTCCCAACCAATTAAATGGGTTCATGCCCCAATCCAATGCATCTTCATCTATCGACAAGGTTTCTTCCGTTGTAAACATGCTAAAGGGTACCTTAGAGCGCAAGAAACTTAGCAACCATCTTGAAAAAGAAGCAGTTGAAAATGGTTCTTTAAGTTATTATAACAGTCAACAACAAGTCTTTGACTACTCAAATCTGAATCACATAAATGATATTCATAATTATGAGGTACAAGATCCAAGGTTGTTTCAGACAGATCAAGGGTCTTTAGATGCTGACCTGGAAAATATTATGGCCCCCACTAATCAAATTCAGATGAGTTTTGCATCCAGAGAGCCTTCACAAAGTGAGTCATCTGCTGCTGCACCTGTAATATCAAGCGGTTTTGATGTATGTGATGGCCCCACAAACTCGGGTCAAGCGCCAATTAAAGGTACATGTAAAAGACATAAGCTACATCCATCAACTAGATTAGTTACTAAAGTTTAATCTTGAGGTGGCAAATCGGCGGGTTAGAAGTTTAGGTAAAAATAATTTAGTACATGTCAAAATGGGTTGGGTAGAACCACATGCACTTTTTTCTTTAACTTTCGTGATATTTATACATAATTTCAAATATGAGTAAAAATCTATATTGCTTTAATGATGATATTAAGAGGTTTTATACGCTGTAGATGTACTCTGCTTGACTTTTGACCCGTTGAATCCGTTTCATTTTCCTCACTTTTATTAAGTTTACACATTTGACCCATGTGAGGCAAAGCATAACCCGATTATGAATAAGTTACCACCTCTAGTTTAAGTGGTTGAAATTAAAAAAACGGATGTTGCCTTATATATCTTGTACTTGTCGCAGAGATCCAAAATTCAGCATATACTTTAGTCCTAGTAGATTTGTTTTGGCATAATGTTTGATCCATATAGAAAACGGGCTGTGGTGAAAAACATTTATAAACTATTGAACTCTCTTTGAATCTTGTAAAAGTTTGACTTAGAGTTCCTCTAACATACTTACCGTATAGTTTTTCACAATGGTTTTTACATATTGTATCTTCTGTTTTACCATTATGCTGTAACTATTATGAACTGAGGCTAGAATTATTTAAACTTGTTTGAGTGCCGAAAGATATGTTGCTTTGAAACAAAAATGAAACATGTAACTCATTTCACTTTTCTGTGTTGGTTCACAGATACAAAGGAACAAATGCAAGATAATCTTCAAGACAACCACAAGGTTTACTTTATTGTTAGATTTTTTTTTTGCATAATTGAAGTGAGTGAGATTGTATGTACTGAATATGTTTTGTGCCATACTAATTTTTTATTGGTTGTGTATCCCAGCAGAGGAAAAATTTAATTCGGTTTGGATCAGTAACATCAACTGCCTCAGGTAAATTTGGAGTTCATATACAATTATGTGCATCTCTCTTTCCACTTTTAAAGAAGTGAAAATTTATTTTTTATGTGTGGTCAGTAGGTTCATAATTCATTGGATCCTTTCAGTTAATGAAACAAGACTTTGTTATGTTTAGTGAGAAATATTCCAAACTTGTGTTGAAAGACTTAACTTTATTTGTTAAACATACATTTTTTTTAGTAATTCTAGTTGTGTTCTTGGAGAAATAGGTCATTGGACACTATTCATGAACCAGTACAAGATATTAACATATGCAGCTTTGTAACATTTTCTTAATTTATGCAGCGGACAGCAGGGATCCTACGAAGAAGCGTCGGGTGGAAAGATCACGGAAGTATGTAATTCAGGATTGTCTGATCTCTATATTGTTGAAATATTTGAAATCTTTATAAATAGGTGTACTTTGTTGCTAACAAATGCTGAAAGCGGGTCAAACGGCTTGAAAATGACCCAACATATAATTCTAATGAATAAAACAGAATATTATTGAAATAATATAGTTTTTCTTTGCATAATATTTGATACCAAAACCGTTTTGGCTCGTCACCAACCTACCCATTACTCGGGTATAAATGTGTTTAAACTAATATATGATTAAGAGATATTGAAATCTTTATCAACAGACATATATTATTCTACTTTATTACTAACAAATGTTTTGATTGACATGATTGTAGAATGGCAGAAGCAAAGGGAAGAACTCAAACACCTGCAACTTCATCAGACATGCAATCTATTCTCAAACGATGTGAAAATCTTGAGAAGGAAGTGCGGTCGCTTAAACTTAATCTGGCTTTCATGAATAGGTATGATCAGACACTAATCCAAACACCTCCCTTAGACCTGAATCAATGTATTCAAGCATATTCTAATCCTAAAGCTCCCTTAAAAAAATTCAGGAAGGATTCGGAACAAACAAAGCAGATCGAAGAACTCCAGAAGCAGAACGAGGAAATGAGAGATGAAAAGGAACGCCTTTTAGAAGAGATCGAAAGGATTTTATCCGAACCAGATAAAATGTGAATACATTTGATATGAATGTGGTCAAGATTGCTATCTAACATCTATGCACAAGTAGTATTTACATTTAATATATATGTCTATGGATCATATTTGCCTATGTATTTTTGACACACTTACACACATTATTATATTGTTTGACCCGCCACTGTTTTTGTTATTGTCCTTTGTGATGTTAGCAGGCATTTTGTCTGCTCAGTTTTGGGTTTTGTGTGTAAGTTAATTGGAGATTACATGAATACACTTTCCGAGTTTCACCATTAAATTCAGTGATTTACTATCTTGTATTTTGATACGATCCATGCTCAAGGTCCACTGGACTCGGCCCAACCTGCTGCAACTAAAAATATATGTTTCTACTTTTCGATATGTTTTAAACTTGGTTTATTTAAATCTTAAAACCAGTTTTTAGATTAAATAGGTCACATTCGAAGTTTTTAGTTTTAAAACTAATATTGCCATATTTCGTTTACATATATAACTAACTAGTTTTTATCCCCGGAGCGTCCCGGATTGAAATCTATATATATATATATATAAAACAAAGCCCTTTTGCTGACGTGGCGTTCAATGGTGCCTCCAACCTCCCCTCTATAGTGCCACATGGCATCCTTAATGAATGTTTTTGGTGTTTTTTAATTATTTCGTTTTTTTAATTAAAAAAAGAGAAAAAGATAAAACCCTAAAGTTATTAAATCCTAACCTCCTCATTCACTCTCCCAAACCCTAAAAACCTTACACCACCTCTCCAGATAATCTGCATCGCCACCATTGCAGCCGTTATCACAACCTTCGTCACCGTCGTTTTCCCCAGCCAAACAATCCCAGTTTTCTGTGCGGTTCGTCAGCGTTATTTGCCCCAACCAACGAATCCCCACATTCGGTGCTGTCTACTGCCACCGTCAGTTGCGATCTCCGCCCGTCTTTGACTTCGCTCTTGGTTTGAAGTTAAGGTTCGAGGCTTAATCAAATATTACTACTTATGTTTGATGGTGGAATTTTTTTTCTTCTTTGCTTCTGATTGTTGATATTTTTGGTTTTTTCAGATGTCATGAACAACATTGAATAACATTGAATAGTTGTGTTGTTAAAAGTTGCAAGGTTTGAAGATGCACATGAACTATTCGTTGAACTATTTGTTCATGTTATTATTATTGTTCTATGTATGCAAGTATATATATGCTTTTGATGTAATCATAGGATTTATACGGCTGTAGAAAACTTGCATATTTAGTTATAGTCATGGCTTCATATCCATCCTATTGTTCTCTTTTAACAGATCATACACTTATCATCCATACTTACACATAAGTTGCATCTTTTATTGGTTTTCTTTTCTTATTAGTTGTGATATACATATATTATTTTTTTGTGTTTTCTTAGGCTCCAAACCATCTCATCATCAAAAGCTTACTTTATTTGACCTGTCCAACGATAATCAATGGCAAGACACTCGAAGATATTTGGTTTCATCCTTGAAGATGGTCCATGGATCAAGTGGGAAGATGGTGGATGACAACATGATTGGATGACAACATGATTGGTCTCTCCAGTTTGGTTCGATTTATTTTTTTCCTAAATTTTGTAGTGCTTTTTAATTATTATTGTTGATTGTTTATATTGGTTTTTAATTATTATTTTTGATTGTTTTTATGGTTTATTGCTTTTATCTGTTACGAATATATCTATTGAATGTCACTTGCTTTGTATAGTAATATATTTAGGTATAATTCTTTACTTAAAGGTGAGTTTAGGTACCTTGAGTTCAGTTGAATTTATGTGATTGTAGTGTAATTTGTTAACAGAATTGATAGCCTACATCTTCCAATTTTGTAGTGGTTATGTAAGTTTCATTATTTATTTCAAGGTGAGTTTTGTTAGGTTGAGTTAAGTTTAATTTATATCAGTTTAGTTTAATTTGTTAAGAGAACTGATACATGTATTGAAAGATTGTTTACATCTATTACTCATAGGTCTGTTCAATGTCAGTTGAGTTATATAGTATAATAGATTTATGTTTCATTAGGTACTTAAAGCTGAGTTAAGTTACATGTTTCATTAGTTACTTTAAGTTGAGTTTACTTACATTCAGTTAAGCTTAATTTATGTCACTTAAGTTTACTCTTAACAGATTTGATAGAGGTATTGGTGGTTATGTAAGTTCCATTATTTATTTCAAGGTGAGTTTTGTTAGGTTGAGTTAAGTTTAATTTATATCAGTTTAGTTTAATTTGTTAAGAGAATTGATACATGTATTGAAAGATTGTTTACATTCTTGTCTGAATTTCCACCGTAGCCACCGTAGTTAGCTGCGCTAGCTGCAGTACCGTAGTATGTGGCGTAGGATTCCGCTGCTAAGGATGGAGGGATGGTGCTGGTGGCTATGATGGTGGCTGCAGCTAAAGTTATTGCTGTGGTGGTTAAGTTTGGTAATTGTAGCTTGGTGGTGGATTGGATTGGGAGGTGAGGTTTGTTCTTCTTTTATTATTTTTTTATTAAGTCATATTAGGATTTTCAACCCCGGGACCTTCCCGGGGTAGATAGCTAGTATCTAATATGACAACATAATTAATGACTTGTCAATATATGATTAATGAATATTATTATTATTATTATTATTATTATTATTATTATTAATTATTTTAAATAAATCTCTGCCATAAGTTATCATATTCTAATATAAAAAAAAACGAATCTCTGCGCCGGGGTATAAATCTAGTGTCATTACAAAATATTATATAATGTTAAATGAATTCGGAATTTGTAATCGATCATTCTAAAAAGAACTAACATGAAATAAGGAAAAAAAATTATTTATTGAAATATCGAACGCATTAGTCTAAGGGTTATGTGATGCGTTAAAAAATTCATGGGTATATGATCGGGTATATAGTTCGGGTATTTGGGTATGTGATTTCGGGCAATTGGGTCGGGTATCACCTAATCCCAGGCTCGACCCAAACCCACAATTTTTTTGTAAGCTAATCCCAAACCTGACACAATACCTGTCAGGTTATAAAAAATAGTCGTTTTTTCTCCGTTTTTTATATAGTACCATGGTACTCGTTGGAAAGATAATAAAACGCTCGTTAATTTGGTGTAATTTTTTTCTATAAAAAATCTCGTATTAAAAAATATTAACGTTTAAAAGTTATGGGAGGAAAACATGAGAGAGAAAATAATAAAGGTTTAATATTTACATTTAGTAGATTAGGTTAAACCATATTTAAAGCATATTTAGTCCTTTTTTTTAATTAGTCTAGAGTTGCCACATCACATCTTATGTGGCATCTCTCAAATGAGAGATTGCATAATATTATGACACGTACGATTATTAGCTTTGCAATATATATATACTAGATTTTATCCCGGGAGCGTCCCGGGTTAAAAAATATAACAATTCTAATAATACTAAGACTAATACTTCTCTTGATTAAGTATACTTATGCATCTTTAGAAAAGTAAAATTCCAATGATAGCATGGCGAATGGCTGAATTTCAACATCGTAGATAAGAACCTGGTTTAAAAGAAAAAACATGATTAATGAATAACCCGAACAATTTGTGTTTTTTTCCCGTATGAACGAAACCCCACAAAAAATAGTCGTTTTTTCTCCGGTTTTATATAGCACTATGGTACTCGTTGGAAAGATAATAAAACGCTCGTTAATTTGGTGTAATTTTTTTCTTTAGAAAATCTCGTATATAAAAGATATTAACTTTTTAAAAATTATGAGAGGAACCATAAGAGAGAAAAAATTAAATTTGCTTTTTAAATTCTTTTTTCCCTAAAATAACTCAATTTAATTTTAGTAGATTAGGTTTTATATTATTATTTGTTTTTTTTTAATTTGCCATATGGCATGACACATAGCACACTCAAGAAGGAGAATGCCTCCTTGAATGCCATGTCATTCAAATTGCGTTCTTTTATTATATATATAGATATAGATATATATATATATATATAATTTAATATATTGTTTTAATCTATCTATTCTATATATATAAAAGAATTGATAGTTGCTGACGTGGCGTTCAATGGTGGTCTCAACCTCCCTTTGAATGTGCCACGTGGCATAATGAGGTGAAAATTTTATTATTTTTGAATTATTTCGTTTTTATTAAAAAAAAAACCCTATTGTCTTCGGCTTTCTTTCATTAATAACCTAAAACCCTCCTTTCATAACCTGCCGATACAATGAGCAAAGAAATCCCACAACCAGATTATCATCATCACCACACACCCCAAACCCTACAAAACCTCTATTCACACAACACACACATTAAACACATACACACACACCCCTCTGTTTATTCAAAAGAAGAGAGAGAAGCAGAGAATAGAGAGAGAAAGAGACGCTGAGAGAGAAGGAGATCGGAGGAAGAGAGAGAATGAAAAGACAACAGAGGCGGATCTCCTTCACAGGCGGCGGAGTAGCCCCTCCTCCGGTGATGGATGGGTTTCCGATGAGGTTTAACAGTGGACTTCGATGTCCAAGCTGTTGTGGGTGTTGACTATGATGAGTGACGAGGTAACCCCAACTATCCTATTTATTTTAGTAGGATATTATGATGATGATCTTGAATAACGATCGGTAGATAGTTGGGGTTATGGATGTTCGGTGATGTGTCAGGGTGATGGAGAGGTTGTGATGATGTTCGGTTCCGATGATTGGATAACAACTGGCCCGATGATTAAGGTAAACCCATTAACCATAGTTCCACCTTTAATTATTTAGGATAATTGTAGCGAGTATGACCATGGTTAATGATGTTGAAGGAAGGTTACGGTGGTGATGTTGGTGACACATCACGGGGAAGACGACAGGTCCAGATCCAGAATGTTGGTTTAGTCAACACAGTCAAGACATGGTCAACTCAAGGTTAAAGGCGGTTTAACTCGAGACAGTCTAACGGAGAGGTATAACGCACACTTAAAAATACTTTTAGTTATACATTTATATTACTAACTTTTGTGGATGACATGTGTGGAACTAAACTGCCGCGGCAAACTAACCCGTCAAACCTATAATTTGGACATAAGATATAATATATTTCTTAAGCTTGGATAAGTAAATGGTCGGCTATAGTTCTAACTCGGTTAATAGATGAGATATATGGACCGCGAATGAGACATTATGATATAGTACATGAGACATTGGATGCAAAACGAATAATATGGACTTGGAACACTTACAGATTCACATAAGCAATGGATCGACACAAGGCATTAGACGCCAAGGACTTGAATATATAAAACCAGTTAATTATGATGTTGACAACAGCAATAGTGATACAAAAACTTGAGAAAGATATATGACTCAATGGACCTATAGAACGAACCCCATAAGTACAAGACATTAAGCATGACTTGATGATCATATATACATTTATACACTAATGACTCGACACTTGAAAGCTGGAGGATTGTATGTGCACTGTAGTATAAACATTGCGGCAGGAACCACATGCGGGCAGCGTCTTGAGAAAGTGTTTGGAGCAGAGCACTATCATATTCTGCGAGTCCCCTTAGCTACCGGAATTCAATGTCTGTTTTTTTTTTCTGAATTATCAATCAATTTGATAGGCTTCTATAGGATGTCACCAAAGAAGTTACCGCAGAGTTGCAGGCAAAGCCAGATTTGATCATCGGTAACTGATGCTAATGCAATTAGGTCATTACAAGGTTTGGTCCTATAACAAAGCTAAACTATGCTTTACAACAACATTTTCATATTTCCTTTTTTTACAAATTTGTTTTGACTTTTGTAGAGCTATGGGCGATGTCTCGGATCGCATAGGCAGACCTACAGACAATGGCCAGGTATATATCAAGCTGTATGGATAGCAATACACTATTTTATAGTAATAATGAGTCAAAATCTGAGTTTTACCTTCTATTATTTTCCCCCACATATTTGACCTTTGTAGATAGGTATAATTGACCCTGACTGCAGACTCATTGGACTTCATTTGTATGATGGGTTGTTTAAGGTAGTTTGTTCATAATGCAACTTTTCCATTATCTATGTTAATTTTTGTGATATCTGATGTTTTTTAGCTTTTAAGTTCCAGTTCACTTCTTTAGTATGCTCATGTCATTGGAATACCCACACTGTTATTTTTATTCAGGCCATTCCATTTGATAACAAAGGACAACTCAAAGAAGCATTTAACATTAGGTATGTGTTACTTTCGGTCATTATGTATGCTTTCATACTATTTATATAGCCATATGTTTCTCTCATGGTGCTTTTTTCTTTTCTTTTTAGAACACAAAAGTTCTGCACTTTCTTTTTCATGTTATGAATACTTATCATGACTGCAGTGTTTTCATTTTTAATAACCATTTTAGTTGCTACAGATCTGTGGACAATATATTATAAAGATAGCTGAGTTTCTTTTAGATTCTTACAAAAGTGTTGATCCTGATGCACACGATTACTAATAGTTTGAAAACTAGAAGCCTTTTCTTTTTAAATGTTGGTGGAAAACATTTAAAATACTATGTGTTGATTAAGTGTTTCTTTTTTAACATTAGTTTATACGGTGAGGTTATTTGTATTTTGAAGGATAAAGAAGGTATTCCGCCAGACTTGATCACTATTGCAATTGTATATAACTAGTTTTTCACCCCGCGCTTCGCGGCGGGAACATGTTCATTTTACCCTAAGCAACGCGACTCGAGTTTAGTCATTATCGGTTTGGTTTGTTAGAATACGTAAAAGCGAACATCGATACCGTGTCCATTAAACATAAAAGCGAACATCGATGCCACTATGTTATACGAACATTGTGTTATGCTAGACATTTTAACCATTGTGTGAAATCACAAACCTAGTACATATTTGATTGATTGTATAATAAGATAAACACAATGTACAATCAATAACATTACATAATAATATCAAGTCTAGTTGTTTAGTCTTTTGTTCTGGTTAGCATTTTGACCTGCCGCGCGCTACGCCGCGGGAATTATGGTGGGTGCTAATCGGTTATGTTGCAGTATGCTACGCCACAAAAGTTACCAACCTATGTTCTATATTAGTCATCAGTTGAAAAGAGGACAGCCAGACTTATTACTATCATTTTGTTCAAAGTACTGATGTGAACCATCTCATATTAATCTACCTAATTAACATAAACCATCACCTAATTAAATAACCAAAAACCTAGTTTTTGCTTAAAAATAAGAAGACCACAGCAAACGTCAACAACATAATTTATAAAAAAAAATAAAGCTCAAACACATACCTAGAAAGGATTTTCCGGTCAAACACATGCTTCAAATAAAAGCCGATCCATAAGTGTTGGCTAGGATTTTCCTCTTCATGTGTACTTGTCTCACAATTTCCTAAACAAACACGATGAATTAACAATGAACAATATATGATTCTTCAAACAGCAAACCACTAATATAATGCAAAATTGGTACAGATTGAAAGAAGGATTCCAGGGGATGAGTTCCAACGATCTCACAACTGACGCCGTGAATAGTGATACTCACACCTATTGCGTCTACTGTTTATGTCCAGTACCAACGTCGGGATCCTCATCTTCACCTCGTCCCAGCACAATGATAACATCAGAAACCATCATCGACTCTATCACTTCAGTATTGAACCATCACCACAACCATCCTAAGGTATTATCAGGGGAGAAAGGGGTTATTGACTTATCTTTGTTTGATGATAACCCGGTGACGAAGAAGAAGCCGGCGCCGCCGTCGTCGTGTCTCTGCTCAGGTTGTTGAACGGTTGCTGGCCATCTCTCTCCCTGCGTGTCTCTGCTTTTCTGCTTCTTTCTCTCGTCGCTGCTCTCTGTGTCTCTCGCCGCCGCTCTCTGTGTCTCTCGTCGCCGCTCTCTGTGTCTCTCTCTAGACGTATCAGTAAGTGTGTGTGGGGGGTTGAGAGAGTGTGTGTGAGATGGTGGAAGAGTTCTGGAAGTTGGAAGAAGGCTTTACAGATAAAACCCTTCAAAGCTTTGATTGAGGCAGCACACCATTCCAACTTTAATAATATAAAGCACGCATCACATACTTGTACATTATGGTACAAAAAAACTTTCATAAAGAGGTTTGTAAATGTAGGGTTGGGTTATTCTACAAAGGCTATAAAAAATGAGAAGGGTGAGAAGCCACTAGAAAATGACATGTGTCCAAAGATTAAACAAGTGGGAGGGGTAATTTTGTAAAAAACATATGCACATGCAAGTCACATGCCATTTTCACCTTCATTTTTAAATGCCCGTAACTTTTTTATACGTCATCTTTTTTTGAAAAAAATTATACCATAAAATTGAGCGTCTTTTTATCTTTAATATGAGTACCATATTGTTATACTTTTGAAAAAAATTTCAAAAACCCACTTGGGTAAGACACAATGAAGTTTAAAACACAATGAACACCAATTAAATATAGGGTATAAAACATAATCAAGAGTCTAGTAAAACACAATGAACGACATACTGAAGACACAATGAATAGAAGACTAAAACACAATGAATACTTTTGAAAAAAAAAGTTGAAAACCTAGTTGCGTAAGACACAATGGATGACATACTAAAGACACAATGAACAAAAAATTAAAACACAATGAATACTTTTGAAAAAAAAAGTCAAAAACCCAATTGTGTAAAAGACAATGGACGACATAATAAAAACACAATGAACAGAAGATTACACAATGAATGCTTTCGAAAAAAATTGAAAACCCAGTTGCATAAGACACAATGGAGATAACGTAAAACACTATGAGTACCAATTAAATATGCAATGAACAATAGGGTATAAACACAATGAACAGTCTAATAAATCACAATGGACAACATATTAAAGACACAATGAATAGAAAACTAAAACACAATGAATAATAGACTTAAACACAATGAACAACATAATAAAACACAATGTAGACCTAAATACAAAACTCATTTGCATAAAACACAATGAAAAACATACTAAAAACACAATGGACAAAGTTAAATCATGTGTAGACTAAAAAAACATAAATAACATATTTATAAAACACATGTGCATAGTATAACACAATAAACGAGCAGAAGACACAATGGAGAAGAAAACCCATTTAGCACGAATTTTTTTTTTCAATTTTAATGTAGCAATGTGGTACTCATATTAAAGATAAAAAAACGCTTGTTAATATGGTGAATTTTTTTTGAAAAAAAAATATCGTATGAAAAAGTTATAAACGTTTTAAAATGATGGGGGAATTGACATGTGCATTGCATGTGGGGAGAGAAAGTCAACAAATATTGTTTTCCTTTTATGCCCTTCCTCTAATTTATTATTTATTTTTTTCAAACAAACTAATCTCAACCCTTCAAATATATGATCAATGGATCACAATCCTTCTCACCCTTCCTAGAAAAAGTGTCTTATGTATTTGATCCTAACCCTGTAAATGTATATATATATATATAATTCGTCCCATTATCATTTTCAAGAAAGAGTATAGATATGCTTTCAATATTTCATTATCCATTTACGAAAGGTTGTTAATTTTTAGACAAATAAACATGACACATTCATGTAATTACTTCTCAACTTATATTATGTGGTGAGCAGATATAAGAAAAAATTGGATAAAATACTTATCATTAGCCACACATGAGATATGCTCCTAAAGTAAGTAAATCTGGATATATTTTTTCTATTTACCACATGTGTTGCTCATGAAGTAGCAAGATTATTCAGAGAGTATAAGTTTGAAACGATCTTATACCCATGTGACCATATATGAAAGCTATGAAGCTTGTTTTGATATACTACATTCCCTGAAGTGAATGTGATTATGTATATTATCATTATAATCATGCACATCATTGGGAAATTATAATTATGGTCATATTATAATGATGAGATCCAACATGAGAATTGTAATGATGTAAATAATGATATTAACCACCACAAGTGGCAAATAAAGAGATGGATTATATAACATAATAGTTTGAACTTTGAAGTGATAATACATTCTCTCATTATTTATTACTTGTATTACATACGTTAAAGTAATACATATACGATCATAAATCATAAGTTTATGGATCATAATTGGCATGAACAGTTAGATCACATCGAGTTAACGATGAAGCATAATGAAGAACTTAAAGATTCTTCAACGATACATAGCATGTAATGTTTGCTCATAAGCAAAATTATATATTAGCCATATAAAGTATGGTGAGTATCCCTAAATATTTTGGGATTGATTAAAGGATACGTATATCCTAACATGATACCATTTAGTATTTAAAATCGATGCATCGTCTAAATGATTATCGAGTGCGCAATCTAAAGTTTGCGTGATTTATGGCTAAGCTAATAAGATATCAAGCATATTATTCCAAAATGACATATGTGGTGAATTCAATTCCTAAGTATTGAAACACATATTGCTTTTGTTGAGACGATCACTAAACATATACTATTGATTGCAACGTCAATGATCATGAGAGCAAAAGTTAATGTTTATATTTGAGTAAATGTGATTTTACATGCAGTAACATTTATTCACATCAAGCCAATAAGTGGTAATAGTTTCTCCCAATTATAGTTGGTTTTTTTTTGTCGGGAATCAAATATTGCCCATACAATATTTTTTGTTGTGTGACATATATTGAGTTGATCCACTACGACGCATAAAAGGTGGTTGAGAATATATGATGACGAATAGAGCCTTTAATGAGGTATTTATTTATGGCTCAAATAATTGATATCCATCTCAATGAATTAACATTCCCAATATCAGGGGGGATAAAAGCCAGTTGGCAAAGAAATGAGTTGGTATGAGTTGTAATTTATCCTCAAGATAAAGTCCGAACAAAAGCTCAAAGCATAACTCATTTACAAAGATTAAGAGTCTGTTTGGTATGGGGTAATGGAATGGACAAGGGAATGGAATGAAGAAAGTAATGGAATGGACAAATGAATGAAATGGATGATTACCATTCCATGGTCTTGTTTGGTTACACGTAAGAATGGAATGAATCGTTACTTTGTATTGTTTGGTATGAAAGAAGACAAAGGAATAAAATCGGCGGTCGTGAGTGGAGGTGATGGCTTGGCATCGGGTGCCGAAGCCGGTGGTTGGTGGTGATAAAGGTAGTGGTGGTTGGTGGGTGGTGGGGGCAGCGGCAGCACCGACAACGGTGGTGGTGGTAGTGGTTATCAGTGGCGGCGATGACAATGGGTGGTCGGTGGAGGTGGGTGGTGACTTTTGGTGGTGATAGTAGCGGTGACGTTAGTGGTGGTCGGTGGCGGCGGGTCGCGACAAGGATTGACGGCGACAGTGAGTGGTGGCGGTGGTGATCGATGGGTGGCAATGGTCAGTGACAGAGAGTGTCGGTGGTGGCGCACGGTGCTTGGTGGTAGCTGGCGGTTGGTGGTGGTCGACGGTGGTAGTGGTGTTGGTGGATGAATACGACAGTCGGTGGGTGGCGGTGGTCGGTGACGGAGAGTAGTGGCGGTGGTCAGTGGGTGGCGGCGGTCGGTGGTGGGTGGTGGTGTGATGGCGATGGGTGGTAGTGGTAGAGGTGGGTGGTGGTGGTCAGTGGTGATGAAAGGTGACAGAGGGAATGGAATGGAATGGAAAAAAAAAACAAGGGGGTTGGATGGAATGAATTTGAAGGTTTTTAGAGGGAATGGAATGGAGTAGGTAAGTGATGATTCCATTACCTTGACCAACCAAACACCTTTTTTTCCATTCCATCGTAATGCTCAATTCCATTCCGCCTCTCATTCCTGTGTACCAAACGCTACCTAACAAATCAATTACCAGACACATTAACTGACCTAAATATGGTGACTAGCTAGTTAAGTCATAAATACCAACTACTAATGCTCCAATTAAGATTAATACCCGAAAAGAACAACCATATTGTTAATAAGTCTATCACACGCTTGAAGTGTGGTTGACTAGTCGATTCCAAATATAAAAATCCTCGAGAAATTGGAGCATGCTATAAAGATGGTTAAGTCGAGGTTATAGTAAAAGGGACTCCTGAAGACACATTAGACATGATGGTTCAAGAAGAACCTCAAAATAAAAAGATCTCATTATATAGTATCATGTCTACGAAATGCATGGAATCGAAATAAAATCGATGTCGTTATACTTGTGTATGTAATGTAGCGCTTTAAATGAGGATCAAGATTTAAGACCTGCTTTTTGAATGTACAAGAAATAATTAACCAAAATGGAAAGACCCAAAAGAGGCAGAGTTTATTCTCTATCGAAATGAAAGTTTTTGGACTAGTAGTCTATACAACAAAAGTTGTAAAACATATTGATATGGAAAGGTCTTTTGGTGAATCAACATTTAAAAAGAAAATGATGTAAGGCAAAATTAGTAGCATAAGAATTTCGCAAAGACCCATTATTGATTAAGAGGAGACGCATTCTCCAGTGGTGGATGCAATGACTTTCCAATATTTTATTAGTCTGGTAATATAAAAAGAGAATTGATATATGTCTTATAAATGTTATGTATCATTTGATACTAAAAGTTTACATGAAAGTACCTGATGAGGGATTTAATTTGTCAAAATCATGTAAAGAAGTTCTCGAGAACACTATGATTGTTATGAATAGATTTAGATCTGAATACTTATATGATTGAATTGAATAGAACTGGAACCCCTCATGAGTATCCTAAAGCATTTGAGTACTTAAAAGGTTAACTGAAACACCTTAACGATGTAATTCTTGTGCACCAATAAACAATCCTAGAAAAGTTATACCTTGTTATTAAGATATCTTAATAACCAGTGTACATGCATTGGTACACTACTGATATTAGAAATGAAGGAAGTGTTCACAGCATCGTTGCATATGATATGTTCAACAAGCATAGTTATGTACTCAAACTCTTATAGAGTGAATGCATTTGCATAATTTGTCAAGACAGAAAGAAGTCCCCGATGGATTGATAATACTTGAGTATGGTATAACTCAGAAGATATCCTGATAAAGACGGATATGAGTTTGGTAAAATTAGCCACACCTTATATCAAAATTTTACTGTAGAAGTTCACTATAATCATAGTTTACAACGTTGATGTCTATATGTCATCAAGAGAAACTGTTGAGCTTTTAGGGGGAGAATAATAGAATGTACTTGATATTGTAATTATTACTTGAACTGCAGTTTAAGTGTGTGTAATTGTATTTTTACCCATCCATCAAAGTACATCCAAAAGATGTTAGAGCATTTTAGTATAAACAAAGCTCAAACTTAAAGTTTGTTAAAGATTACTTAGTCACTTGTTATAAGAATGACTACTATCATCTTCTATCAAAGTAGAGATTCTCAGTCTAGAAGTCCCATTAGTTAAATGCATACGTGCACTTATATATGTCTTGCTAACTATGCATGCCTATAATATCTTTTGTTTGAACTTATTATCATGGTTTAGTATGTGTCAAGCAAAGAGGCGTTGGAATGGGTTATTAGAACTATTTTGTTACATTAAAGGTATGTAAGATATGAAATTATATTTTATTAACCCATGGAAACAAGTTTGGTTAGTCTTATAAATGCATAGATGCAGGAAAGGTAGTACAACATAGTTGTGGATGTTATGATATTTGCTCACGAGAGGAGGCACCAGATGACGATTATACTACATTGCTCAACATAAAAGATTGCACGTTAAGAGATCAAGCAACGAATCATTAACTACAAAAGTTTTGAGCTCTATAGAGATCCACACCGGTCACTTAAAGAATAGATGTTCAAATGAGGAAGAGCATTATACAAGTTGCACTCTTTTTCCCCTCACTAAGTTTTATCCCATTGGGTTTTCTTAGTAAGGTTTTTAACGAGGCAACATCATCAGGAGGAGTCAATACGCGTTGCATTCTTTTTTTCTTAGCTATGGTTTTGTCCCATTGAGTTTTCCTAGCGAGGTTTTTAACGAGTTAGCATCTCAAAGCGTATCAAGTTGATAACCAAGGAGGAGTGTTATAAATATATTATTATTATTATTATTATTATTATTATTATTATCAACACCTAAAATAGATTATCTTCCTCCCCAAGTTTTGTACTCAAATATATACCCTCATTGTATTTCATTGTAATATATACTTGATCAATGAAATATCATATCATCTTCTCTCTATTATTCTTATATTGTTTGCTATTAGGCTAGTTTTACAACATCTCAAAGCTTGTCTCTCTTTCTCTTAATTTTCTAGAGCCTAATCCCTTCTAAGGATTATCTATCATATTTTCATTTTTTAAACAACATAGTTCATGAGTCGGAATTGGGTCATAACATAGAAGACAAGTATCCAACATTGACTTGAGTCTTCCATGGCAATTACGACGAAAGGTTTGATTGCAAAAATAATTATTCTACTTATTTGTTCATCAAATAATTAAAGTAACAACCCAATGTTTTCAAAACTAGTTTTAATAACATACGGTATTAGGCTCAGAAATGGTTCAACCAGGTGTACTAGATGATTTAACCGGTTGTACCAACCGATTTGAACCGGTTTTTAAAACAGTGAACCGGTTTTAGACATGATCAACACCAATAAAACAAACAAAAATAGGTTGTCTCTAAACATACGGACACAAAATGTTGCTAAAAAATATTGTATATGGTATATACAAACAAAAAGAATAGTTTTGTTTAGAAATACTTGGTTCATTGTTTTGTGTTTGGTCAAATAAGGCATGACTTTGGTTTATAATGGGCCGAGGTCGGGCCTGTCTTCAGGAGATATAAGTGCCAAAGTGGGAGATATGCGCTGAGTTTGTTCGTTGTGTATTGATTAGCTTTGGTTGATGTGCCCTTGCCTTGGGTAATAATGGCCCAAAATTTCGGATTTATTCTTCTTACCTTTTAAAACCTCTTTACCCAAATTTAAATCACGTTAACCTTAATATTTTCAATGTGTCGTTTTTGTAGTTTTCTCAACGTGATAGTAAAAAATCCATTTAAAATTGAGTTATATTAGCAACAAAACATTTATTAAGTAACGTTTGACGTTTCTTTTTCAATACGTACAGAGTTCAAACTGCATCGGCAACGCGTAGGTAACGATAACTTTAGTTAAAATTTAAATGTATAATGTGCAACTTGATATAAATAAATATGGTGTTCAATTTTACAAGGACACGTGAAAAAACTACCCTATAATTTAAGGCGTGGGGCCTAAAATTGCAAACATTATTATGACTTGTATACTTCTTTTTTATAACATTTGAGTTTCGTATACATTTCTTTTATCTTTGCAATAGTTGGGACATCAAAATGGCTTCTGAAATTCTAGTAATAAATAAGGTCGTCAATTCTTGACACTACCCATACCAGACCAAGCTCGACACAAAAAAGGCTTAGGTCAACTAACATGACCCAACGGATCGGGTTTCGGTAGACCCATATTAAATACAGGTTAGGCTCGGGTTGACTTGTATAAAAAGGGGTTGACGTAGTAATCCGCTAAAGTATTTATAAAAGAAAACTTTTATATTTTTATTTTTGTTTTTCTTCGTTTCCATTTACGTGTCTAGTCATAATAAAGTTAGTTTCGGCACGCCATATTATTTGTTTGTCACAATCATACTCACAAAGAAACACGTAACTGATAACTCTCTTACAACATAACAATCTGCTTATAGCTAGTCAACATATATGATTCATTTAATACGGGTTAGATGGGTCATTTTCGGGTTGACCCAAATTTACGTATGTGTGAGTTAGGGTTGAAAACTTTGCGACGAATAATAATATGGGTTGGATTCAGGATGCACATTTCAACCCACCAACCCATAACCTTACATGATGACACTCGTAATGAAGGGTAATAATAACTATGAATTGGCTTTGGCTGCTACTGCACCCTTAGTTAAATATGTAAATAGAATCTACTAATCTCCATATAAAAGCACAATAACAGTATAATAATTTTATTCATGATAAATAATAGATATGCTAGAAAGATCTAAATGGATTCTCCTGGTCGTCTCTTCATCTTGTTGAGTTTTACTGCCACTGCAACGTATGTGTTGTCCATGGTAAACCTGTAAAATTTGATCCTCCATTGCTTGTTGAACAACAAAGCTCCAATAACACCCAAAAGCCCTGTTGCAAAACCACACATTACGTCTAGGTAAGACCATACATTCTTGCTTGTTGTGGTGGTTGCTGGAACAGGATTCGGGCAAATCCTCGATAGTGGGATACCACATAGACCTTCATTTTCAGCAAATGATGAATTTTCGAAAGTACTAAGTTGTACTCCGATTGGAATTAGACCTGACAAGTTGTTGTGTGACAAATTGAGAAACGACAAAAATAACAAATCAACCATGCTTGGTGGAATCTTCCCAGTCAACTTGTTTACAGAGAAATCAAGAGATTCTAAGTACTTCATGTTTCCGATGCTATCGGGAATATTTCCAGTGAGATGATTATGAGAAAAACTTAGACCCCTCAATTCAATAAGTTTCGTTATCTCTTCAGGTATTGTTCCGATGAGTTCATTGTTTGAAAGGTCCATGTTAATCACAAATTGCAAGATACGTGCATATGTATATTCATGACCTCTTAAAACCTGAATCATGTTTTCTTCAGAATAGAAATAACGACGACAGTAGTCACGATCGATCATCCCATACAACTCTCCTAGACAATTAGGAATGTGCCCTTTTAACTTGTTGTGACCAACATCAAAAATCCGAAGGCATGCATTTTTGCACAATGATGGAGAAATTCTTCCAGTAAAGTTATTTTTATGTAGCCCTAGAACCATTAATTCCGTGAGTTCCGAGATCCATTCTGGTATCAATCCAGTGAATTCATTATTTCCCAAGTTCAAGACCCATAAGTGACGTAAATTAGCCATTTCTTGAGGTAGCTCTCCGGTCAAGTGATTGCCATCTAAGTGTAACCATGATAATAAGGAATTCATACCAATAGAACTTGGAATCACACCTGACAAAGTGTTGTTGCTTAATATCATTGCACGCATCTTTTGGAGATTCCCTATACAAGTAGGGATTTTCCCGGTCAACCTATTATTGGAGATATCAAGAATTTCTATGGATGTCCTTCTGCATAATGAGTTCGGGATCGACCCATTGAAAAGGTTATTCAACAGAAGCAGTGATCCTCTATGTTCATCTTGAAATCCATAGGAACGATCCCCAAGAGGTAGGTTTGTCAACGGTCCGGTGAGATTGTTCCCAGAGAGATCTAAATGAGGAATGATGGGCATTTGCTTAAACCATGTAGGCAATGGACCTGAAATGCTAGTATTGGACAACACTAACTTCTTAATGTTCCTTTGTGTTCTAAGCCACGTAGGAAATTCAGCTTTGATCTTGCAAGAGCTGAGTTGAACAATTGTTAAATTGAATGGAGGTCTCCATTCACGTGAAACATTGAGTGTCAAGTTTCTATTTAAACTGACATCTAAGTACGTCAACATCGACAAGTTAGCAAAATGGGATTCATAAATTGTTCCTTCTAAATTGTTGTTTGACAAATTTAGAAATTTGAGGTTGCTAAGTTTCCCAATCGAGATTGGAATCTTCCCATTCAACTCGTTTGATGATAGATCTAGTACTTCTAATATTTTTAATGCCCCAAGAGATTTTGGTATTAAATTTACCAATTTGTTTGACGACATATCCAAGACTCTTAAATTGGTCATCTTGATGATGGATTCCGGAATTGAACCCTTTAGTTCATTATGATCTAAATGCAACACTTCCAAACCATATTGGGAACATTCAGATGTGTTTGTTGACATGCCAATCATTTCTTCCCCAAAATAGTTTCGCGACACCCTCAGTTGTTTCAGATGACATTGTCTCCATATTCCGACATGGTCGATATCTGTGAATTTGTTACTAGAAATGTCAAGCTTTAGAAGGTTAGGCATGACAGGTATTGTCAACCTTAGAAAGTTGTCATGAAGATCAAGGACTCTCAAGGAACTTATGTTTGTTAAAAGGGATGGAAATCTTCCTTTAATTTGATTCCTACTAAGATCCAGGTGTTGGATGTTAGAATGGATACTGAAATTAAGATTAGTGGGAGATAGACTCTCACTATGAAGCTCACATCTTGACAAATGCAGTTCTGACAAAGCAGGGTTCAAGTTTAGAAAGCTAGCAAGGTTCAGGTGAAGACCAAAATCTGAGTTTGAAACATCAAGGAATGACAGGGATGTCATATTTTGAAGAAAGGGAGGCAATGGACCTTGGAAGAAGTTCTTGCTGAGATCGAGGTATTGGATGTTAGAAAGTGTTCTACTTAGATTATGGTAAGGACCAAGACAAGCATTATTAAGGCTACAATGACTCAAACTTAACTCTATTAGTGAAGGTATCATATAAAGTACCTTGTTAATATTTTGTGCTCGTATAAGATCCACTCCACTCAAGTTAAGATGCTTGAGCAAAGAAAGACTAAAAACCCATGCTATGTCGTCAGCCCTGAGGTCTTGATTTTTAGCACTGAGATCTAGAACTTCCAACTTAGAAAGATTTCCGATGTGCGAAGGAATAATACCACTGAAGCCGGCATTAGAGAGATTGAGGTAACTCAGCCATTTTAAGGATCCAATGAACTCTGGGATTGGGCTTTTCCCAAAATCATTCCCACTCAAGTCCAAATGTTTAAGATTCCTCAGCTCTGCTAAAGAAGAGTCCAACTCATGACTAACTAAGTAGCAGTCTTGAGCAATTGGGTAGTAATCTTCATTGTGTGAGGAATCTTCATCAGCGGGGTTGGACTCTGGGAAATAATAATTATTCCAGATATTTTGTCCGGTAAGACGAAGGCCGACTACGTTTCCAGTAGCAGCATCACAGTGGACTCCCTTCCACTGACAACAATCATTCCCTACCCATGATGAAAGCATGCTAGATTCATCATAAACACTGTCTCTGAACTTGAGAAGAGCTTGTCTCTCATGATCATTGCAAAAAGACATATTTTGAGCTCCTAAACATGTATGTATGATTGCAATAAAATAGACACTTGCAAAAATGAGAGGGAAAGCCATACCTTGCATGAGCGCCATGCTTCACCCCCAACTCGTTATATAGAAAGAAAGGAATGACGAAAGGAAAGACGAAAGGAAAGATATTGGTTTATGTAATAAACAAATTGTTATAATGTTTCTTTTCGTAATCCAACCTGACCATAAAGGCAATGGAAGACTTTTGAGGTCAATCATGAGTGGCTCAACCTGATTAAGCTTAAGAAAATTAAATTTATGTTATTCATTTTTTTTATGTTTCATAACAAACTCCTCTTACAAAAAGTTCTTAACAAACTTAAAAATCAATATATTAATAATCTACATGCATGTACAAGATTTTTGATATAATTTATTTCTAACTTATATATGATTCAATTTATTTTGTAAAAAAGGTGATTGCGAGCTTTACTTGCATATATTATAGTAAGGCTATGTGTTGTGGCGCACGTTTAGCCAACCATTTATCCTATCAAAAAAAGCCAACTAGGCGCTGACGTGACACAGGCTAAAGTGTCACTTCTGCTTACTTGTGCTGTTGTGGCTCACCTTCAGCGACAGCTTTATCATGTTTTTTGTTTTTTCAATTTTTTTATTTAAGACATTGCATAAATATTAAAATAAACATTACATAAATATTATAATAACATCACACCAAAACATCACATAAATATTAAAAAAACATAAATAAATATTCGAAACGCGACTATTGTTGAAAGCGTGGTCTCATAGCTCTCCAAACCGCAACGCTCGGGTAGTTATCATTGTGCATGAGACGGTACTGGTTACGGACCTCCTCAATCGCCTCGTCTTCGTTTAAACCCGCATTGTCGTTCAACGCACTTACGAAGAACTGCTCAAATATTGTGCACTTCATGAGTAAAGATACATATTTTCCATATATCGCGTTCGTTGAACGAAAGTTGTCAGCCATTTGTTGATTGAATCTAGTCACAACCGCGCTCCAAAAAGTTTTCGTACGCTCAAGTCCTCCTTCTTCTAATGTGGTAATATAACTGTTAACCAACGCGAGTTCTTCCTCCACGTTTCAACTTCGTGCTGGGATTCGGTTTTATGGGGGCGGGATTGGGTTTGGATTTGGGTTTTTGTTTGCCATTTGGAATCAATTTGATCAAGATGATAAAATAATTTGGTTTAATGTTTGGTAGATGATAAAAGTGTGTGTTTGATAACATATATACACACACACATACACAATTTTTAAACACATGACCGTTGGCTGTTAGCCAACGGCTACTTTTTTAAAATTGTCCTTGCTAGCTCACGCAAGCTAGCTCGGTTGGGCTCGCTCGCGGCAGTGATCACTTAGTTATGTTATGAGCCTGGTGATCCACGTGGCTATGTTAGTGGCTCGCGGACCACAACACATAGTCTAATATGGTCAGAAAACCGGTGATTTCTGTTATTCTTTCTTACTCAAAAAGTTATGGTAAAAATATAGGGTTTTTTTCCTTTGAAATTCTTAGAAATTTCGTGGGAAATGTTTTAGTGAAAAAGTTATTGAATTTTTTATTTTGTTTTGGAAAAAATGCAGTTTTCTAGTGTTGACTGTTGACTAGATCTAGTCTCTTTTGTTTATCATTGTATGTTTCACTAATTAATTATTTAGTCTTCTGGAAACAACACCCTTAAGCAATGGGTCCATTTTTTTTTTCATCACTATGCAGCAATATTTCTTTTTTTAATTTTATAACCCCGAAAGATCAAGCTACAACATTCTCCCCGTTCTCCACTCCACGTAAAGATAACCAAATTGCTTTTAAATACTCTGGAAAATTAGTAAAAGTTAAGGAAAGTTGAATAGATTTTCTGTCCACAGAAAAGTTAGTGGAATGCTTGTTGGTTTTAGATATGACGAAATGGAGACGGGTAAAACACGTTAGAAACAGAATATCTATTATTTAAAATGGGTGAGGCCGGGTTCACACATTAAACCATTTTGTCCATTTTTAAACAACTTTATTTACGGGAAGTTAGGAGTGTTCAAATCGCTCTGCGCTGGTCGATCGCTCGCTGCTCGCATGAAATTTGCTCAGAAATTGGTCGCTCGATTTTGCGCTTGGTTGTAAACAAGCCGATCGGCTCGGTTCGGTTTGTAAACGAGCCAAGCATTAGCAAAGGTCTGCTCGGCTCGGTTCAGCTCGATATAATTTTTATTAGTTTATTTTATATAATTATATATAAACACATTAATTACAATTATATTTATAGTTTTATACATACCACTCTATTGAGTTTGAGTCAATATATGCACAATTATATTTATAGTTACCGGCTCAGTCAATCCAATGATAATTTAACACTAAGATTAATTGTAAAAACCCTAAGTCGTGAAAAGACATGCTTGCACAATTATAATTAATTTTTCACACCCTTCCCTTTCCAACCAAGAATTATACCATCTGAACGGTTTAGGACCGAAATTAAGATTCACCAAAGTAAGCAACAACGGCAATGATCAGATTTTCCCCTCGGCATAGCCCTCAAGCAAGCTTGAGGCTACCTTGAGAAAAAAATTGACATACTAAAATGAATTTAAAACCGCTGTCATTAACAACCATAAAAGTAAACTTATTACCCGCATCCGATACTCCTTCAGACTCATATCATCAATAAAAGTGTTGAAATTAAACGCACTCTTCGCATTAAATTTTGAGTTCTTCCTCTCTTCAGCAAATCGGACGACATTGAAATTGCCCAATAGAACCCAATAACCGACATGCTCACAAATAACCTCTGCAATTTGTTCCCAAAGACTCCTTTTTTTGAACAACACTTTGAGGCGTATATATATATATATATATATATATTCATAACATTCATAATAGAACCATCCTCAAGGACCTCAACCAAACTTCCAATAGTTAACAGGAAATTCGGTTTAGAAATACAAATCCTCTTTTTGAAAACCTTAGGATCCCATAAGTTAATCAAACCTCCCGAATGACCCGAGGCATCAACAAAGTCAGCTTCATAACAATCCGAACCCCAAACACGACCCAAAGTAACCGTATCGAAAGTCGAAAGTTGTGTTTCTTGAATAGCAACAAAAGACACCCCATTCTTATTTTTTAACCATTTAATCCAACTACACTTCCCCTTCGATCCCAATCCTTTAGCGTTAATGGATAGGAAATTGATTTATTATCTGGCTGTAAACCTTCATCCTCAATTGTTTGTTGCACCAACTCTTGATAATCATCCAATGGCACACCTAACTTACCTCCCATGTGCTCCTTCCGAATGTAACTCATGAACAACAGAAGAAAGCTTTTTAAGACAATCACGTGTATATGTTGTAACGAGACGACATTTAAGAAAAAATTGGCAGCATTTCCCCTTGACTCCCCAAGCATGCATAAAACCACAAACTCGTGGAGTAGAGGAAATACCAACCGATTCTTTTCTTAAATGTCGCTTCGTTAAAATGTATACATATCCTAAATGAGATAGAATATTCAAAAAGCAGTCCCGAACGGGGACAATCCAAAATTTATCTCTATTAGATAAATTATGAATGGGTACGACGTATATTCTAAAGGATTAACCTAAAGCGGGATATATATATATATATATATATATACACACACATATTGTCAAAGCCCGCCTAAGGCGGAAACACGAGGTGCAACTGAAATGATTTCCAAGCACAAAAGTCACACAAGCATAATTTAAGAAAACAGGAAATACCATTTAAAACATAGAAGTTTTACAAAACGTAACGTTAATTATTGAATTAGACACCATTGTTAAAAGTGTTTAGATCAAAACATCACAACAACGGATCAAAAGATGGTATCCCCCATAAAATGCTCGCACGCGACCTTCCCAAGTTCCATGCTTCATGCTAATTTCCTGAAAAACATGCATGAAAAATAAATGGGTCAACATAAAGTTGGTGAGTCCACAGGTTTTTGTATGTTGGACCTGTAATCACAAAACCGACTAAATTACTGCCTAGCTAGGGCAATAATTAATATGTGATCTGACATGAGTCCATAGCCAAACCTTGACGTGTTGTGCCTCGCCCATTGTACACTTAAGACAATGAATAAATGTGAAATACTAGCACTCTTTTGATATCTGTCATCCGGTCAGAGCGACTGACCAAGAGTGGGGGTGTCAACCCAATAGATCTATCCCGGTGTTTCATGGCTAAGTCCATAGCTAATGGTTATGGTATGATGTATCACACGAGGGCTTAATGGATCCTGAACCTTGATGTCTCATGTTCACATATGTAGTCATGTATGTAACTGAAATCTGTAAACTGTACGCATGTTTTTCCCCCGGAAAAATGTAAAAACAGTGAAAAGGGGTTCTGAAACTCACCTTATGGTATGTCTGGGAATGCACTAATGAGTCTGGGCTAGAGAGATCGACCTATGTGTCCTATGTAAAAGATACATTTTAGGTCTATGTTACTTGTACTGTTTACAAGGTGCTCTCTTGTTACGCTTATCCTTGTAACTTAATTCTTTAAGTTAAATATGTCTTTAGTGTATGTATGTGACATATTTATTTAAAAGATACAATGTTTATCTTTTAAATGTCCCACATTAGGGCTTCTAATGTAGTATTTTCCAAAATATGTACCTTATGATGGTGTGTTACAAGATTCACCATACTTATGTAAACTAGTGATCTAGACAAAAGATAGCTTTGTTTCTTGGAAAACATCACTTTTTCTTGTGAAAACATATGTTGTATACCCTTTTGATGGAGTATGTTCTCATGTGTTGTAGGTTTTACAACTTTTACCATGTGTATAGATCTACCACATTTAAGTATGCTTAACTTATTATTTTCATAATTTAGCAACTTGGTGAAAATAATAATACTTCTTGTCAAGATGTTACTTTCTCTTGAAAACACATGGATTTTGTAAACTTTATTTTAACTTGTCACATATGACTAACAACTTTCAATATTACGTCTTATGTGAATAAGTTTAGAAAACATACAATTTTCTTTATAAAGTTTTCGGCCATGTATGTATATTCACACACACACACACACACACACACATATATATATATATATATCGGCCCTTAGGGGTGTAAAACACATATATTTTCTAGTCAACATAACGTATTTAAAACATGAGTTCACCCACTTACTTGATTAAGTTACAAGAGTAATCATACTTAGTGAACATGCAACTTTGTATTTAAAAGACTATGTAAGAATAAAAACATAAGTTTAAGAAAACAATGTTATACCTCCTAGTGTCTTAAGAAAAAGAGGGAGTTAGGGGCCTTGTACAACCTTAGTTATGCTTCTTGTACCCCTAATGATCCCTTGGAAGTTAATATTTATGTGTAAAGGCTTGGGTGAGGGGTGGTTTTGTAATGGTGGTGGAGCCGTGGGGTGTGGTGGTGGTGCGGCCGAGAGGGAGAGGAGAGGGAGAGGTGAGAGTGTGTTAGTTGTTTTGGTGCACTTGTTCCTCTAATCCCTTGGTCTTATTTATAGTAATTTAGAATGGCAAGTCATGATGGTTCAAGAAAGGCAAAAGAAAGCATCTTTCTAATTATGGTTTAAGATCTTCTAAAGGTGATTTTGGTTAGATTTTGAAGAGATTATGGAGGTGATGGATGCATGCCTTCTTGGTTAGTGTGGGCCGAAAATTCTAGGGTGTTGGGAGGCCATGGATTAGTCAACTCACTTAGGATTTGATACTTCATAATCATGGTGTCTTGGGTGATTAGAAGGGTCTTAGGTTGACTTGGAAGAATCTTTAGTGGAACATGTAGGATAACAATTGTGGTAAGTCAACAATAAGCCTTTCCTAGTGTCATAAGATACCTTCCTTATTGGGGTAAAGTCTAGGAATGTGATGGAGGTGACTAAAGTTTGTCTTAGGAATCTTGGTGGAAGAATGTCTTGAAGGGACTTGTGTAAGAGTGGAAGACACAAACACTACACATATGCATATGTGTGTCGTGTATATATGTATGTATGTGTAGGGATTTATTTTTGGCAAGTCAACTAGTATGGAAGAAATACAAAGTCAAATGTTTAGCTAATTTCGGTGGAATCTAAGGTTGGATTTGATAGATCATTTAAAGTGTAAAAGTTTGATCCTTGAAAATCACCATACACCTATGTATATGTATGTGTGTGTCGTCGTATATGTATGTATGTATACATATAGTATTTTTTTTGTACATCTTATACTCATGTCTTGTATATCCCATTATTACATGTGGTATTTAAATGTTAAGGGAGGTTTTTATACAAGTTTATGTTAGCTTCCATAATATATAATTAAGTGCACCTTGTTTGTTTTTCAACTAGTTGCATTACTAGTTTCATGTGAACATTGTGTTAGAATAATTCATTGTATAAAAACATTGTTTGTTTTTGTTCTTGTTTGGATCACAATTGAAATGTTATTTACAATTGTATGGATTTCCCAAACTAGAATTTTTGGTGAGATCTCTCTATGGCTTATGAATACTATCTGTCTAGTCCTGAATTTGTTCCTAACTAGTTGCCCTAGTGCTAGCCTGTAAGCATCAAAATTGATTTATTGGAACCTTGTATGACCCAAATGTAATGAAACATGTAAAATGAAATGTCATGCATAATGTACACGTGTAGCTAATGTACGGATATGACCTGTGATTTCGACGGGTGTCACATTCTCCCCATGTTAGAGGTATTTCGTCCGCGAAATTTTCGGTGTTGGTCATCTGAACTATTGGTCTCCTGAAAGAGATGTGGGTACTTGCGTTTCATCTGGTCCTCACGCTCCCAAGTGTACTCGAGTCCGTGTTTGGAATTCCAATGTACCTTGACAAGTTTGACTTGACTGCGACGAAGTTTCTGAATCTTCCAGTCAGTTATCTCAAGTGGTTCTTCTATGAAATGAAGTTGCTTGTCAATGTGGATCTCCTCTGGAGGGTTGATCAATGACTCATCAGCAAGACACTTCTTGAGATTCGAAACGTGAAACGTGTTGTGCACTCCACTGAGCTCTTCGGGCAGCTTGAGTTTGTACGCAACTGGTCCGATTCGTGCAAGAATCTCAAATGGACCTATGTATCTGGGATTGAGTTTCCGACATTTTCCACACCTGGGTACTCCTTTCCACGGAGGTACTTTGAGCAAAACTCTGTCACCCACTTGAAACTCTAGGGGTTTACGCCTCTAATCTGCATAGCTCTTCTGCCTGTCCCTGGCAGCTTTCAGCCTGTCTCTGATCTGGAAAATCTTGTCAGTCGTCTCCTGAATGAGCTCGGGACATGTCATCTGCTTGTCCCCTACTTCTGCCCAACAAGCTGGGGATCGACAATTGCGTCCATACAACGCTTCGAAAGGTGCTGCTTTGATACTAGTGTGATAACTGTTGTTGTAAGAGAATTAGATCAACGGTAGATATGTATCCCAATTCCCTCCAAAATCAATTACACACGCTCGAAGCATATCCTCCAGTGTCTGAATGGTCCTCTTTCTTTGTCCACCTGTCTGAGGATGGTAAGCGGTACTCAAATCCAGACGGGAACCAAGGGCTTCCTGCAACGATTGCCAAAACCTTGAAGTGAAATGACTATCCCGATCGGAGATGATGGAGATAGGTACACCGTGTCTCGACACGATTTCATTGATGTATATCCTGTATAATTTCTCCGTCTTGTTTGTTTCCTTGATGGGCAAGAAATGTGCAGACTTTGTCAGACGATCGACAATCACCCAGATTGCATCATGACCACGAGGTGTCTTTGGCAATTTGGTAACGAAGTCCATGGAAATCTGTTCCCACTTCCAGACGGGAATCTCTGGTTGGTGGAGCATACCTGAAGGCTTCTGGTATTCTGTTTTGACCTTTGAACACGTTAGGCAACGTTTGACATAAGCAGCAATACAACCCTTAAGGTTAGGCCACCAATAGAATTCCTTGAGATCCTTGTACATCTTATCCGCGCCGGGGTGAATAGAGTACTTGGACTTGTGGGCTTCATCCAGAACTAAATCACGCAAACCTCTATACAATGGAACTCATATTCTATTCAAGAAATATTTTGTCCCGTCAGGTCTTGTCTCCAACTGATTGACCTGACTGTATAGAGCTTCGTGACCGATGTTACTATCCTTGACAGCTTCTTGCTGAGCCTGACGAATACGAGCAGTGAGATCGGTACGAATGGTCATGCCCAACGCACGCACGCGTAACATTTTGGCACGTTCCTTTCGGCTTAATGCGTCTGCTACGACATTTATTTTTCCTGGATGGTACTTAATCTCACAGTCATAGTCATTGAGTAGCTCAACCCATCGTCTTTGACGCATGTTCAGGTCCTTCTGGTCAAAGATATGTTGCAAGATCTTGTGGTCAGTAAAGATAGTACACTTAGTCCCATAGAGGTAGTGTCTCCAAATCTTGAGCGCGAACACTACTGCACCCAACTCCAAATCATGGGTTGTGTAGTTCCGTTCGTGCACCTTGAGTTGGCGTGAGGCATAGGCAATAACCTTATTCCTCTGCATTAGGACACAACCGAGACCTTAGTGAGATGCATCGCAATAGACCACGAAATCTTCCGTTCCTTCTGGCAATGAAAGAATTGGTGCGCTGCATAACTTGAGCTTCAAAAGCTGGAAAGCTGATTCCTGCTGATCTCCCCATTCGAATTTCTTGTCTTTTTGGGTCAAGACTGTTAGGGACTGTGCTATTTTTGAGAAATTCTCGATGAATCGTCTGTAATAGCCAGCTAACCCTAGAAATTGTCGAACTTCTGTTGGGGTTTCGGGTCTAACCCAATTTTTGATCGCATCAACTTTGGCTGGATCAACATGTATACCTTTGTCATTCACAACGTGACCAAGGAAGTGAACTTCACGAATCCAAAATTCGCATTTGGACAGTTTCGCATACAGTTTCTTGCTTTTGAGCTGATTGAGAACTTCCCTCAAATGCTGTTCATGTTCCTCTTGGGTTCGTGAATAGATCAGAATGTCGTCAATGAACACGATCACGAACTTGTCGAGGTAAGGTTTACACACCCTGTTCATCAGATCCATGAACACTGCTGGTGCGTTAGTCAAACCGAACGGCATTACTAGGAACTCAAAATGACCATACCGTGTCCTGAAGGCCGTCTTAGGAATATCCTCCTCATGGATACGCAACTGATGATATCCTGATCTCAAGTCAATCTCCGAGTAGAAACTCGAACCTTGCAATTGATCAAACAGATCATCGATCCTGGGAAGAGGATAACGGTTCTTCACGGTAAGCTTGTTTAACTCTTTGTAATCGATGCACATGCGAAATAATCCATCCTTCTTCTTGACAAGTAAGACTGGAGCTCCCCATGGCGACGAGCTTGGTCGAATGAATCCTTTGTCAAGTAGTTCTTGCAACTGGTTGGATAATTCTTGCATCTCAGAGGGAGCTAAACGGTAAGGCAAACGGGCTACGGGAGCGGCTTCGGGAACGAGATCAATACGAAACTCGACTTGCCTCGGGGGTGGCAATCCTGGCAGATCTTCGGGAAAGACTTCAGGAAATTCCCTCACGACAGGGATGTCTTCGGTTCTTCTCTGCTTCTCTGACTTCTTCTCGATCATGTGTGCCAAGAATGCAAAGTGGCCTTTCCGAAAACACTTCTGGGCTTTCATGCAAGATATGAGTCGCAACGGAGTCTTCCGGCACTCCCCTTGAATAGACAAAACTTCTCCACTTGGCAACGGAACTCGAACTATCCTCGCAAAACAGACGACTTTGGCTTGATGCTTCGACAACCAATCCATACCAACTACGACGTCGAAACTTCCTAGCTCGATCGGCAAAAGGTCGATGCTGAACTCATGATCTCCTAGTTTCAACGTACAATTCCTAACTACTTCTTCTGACTTAATTGTCTTACCATTGGCCAATTCTATCGAGTAATGGGTGTGCAACTTATTTGACTCTAATCCAATGACTTGTTTAAAGTCGGTTGACACGAAACTCAAATCGACACCGGTATCAAAAAGTACAGAAGCAGCATGGTTGTTTACGACAAACGTACCCGTGACAACGTTAGGATCCTTGAGCGCATCATCAGCACCCATGACAAATGCCCTGCCACGATCTTGACCCTTCAGCTTGGGGCAGTCCTTCCTGAAATGGTCAGTGGCTCCGCACTCAAAACAACCCGGTTTGCCATCATTGTTCACAACTGCTTTGGATCGGCACTGCACAGTGGGATGACCCATCCGCTTGCACTTCTCGCATCTGATGCTATCACAAGTCCCCACGTGATGGTACTTGCACTTGCTGCAAAATGGATGGGGCCCGTTGTATGGCTTGCGAGTTTCAGTAGCGGTGGCAGCAAAAACTTTGATGGTTTCGGGCTTCTTGTTGGAGTCACCTTCCGGACCTTTCCCCTTCCTGAAATGGGACCACTTGCGCTTATTTCCAGAACTTTCACTCTTGTCGGATTCCTTTTGGGTCAAGGAACCCATGCGAACTGCGTCATCAGTGAGATTGTGAGCGAGAGTGACAGCGTGCTGGATGGAAGCTGGACCAGCGGTGGTGACCATACTACGGATCTTAGGAGATAGTCCCCAAATGTACCTCTCCACCCGATTGTACTCAGGGGTAACCATGTGAGGAACCAAACGAGAAAGCTCATGAAATCGGGTGGTATAGGCAGCGATTTCCGCCACGTTCATGGTCAGATTCAAGAATTCGGTTTCCAGTTTCTGTAGCTCGCTTCGTGGGCAATACTTATCCATCAACATGGTTTTCAGCTCGGTCCACGAGAGATTGTAGGCAGCTTCACGACCCAAGGTCTGCACTTGTAGGTTCCACCATGTAAGCGCCTCATCTTGGAAGGTACAAGTGACATACTTGATCTTTTGGTCCTCTGAGCAACCACTGATATCAAGTACGGACTCAGTTTTCTCGATCCAACGGACGATACCAATTGCTCATTCTGAACCGCGGAAGTTCCAAGGCTTTCATGCCATGAAAGTTTTGTAGGAACACCCACGCATGGTATTCTCTACTTCTGCGGTGTCAAAACGAATGGCACATCAGTCGATGGAGTCGGCATAAGAAAAGAGAAAGACGAAGAAAGGATAGGCAAAAGCTTTACCAGACACAGGATCCTGGGTTCTGCGTCGGCCTGCTGCGCCCGAACCGCCACTGGAAACGGCGCGGTTCGCTTCATGTTGCGCGATAGCCTGTGCAATTACCCTGGCCAGATCTGCTGAGGTTGTAGGAAAAGCTTCTTCCTCAGAAGTTGTTCGGGTGGTCCTTTTGGGAGGCATGTTCTTCTAATACATAATATTAAAAGAATGAGACACATATCACTGTATAATATTGTCAACATATGCACCAAACAAGACAACCATGCAAACAACACAACATAGGAAACCAAAATATCGCACTTTTCATAGAAAGTTTAACATACTTGATATGATTTTGTTTCTGCGTACAAAATAAAATGGCATACTGCCTTACAAGTTTTTAAACTACTACTACTAGTACAATACATGATAACCTACAGGGATGGGGGTGGGAAAGCAGCAGACAAGGCTGCGACAGCTGCAGTCAACCTAGCCTCAAGATCGTCAACTCTAGCCTCAAGACCAGCGACACGCTCCTCGGCTGCGGCGCGTCCCTGATCGGCGTCGTACACACACGTACCTAACTCCGCTAGGCGATAGAGGATAGTATCAAGGGTAGCACCCGTCAGGTAGAGATCAACCTCAATGTCCCGGACTCTCCCTCGCATTACCCAATCTCAGTGTCGTGACGTCCGACAACGTCCCGCACAGAGTAGAGAGCATGACGCACGGGAGCTGGCTCAAAGCCGGTGGGTAACGGAGTGTCAGAGGGAGTCTGAGATGACTCACCGACCTCGTTGATAGAAAGGACCTCACCGTCGGTGTCCTCATCAGAGTAGGCTAGAAAACCGTCCATAGTAGGCAAGTAAGTCCTTTTACGGGCATGAGATCTCAGGTGTAGCTTCTTCTTAAGTGGCTCAGGTGCCTCTGGTGCTGGGGGCTGGGGTCTGCAGGCACTGGAGGCTCAGGGTCGACCTGGGCAGAAGCCTCGACTAGAGCAATAGGGGCCTGTGGAGGAAGTACTCATTTCCGAGGTGTGTACATCAGACGTGCACCACCCGGATACGGACGATAAGAACGAAACGATGGCACCCTAGGCTCTGGCTGCGGTGCCTCCTCTTGCTGTGCCTCTCCAGTGGGCACATCCTCCTCGTCGTCCGAAATGACAGGATCAACCTGCATGTGATCCTCCTCGACATCTGAATCGCTGGAATCGGGCTCATAACCCAGCTGAATGTCGGCGGCGGGAGGGCTGTCTGGTACAACATCCTCCTCAGAATTGGAGATGATGATAGGGTCCTCGTTGTGTGCCATGATCCTGGAAATCAATGAACACACATGTGTGTCAGTATGTAGTGTACTTAATTTATCTACTAACGTGCAAAGTATGTAACTGGCATGGAACTTGCGTAGCGCGTAGGGATACTTGTTGTGTTTTCTTTCCTTTGGAAAAACATTTCAAAAATCAAATTTTTTTTGTTTAGATTATAGTTTGACTCAAAAAGAATCTTAGTTCGCTATAACCTTGTGCTCTGATACCACTATGTCACACCCCGCCTAAGGCGGAAACGCGAGGTGCAACTGAAATGATTTCCAAGCACAAAATTCAGACGAGCATAATTTAAGAAAACAGGAAATACCATTTAAAACATACAAGTTTTACAAAACATAACGTTAATTGTTGAATTAGACACCATTGTTAAAAGTGTTTAGATCAAAACATCACAACAACGGATCAAAAGATGGTATCCCCCACAAAATGCTGGCATGCGACCTTCCCAAGTTCCATGCTTCATGCTAATTTCCTGAAAAACATGCATGAAAAATAAATGGGTCAACATAAAGTTGGTGAGTGCACAAGTTTTTGTATGTTGGACCTGTAATCCAAAAACCGACTAAATTACTGCCTAGCTAGGGCAATAATTAATATGTGATCTGACATGAGCCCATAACCAAACCTTGACGTGTTGTGCCTCGCCCATTGTACACTTAAGACAATGAATAAATGTAAAATAATAGCACTCTTTTGATATCTGTCATCCGGTCAGAGAGATTGACCAAGAGTTGGGGTGTCAACCCAATAGATCTATCCCGGTGTTTCATGGCTAAGTCCATAGCTAATGGTTATGGTATGATGTATGACACGAGGGCTTAATGGATCCTGAACCTTGATGTCTCATGTTCACATATGTAGTCATGTATGTAACTGAAAACTGTAAACTGTACGCATGTTTTTCCCCCGAAAAAATGTAAAAACAGTGAAAAGGGGCTGTGAAACTCACCTTATGGTATGTCTGGGAATGCACTAATGAGTCTGGGCTAGAGAGATCGACCTACGTGTCCTATGTAAAAGAGACATTTTAGGTCTATGTTACTTGTACTGTTTACAAGTTGCTCTCTTGTTACGCTTATCCTTGTAACTTAATTCTTTAAGTTAAATGTGTCTTTGGTGTATGTATGTGACATCTTTATTTAAAAGATACAATCTTTATCTTTTAAATGTCCCACATTAGGGCTTCTAATGTAGTATTTTCCAAAATATGTACCTTTTGATGGTGTGTTACAAGATTCACCATACTTATGTAAACTAGTGATCTTGACAAAAGATAGCTTTGTTTCTTGGAAAACATCACTTTTTCTTGTGAAAACATATGTTGTATACCCTTTTGATGGAGTATATTCTCATGTGTTGTAGTTTTTACAACTTTTACCATGTGTATAGATCTACCATATTTAAGTATGCTTAACTTATTATTTTCATAATTTAGCAACTTTGTGAAAATAATAATACTTCTTGTCAAGATGTTACTTTCTCTCGAAAACACATGGATTTTGTAAACTTTATTATAACTTGTCACATATGACAAACAACTTTCAATATTACATCTTATGTTAAGAAGTTTAGAAAACATACAATTTTCTTTATAAAGTTTTCGGCCATGTATGTATATTCACACACACACACACACACACACACATATATATATGTATATATATATCGGCCCTTAGGGGTGTAAAACACATATATTTTCTAGTCAACATAATGTATTTAAAACGTGAGTTCACCCACTTACTTGATTAAGTTACAAGAGTAATCATACTTAGTGAACAACTTTGTATTTAAAAGACTATGTAAGAATAAAAACATAAGTTTAAGAAAACAATGTTATACCTCCTAGTGTCTTAAGAAAAAGAGGGAGTTATGGGCCTTGTACAACCTTAGTTATGCTCCTTGTACCCCTAATGATCCATTGGAAGTTAATATTTATGTGTAAAGGCTTGGGTGAGGGGTGGTTTTGTAATGGTGGTGGAGCCATGGGGTGTGGTGGTGGTGGTGCGGCCGAGAGGGAGAGGAGAGGGAGAGGTGAGAGTGTGTTAGTTGTTTTGGTGCACTTGTTCCTCTAATCCCTTGGTCTTATTTATAGTAATTTAGAATGGCAAGTCATGATGGTTCAAGAATGGCAAAAGAAAGCATCTTTCTAATTATGGTTTAAGATCTTCTAAAGGTGATTTTGGTTAGATTTTGAAGAGATTAGTGATGGATGCATGCCTTCTTGGTTAGTGTGGGCCGAAAATTCTAGGGTGTTGGGAGGCCATGGATTAGTCAACTCACTTAGGATTTGATGCTTCATAATCATGGTGTCTTGGGTGATTAGAAGGGTCTTTGGTTGACTTGGAAGAATCTTTGGTGGAACATGTAGGATAACAATTGTGGTAAGTCAACAATAAGCCTTTCCTAGTGTCATAAGATACCTTCCTTATTGGTGTAAAGTCTAAGAATGTGATGGAGGTGACTAAAGTTTGTCTTAGGAATCTTGGTGGAAGAATGTCTTGAAGGGAATTGTGTAAGAGTGGAAGACACAAACACTACACACATATGCATATGTGTGTCGTGTATATATGTATGTATGTGTGGGGATTTATTTTTGGCAAGTCAACTAGTATGGAAGAAATACAAAGTCAAGTGTTTAGCTAATTTTGGTGGAATCTAAGGTTGGATTTGATAGATCATTTAAAGTGTAAAAGTTTGATCCTTGAAAATCACCATACACCTATGTATATGTATGTGTGTGTCGTCGTATATGTATGTATGTATGTATACATATAGTATTTTTTTTGTACATCTTATACTCATGTCTTGTATATCCCATTGTTACATGTGGTATTTAAATGTTAAGGGAGGTTTTTATACAAGTTTATGTTAGTTTCCATAATATATAATTATGTGCACCTTGTTTGTTTTTCAACTAGTTGCATTACTAGTTTCATGTGAACATTGTGTTAGAATAATTCCTTGTATAAAAACATTGTTTGTTTTTGTTCTTGTTTGGATCACAATTGAAATGTTATTTACAATTGTATAGATTTCCCAAACTAGGGTTTTGGTGAGATCTCTCTATGGCTTATGAATACTATCTGTCTAGTCATGAATTTGTTCCTAACTAGTGGCCCTAGTGCTAGACTGTAAGCATCGAAATTGATTTGTTGGAACCCTGTATGGCCCAAATGTAATGAAACATGTAAAATGAAATGTCATGCATAATGTACACGTGTAGCTAATGTACGGATATGACTTGTGATTTCGACGGGTGTCACACATATACATTTGTAAATATATATAAAATTAAGGTTGATTATAATCTGGTGATAAAAATTGAAAAAAATATAAATTTTAATAAAAATATAGAATTCAAACAAATAATATTATTATTACACAATAAAAAGAAACGTTAATATGATTAAATAAAAAAAAATATCGCCAACCTTTTAGGTTATTAATGGTGGTATTGAATGTTGAAGAGTAACAAGAACGAAGGCTGTTGAATTAGGATTGGGAGTTAAATGATGAACAAGTAGCTTAGGGTATTTGATTGACGTTTATAAGGGGGAAGGGGTGCTACTTTTTTTTTTGAACGGCCAACAAATTGGAATCACTCACGGAACACTGGAGTATCATCGTGCCATCAGTGTTGCCACGCGATCATATTCCACCACCAAGTCACCAATTCAGGAGGAAACTCATAATTATGAGAAAACCCCCTTTGTGAGATTCGAACCCAGGACCTTATGACCCTTAAGTCTTATCTCACCACCAAGATACCACTAGGCTATAATGCCTTGGGTGGGAAGGGGTGCTACTAGAACTTGTTTTTTCTTTCACTGATTTCAACCAATCATGCACTACCACATCACTTAACTGATTTACTTCACTGAAACATTTTTTTGGAGGCAGCACTCCACTGATTTACTTTACTAAATTCTTTATTTTTTAGTTTTTTTAAGAAACATTAACTAAACATATTATTAAACTAATAAAATAAACTTACAATGTTAAAAGTAAATTAAAAATAAACTAAATAAAAGAAAAACAATTCGGAGGCTTCCGCTTCGAGGTGCGGTAGATCAAGTCCGTCTAGATGTTCCACGAGCTCATTTCGATGTCGGAAATGCGTATCGGAGTCTGTCAACTCCGAAAGGGCTTGGTCGTTGAAGAACGGTTGGATTGGGGGATCGCGTATGTGGACCGGTGATATCGCACGCTCCTCGTCTTTAATGATCATGTTGTGCAATATCATGCACGTATAGACATGACGCTACACCTAGCAACGGTCAGCGGCCTCAAAGATCGTGCGGTAATTCCCCATTTGTAACGACCCGGATTTACCGAGTCATTACCGATTGGTTATCATGATTATATTTCTTTTAACAAACATTCATATTAACCTTATTATAAAAACCGGTTTCTTGGTACATCGAAAACAACTTCATAATTTCCCAAAACAACATAATATTTAAACATTACACTTTGAGATTTAAACATAACATCACAATGGCCGAAGCCTTTTTGATCTTCTCGAAAACACACATTAAAGCCGAAGCTTTCTTTATTTATAAACATCCTCATTTTTAATCGACAACTTCACTTAAACATTCATGATGCTCGGGTTCCATGGGTTCGTATTGATCCTGAAATGCATGTTAAAATACGTTAGTCATAGACTAGTGAGTGATGCCGAGACCGATTATAAACTTCTTTGGAAAACATATAACTCGACAATATGGTTCGGTCACAACGTGGTTTCGAATGTATATCTAGGGTAGCACTTTATCAATGCTAGATATTGGTTCCAAACCCCTTGACGGGTTAGGATAAATACATCCTTATGATATCGATTGGATCCAATCTACGTGGTTTCTATTCGATCGATTCTATTACACGAAAGATGATCATGATCCGATAACATTTTAGACATTTTAAGACAACATGCATTCACCCCGAAATACTTTAAAGACAATGTGGGGGACATGAAATCACTCGGACCGGTTCCTCTTGATTCCTATTGATGGCCGGTTGCTCGGAAAGTGCTCGGATTGCCTGTTATCACGATAATAATGATTATTCACATATAAATATACGTATTATAGCTGACCATTACAGCTTTGGCACTCGTTTTCCTAAGAGATTAGAGTCGAGCACTGATGTGTTGCAAAACACATCTAATTTCCTATGTATATTGTAGTCATTTTCTGGTCTTTTTATTAGTGTTTTTATTAGTTTTAGGCTTGTACTTGTCTATTTAATTTATTTTAGCGTTTTATTAGTTTTATTCGTTTTGTGTCAATTTTATTATGTATTTATTTATTTTATTATTTTATAGGTGTTCGTGGAGAATGAGCTCAAAACGAAAGAATTTTAATTGAGACACGAACACTTGAGAGCATGTTTTCATGGACGTTGGAGCATAAACGAGAAACTTTGGTTGAGCCAAGAACACCAGAGTCAGAAGCTTAGTATATAATAATAATAATAATAATAATAATAATAATAATAATAATAATAATAATAATAATAATAATAATAATAATAATAATAAGATTAAAAAAAAAAGTTGCTTGGGCCGTAGCCCAAGCCAAACTAACAATCCAATTCATAATAATAATACAAGTCGGTGAATGAAATTTGGATAGATAGATATATGTTGAATTTTGACGGCAGCAATTAATAGGAGGGATTATTATTA
The DNA here is from genome assembly GCA_032199755.1 of Ambrosia artemisiifolia. Taxonomy (NCBI): domain Eukaryota; kingdom Viridiplantae; phylum Streptophyta; class Magnoliopsida; order Asterales; family Asteraceae; genus Ambrosia; species Ambrosia artemisiifolia. Next base: position 36,751,108 of record CM063522.1, read on the forward strand.
TTCTACTTCGACCACAAAAAAATAAATAAATTCGAACAGCCAAACATTGGATCAAGAGAAGAAGCTGTGAGCGACCAGAAGCTTTAGAGGGGAGAAGGTCCCGAGCACGTTAAAGATTAATATTCAAGGAGCCTCGGGTTTGCTTTAGTTTTCGTTTATATTTTTATTAGACATGATTAAACCTATTTTTATTTATTTTGTGAAGATGTTTCTAAATATTATAGGCTAAAACTTTTATTGGTGACTTGGGATGATGAACTAGATTGTGGTTTTTAATTAAAGACTTATGTTTTCTGTTTTGGATGTGTTGGGTTACATGATTTAATTTTTATGTTTGATTTTGAATATTTATGTACTGGCGCTTTTTGATTTGATTACTTGTTTGTTGGTTTTGATGTTCTAGGCATATAGAAATATCCCCTAGATCTAGAAATCATTCTAGTTTGATTAACTTTTGTTGTCGAGCTAGTTCTTGCAGTTAGGAATAGCGCAAGTTTAACAGGTTTTTAAAATCAATTAGCTAAAGTGTGCAATCCCTTCCCGAAGGTTAGGAATATAATTCGGGATTGCTAGGTTGACTAACTAGGCATTGTTTGGTAGTTTGGTTATCGCTGGGGCGAGACCGGTTACTTATTCGTGTTTAGAGTTTTCCTAGGATTTCATTTGTATTAGTTAAGTCTGCTTCGCAGTTTGGGAGTTTTCGATCCAAGAGTGGTTGATTAAAGGATTACTGTGGGATTTGGTTTCGCTGGGGCGATCCACTTTCATTTTAGCATCTCAATACTTGTCCCGCCTTGAGTCTAGTCGACTATCCTTGACAGGAGGTTTATTAGGTGAGAACAGGGTCTCCAATCGGATTAAATAAGTCAGCTTTTATAACCAGAGTCTAGGGATTCTACCCAGGTTACCAGTTTTCTCCTCATTAAAGTTCCAACCCAGTTCGTCAGCTTTCGTTTATTTCCAGTTTCTTAGTTAATTAGTAATTTAGTTTTAATTTGTTTTAATTAATTTTAATTAATTTATTTTAATTTCAGTTTAAACCCCCCAATTAATAAATCAATTTAATAATAATAATAATATTTTATTAGGTAATTCATTAGGAGTAATTTCAAAAGTGTTAGATAAAGTCCTTAGGTTCGATACCTGGTCTTGCCTACTTGCTACTTGCGATCGGTACACTTGCCAATAGTGTGTGGTTTTAGAAGAGTCTAGGATTTAACTTGATTAATTTATTTATATACTTATTTGCACACATCAAGTTTTTGGCGCCGTTGCGGGGACTTTTAATTGGCACTTTCTGATTTTACTTGTTTTGTTTTGCTTGTTTACTGCTTACTGGATTTACCTTCGATTATCTGTGCTACTTGTACTTTTAGTCTTAGGTTATTTACTATCCATTAGTAACTCCAGCGTGGTTTGCACTTTAATTGTTTGCCACATACTTGTTCACAGGGATCATCACAACTCACCAATCTTAAACCACCTACTCACTTTCCACTCACCCCCACTCCACTTCCTACCTTCGATATGGCTGATGCGAACATCAGATGTACTGTGCACTCTCGTGCTACTGAGGGCTATACTGGGATTCGTTCTCCCATCACTCGTCTTACCATTGCTGATGCCAGCAATTGGCAAATCCCATCCCATGTCATGACCACTATCATTAATGTCACTCAATTCCATGGTCTTGATGAAGAGGATGCTCATGGACATCTGTCCCGATTTGTGCGTATCTGTGACACTTTCAATCTTCCCCACATCACTAAAGAAGCCATTTATCTGTGTCTGTTCCCATTTACTTTGTCTGGTCGTGCCGCCACTTGGTATGACACCCTGCCTAATAGTTCCATTGCTACTTGGGAGGACATGCTAGGAAAATTCTTAAGAAAATATCACCCAGCTTCCAAGGATTCCCGCATTAGGGAGCAGATTCACTCTTTCCGTATGGATCCTGATGAGCCATACTACATGGCTTGGGAGCGTTTCCAGACCCTACTGAGCCGATGCCCTCAGCATGGCCTTTCTGACTGGGCCCTTGTGGAGAAATTCTACAATGGCCTCACTATTGAGACTCGAGTTCGTTTTAATACAGCTGCACAGGGTAATTTCATGGAAAAAATGGATTTGATGCAGCTAATGAGTTGTTTGAGAGTTTTGCCTATTCTGAGAGACCACCAAGGCCTACTATTGGGAATTCCATTCCCATGACTAGTAACACCTCTCCTACTACCCGAGGTGTTTATCAGATTGCATCTGATACTGGTCTGGCTGCGGTGATTGAGAATTTAACTAGGCAAGTGAGAGATCTTCAGATGAGGTTAGATAGGTGTGAAATGTGTAGAGGGGGTCACAACACGTCTGAGTGTCCAGTTCAAAGTCGGGAACAGGTAGATTCTCTTAATTTCGGGTGGCTTGAACCACCCTATCAAAACTATAGCCCTAATTCAAACTACAATTGGAGATATCAAAACTCCAACTGGCAAGGTGGTAACTCTTCTAGATACCAACCTCGCCAGAATCTGTTCCAAGCTCCCAACTCTGGGGGTTCCACTAGTCATACTGAGTCTGACCTTACTACCATTCTACAGATGCAGTCCCAGATGCTTAGCAACATTCAGTCAAAACTTGCTGAGCAGGACATTTTCAGGAAAGGTCAACAAGCTGCTTTCCAAAATCTAGAGGCCAAAGTAGGAGATTTAGCTAATCAGGTTAGTCAAGGACCTCAGGGAGCCCCTCCTAGTAACAATGTTCCTAATCCTAACTCAAGTACTTCTACATTTAGACATGCTCAAGTTAAGGCAGTGACTACTAGGAGTGGGTGGACTGTCGTTGGTCCATCACCAGGAGAAGATGAAGAACCGGTTGATGAGGAAATTGAGTTAGAGCCACCATCTGCTAAAGTGCAACCTAGGCTAGTCTCAGAGAGTATAACACAGCCTAGTGAGTCGAGTGAGAAGAAGAGAGAAGAGAATCCAGTTCATGTCTATAAGCCTAAGCCACCATTCCCTGGTCGTCTAGTGCGTGCTGATGATTCTGAGCTGTATGCTAAGTTTGTGGACATGCTGAAGAAACTCCACGTTAACCTCCCATTCATAGAGGCTCTTTCCAAAATGCCCAAATATGCCAAGTTTCTTAAAGATCTTCTGACTAATAAAAAGAAACTTGAGGAGCTCTCCACCGTTACTCTTTCTGAGGAGTGCTCTGCTGTCGTGCAGAATACGCTTCCTCAGAAAATGACCGATCCAGGAAGTTTCACCATTCCCTGTTTGATCGGCCACCTCACTCCAGAAATGCGCTAGCCGACCTAGGTGCTAGCATAAACCTGATGCCCTACTCCCTATTCTTAAAGCTTAATCTTGGGGAGTTGAAAGCAACTAGGATGTGCATTCAGCTAGCTGACAAATCTGTGAAAATTCCTAGGGGCATATTGGAGAACTTGTTAGTGAAGGTGGACAAATTTGTGTTCCCAGTCGACTTTGTGGTGCTAGACATGAAAGAGGACGACACCGTGCCGCTCATTTTGGGTCGACCTTTCTTGGCCACATCGAGAGCACTAGTCGACATGGGTGAAGGAAAACTGAGGCTATGGGTAGGTGATGAAGAGATTGTGTTTGGAGTTCGGCAGAATACATATGAGGAGCCAAAAGAGGAGGTTAAATCTATTAATGTGCACCTAGACTATGAACGAGAGAAAATTAGAACAAAAGAGGTGCGAGATCCGCGAAAACGGCCACAGTACGGTGTTGGTATGGAGGCGGCTTTTGTTTGGTGGACTAGATGGGGCGACGTTCAAAGTAGAAGAGAGGTGATGGATCATACTGCTAGGAATTTAGCTTATCAGGTTGCCAAGGATTGCAAACGGGAGCCACCAGATATATTTTGAGGAGAATAGTGCATACTTGGGAATTAGCCAAAGTTGTAGAGTTTGTAGTTATTTTGTTTATTAATTTTAGTTTGTGTCTTTGTTTGAGTCTAAGTGTGGGGATGGTCTGCATTCTTTTCATAGTGGGATCTTCTCGTCCGTACTCAATCTCCATTCGGGCGAGGCGACCCTTTAAAAGTCACTTTTATAAACAGTCATCCCAACACAGTTGTGTTTTTTCCATTTTTACTTTTTGTCTTTTTAGTGTTTGTTTTGCAGGTTATTGATGCAACCGCGAATGAAATGCTATACGGTTGCTTTACACTTGGATGGGACAGCTCAGGATACGTTTTGCAAGGATTACACTACAATGTTACCAGGGGAGTCTGTTCCACTTTACTTGTCATATATTTTTTTACTCTGCTTTATTTTTAGTTCCTTGTCGCTACACATTAAGGACAATGTGCAATTTTAAGTGTGGGGATTGGAACTGCGTTTTAGTATAGTTTGAGTCTTTATTTCAAAAAAAACTGAAAAAAAAAAAAAACTGAAAAAAAAAACTAAAAAAAATGTCCCTGATTTTGTATGCCTTTAAATGGAAAATGATAGGTAAAATTAGGATTTTTGGTTTTTCCAATACTATATGTATGGGATAAAAATAATAAGGTAGAGAGCATGTTGCTTGTGATGTGTTGGTAGGCCCAGCTGACTGTGACAGTTTCCCGAGTAGTGTTAGAATATATAAAATAATAATATAATCATGAAATCTTGTGGGTTCTCGTCTTAGGTTGATTGACAAAGTTTGAAACCGTTGATAGTATAAGAGGTACCACTATAAGTAAATGCCTATAAGTATTTTGAATCAAATGTCACACTTGATCCTTTTATGAGAATAAATCCGGTGAAAAGTGGCGCCCGAAAAAAAAAGATCCACGTATCCATCAATTGAGCTAGATAAAAAAAAAGAAGAAAAAAAAATACCGAAGCTCATGCTGTCGCTTTTGGGGATGGTGACTCTGATTGAGACAACCTCTGGGTTAGGTATAAAAAAATGTCTAAGCTCATAAACTTCATCCATCTTCCATCATATTTGATTCTCAATGCATAAGGGTATTTATATAAAGTGGTAGATAATAATCTTTGCCTCATAAGCTTGATTCGAGATTAGGATGGAGTCGAGACGCTTGAGTGTGAGACCCTTAGATGATTGAATAAAATTGAACTTAATTGATTAAACACAAAATGGGGCTTGATCAGTCGGTGGTTGGGTTTATGTGGATCACAATACCAGCAGTTGCATTTAGTATGTTGTTCCGCCTTGTTAAGAAAAAGTATCGAAATAATTTGGAAACCGAATATCTTAATTATGATTCCATTGTATGCTTTTTCAGGGACGAAAAAGAGTTAAGTGTGGGGATGTTTGATGTGTTGCAAAACACATCTAATTTCCTATGTATATTGTAGTCATTTTCTGGTCTTTTTATTAGTGTTTTTATTAGTTTTAGGCTTGTACTTGTCTATTTAATTTATTTTAGCGTTTTATTAGTTTTTATTCGTTTCGTGTCAATTTTATTATGTATTTATTTATTTTATTATTTTATAGGTGTTCGTGTAAAATGAGCTCAAAACGAAAGAATTTTAATTGAGACACGAACACTTGAGAGCATGTTTTCATGGACGTTGGAGCATAAACGAGAAACTTTGGTCGAGCCAAGAACACCAGAGTCAGAAGCTTAGTATATAATAATAATAATAATAATAATAATAATAATAATAATAATATTAAAAAAAAAAGTTGCTTGGGCCGTAGCCCAAGCCAAACTAACAATCCAATTCATAATAATAATAATATAAGTCGGTGAATGAAATTTGGATAGATAGATATATGTTGAATTTTGACGGCAGCAATTAATAGGAGGGATTATTATTATTCTACTTCGACCACAAAAAAATAAATAAATTCGAACAGCCAAACATTGGATCAAGAGAAGAAGCTGTGAGCGACCAGAAGCTTTAGAGGGGAGAAGGTCCCGAGCACGTTAAAGATTAATATTCAAGGAGCCTCGGGTTTGCTTTAGTTTTCGTTTATATTTTTATTAGACATGATTAAACCTATTTTTATTTATTTTGTGAAGATGTTTCTAAATATTATAGGCTAAAACTTTTATTGGTGACTTGGGATGATGAACTAGATTGTGGTTTTTAATTAAAGACTTATGTTTTCTGTTTTGGATGTGTTGGGTTACATGATTTAATTTTTATGTTTGATTTTGAATATTTGTGTACTGGCGCTTTTTGATTTGATTACTTGTTTGTTGGTTTTGATGTTCTAGGCATATAGAAATATCCCCTAGATCTAGAAATCATTCTAGTTTGATTAACTTTTGTTGTCGAGCTAGTTCTTGCAGTTAGGAATAGCGCAAGTTTAACAGGTTTTTAAAATCAATTAGCTAAAGTGTGCAATCCCTTCCCGAAGGTTAGGAATATAATTCGGGATTGCTAGGTTGACTAACTAGGCATTGTTTGGTAGTTTGGTTATCGCTGGGGCGAGACCGGTTACTTATTCGTGTTTAGAGTTTTCCTAGGATTTCATTTGTATTAGTTAAGTCTGCTTCGCAGTTTGGGAGTTTTCGATCCAAGAGTGGTTGATTAAAGGATTACTGTGGGATTTGGTTTCGCTGGGGCGATCCACTTTCATTTTAGCATCTCAATACTTGTCCCGCCTTGAGTCTAGTCGACTATCCTTGACATGAGGTTTATTAGGTGAGAACAGGGTCTCCAATCGGATTAAATAAGTCAGCTTTTATAACCAGAGTCTAGGGATTCTACCCAGGTTACCAGTTTTCTCCTCATTAAAGTTCCAACCCAGTTCGTCAGCTTTCGTTTATTTCCAGTTTCTTAGTTAATTAGTAATTTAGTTTTAATTAATTTATTTTAATTTCAGTTTAAACCCCCCAATTAATAAATCAATTTAATAATAATAATAATATTTTATTAGGTAATTCATTAGGAGTAATTTCAAAAGTGTTAGATAAAGTCCTTAGGTTCGATACCTGGTCTTGCCTACTTGCTACTTGCGATCGGTACACTTGCCGATAGTGTGTGGTTTTAGAAGAGTCTAGGATTTAACTTGATTAATTTATTTATATACTTATTTGCACACATCAAGCACCTACCCGGATTGATAATATCTTCACTAATAATGATCGGCCGGTTATACACCTTGGCCGATAGGTTCTTAGGCTATTATTATTATGTGTTCTCAATTGAGAGTGGTGATATGATATTGGTTTTAGGTAGAATATGAAGGGCCGATTGTTTTAAAGAAAATGATGATGGTTTATAGTGAATCACAATGCATGCATGTTATGATATCCTAGTACTAGATGATATAGGTGGAAGTATATTAAGTGTCGAGTGTTAAGGTGGAGTTAATGGGTGGAAGGTTGAATTGGCGGCACCATTGATTCAAGGAAGATGGGCCGAGTAGTTTAAAGGATCATTGGTATTGGATAGTTATTTGAGGTGGGTTTCCATAATATTAATGTAGATGTTAGGCCCAATAGATAGTGGGGTTATATGTGCCGAGAGGTATAGGGTTTATGTTCAAGGGATTAGGTGATTAATTGGGCCGGAATAGGGTTCTAGGTTGTTGGGCTTGATCGGGTTGGGTTTATATTATTATTTGGTCCTTATATAGTGGGCCGAACCTCATAGAATTTGGGCTTGGGTTATAAATCATATTTGTTAATCGGATTTGGCTCAAGTAATTATTATTGGGCCTAACTAACTATTATTAAGTTTATTGGGCCTTGGTCTGTTATCCGGGTCAGGTTATTGGGCAACACCCTTGGGTGGCTCAATACTATTCTATTAATAGTTTATTAACTTCTATTGTCGGTTATTATAATGGTGAGGTTGTTACACCATTTCCCCTTTAATGCTCCGAACGCTCGCTCAACATCCTTCCTTGCCGATTCTTACGCCTTAACGAGTTTCTTTTCCCTAGGATCGGTCGGATGTCGAAATTCTTTCACAAACGTTGACCAAGTTGGGTAGATGCCATTGGTAAGATAATATCCACGTTTATATAAGTGGCCATTTAAAGTAAATGGACACTGCGGCGCCATTCCGTTTCGTTGGGTAAGAAAAACTGGGGATTGTTAGAGAACATTTATATCGTAGTGAACCGGGGGGGGGGGGGGGGGACCAAAAATCCATGCCAAAACCACATATCTTGTGAAGCAACCGCTTCTAGCATGATCGTAGGGTATTGGTGATCGCCTTGCATATATTGTCCTCGTAATTCCCTAGGACATGCTCGCCATACTAAATGCGTGCAATCAATGCTAGCGATCATACCGGGAAGGTAATGTCTTTCTTCGTGTGCTTCGTACAAACATGCAATGTCGTTACTTGTTGGTCTTCGTAAAAACTCAGCACCGTATAACTTAATGACGGCATTGCAAAAAAATTGTAAACATTCGCGTGACGTCCTCTCAGACATACATAAATACTCATCGTATTCGTCTGGAGGATTACCAGTTGCGAGTTGTTTAACCGCTGAAGATACTTTTTGTATGGACGTAAAACTCTTTCTAAATCGACCGTCCACGCTCTTTCTGAACCATTCGAAGTTTGCTTCAACATCTTCTACAATTTTTAGAAATAAACGTCTCGACATGCGATACCTTAGTTCAAACTATGCCTCGGTGTATTTTGGTATGTCGGCAAAATAGTCATCTATTAACCGAGTATGGCCTCTTTCGCGATCACGTGGCACGTATCTTTTTTTAGATGTAGCCGTGTCTTCCTCTGCAGCTCGTTTGCCAAGGTTCATGAGAAACTTAATGCTGCTATCACTTGATTGTAAAATCGGGTGCACTTCGAGCGGGGGAATGATAACTTCATCATCTTCGCCGTCAATGTCACTCATTTTTTTAAAGTATGGAGATAATTTCTATTGATACTAAACCATGGGATTGTATTTCTAGTAATAGGCATATGATAAAACGGTCACAAAATATGACCGTTTCAAAACACAAATTAAATTCAATGGTCAAAAATGCAATTAAAAATAATAAAAATTCGACCGTTACATTTAATATTACAATTACCAACCCGTTAGATAGAACACGAAAATGGTTCACGGGACCCCTACCACTACTGATGGCGGCGGTGTTACCGTGTTGGTAGTGGGGTACTCGTGACTGTTGGCACCCTATCTCCCTAAGTTGCGGTTGTGTCATAAGTCGCGGGCGTCTTCAAAATTTCGTTCAAACTTCAACCGTGTCTTCTTACTCCAAACTACCGCGACTAATGCACAGATTTGTACTAGTGGTGCCCATCCCGCCTTATATAATTACGGAAAAAGGTTGGTGCTTGATACATGTTTATTTTTAATTGCAGGTTATTAACCTCTAATCAAGCACAATACAGTGTTAAAGCTCACATCAAGATCTTTTTTGTTTTTATAAAAAGGGTTTTTCTTATATATTAAATTGAACATGGTTTTTGTACATGAGCTGCGTATTGATGGGTAAAGTTGCTTCAGATAAGTGTCCCAAATGAGTATTCAATGAACCTTCAATAAAACTGATGTTTTGGTTTACAGGTTAGGGTTCTTTTTTAGGCTCTTTCTTTAACCTGCATAAATTAAATGACCAATGGAAAAAAAATATTATTTTAACAATAGAGATAGTATAAATGTAAAGTTTATACTGCTGCTTTATGGTCTATGTTCTTGTGTTGTGTACATCGCTATAAGAAAGAATAAATGTTGAGTCTTTATTATTTGCAGAATAATGTTAAAAATACAACTTTAATCACTTTAGTAAGTTCCTATAAGCTCAATATGTTTCGACAAAATGCATTCTCGATCAACCAACCCAACCCAACCCAACCCAACCCAACCCAACTCGCCCCAACAAAGTCCACACATAATGCTATTTACCAAGTGACCCGTTTTGACTTGAACCCACTTTAAACCAATACCTCGCCTGCCTAGCACAGCCATTTGTATACCTCTACATTGTTTACGCCTGTTGTCTATATTTAACACGAGTAAAATTGTGAGTTGGCAGACAATCTGCTAACCTTTTGATGCCTTTGTAGTTGAGGAACAAGTTAAAGTGAGGATGATAAAGTTATTTCAGTTGCCCAATGCAAATTTAAGGTGTCTTATTTTTCATTAGGCTCTCATTAATAGCATAATCCAACCTCTCATCTACAGAAGTATAGGAGCAGATATACTTGTAATATACTGAAGGGATAGGGAGCCTAATCCAAGCGGAGGAGGCGTCCCTATCCCCAAAAGATAGAACCCTCGCGCCAGATGGCGGCGCAAGGATCTATTAGCGCGCTGCTTGCAAGGTGTGCAAGGAAGCGCGCAAAGATAACAACTGATAAGCAAGAGCAACACCTGATAAGCGCGTGCAACCACGCGCGGAATCTTCCCCCATCACCTTTTGTACGAGGTACAGAAGACAACAAAAGGAAGATTCACAAGGATCTCTGGCAGTGTACGCGCCAGTGACCAAGCGACAGGTGGCAGGAGTGGTCCAACAACTACTGACAAGGACGGCAGCATGGCTGTAGCCATGCTTCCACCATACCGTCGTCTACAGTGACAGCAGACATCCCCTGCTGATGTCAGAAGCATGGTCAACGACTGTAGCAAGGACAGGGGCGCCGACTACCAATCGCAGCCTGCCACGTGTCCACCTCGAGCAGCAGCCATGCTGCAACATGACGTCATCAACAGTAACACTGCTTTCCCGCCATTTCCATGGAAGGGCTCGGACTTGGGCCTTGACCAGGCCCAACGAAGAATTGTTTCTCATGGGCTCCTCGGCTGAGCCCATGAGTTCTCCTATAAATAAAGGAAGACGTCTCCTTGCCAAAGCATCCAGAAATTCTCATTGTAACCTAGCATATTCTCTCTTGTAATTCTTCACACTCACATATTAATAACAATCCGGCTAGTTACAGTGGACGTAGGTCATTCTTAGACCGAACCACTTACATCTCGTGTTCTTATTTACATTGTATCACACACACTCACACTCACAATTCTCACCGGGGTTTAACCAAACGGTTTGGGTAAAGGATTAATCTTGACGAACGTAAGTATTAACCCCACGAAGATTAGTCTTAATCTCCGTGATACTTATTGTTTCTTCATTGGCGCCATCCAACGGTTAGAACTGCTCTTTTACTCATCTTTTAAACCCACCCATGGCTGAACCCAACCCTAGTACTGCTGTCATAAACCGCTCCGGAGAGGGTAACACCCAACTCCCGGAGAACCAGACAACACCACACACTGTCGTCAAACAATCCACCTCAAGGCTCGAAAAGCCACCTGTTGAGGTTCGGGACGTAGACTCTGACGACGATAGCAGTGCCAGCTCCGAGGAGGACCTCGACCAGTGGCTCCTCCGTCAGAATACCAAAAATGCTGCAATTTACCAACGTAAACTCTTGCAGCAAGCCAAGAAAAAGAGCAAGGCCCTCACTTATGATACTCCACCAAAAAAGGGGTATAAAAATAAAGACTCAACGGTCCAGGGCGCTGGTCGTAGCGGGGTATAAAAATAAAGACTCAACGGGCTACGCGAAGTCCCGGGACGAGCCTGGCGGTTACGAGTCATCCAGTAGCGATTCTGGCTACAAAGGAAAGAAACACGATCATCGCTCGCGCCACAACGACGAGGATGATGACCTGGTTAGACCATTCAGGCCAAAGGCCTTCGCTGAAAAATCAAAATTCGTCGCTCGCATAGCGACAGCTAAAATACCAAGGAAAGCTAAGCTTCCTAGCAGCATCGGTAGATACGATGGCCAGCGTGATCCCGACGACCACGTGCATGACTTCGAGTGCGCGGGCATGTCAGTGGACTGGCCTGTCCAAGTTTGGTGCCATTTATTTGCCCAAACCTTGACAGGCGCAGCAAGAGTCTGGTTTGATAACCTCCCCGCGGGGAGCGTAAAGGATTTCGATGACCTTACCGACAAGTTCGGTAGTCACTTCTCGCACTTGCGCAAGCATAAAAAAGACAAGGCGCACATTTTGTTGTGCCGCCGCAACGACCATGAGTCCATTGAGGACTTCATCGTTCGGTTTAACAAGGAAGCCTTGCAAATAGGCTGCGGGGAGGAGCTCACACGGGCAGCGTTCATACATAATGTGCGCAGCCCGGAGCTAATGAAGTGCCTCACGGGCAAGGATGGCATTCCGGAGTCTTGGGACGAGCTCGTCCACTCCGCCAAAATATATGCCTCCTCGGAGAAATCTTTCAACCAGACGCATGGTTTCCAACCGCAACACCATAATAATAATAAAAATAAAAACAAATCGGTCTGGAGCCGCATCTCGGGCACCACTGACGAGGGGAAATACTCCCCCGCCGGAGATGCCCGCCAGATCATCAGCCCCAAACAGACGCGGGACCAACGTGGTCACTCCAAGAAAAACCACGATTGGACACCGCTAACAAAGACGCCATCTCAGGTTCTGAAAACCGAACAGGTTACGTTAAAGGAGCCCAATCCTTTGGGCAAACGAAGAAACATAGACCGAAGCAAGTTCTGTGAGTATCACAATGACTTCGGTCACCTCACGGACAACTGTTATACCCTGAAGATGGAGATTGAAGCCGCGCTGAAGTCAGGTCAGCTCGGTCATTTGGTAAAAATGTCCACCGCACCGGTAAGGGTCAAGCAGGTGAAGAGAATCAAGCGGAAGGATCACGAAAGAAAATTCGTGACCTCAACACTCATGCCGCCACACTGATTCCCCGTCACCATTGCAACATGACAAAGAAGGGCAAAAGCACGCATCATGGAAAACGCGCCCGGGCACAACCACTTAACGATTCATGTAAAGAGGCCGATGTCCTCATGCCCAAAGTCAGAGGTGGCGCTTCCTGCACCGCTCCTCTTGTCATTACCGCTGTCTTCGGACATTACCGCACGCGGTATATGTTTTTAGACGGTGGTAGCAGCACAGACATCATGTATGAGCAATGTTTTCAACAGCTAGACGCGGAAGACAAAGCAAAGCTCGTACCAGTCAATGAGCCAATTTCCGGCTTCATTCATGAAACCATCATGCCGTGGGGCATGCTCTCCCTGCCAGTGACATGGTCAGATGGCACCCATGAGCGCACAGAGATATGCGACTTCAGGGTCTTGCCAGCTACCTCCAATCATGACATACTCTTGGGACGGGAAGGCATCGCGCGCTTCAACGCCAATGCTTCAACGGCGCACGCGATGGTCGGGTTCCCAACCAAAACAGGCATCGCCTTCATCAGAGGCAACAAAGATTGTCACACTACAGAAACCGCCAAACCCCCGAAAATGGTCAAGACCGACACCCGCACTGAGCCGGAAAAATGGGTTATTAACCCTAAATTTCCGGAGCAAACGGTGGTCATTGGCCATGAAATCTCCAATACCATACGGAATCACCTGAAGCAGCTTCTAATCAGCAACATCGATGTATTCGCGTGGCAACCAGCTGACATGGTTGGCGTCCCACGCGAAATAGAGGAACATAGACTCAACGTCTACCGCTCGGTGGAACCAATAGTGCAAAAGAAGCGCAGCATGGGCCTGGAGAAAACAAAGGCCATGAACGAACAAGTCACCGAGCTGCTCAATGCGGGTATCCTTCGCCCCATCAGATACCAAACATGGGTGGCTAACCCTGTCATGGTAGCCAAAGCCAACGGAGGGTGGCGCATGTGTGTTGATTACAAGGATATCAACAAGGCATGTCCAAAGGACTGCTATCCTTTACCAGAAATCGATCTAAAGGTGGATTCTCTAGCCCCTTACCGGTTCAAATGTTTCTTGGACGCGTATAAGGGGTACCACCAAAAGCTCATGCGTCGATTCGACTCATGCACGGTCGAGCATATCCGGCGTAGCGAAAACAAGCCCGCCGATGCGCTGAGCAAAATGGCATCAACGGTCTTCGAACACATGGCCAAAGAAGTCCGAATCGAGGTCCTGGACAAACCATCTGTTCCGCCGCGACAAGTCAATGTCATCCAAACAGGCAACGCGTCCTGGATGACCCCAATCAAGGCCTATTTATCTTCCGGCACCCTGCCTGACGACAAGTCAGAGGCCCGGAAGATCAAACACAAGGCCCTACAGTACCAACTTATAGACGGTACTTTGTATCGCCGCTCCTACCTAGGGCCACTGCTGCGCTGCGTAGACTCTGCGGACGCTTCCTTCCTCCTAAGAGACATACATGAAGGAACATGCGGGTTGCACGCAGGCCCAAGAATGGTGGTAGCGAAGTTAATGAACGCAGGGTATTATTGGCCGGGCATGCACGTGGACGCGGTCAACGAGTTGCGTAAATGCGACAGTTGCCAGCGCCACGCTCCGAACACCTTGCGCCCCAAGAACAACCTGGTGCCGGTCACAGCGGCTTGGCCGTTTCAAAAGTGGGCTATCGATCTGGTAGGTCCATTCCCAACGGCTCCAGGAAATGTGAAATTCCTAATCGTCGCCATCGACTACTTCACCAAATGGGTTGAGGCGAAACCTCTAGCCAAGATCGATGGCGCACATGTCAAGAAATTCATCTGGGAGTTCATCATTTGCCGATTTGGCCTACCATTGCAACTGGTAAGCGACAACGGCACACAATTTGAGGACCAATCCTTACAAGAATGGTTGACTCAAATGGGTGTCCAACAAATTTTTACATCTGTTGTGCATCCACAAGGCAACGGTCAGGTAGAAAGAGCCAATCGCACAATAGTGGAAGGTATTAAGGCACGACTCGGAACCAAAAGAACCGGGTGGGTAGATGAAGTTCCCCATGTTCTATGGGCCTACCGCACCCTCACAAAAACCAGCAATGGCGAAACGCCATTTAGTCTAACATATGGTACCGAAGCGGTCATTCCCGCCGAAATTGGATGCCCTTCCGCAAGGGTGCTCATGGCTAACACAAGAGACAACGACAGAGAACTCCGCTTGAACCTTGATCTACTAGATGAACGCCGCGACCTTGCTGCAATCAAAGAGGCAAAATACAAAACGCAGCTAGAACGCTACTACAACAAGCGCGTCAAAGCATCCGCTTTCAAGATCGGCGACTACGTTTTCCGGAACAATGAGGCTTCCAACGCCGAAAAGCCTGGAAAACTAGCTCCTACATGGGAAGGTCCATACATAATACAAGAAGTACTTGGCAAAGGCGCATACGCGCTAGAAAGACTCGATGGAACACCTATCCCGCGATCTTGGAACGGCGCGCAACTACGCCGCTGTTATTTGTAAAATATTTGTAAAACGGCTACACATGCCGCACTTATCAATGAAAATGGTTTCCTATCTCTGTTCTTCTACTTGTTTTTTCCGCGCCAGGGTCTTCAAGACTTAAGTAAAACTACTGTCGGACCAAGACTGCGCACTGTTGACACGACAAAAGTCTTCAAGACGCGTCTCGCGCACGTCGGACTTATAAAAATCGCGCAACAACGCCGCACACTATGGTCTTCAAGACAAGTTTACTTGCCGGACTCAACGACGCGCGACACTCGTATAGTTGAAAACCTTGTCTTCTAAACTTGTCAAATACAAGTTGGACAAAGGGTAAACACTGTACGAGCGCGCAGTCAAGGGTCTTCTAGGCAAGGCACTAACGCGCTTAACTCGGACCTCATGGCACAAGTCGCGCCCCGCTATAGTCTTCAAGGCAAATACTTACACGCCGGACTATCTAGCGCGGCGCGCGCCCTAACTTCTACTTATAAATCGGGTGACGACTTGGTTTAATAAGCTAAGGAGTTAGAGCGAGAAACACAAGATACAAAGAAACCAAGAAATTTTCATTAATAAAAAAGGGACTTAAAAACCCTTGCTATTTACAAATATTTACAAGGAAAAACAAAAAGAAGCGCCTAAGCATTCTATACATTAGAAGTGCCCTCGCCAGCAGCATTCTGGCGCTCTTCCTCTAGGCGCTTCCGCTCGGCTTCACGCGCAAGCTCATCGGATTTGTCCATGAAGTACTTAAGGGCAGCAAGAGGATCGGTATTCTTGTTACAGTCAGCGATCACTCGAAGAATGGGGAAGTCAACTTTTTCAAACTTGACAAGCTCCGCCTCATATTCTTCCTTCAGTGGCTTCCCGTAATGCTCCGCATCCTCAATCCGCCCGTTATTTTGAGCGGCCAAGAACCCATCCTCATAGCCTTCACTATACCCATAGGCTTGGGCAGTAGCGGCTATGGCGGCGACCTGGTCGCCCAGTTTAGGTTCTTGCCAGAACCTCTTGAAGACCTGCAAAGTCACTAACAGTTAGTAACTCAAAGACATTACAAAAGGAATACAAAAAACAAGAGGATCATAAAGAACTTACCCCAGTGATCCCATCAGTCATCAGCCACTTGATGGAATCCTGCATCTGGGTCTGGGCGCCCATCGCCTCCTCCAGCAAGCGCTGGGCCGTCTCACACTCCTTGACAGCCGCAGCGCGAGCATCCTCAGCGGAGCCAAGGTCTTGTTCCAGATCCTCCTTAGCATTGAGGATCCGGATCCTCTCTTGCTCCAGGAAGGAGACGCGCTCAGTAGCCTTAATCAACTCGGCATCCTTGGACTCGAGCTCCAAACGCTTCTCCACAACCTGAGCAGTCCGTTCTGAGAGGGCCTTGCTCTTCTCCTCCAACTGTCGGGTCAACGCCCGACCCTCCTCCTGCGCCTCAGCCAGAGTCTGCTTCAACCTCATAGTTTCAGCATTGGTCTTCTTGCAAGACTCTGTCCACCTGCGCTTGTCCGCCGCCGCGTCCTCTTCAAGTTTATTGACCTTACCTTCAGCCTCATGGGCGCGACGGCGGTACTTGGTCACTTCTGCTTTAAAGGCGGCCTCTTTTTCAGCGAGGTCCGCCTTCTCAGCCTCCAAACGTTGAATGTCTCGCCACACCGTCGCATCTCGACGGCGTAGCGAGTCAATCATAGATAGCTGGGTCGCCTGATTGACGCACAACGCAGCCATAAGGTCCGCGCGACCCAGCATATCTTGGTGAGCGCGCTCGTAAGGAGGCACCACCTCGCTGACAAACTCCTCGGCGGCCAGGGAGTTAGAGAATAAAGTGTTTTCCCTGACCGCCCAGCGAGGGCGCCATATGGCGTCACCACCAGCCCAGCTGGAGCCATCATATCCCTTTGATGGCTCCCTCTCATCAACCCTGAAAGACTCGCGTCGTGTTTGACGCGAGCCCTCCCCATGGCCACCAACGCCAGCCTGCAACAAGGCCCGTTCAAATCCATCCATCTCCTCGGACCCTTCAGCGCTGACGTTGGTGCGCTCTAGAGCTTCTTGCTCCTTCAGTCGGCGAGCCTTCTCCTGCAGAAATTGTTGTTCTTGGAGACGAAGGCGTTCTGCCTCAGCACGTTTGGCCGCCTCAGCCTTTTGCTTAGCTTCATTGGCGGCAGCTATCTTCTCGGCCTCCGCCCTCCGAAGGGCTTCATCGGCCTCAGCCTTCTTCTTCTTCTCAGCCTCCGCCCTCCGAAGGGCTTCATCGGCTTCGGCCTTCTGACGGGCTTCTTCCCACTGCGCATCTTCTTGCTCTTGCCAGAGCCTATCTTCCTCCATCCTGGCCGCCTCCGCAGATGGAGATGTAGGAGGAGGAGTGGGAACAATCTTGGGCGAAAATGAAACAAAGAAGGAAAACATATTCAAAAGAAGAACCAAAATAAAAGGCTAAGTACAAACTGAAGAAAGCAAGACTTACCAGGGGTCTTCTTCTTGATCAGCTTCTGAAAAAGAGGCTGGCGCGTGGGAGCAGCACCAATACCCACGCTGAAGACAGGCGCCACAACCCCTTCACCACTTGAAGAAGTGGCATTCTCCTTAACAACCTCCCGAACCAGCGACAAGGGAGGAGCAACAGATTCTGGGATCTGGGTGTCACCTTCACCCCCTTCCCCGCCGGTCGAAGTATCAGGCACCTCCTTGGTGGCAGCAACGCTGCTGGAGGTAGCACCGGCTGTGCGCCTCTTCTTCCTCTTCTCTAATTTGGAGGCCTCTTCCTCCTCCTCGTCTTCAGAAGCGGGGCCGTCCTTTCGGCGACGGCGCCCCTTCACGGCCTCTCCTACTGAAACGGAAGAATCCGAGTCAGAATTTGTTAAGGGTCTCACAGCATACTTATGCTTCCGCGGAGCGTGTTTCCAACGGCCACGCCCCGCAGGCGCCTTCTGAGGCTCAACAATCTCTACTGAAGAGTCAGAGGCGTCGTCGCCAAAAAGACTAGAGAACAAGAGTTCACAAGACTCACCAGTGGTATAATAGGGCTTGGGCGCGACAGACATATCTGGGTAATAGAATCGGTCCGCAAGCGCCTCCAGACAAGACACTTGCCCCTCCGCCACAGGTCTCCACTTGATGCCCTTCTCCTGACGAGCGGCATAGAATTGGAACTTGCTCACACCTGCGCAAGAAAACAGTTAGAAAAAGCTACAAACATAAACTAAATACAGAGGGAAAAAACACTTACCCTCTGGAATAATGTAAGGCTCCTTGCCGGCGCGAATGCCCAGGCGGCTCATCCCCAGAAGGAAAAAGATACCTTCTGTCAACTCTTTGAATTCCAACTTAGTGGCGTTGGCAATAAGAGTAGTGAACCAGGCCTGCTTTTTGTAATCCTTAGGCACTGGCATATCCGCCACCCGCTGCCCATCCGCGATAACCTTCCAGGGCAGGCTGATGGGGATAACTCCCCTGTTGACAAAGAAAAATTTCTCCTTTGCCCAATGCAGCGACTTGGGGGTATGGGTGGCCATGGGCGGCACCCTCGGGCGCGGCTTAAACGAGAACCACATCTCGTCGCGCGCCAAGATGTAAAACACGTTGAACCTTTCAACAGTAGGTTCAACGTCTAAGGCGCGACACGACGCCTCAAAATGGACTAACCTTAAAAGCCCGAAGGCGGTTAGTTGAGTGGGGCCAACGCCATATGCTACTAGAGTGTCAATCTGGAAGCGGGTGCAAGGCAGACGAAACCCACACTTGGTAAAGTGGGCTTCATTCAAGGCAAGCTGCCCTGGGCCGGCAGCAAGAACAGTATCCGTCGGAGACGTCAAAGTGGGCTCCCACTCCGGCAGGATACCATAGACCCTGCAAAATTGGTCGAAGGCATCCTGACCCCAAACACAAAAAGTGTTGGTCATCAACTTCCTTTCTTTTATTTTACCCTGCTCCACCGTCACCTCCTCCTCCACATCATCCACCACCGGTTCTTTTCCAAGAACCTCACCGGAGGGAGACCCAGCAACCGAAGTATCAGACATTTTGAAGTAAACGAAATAAAAGAAGAAGATAAGAAACTGGAAATGTGACCGGAAAACTTGAAGACACGCCGGAAAACTTAAAGAAGTCACCGGAAAACTTGAAGATCAGTCGGAATCTTCAAGAACAAAGAGAAAATATCACAAAGATTCACAGAAAACAAGCAAAGTTTAAAGATCAGGAAGAAGTTTCAACAACAAATCTTTAAGATTGATTACAATCTTTGAAGATTCAACGGAAACTTCAACTGATCTGAAGAATATTTGAAGAACAAGAGAGAAGATTGGAAGAAAAAGGAAGGCAAATGAACGAGTAACCGTTCAAGAAGCCTTCCCACCCTTATATATACCCACTGCATTTATGGCAGTGGGACCCACAAGGAAAAATCCACCGTCATCACTTTTTCATAATGAAGAGCTAGGATGAAGACACCTGTCACAATGCGCCAGCGAACGGCCAAGATCAAGCTTGGATAAACGATCCAGCCGTTACTCGCCGGATGATTGACACGTGTCAGCAGATCTCACCATCTTAAAAGCTGGCAGGCGCGTGAACGCTCACGCGTCTGACAAGTCACACGTGCAACTCGACACGTGGCACAATCACAACCACTCAAGCACCAAGTGGGGCGCGTGACAACACACGCGCCTGACACAGACGAAAGGTTGGTAACTGCACCATAATGATGTGACAGCCAACAGTCAGCACAGCAGACGAGGACCTGACTCGTCAGCAACCATCAGGCTTCCACCAGAAGGAACTGATCATTCGAATTCCAGGCGCCTTAACTCCCATTTATGAGAGACAAATTGAATGCCAATGATTCAAAATTTATTACAACTGCTGACGCGCTTTCACCATCAACAAGCGTGCAACCACATGGCGCAAATTGGACGTAAAACCAAAAAAGACGTTCCCCGCCCAGCGCCTTAACAGGTCATGGCGACAAACGTCTTCCAAGGCGCAAATTTGACGTAAAACCAAAAAAGACGTTCTCCGCCCAACTTTACAACAACAAACAGGAGAGCATATCCCAAGAGAAAGCAGCAGATGAGCTTTCACCCGCGACTCCATATTTTGAGTCTAGCGCTCCACCTACTCTTCACCAAGAGCAGGAGAAGCCCTAGACAAGGGGGACTTGAAGGGATAGGGAGCCTAATCCAAGTGGAGGAGGCGTCCCTATCCCCATAAGATAGAACCCTCGTGCCAGACGGCGGCGCAAGGATCTATTAGCGCGCTGCTTGCAAGGTGTGCAAGGAAGCGCGCAAAGATAACAACTGATAAGCAAGAGCAACACCTGATAAGCGCGTGCAACCACGCGCGGAATCTTCCCCCATCACCTTTTGTACGAGGTACAGAAGACAACAAAAGGAAGATTCACAAGGATCTCTAGCAGTGTACGCGCCAGTGACCAAGCCACAGGTGGTAGGAGTGGTCCAACAACTACTGACAAGGACGGCAGCATGGCTGTAGCCATGCTTCCACCATACCGTCGTCTACAGTGACAGCAGACATCCCCTGCTGATGTCAGAAGCATGGTCAACGACTGTAGCAAGGACAGGGGCGCCGACCACCAATCGCAGCCTGCCACGTGTCCGCCTCGAGCAGCAGCCATGCTGCAACATGACGTTATCAACAGTAACACTGCTTTCCCGCCATTTCCATGGAAGGGCTCGGACTTGGGCCTTGACCAGGCCCAACGAAGAATTGTTTCTCATGGGCTCCTCGGCTGAGCCCATGAGTTCTCCTATAAATAAAGGAAGACGTCTCCTTGCCAAAGCATCCAGAAATTCTCATTGTAACCTAGCATATTCTCTCTTGTAATTCTTCACACTCACATATTAATAACAATCCGGCTAGTTACAGTGGACGTAGGTCATTCTTAGACCGAACCACTTACATCTCGTGTTCTTATTTACATTGTATCACACACACTCACACTCACACTCACAATTCTCACCGGGGTTTAACCAAACGGTTTTGGTAAAGGATTAATCTTGACGAACGTAAATATTAACCCCACGAAGATCAGTCTTAATCTCCGTGATACTTATTGTTTCTTCATATACTTTTCACTAGCTTTAGTTGTTAAGAGTGAATTGTAAATTGTCAGTCTAATGATTTTGCCCTTTGCTGTGTGTGAATTTTGTTATAGATGATCCAGTAAACAGACCTAGAAGGTCATGCAGTCATCCACAACCCTGTGCAGGTTGAGAGGGCTCATGCCCTAGTTGCTGCCCAAGGATTTGCCGATAAGAAGCTGCAGATTGTCATCACCCAACAGCGTATCTTATCAGCTATTACAAGTGGCTGCAAAACAAGTGTAGTTTGCGGTTCGCTAGAAGATTACTGGGCATATCAAGCAATACAGGGCCATTCTGGGTATATGCACAATTTGTAAAGCAAATTTTGCCATGTGCCGCAAAGCACGTGTGTAAATACTGTCGAACGTTAACACAAAGAATCTTGGTCCTTGAATGTTGAGTAACAGTAAAACTCATTTGTATATTGATCAAACAAATACCAGTGGCAATTCGACATTATTTTTGTATTCAAATTGTAGTATAAAGTTGCGTAGTGCATACATGTAATCTACAACATGGCAAAAAACATTCTTTATATCACCTACCTGTAAACATGGTAACAGGTCCATGCGCCGCAACGCGCGTGTGGTAGAAAACCTAGCAAGTATGATATTCAAGTTTAAAAAACTACCCTATAATTTAAGGTGTGGGGCGTAAATTTACAAACATTATTTTAGCTTATTAAGGACATCAGCATCCAAAAAAATAGCTTCTGAAATTCTAGTAATAAATATGGGTGCCAATTTTTAATGTGACCCAAAACCCGACTGAAGCTTGACACACGCAAAAAGAAAAAAAAAAGGTTAGTGTCGACTAACACAACTTAACGGTTCGGGTTTTAGTATTTATAAAAAAAAACTTCTATATTTATATAATTGTTTTTCTTTGTTTCCATTTACATGGCTACTCATAATAAAGTTAGTTTTAAATACGGGGCAAGTTCGGGATGCTCCGTTAATCAGTTTAAGTATTTATAAAAAAGAAAACTTCTATATTTATATAATTGTTTTTCTTCGTTTCCATTTACATTGCTAGTCATAATAAAGTTAGTTTTGCCAGACCATATTATTTACTGTTACAATGATATTCACCATTAAATAAGTATTGATAACCCGCTTACAACCTAACAAGCCGCGTTAACTTGTCAACAAGTATGACTTGTTTAAAAATACGGGTTTGACGGGTCATGTTCGGATTGACTTGAATTTACGTATGTGAGAGTTAGGTTTGAAATCCTTGAGACGAATAATAATAATATGAGTCGGGTTCAAGTTGCATATTTCAATCCATCAACCCGACACAATTGACACCCTTAGTAATAAATGGTAATAATAAACTATGAATTGCCATGAGCTGCTACTAAACCCTTAATCAAATAAGTAACTAACTTCTAGCAATCTTCTTCATGTATTGAAGTATCTGAATTCCCTTAAAATATAAAAGCACAATAAAGTATAGCAATTTTATTCATGATAAGTAATAGATATGCCAGAAAGATCTAAATGGATTCTCCTGGTCGTCTCTTCATCTTTTTGAGTTTTATTGCCACCAAAACGTAAATGTTGTCCATGGTAAGCTGAGCAAACGTGTAAAATTTGATCCTCCATTGCTTGTTGAACAACAAAGCTCCAATAACACCCAAAAGTCCTGTTGCAAAACCACACATTACGTCTAAGTAAGACCATACATTCTTGCTTGTTGTGGTGGTTGCTGCTGGAACAGGATTCGGGCAAATCTTCGATAGTGGGATACCACATAGACCTTCATTACCAGAATATGATGAACTATCGAAAGTTTGAAGTTGACTTCCTATTGGAATTTGTCCAACCAAGTTGTTGTGTGACAAATTGAGAAATGACAACAAAGTCAGATCAACCATGCTTGGTGGAATCATCCCAGTTAAGTTGTTTACCGAGAAATCAAGAGCTTCCATGTTCTTCATCTTTTGGATGTTCTCTGGAATATTCCCAGTGAGACTATTGTGAGAAAGATTGAGAGCTATCACTTCAGTAAGTCCTGTTATTTCCACAGGTATTGTTCCGGAGAGTTCATTGCTTGAAAGGTCCATGATAACATAGTACTCTCGGGATGAAGAACGGATATCTGTCTGATTTTTTCCCTTTATCTCCTTGGGATATAGATGATGACGGCAGTGGTTAATGGAAGCCATCGCAGATATCTCTCCTAAACAATGAGGGATGGATCCTTTTAAGTTGTTGATTGCAACATCAAAAATTTGAAGACATGCATTCTTGCAAAATGATGGGTAAAGTCGTCCGGTGAATTTATTATTTCGTAAGCGGAGAATAATCAATTCTGTAAGTTCGGAGATCCATTCCGGTATAATTCCAGAGAATTCATTATTGCCCAAATCTAAGACCCACAAGTGATGTAAATTAGCCAAATCTTGAGGTAACTCTCCATTAAAGTTATTGTTATACAAGCTTAACCTTGACAACTGTGAATTCTTACCAATAGAACTTGGAATGACGCCCGACATTGCATTGTTGTCTAAAATCATTACGTACAAGTTTTGGAGATTCTCTAGACATTTAGGAATGTTCCCAGTTAAATTATTTTCAGAGAGAATAAGAACTTCCAAAGCTGTCCTTCTACATAATGACCTTGGGATCGACCCATTGAAAAGATTATCATTCAGAAGTAGTGATCCTTTATATTTATCTTGGGACCCATTCAAACGATCCCCAGAAGGAAGGTTTGTCAAAGGTCCAGTGAGTGTGTTGTGAGAGAGATCTAAGTGAGGAATGATGGGCATCTGTGCAAACCATGTAGGCAATGGACCTGAAATGCTTGTATTGGACAACACTAACTTCTTAAGGTTCCCTTGTGTTCGAAGCCACCTTGGAAATTCATCTGTGATTTTACAAGAACTGAGTTGAATGGTTGTCAATTGGAATGGAGGTATCCACTCACGTGAAACATTGAGCGTCAATTTTGCATTAAAACTAATATCAAAGTACGTCAACGTCGAGAGGTTAGCAAAATGAGCTTCAAAAACCATTCCTACTAACATATTTTTAGACAAATCTAGGAAACTGATTTTGCTAAGTTGCCCAATGGAGATAGGAATTTTCCCAATTAATTGGTTTGATGATAGATCTAGTACTTCTAACATTCTTAATCTTCCAAGAGATTCTGGGATTAATTTTTCCAATCTATTTGACGACAGATCCAAAACTCTTAAATTGGTCAAACTTATGAGGGATTCTGGAATTGAACCACTTAGTTGATTATGATCTAAGTACAACTCTTCCAAACCATGATGGGAACATTTAGATATGTTGTTTAACACATCGATAATTTCTTCCCCTAAATGATTCCATGATACACTCAGCTGTTTCAGGTGACATTGTCTCCATATTCCAACATGATTGATATCCTTAAAGTTGTTACCGGAAATGTCAAGACTTAGAAGGTTGGGCATGGTAGGAATTGGTGAATTTAGTAAGTTGCTATAAAAATCAAGGACTTGTAGGGTAGTTAAGTTTGTCAAGACAGACGGAAATTTTCCTTCAATTGAATTCAGACTAAGATCCAAATGTTGGATGTTAGAACGGATACTGAAATTCAGATTAGTGGGAAATAGATCCTCATTACGAAGGTTACAACCTGACAAATGCAATGATGATAATGAAGGGATCATATTTAGAATGCTTGCAACTTTCAATGGAAGACTAAAGTCAAAGTTTGAAATATCAAGGAAAGCCAGGGATGTCATATTTTGCAGAAAAGGAGGCAATTGATCAACCAAGAAGTTCTTGCTAAGATCTAGATATTTGATGTTGGAAAGTGTTTTACTTAGATTAAGGTAAGGACCAAGATGGGCATTAGTAAGACTACAATGACTCAAACTTAACTCTACGAGTGAAGGAATCATGTAAAGTACCATATCGATGGTTTGTGCTCGTCTAAGATCCACTCCATTCAAGTTAAGATGCTCGAGCAATTGAAGACTAAAAACCCATGCCAGGTCTTCTACCATGAGATCTTGGTTTGGAGCACTAAGATCTAGAACCTCCAACTTCGAAAGGTTTCCAATTTGAGTAGGAATAAAACCACTAAAGCCTGCACTCGAGAGATTGAGGTAACTAAGGTGCTTCAAGGATCCTATGAACTTAGGGATCCGGCTCTTTTGAAAATCATTCCCACTCAAGTCCAAATATTTGAGATTCCTCAGTTCTGCTAACGAAGAGTTCAGCCCCTCACCAACTAAGTAGCAGTCCTGTCCATCTGAGTAAATATCTGAGGGATCTTCATCAGTTGGGTTTTGGTTGGACTCTAGGAAATAAAGTTCATTTAGCATGAAACCTACATCAATTGGGGAATAATAAGAATTCCAGATATTTTGTCCCCTAAGATATAGGCCGACAACGCTTCTGGTGGCAGCATCACAATGGACTCCTTTCCACTGACAATAGTCTTTCCCTACCCATGATGAAAGCATTCCAAATTCATCGGAGACACTTTGTTTGAACTTGAGAAGAGCTAGCCTCTCATACTCATTGTAAAACGACATATTTTGAGTGCCCAAACATGTATGTGTGGTTGCAATAAAAATGATACTTGCAAAAATCAGATGGAAACCCATACCCCGCATGATTGCCATGCTTCAACCCCAATTCGAAATATTGAAAGAATTAGGAAAGACAAGAGGATAGATATGGGTTTATGTAATAAACAAGCTATTATAATATATCTTTTTATAATCGAACCCTGACCATAAAGGCCATGGAAGACTTCTGAGGTCAATCTATGATCATGACATGAGTGGCTCAGCCTGATTCCGCTCAAAAAAACATATTTCAGTTTTCCGTTTTGTTTAGTTAACAAAATAAAAATAGACCAAATAAGACAAGTTAATTAACAACCTCCTCCTACAAAAAGTTTTTAACAAACTTAAAAATCTATATACTAGTCTACATGTATATACGTACATGATTTTATATTTAATTAATTTCTAACGTTTATATAATACAATTTATTAGGTAATAAAAGTGATTGCAAGCTTAACTTGCACAAATTAAGGTCAAACAACCTGACGGTGATTTTTATTATTCTCTCTTACTACCCAACGTTTACTTGATAAGTCGCACTTTATATAAATGGAAGACTTCAAACCAAATTTCCACTCGTGTCAATGGAGAACATGTCTTCAGTAATAACAACTAGTCGATTTTAACGTGACAGAAGATGCATGTTTGGCTATATATGATTTGAATGAGATCGAAGTTTAAAACCCAAATAAATAGCTTATTCTTTTACTAAAAAAAGATATATCTCATTCAAGAAACTCTATATTCTATTAATAAATTGAAGGGTGAACCACGATCATTTTTTTTTAAATCATTTCATAACATTCGTAAAACAAGTTACATTTAGATGGTGGGTAAGCGGGTAACAAGCTCTCAATGGAGACAGAGAGAGGCGACAGACGCGATCATCAACATGGAGACCAACAAGCAGTGGCGGATCCAGGAATTTTTTCCAATGGGTTCACTAGTTTTAGATTTTCAAATTTCATAGGACCGAGCATAAAAAAAATTTGGGTTAGTTCAACGGTTTAGGTTAAGTAGGGGCGAAGCTTTATAAGGGAGGGTGCCCCGCCCCTGTTTTTTCGCCCCCCCTGCCCGTTTTTTCGTTTAGTAGTTTAAATCTACGCGTGTTTTGTCCAAAAATTTTATACATATTGCGTCCGATCCCCCCTCCTCAAATTTAAGGGTCCCACGACTTTTATCAAGTCTTGTCTAAATGAGCTTTTATCAAGATTGAGCGCAAAAAAAAAAAAAAAAAAAAAAAAACAAGTTTGAAACGTATCACGAAACCAAAACAAAAAATTTCATAGAGTATGCATATTACATACCCTCTAGTAAGCAGTAAAATGATAAAAGTGAAATCAAAGCATGTGAATTAAAATCATATCGGAAAAAATGCATTTTAAATGATCATGACATCCTACTACTTTCAAACTTGGGTATAAAAACGATGAATTAAACAAGCGGTAGTTACCTTAATTTTGGTTTCTCTTTAAGAAAGGGTGAGAACCATTCTATATCGTTGTTTTAGAAAAATACATATTTCATTTAGCATAAAACAATAGTTTTGTCAAAGTAATAGCAAATCATAAATTACAATGTTCACCAAATATAAATAAACTTTAATAAAACTTTCACAACGTTTTTTCTAAACTTATATTCTATAATATATAGGTTTAATTAACATCTTCAAATTTTATTCCTCAAAATTCTAGTTACATTAAAAAAAACAAAATATTAAAATCCTTTGAGCCCATTGAGTTGCAATTTGCAAAGGCCCGTCAAGAACTCAACTAAGTGTTGCCTGTTGGAATGTCCGGAAAAAGTCATCCAATGCGTTTTATAAAAAAGTTACAAGAAAAGGAAAACATGTTAGAAAACGGCTTGGAGATGATTTGAATCAGGAGTCTCATGTTTAGAGGTGAAATCTTTAACCGTTGGAAAACATAATCAGTTTTGTTATGGGTTCAACTATAAAATATCTATGGGTTCATCCCCAAATTTTTATATAGGTTTCTATTAAAAATTCAGAACTGAATGGGTTCACGTGAACCCGTGACTACATACCTAAATCCGCCCATGCCAACAAGACTACCAACGAAGACCAGAAGAAGGAGGCTTTCAAGAGACAAAGTTCTACGTGACAAACATCCCTGATGGCTGCAGTGGTTTGGATCTGGCAGAAACAGTTCGTGATCTAGGAGTAATATATGGGATATATATTGCTCGGAAAAGAGATAAGTTTGGAAGACGTTTTGGTTTCATCTCGTTTAAGAATGTAAAGGATGTGGAAGAACTCCAAAGGAGTATGAGGAAGATCAAGATAGGAGACAACTGGTTGAAATCTAACATTGCTTTATTCACGGGCGGTGTTGAGTCTCGTTCAAAAAGTGATGATCATAGGACGAAACTTGTTGAAGAGTCGGAGTCTAAGAAGCCGATGAATGCTGAGCCGATTCGGGCAGAAAGGAAAGATGAGGTATCCTTTAGGGTCTGTTTGGTATGGCGTAATGGAATGGATGAGGGAATGGAATGGACGAGGTAATGGAATGGATCATTACCATTCTATGTCTTGTTTGGTTGCCATGTGGGAATGAAACAAAACATTACTTTATGTTGTTGGATAGGTAGGAAAAGACGAAGGAATAAAATCGATGGTGAGTGGTGGTCAGTGGCGGTGATGATGGGTGGTGATATGTGGCGGTAGCGGTGGTGGTGGGTGGCGGCGGCAGTGGTGGTGACAGTGGAGGTGGATGGCCGTAATGGTGGGTGGGCAACGATGGTGAGTAGTGGCGGCGGTGGGTGGTGGTTGATGGCAGTGATGGTATGTGGTGGTGTGTGGCATTAGCGTGGTGGTGGGTGGCAACGACTGTGGTGGGTGGTGGCAAAGATGGTGATGGGCGGAGGTGGATGGCGGTGATGGTGGGTGGGTGACAGTGGTGGGTGGCGGCGGTGGTGGGTAGGTGAAGGTAGTGGGTGGTGTTGGTTGGTGGCGACGAAGACAGTGATGGGTGGTGACGGCGAGGGTGGGCGACGATGGTGGGTGGTGGGCAACGGTGGTGGTCGGCGTTGGGTGGTGTTGGATGGCGGCGTTGGGTGGGTGACAGTGGTGGGTGGGTGAAGGTAGTGGGTGGCGGCAACGACGGTGGTGGGTGGTGATGACGGTGGTGGGTGGTGGCGGCAACAGTGGTGGGCAACAGTGGTACGTGGTGGGCGACGGTGGTGGTGGTGACGGCGGTGGTGGGTGGTGACGATGGTGGTTGGTGGTGGTGGTGGGGGTTGGTGGGTTATGGTGTTGTTAGTAAAGGGTGAATGAGAGATGGAATGAAAAAAAAAAACATGGGGGGTGGATGGAATAGTTTTGAGGGAATGGAATGCCTTGTGGAATGGGTGATTCCATTCCTTTAACCAACCAAACACACTATTTTTCATTACCTCGTAATGATTCATTCCATTCCCCCTTCCATTCCATCATACCAAACGCTACCTTAGGGATGCTTTGATGGGCCGTCAATCATGTAATCAAGACTTGAAAATGGTACAGGTCAAGGAAGAGACTAAGGCATTCGATGATATACAAGGTAGGGCGATTGTGGCTACGGTGAATGATTTTAAGCAATTGAGTTTGATAAAAGAGACTTTGAAAGAGTTTATCGCTAATGGTGGTAGAGTGCAATGCTTGGGGGATTGATGGTTCTAATTACTAGTGGATCAAGAGAGGAGAATATGGTGGTTTGGGATAAAGCAAATGGGATGCATGATGTGTTCTCTTCTTCACAGTTATGGATGGGTCAGTCATTACCATATGAAAGAGTTGCATTCAAATGCTAGCAAAGTCTAACCAAGAAATTGATCCTCCGTTCTACTAAACCTTTTTATCTCTTCATTATTCCCGAGATTTCTCATTTGACTCGCTTGCTATTTCTCCTTGCCATTCAAATGCTAGCAAACCCTAACTCTATGGTCTTTTTCACCGTTCTAATTCTAAGATACCCATCACTACTAATCATTTTTCCCTTTTCAAATCTGAACCTGATATGAAATCATATATCTCTAAGAATACGTAATTTCAATCATTACATTTGTCACTCTTTTGTTAATTTTATGGTTTTTTTTGTTCAACCCGTGTAATACATGGGACTATAACCTAGTTTATATATATAGAATTGATAGATAAGAGTTCATCTAAATGAAGACCGAGCCAGTGGAGTACATGTCTTCAACGATCAACCTCAAAATGATTTTAACGTGAGAGAAATTGCGTCTTTGGCTATATATTCTAATAATGGTTCCAATATTGTTGAACCACAAATTATTGTGAAAGGAACGCTTGATATATGTCGTATTTGATGCCAGTCAATGGAGAACTTGCCGTAGCAGAACAACCACCTTTTAATGAATAAAATGACATTTGTGGACCAACCACAAGGGCTTTGTTTGGTTCTCGAAATGGTTTGAAATTGAAATTTGTATATAGAAATTAGAATTAAAAAAAATCATCGATTTGCAATTTAAACATTCCAATAAGAATTTGAAAGTGTTGGAATTGGAATCTCAATTCAATTACTGTTGTGTTTGGTTGACAAATAATTTGGAATCTATCACCCTTGCCCCACCACTCACGTCGGATTATCGCCGACCCAATTGGCGTCACCTCCTCGACCCCAACAACCCACCTTGACCGCAACTGTCCTGACCCGACCCGCCAGCCTAAACAGAACACGGATCAGACCGCATCTTTGGCCCGACCCATGGTCCTCGACCCGGATTTCTGGTTGTAACCGACTTAGTCTGCCAACCGAACCTGCATTACCGACTAGGCTTGTCGAAACGGTATAGGTTGAAACGCTACGGTTCAAAACGGTTTGGGTCAAATTTGTTCGGGTTGAAACAGTCCAGGTCAAAACGTTTGGTATGAAGCGGTTTCGTTTGAAACGATATGGGTTGAAACAGCTCTGGTCGAAATAGTTCAATTCGAAATGGTATGGGTCGAGTCGATAGAGGTCAAAACGATGTGCGTCGAAACTGTTCGGATCGAAACAATACGGGTCGAAACAGTTCGGTTTGAAACGGTACGGGTCAAAATGGTGTCAGTCGAAACAGTGTGTGTCGAAGCGGGGCATCAAAACGGTGTGGTTCTAAATGGTTCGGGTTGAAATGGTTTGAGTCGAAACGTTCAACCGGGAAATTGGGCATTATGGATGGTGACCGGGTGGCAGATGCGATGACATCAACCGATCAAAGATTCCAATGAATTCACTTGAATTCCTTCGAATGTTTGTAGACTTTTGAATTTCTTTAGTAAAGAAATTTGAAGGAATTTATACCAAATTTCAATTTCAATTCATTTGTCAACCAATCACATCAAGATTTTAATTGAAATTCCAATTCCAACGATTTATATAAACCAAACACCTTAAGAGTTGGAATTCGAATTCCGTTCCATTGAATTCCATTAAATTCATGGGAATCAAAAGCACCCAAGTTGTTATGAACGAGCATAGAAATATAAACACGACACGTGAAAGCAATAAACAAACACATAGATTTACTTGGTTCGGTTAAAACTGGCAACTAGGTTATTCTTACTAAGGTGTCAATCAAATTTCAAGCACGTCAAAATATTTATAGAGATTAATTAGGGTTTAGAAGTTGCTCCGCTTGATAAGCTCATTTAGAGCCCATAAGGCCTGCGAACCCATCAATCGCCCGCCCGGAGGTCCTTAATACTTTCTCATGCAATCTGAACTTCAAGTTCCACCTAGTTATCACCACCTTCCCATCAGTTAACCTGAAGGCCTGTTGAAGCTCCCTCGAGCTCCAACATAGCAGCGACAACCATGTCTTCCTCTAACTCGTCCTTTGTCACTACCAGCTCCCACTGTAACGAACTTTCGAATCCGGATATAAACGAACACTCTCTAAAAAAGTAGATAATCAACTTGACAACACGAATTCCAGCAAAAAAATAGATAATTGTTGTAAAACAACAGCCTATTAGTAACCAACATACAAAATATTAGAATTATGAACAAAGATTAGATGAAGATATAGAGAGAGATAGAAAAGAGACATCTTATTCTTGAGTGCATCATTACAATTACATGAAGCCTCTATTTATAGGGACTTAACATTAATTCAAAGGTAATGACTAGATGGAGGTTTTGTATGTGGAGAGTCACCACATTAAGATGCATTCATAACACTCCCCCTTGACTATCCACATCATGAAATATATACCATAATATATTTTTTTAATACGCTTAGTGATGCTGCCTCATTAAAAACCTTGCTAGGAAAACCAGTGGGAAAAAACCATAGCTAAGGGAAAAAGAGTGCAGCGCGTATTAACTCCAACTGATACTTCTGGATCAGTTGAGTTGACTCGTTAAAAACCTTATTAAGAAAACACGGTGGGACAAAACTCAGTGAAGGCAAAAATAGTGCACCGCTTCTAATACTCCCCCTCATTTTAATATGTGTCTTTCGAATGACTGTGTCGATCTTCTATGAAAGTTGCTCAAAACTTTTGTAGCCAATGAATTGGGTCTTGATCTCTTTATGTACAATTCTTTAAACAAAGCAATGATGTATGATCTTCATGTCAGACTTCAAGTGAACCTTCTCGTATATGCATGCCATGAAATAAACGAGTGTGTTGTGTTAAATTCCCTGCATTAATAAGACTAACCAAATCCTTTTTTACGGGTTAGTAAAATACAAACTCATATTTTTCATACCTTGAGAGTATCAAAATATTTGATTTTAAATCATTTCAGTGTCTCCTTACTAGAAACAAACTATATGTTATTATGTATAATGTGCACGAGATATTGCATCGATTGCACTTAACTATGGTACCTATCCACTGATAATCATTATTTACAATATGATAATAATAATTCATTTTATACCAAATGTTTTAACAATCTCCAACTTTCTTAGAGATTGACCTTCAGATATTAAAATGTCCCAACATCTTTTGGATGTAACTTGACAAAAATATGGTTAACAAATGCTCAACTTGCATATCATCTCGTCAGGACATATGATAATACGATCAACATATCCTATAAGCATATGAACGAGTACATCATATTCATATCTCTTTTCTTTGAGATAACTACCCTGTTAATTATATTATGTTTAACTCCGACTATTTTAGTCCGTACTTAGAAATTGTTAACTTCATATAACATATTTCTCGAGCTTTTAGTCTCAATGCCTCTTGCATTTACAATCGGTCATGGACTTCCTTCCATGTTAACCAATCATGTACGTTAATGAGCTCTTCAAGAGTTTTGTCGCATAAAGCATATTGTTTTCCATATCATATTCAAAGAACTCGTTACCTGTTTCACTTCCATTTCGTATTATACCATCTTACATACTTTATAATCACCATATGCTTATTATTGCATAAGAATTACTTCTTTAAGATGATTGCTTTTAAGCGCTAAAGTGCCTCATGGAACTTATCATGAGTTCCTATTATATTTAAATTTATCAATGTATACAACATATATAATGTATTTGGATCCAAATATGTATACAACAATTACATCGTTCTCGAGAACTTGATTTATATGATTTTGAAAACTTAAATCCTTCATGGATTTCATGTAAAATTCATTATCATATATTTAAGATATCATAATATTCATTAGACGCATATCAATTCTCTCTTATATTACCAGATTCCAACATTGTTGCATCCACCACAAGAGAATTTTCTCCTCATAATTTTTCTTGAGTCTTTACGAAAAACTCGTGCCGAAATTGTGCCTTATATTTCATAATGTCACTTTTCTCATTATGATCCTGCACAAAGGCTCATTTGTATACAACACATTTTATAACTTTTAGTTGTATGGACCATTTATCCAAAACTTCTAGGTTCATGAGAGATTTCAATTCTGCCTTACTTGCGTCTTTCAATATTGGCCAATCATTTCACATTTCATTTATCGGCAAATCTTAGTTCATGATCCTCATCTTTTTCATTATTTCAAGCGCTATATATATACAAAATTATCATCGACGTCGATTTTGTTTCAATTCCATATATTTCTAGACATGATATAATTTACTGAGATCTCTTTACTTTCAGGTACCTGAGGTTCTTTTGGAACCATCATGTCTAATGTCTCTTCAAGAGACCCTTTACTATACCTCGACTTGACCATTTTCATTACCTGCTCCATTTTCGAGGATTTTTATTCTTGGAACCGACTAGTCTTCCACGCCTCAGGCATGCCATAGGCTTATCACCAATGTATGGTTGTCCTTTCTGGGACACTAATTCAATTGGAGCACTAGCAGTTGATACATGTGACTTAGCTAGTCACTATATTTAGGTCAGTGAATACATCTGGTAATCAATTTATTCTTGTAAATGAATTATCCTTTGTACTTTCAGTTCACACTTATTAATTTGAGGATCAAGTGATAATTCATTTCATCTTTTTCAACTGCTTTTTATCTCCCCCTCATGTTGGAAATATTGATTGTTAAATAAAAATTAATCAATCAAATCGCACCTTTAACGACTCTAAGTACGTGGTTATCAATATATTCTTATCCAACATATATTCTCAACATTCTTTGAAGTCACATCTTTTGTGTATTGTGGTGGATCAATTGCAAAATATATCGCACATCAAAACAATAGATGAGAAGTGTTTGGTTCCTGACCGAAAACCAATTATAATGGGGAAAAGGTTAAATAACTTGTTGGCTTAATGTGAATAATATTACATCATGTAAAAATACATGTTCCCACATACATATATAAACCTTTGCTCTCATGATTATTGGCTTCACAATTAATCATACGCGTTTAGCCATCATCTTAACAAAAGCAACAACATTTGTCACATGTAGTTTGACACTTATTTCAATAATCATTAAGAAAATAGGAATCAAGATCACCACATTTATCAAAACTAATATGATAGTCTAGAGTAATGTGCTTGCTATCTTATCAGCTAAGCCACTTTCAAGCAAACTTCAGGTTGCGAATTTGATAACGATTTAGACGATGCATCGATTTTAGAACACTAAATGGTATCATGTTGGGATACACATACCCTTTTATCATTTCCATACCATATTAGAGATTTACACCCATATTAGTTGATAAATAATTATCTTCCCCTTGAGAGCAAACATTGTATGTTTAATTAACATGAAGAATCTTCTGGTCCTTCAATATTTTTCACATCATCAGTGACACGGAATGGTCTAACCGGTCAAGCCAATTTATTGTAATTCATGATCCGAAAACTTCTAGTTTACGATCATATATTCTTTAGTTGTACTCGTGTTTGTCTAATACACGATAAGAAATACGAGAGAATATTGTATAACTATTTCAAACATTCTTGTTATATACATGTTTCCCATATCATATTCTCGTATGATTACTCCCTTAATGTGCAACTTCTTGTGATCAATTTCAATATTAACATGTTGACCTTATTTACATGATGATCTTTACAATTTTGCTCATTCACCATGATCACGACTTTTATATCGAGCATGATCATTATCACATATTAACTTATTTGATCTCATTTACTTGAGCATCATAATAATTTCCTCAATTACCATGATCATAAACTTTACATTGAATGAAGTACAACCATATCTTTATATCGATCAATAACGTCACATTCACTTTAGGGAATGGATTATAACAAAATAATTTTCATGGTTGCACCATTACAGTTTCCTGAGTTATGTACCTGATCACGACCTTTACACCAATCATTATGTCATCGCATTCACTTCAGGGAATGGATTAGAGCGACAACTTTCATATATTGTGGTCATTTCAAACCTTATATGTTCTTTGATAATCTTGCCACTTCAAGAGCATACATGAGATATGACACTGGAAGCTGTTTTAATCAACTTGTGTAAATAATCTTCTCATCACATAACACTAATTGAGAAGAAGTTATATGACCGAATCATTACGATTTATCATTCTAAATTCATACAAGCTTCCATAAATTTATAATAAATCTTAGAGAGTATGACAACTCAAGTGTCATATTATAAATGAATCTTTTACAATTAATGGTATAACTGTGTGATAACATACGAAACACAATGTATACACAAAGTTGGATCATATACTTCATGATGTTATAACATGTTACCAAATAAAACAAGGTGTGGTATAACCTTTATGAAATAAAGTGTTTTCATCATTTATAAGAAAACATATAATTTATGTATTATGAGTCGCATGTATATCTCCAATACATATATTTATCACTTACTTTAACAAATATATCTTTCAAATTCTCAACATATGATCATTTTCTTTATAATAAAATTTGTAGTTCCATAAAGGACAAAACTCATGCACGATGAAAGGCAACATGATATCATGCATCTTGAATCATAAGTTACATGCATATATGCATGCCTATGGAAATTCATACTTGAACCTTAACTCTATTTTTACACAAATCTTGTCGACATAGATGAAAGATATACATATATAATATCGTCCACACATATCATGTTAAACAAAAAGAAAGATAATAAATCAATTTAAGCTATAAATATATTTAGTGGTTGCAAAAATAGTATTCGATGATAAATTCAACTATATTGTCTTTAGATGAATAACTATTAACATATATTTGAGAGAAAAAAAATGTTTATTTCAATCACTTGGTAACCTTTATTATTCTACCATTTATGAAAGAAGAAAAAACTCACATTAAACTATCCAAAAAACCATATTAATCGAGACAATTATTTAAAACCATTAACATATTATAATAGAATTAAGAAACAATAATTTTTCTAAGAAAAAGAAATATGAAATCTTAAAATCGGATTCATGTGTCATTACTCAATTGTTGTTACTTGCCAACCCTTATTATATTTAAAATACTTGCCGTCCTTATCATCTTCCCAATCACAAAACTCAATGAAAGAACAATAATCAATGATGATACCATATTGTCAATATTAGAGTGTTACCTTAAATCAACCGGAGTTGGTGATGATAGAGGGGTTGAATGATTACTTATATCACAATATAGCTTTGGTAGTGGATCTATGAAGCACGTGCAAATCTAAAGGTGTTGGCCGTGATTAAGATTTTTAGAGAGAGCACTTTCGTGCTGATAACGTGTTGTAAAACAACAACCTATTAGTAACCAACATACAAAATATTAGAATTATGAACAAAGATTAGATGAAGATATAGAGAGAGATAGAAAAGAGACATCTTATTCTTGAGTGCATCATTACAATTACATGAAGCCTCTATTTATAGGGACTTAACATTAATTCAAAGGTAATGACTAGATGGAGGTTTTGTATGTGGAGAGTCACCACATTAAGATGCATTCATAACAATAATCAACTTTTAGACAACTTGAATTTTGGTTCTCTTAATCCAAAGCTGTCTGTATGTGCTCCCACTGCCACGAATGCACGCATAGACTGCAACAGAATTTTAGAATCCCACTAACTTTACATTAATGTTTAAAATCTTTACATTCATTTTTGCAACTTCAATATTCTTTAATAAAATTTCAAAAATTGATTTAGTGGGGTCTAAGTTCAAGATAAAAATAAAACAGATGGACGACATTGCAGGCGGTGACAGAGTGCAATCACAATTTCAGGTTAACTATTATCTTTCTAGTATAGGGTTGATCTCAACGAGACATTGCAACAATGACTCACGATTTCAGGTAAAGTACTACACCTTAAATGTAGACTTGTTTTTTTTTAGCGTAGTTCGTTTTTAGGATTGATTAGATGATCTTTTTTTAGAGTTTATAGTTCACTAGCTGATTACCCCGGGAGTGTCCCGGGGTTTGAAAAATCTAATATGACTTAATAAAAAATGATAAAAGTAGAAAACATATCAATCGTAAACTCAGTCATACGGATCATTAATTCCCATTTGCGTTCGCTGACCTGAACCTTGAAGCAAATGTGGCGATTCATAGCTCACTTAAGTAGTAGCTTCGGCTTTTCTCTTCATACTCCTGTAGTGGTTGAAGATTACAGATGGGGTTTTGACATTTTTGAAGTTTTCATCATTTTGGTCTCACTTTAAAGTACTTGGTTATATGATTTTATTAATACATATACTGAATTACAAACGTTACAGATTTAATTAAAGTAAAAATCCCAACTAATAAATCTATTAGTGTACACGCAATTATCTGTTATTAGTATATATGACAATTGTTAAAGTAATTAGTGTTTTGTTTTAAATCTATCAGTGACATCATATGTTTTACTTGTCAAAGCAAAGGTTATAATATTTGTGCATTGGATTATTGGTATAAACCTTACCACCTGATCAAAGGTAGAAGCTAACGGAATGTTCACCTCTATTTATAATATTCATTTAATAAATGTTTGTTAGATAAATTGGAATATAAATCTTTTTATTTAAGTTTGAAGATATCCATATCTTCTTTGATTTTTTTTTTAAAAACAATAATTTAAAAAAAAAATTCTAAACATATGTATATTAATATAATATGGAAGGTAAATATTTTTATTTTAGTTTGAAGGTAGCCATATATCTTAATAAAATATTTGAATTTATAATAATAGTATATATTTAAAATATAAGTAGATTTGGTTTCAATTTTAATATCTACTTAAAAATTAAAAAATAAATAAAAAGAAAACACCTCATCGTGCCACGTAGCACATTCAAAGGAAGGTTGAGGCCTCCATTAAATGCCACATCATCTAATTTCAATTCTTTTATATATATTATAGATTATAGATTATAGATGCTTTGTGAATATTCGAATATTGATTCTAGAGTTCTTAATGTGTTATGTTGTCATGTAATGTAACAATGGCGGACTCAGAAAATTTTTGTTACTAGGGTAAAAATTAGTCGGGTTAGAACAAGATGTGTAGGGTAAAGCTAGTCCTTATCTATTTACTTATCGGTAGGTGTTATGTATTGTCGTGTTGAGTCGGGTTGGGTTGGGTCAAGACAAAGCTGCAAGTTAAGAAAAAGATCTCCTTGTTATGGTCATAAGAGCATTCGCATTTGGTCCACCAAATGTATGTGAATGTATCCCTCAAATTATATGGGGTGGGTGTAAATGGTTGTGAGTGGAGGAAACATAAAATATTGGTTAAAGCACTGTTCACCTCTATATTTGGGGGGACATTGTTCACCCATATAAATATTTTAATATTTTTGTAAGTGGTTGTGAGTGAGGAGAGAGAAAAGGTATTGATAAAAGTATGAAAAACTATTAATTGTTTAAGAAGGAGAGAGAAAATTTTGGGGTGGAATAGTGATTTTTAGTGTAATTTGATGGAGGACATTTGGTGAAGCTGATGAGAATGCTCTAACATTAAAATAAGTCCGGGTCAATACATGTTGTTTTGAAATGGAAAAAAAAGAGTTAATTGTTTGTTTAGTCCCTGTGGTTTTATAA
The DNA here is from genome assembly GCA_032199755.1 of Ambrosia artemisiifolia. Classification (NCBI taxonomy): domain Eukaryota; kingdom Viridiplantae; phylum Streptophyta; class Magnoliopsida; order Asterales; family Asteraceae; genus Ambrosia; species Ambrosia artemisiifolia. The sequence continues at coordinate 36,790,385 of CM063522.1, forward strand.
ATATTGCACTCTTGGCCTAAGGCTTCACTATTTACATATTTGGTACTTGAGTTTAACAAATTTGCACTCGTGTAGTCCCTGCCCCTAATGATTGTTATATTACTCGGTTAAGTGAGTATGAGTTGTCTATTTTACTCTCATAGATAACTCTTAAATAATAAATAATTTTAAAATTTGCTAGAACTGAATTGGTAATGCGCTATCATTTACATATAGTTTACATGCATATTTAGATTAAAATGGGGTGTATTTGAGCTAAAATTGGTTAAAAATACTACACAGTCATTCCTATTAGCGATTTTCAAGAAAATGGAGCTTCAAATAAAAAAGAAGTAACTTTTGGGCAAAAACGATGCAAAACGGATATTGTTGAAGATCCGAGATGAGATGCATGCTAAAATATGTGTAGAAGGCTTCCCCGAGGAAGAATAAACGGCAAAAACAACATTGGATTAACAATGCACGCCCATTCAACTTTGTGCAAGGCCGTGCACACTAGAAGGCAAAGCCGCAAACTTGGGAGACAAGAAAAACATCAGCACTTGACTGTTGTAGTCGTTCAACCCATGTGCACAGGCGTTTGATGGAGCGGGTAAAACCCGAGTGTTAATGTGATTAATCGATTAATTTTATTGTGTTTTGGGTGATTATATGGCTTGAATAAGATAACTACACAAATTCTTGGCTTTGCAGGTTAATCGGTTAATTGGAAGGAATTAAAGACCGAAAAAGATAGAGTGTGTTGATCAAAGATTATAACCGAGGCAAATGAGTTGTTCAAGACATAAATCAGAGTGGAATGAAGATAAAAAGGGTCATGAATATGGAAGTCGGAGGTCGTTCGGGTGAATATCACAAGTCAAAAATTTTATGTTCTCAAAACATTATTTAAAAACAAGTGTTTTATTGTTAAAATACACTTTCATGAACTCATAACTTCCCACCATATGTTGTAGATATAAAACATATGTTAACTTTTTAAAATGAGTTATTATTCTTATAAATCATGCACTAAACTTCCTACACACATATATATATATATGTATGTATGTAGTCGACAAATACACATACACGCACACAAATATTCATGTCCAAATAGTCGTCACATACACACACCCATATATGTATATGTTCGACACACACACACATCAATATTTATGCCTATGAAATCAATACACATACATACATCAATACACACGCACACACACATATCTATGCACATCCGTGTACTTGTCCACTGGTGTGCCTGGTTTTAGTAATTAAAAAGATAACATTTTCCCGATGTCAAAAACTTTGATGTTTTAAATTCCAAAATATTGGTTTTGGGAAAACGATTAATTTTTACTAAACCTTTTAAACAAGTTTTAAATTTATAAGTAAATGATATATAATTAGAAACTAAAACCAACACATAGACAGAGAACCTGACGTGTATAGTATAGCTTTCTAGGGTAAATATTGAGTATCGCATTCCTAGAGAACACACTTTCCCCTACTTAACCTTTAATTAAATAACTAATTGGGTTTGAAAAGAAAATAAAACGGAGGCATGCACATCTCGGGGCCCTCTGTATAAGTAGTTAAGTTTATTATTAGAAACAGTATTAAGTTTAATTATTTATGAGGAGGACAAGAGTGGTCTTCAAGTGTTGGCTCTTTGATAGAGAAGCGGGGCCACTACTAAATAGTGTGCATAACCTCCCGATGCGCGTCCGCATTAGCTGTGTAGGTTCACCGGTTGAGCCCTGTATTTACAGGTGCTTCCCAAACCGCGGTCAAGTCACTGGTCCTCTAACTTATCTTCTTCTTAAAATGGAGGCTTGACCTCCGACAAGGAACACCGTACACCTCCCTTAGCTCTCGCGTTCCGTACCAAAGGATATGTTCTTAGAGTCAGTCTTGGCAACATTGTATCCCCTAAGTAGGTTAATGGTCATGAACACCGAAAGATCTCTCTTAAAGTCAGCTCAGGCGACATGTATCCCCAACGGTTAACGGTTTTGTACTAACGAGAACTAGATATAATATTTTTGTTTTATTTATCTTAAAACGTTAGAACTTAATAATTTATTAATCAAATAAATAAAAAGTCTAGTTTAGTGATTTATGACTCAACAAACCCAACCCATAACCTCCCGAGATGATTGAAATCCTTAACAAAGTGTAATCCGAAGATCATTGGTGCACCCGTAGGGAATCCACCTTTTGCCAAGAAAGTCAATTATTCATCTGGTAAGAACCAGAAATGTGTCACTCAGATCTAGTCCACTTCAGTAGCCATTTCTTAGAACCCGGTTTGGATATCAGAAGCCCGAAGGATCTGTCTCACCACCGGTTTCCTCGCCTTGGATCTAGCTCGAGACTACCAGAAGCTGATCAAACCCCATAATAGTTTATTTTATTAAGTTAAGGTTGATTTTATTGGTTTACCAAGTTAATCACTAATTGAACCTGTCACAAGATAAATAAACAAGAATTAGATAAGAAGATAGCTCAACAAATATCTAAAAACAAACTACTACTACTACTGCTACTGCTACTGCTACTGCTACTGCTACTGCTACTGCTACTGCTACTGCTACTGCTACTGCTACTGCTACTGCTACTGCTGCTGCTGCTTCTACTGCTGCTACTGCTGCTACTGCTGCTACTGCTGCTACTACTGCTGCTACTGCTACTACTGCTGCTACTGCTGCTACTACTGCTGCTGCTACTACTGCTGCTACTGCTGCTACTGCTGCTACTACTTACTACTACTACTGCTGCTGCTGCTACTACTACTACTAATAATAATAAAAGTCTACAAATCAAAGTGGGTTCAGAGATCATAGAAAGATACAACCATAATGAATGATTAACACAAGAACATGGCTGCTCATAGACAAGCCTTCCATCTCCTAGTGCTATGTATCTAGTGCAATCCTCGTGACCCTCGATATTTTATTGCATGAACTACTCTACGATCCCATGCTTGGCCAAGATGATCAAGGTAGGACGACGCCTAACCTTGGTGGGATGGGATTGCCCTAAGGCCTCCCACAAGACCTCAAGATCTCTGCAAGAAGTTGGAAGTTGACCCAAGAAGGCACAAGACTAGATGAGATGGGATACCAAATGATTGAGTTGAGCTTGCCATTTATAGGCAAATCAAGCCCTGCACGTCCGTGCATCTTGATGTGGCACGCCCCTGCACGACAGCTGGTACTGTTGCAGAGTACTTTCGAGTAGAACCTGTTGGGTTTCGAGCAGTGTACACCCGTGCAGGTCAAAAAAACTGCCGAATTTTGTCGGTTGAAGCCTTGGGGAGCACGTATCAAGGTGCACGGCCGTGTACAGGGGTTTGCTGATGTGCCTGGTTTTAGTAATTTAAAAAGATGTCATTTTTGCCAGTGCCAAAAACTTTATGTGTTAAGTTCAAAACGTTGGTTTTGGGAAAAAGACTGATTTTAACTAAACCGTTTAAACAAGTTTTAAATTTATAAGTAAAACGATAATTACTTTGAAACTAAAACCAACACATAGGCAGAGAACCTGACATGTATAGTATAGGTTTCTAGGGTAAATACCGAGTATCGTATTCCAAGAGAACACACTTTCCCCTACTCAACCTTTCATCAAATAACTAATCGAGTTTGAAAAGAAAAGTAAAACGGGGGGGGGGGGGGGGGGGGGTTCTAACAAAAATAGTTTTGAAAAAGGATTTTGGGTTTTATAAAATAAAAAGATAAAATAGTAGAGAGAGTGGTCACACACATCTGGGGGCCCTCCGTATAAGTAGTTAAGTTTATTATTAGAAACAGTATTAAGTTTAATTATATGTGAGGAGGACGAGAGTGAGCTTGAAGTGTTGACTCCTTGATAGAGAAATGGGACCACTACTGAGTAGTATTCTTAACCTCCCGATGCGCGTCCGTATGAAAGTTCACCAATTGAGCCCTGCTTTCACAGGTGATTCCCAAACCGCGGTCAAGTCTCTGGTCGTCTAACTTATCTTCTTCTTAAAATGGAGGCTAGACTTCCGACCTGGAACACCGTACACCTCCCTTAGCTCTCGCGTTCCATACTGAAGGATCTCTTCTTGCAGTCAGTCCTAGCAACATCATATCCCCTATGTAGGTTAACGGTCATGAAGACCAAAAGATCTCTCTTACAGTCAGCTCAGGCAACATGTATCCCCAATGGTTAACGGTTTTGTACTAACGAGCCTTAGATATAGAATTCTTGTTTTATTTATCTTAAATGTGACACTTTAATATTTATTGATCAAGTAAATATAAAGTTGGTTTAGTGATTTATGACTTAATAAACCCAACCCATAACCCCCCGAGATGAATGAAATCCTTAACAAAAATGGAACATACTCCTAAAGGTGTGCAATATGAAGATCACTGGTTGTTGGGTCTGCTGACCTGGAGAAGAACAGATGATAGAAAGCCAAAATATACTAAGTGTTGATCAAGAATAAATAACAGTGGTTACAAGAAAGCTTCCTCCAAAGAACTGCTGATTCCCAAACTGCTGATACTTAAACATCTGATACAAAACAACTGCTGCAGATGAAAGGTCTGATGGATAAAGTCTGAAGAGCAAAAGTCTGATAAAGAACAAGTGCTGATCAAAGATCTGAAGAACAAAGGTCTGTTGAACCAACAGCACTTTGGTTCAACAGATGATAAGAAGACATCAGAGTTTTAACTTAACAGAGTTTTTCTTTCAGTAGATTCAATGTAACAGTAGTTTATTGTTTAACAGATGTTGTAGTTTGTTAGTCAGTTAGGGGTCGCTTTCTAGGTGACGTCAGCTAAGTGATCATCAGAGGTTTGTACTTGTCTATAAATAGAACAGTACTTGTACTGTTCTATTTGTCACTCGTCATTCTCTCTAGACAAACAAACTCTGAGTGATCAGGCTGAGGGGGAGTTATAATTGTACCTTTGTAATCTTTCAAGTTTAATGAAAGCATTCGATTGATAACAATTATTCTCTATGTTTTGATTATTCTTTATTCCGCTGCACTTTCCATTTATACTTCATTCATATTTCATAGTTTAATCAAAACAATCTAATACTCAGATCCTAACAATTGGTATCAGAGCTTGGTCAATTAAATCTGATCTAATCAATCAATTTAATACACAGATCAGCTCATAATCATTGATATCGTTTGTTTGTCGGGTTAAAACAGAGTAATAGTTTATTTTCGTTTCAACAGTTAGTAAACAGACTTTGTTTTTGAAAAACTAAGAGAATGACTTCACTTAATCAAGATCCACACAACACTGGCACACACAACAAGCCTCCGATGCTTGTCAGGTCAGAATACAACATCTGGCAGCGTCGGGTAGCTCATGTGTTAGCACAACAGAACACAGGGTGCTGGAAATCGGTAGTATTTGGACCACATGTTCCAATGGTACCGAGCGCCGAGGATCCAAAGATCCAAGTACCAAAGAGTGTTGAGAACTACTCAGATCAAGATTTTCAGAAAATCGAGCTAGATGCCAAGGCTTTCAGCATAGTAGCCATGGCACTGCCGAATGATATCTATGCCGGTCTCTTGCACTGCAATAGTGCTAAAGAACTGTGGGATGCTCTTAAAGAGCAATTTGGGGGAACTGATGATGTGATTGAAAACAACCGTGAAATACTTAACCAACAATATGAAACGTTTAGTCACATAAAAGGGGAGTCATTAACACAACAGTTTGAAAGGTTTAACTGTCTAATTAGTGAACTTAAACTGGTTGGTCTAACTTTTCCTAATTCAACACTGAATCATAGGTTTCTTAGATCACTTCAGGACAAATGGGACACTATAGCTATTGTTATGAGAAACTCTATCGGATTCAAAGACCTAACCCTGACCCAGCTTCATGGTAAGCTCCTGACTTATGAAAGGGAGCTTAACCAGAAAAAGAAGCTCCAGGACTCTGGCAAAGTGTCAGATGACTATGTATTTGGTAATACTGCACTGTTGGGTCAGGATGATGGTTCTGGAAGTAGTAAGGATCAGAGTTATGATCATTACATTGACATAACGACTGGTTTCAACAATGATTCTTACTCATCACCAAACAACTGTGCTTTCACAGCCAGTGGTGATATCCAGGCTTCTGATAATTCATCCTTTGTGTACAATGACTTGCAATATATTGACCCTTTGGACCTAGAAGAAATGGACATCTTACATCAGGTTGCCCTGCTCAGCATTAGAACCAATAACTTCTATAAGAAAACTGGCAGGAGGTACCCAGGTTTACATGGTGGGTCAAAGGTAGGGTTGGATAAATCAAAGATAAAGTGTTACAAGTGTCATAGAATGGGTCATTTTGCTAGGGAGTGTAGGAGTCAAAATGGAGTTCCTATGATTACCTATCCAAATCAAAGACCACAGACCAATACTTATCAAACCATCCCTAATGTACCTAATGTGCAAAACACTGCTCATTTTGCACAAACCCAAACCACTGTTCCTGTGCATTATGTCCAAACCACTGTTCCTCAGTATCACTATGTCCAAACACCTGTTGCTCAGGGCCCTGTGCCAATGACTGTTACTCCACCCTCTGCTCCTGCAGAGACCAGTCAACCAGGTCAACAGAGTTTCTTTACTCAAGGCTTTGTTGATTGGAGCAGTCTACCAGATGAGATAACAGATGATAACATTGCTCTAGTTGCCAACACTGAAAAGGATTTTTGTTTTATGGCACTAGAAACAATTGTTGAAGAGACTGATTCTGAGGAAGTGGTATCTTTGTCTGAAAATGTGACTGATAGTGTTGTCGGTGAGATTGTTTCAGCTGAAGAATCTGAAGTGGAGGTTGTGAATCTATCAGACCCCTGGGGTAGTGATGACTGTGATTGCCAGTGTAACTGTGCCTTGATGGCTGCTGCTAAGGTATCTCCTCAAATCTTAAATGACTTGTGCTCAGACAAATGTATTGTGGCATTTGCTAAGATAAAAGAGGTGAATGAAAACTTTAGAAAGAAAATTTTGGATTCTGAAATTCATTTTGAAAAATTAACAAAAGAGTTAAAATCAAAAATATCTGAAAAAGAGTCTGAAATCAGCAGTCTAAAACATGAAGCAAGCATAACCAAAGACCAGCTTCAGACTATGATAACAAAATATCATAGTTGTAAGAAGGAGCTTGAGTCCACCCAAGTTGAATGTAAGAAATGGGTGGAATCATCAAAGGGTTTTGAAATGATTGTCAACCAACAATCTAAAAGTCATGTGAAATTTGGGTTTGGTTTTAAAACCACTGATCAAGTTTCACAAACCACTGACAAAAAGGAACCACAGTTGGTTGAGGTCATCCCTACAAACTCAAAAGGTCAAGAAATCAAGGTTACTGAACCCAATGGCAAGAAAATCATTCTTGAAAAGTTGGAAGGTACACCCTCATTTGATGAAATTGAGAAATATCAATTCAAACCAACATGGTCAGATGAGTGTGAAGTCCTTGAAAATTTCAAACCAATGACCTTCAAAACCTCTGATGGTAAAATGGCACCACAGGCCAAAGTAATCCCTCTAGTAAGTCTTCCAACAGATGATGAAACATCTGTTGAAAAGAAGAAATAAAAAGGGAAAGCTAAGAACAACTTGTTTTGTGATTTTTGTGAAAAGAAGAACCATGTCACCAAAAACTGTTTTCTTCTAAAAGCATATGACATCAACAAAACAACAAGTTTAAATGATTCAAAATCTAAAGAATGTTCAATCTGCAAGAAAAAGAATCACAAAACAAAAGAGTGCCTATATCTCAAAAATTTTGATGAAAAGATAAAAGAGTATAAGGCTAAAACTCTGGAAAGTCAAGTGGTAAGTACTTCAAAAGGAAAACCCAAACAGACTTTTGAATCAGTTCAAACATCTGTTACCAAAAGTCTGAACAAAAACTCTGCTCCCAGAGAAGTTCAGGTAACAGATGCTCCACCTGTTAACAGATTACCAAGAGGATATGGACAACCCACTTGTCATCGTCTGCCACATGTTTATGAAGAGCCCAAGAGGCCTTCAAAACCAAAAGTGAACAGACACCCTCATGGTTTTCAACAACTGATAGGAAATGATCAAACATCTGCTGGACCAAGTGTTGACATACAAGCACTGGCAAATGGTCAACTGCAGCTGTTGAATCTAGTTCAAAAGCTAGTCCAAACCACTGATCATTCTCCTCAACTTAAGGCTGAGACAGCTCAGGACTCATCCAAAGCCAATTTGGCTTTGGACACTCACCAAAACTAAAATCCTTACTGATGTGCAGGGAGCTTCTGCTTGTTTAGACAGTTTATGGTATGTAGATAGTGGAGGCTCCAGGCACATGACTGGATGTAGAGCCCTTCTTCTGGACTTTCTTGCTCATGGAGGGGGTGATATATCCTTTGGTAATGATTCTAAAGGTAAAGTGTTGGGTTCTGGTACTGTCAAAGCAGGGAGGCTTAAGTTTGAAAATGTTAATCTAATAGACAATCTAAAATTTAATTTACTTAGTGTATCACAAATGAGTGACAAAGGCTTTGGGTCATTCTTCACTAAGCAAACTTGTTAGATTGTTGGCCCAGAGGCTGTAGAAAAGATTAACACCATTATTGCTGAGAGCAAAGCACAACTTGTTGCTCACAGAAGTGGCAATGTGTATGTGGTTGATATGTTGAAGGATAATCCTACTGCAAATGTCTGTCTATTCTCAGCTGCCTCTACCAAAGAGACAGAATTGTGGCATAGGAGACTTGGTCACACCAACCTTCAAACTATCAACTCACTCTCCAAACAAAACCTTGTCAGAGGTTTACCATCAAAAGAATTCAAATGTGATGAGCATTGTGTTTCCTGTCTAAAAGGTAAACAACATAAAAGCTCTTACAAATCCATTGATGAGTCCAAAACTAGTCAATGTCTACAAATGTTACACATGGACTTGTTTGGCCCTGTAAAAATCATGAGTCTAAGAAGGAAAAGATTTTGTCTTGTCATAGTTGATGATTTTTCTAGGTTTACATGGACTTACTTTCTACATTCTAAGGATGAGACTGCAGGTATCTTGAAGGACTTTGTCACCAAAGTTGAAAAACAATATGACTTGCCAGTAAAAGTCTTTAGGAGTGACAATGGAAAAGAGTTTAAAAATAAGGAGTTAGATGATTTCTGTGTGTCAAAAGGGATTGTAAGGCAGTACAGTATCCCAAGAACACCAGAGCAGAATGGGGTGGTTGAAAGGAAGAACAGGACTCTCATTGAGGCTGCAAGAACAATGCTAGCAGATTCTGGTTTACCTCTGTCCTTTTGGGCAGAAGCTGTAAACACTGCTTGTTATGTTCAAAACAGAGTTTTAATCAACCCTAGACATCAAAAGACTGCTTATGAAATTCTGTTTAAAATCAAACCACTGATATCATTTTTTAAAGTCTTTGGCTGCCCATGTTTCATTTTAAATCTTAAAGATTCCATTTCAAAATTTGCAGCCAAAGTGGATTGTGGATATTTTCTGGGGTATTCTTCTGTTGCAAAGGCCTATAAAGTGTTTAACACAAGGACTAAAACAATAGAAGAAACTCTGAATGTGAAGTTCAATGAACTTTCCTCTTTAAAAATCCCAGCAAACCCTGCTGAGTTGTTTGATTTAGATAAATTCAAATTTGAAGATATTGCTGTCAAAACTAACCCTGCAGGTACTCCACAATCTTCACAACAAGACTACAGAATAGATGTTGTGGTTCCAGACCACTACAAAGTCTATCCTGCATCAGAGGACGCAGTGGTTCAAAACAACTGTCAAAACTCTGTTACAGCTGAGTCAGCCACTGTTGGCCAGTCTTACCTTCAATCCACTGATTCACCCAGCCAATCCACTGTTCAATCATCTGTTGACAAGAGTCAATCATCTGTTGACAAAAGTCAGTCCAATACTACACCACTTGGACCCATTCCTCCACCTCCATTCCAAACATCTGTTGCCTCTTCAGAAGTGCCAACAGATGTTATGTCCACAGAGTCTCCAAACCTCTATCCTTCACCACAAAATGCCATCATACCATATCAGGGAGATCTAATCTACCTAAGAGCTCATCCACCAGACCAAATCATTGGCAACATCAGAGAAGGTGTGCTCACAAGGAGCCAATCTTCAAACATCTGTCTTTTTGCAGGCTTCCTATCCCTTACACAACCTGTCAAGTACCAAGAGGCACTGAAAGACAACAGTTGGGTAGAAGCCATGCAAGAAGAACTCCTTCAGTTCAAAAGACAACAAGTATGGGAACTTGTACCACTGCCTAAGGATGTCTGTCCAATTGGCACAAAGTGGGTCTTCAAAAACAAAACTGATGAAAGGGGTATAGTTGTCAAGAACAAAGCCAGGTTAGTGGTTCAAGGCTTCAGACAAGAAGAGGGTATTGACTATGATGAAACCTTTGCCCCTGTAGCAAGGCTAGAAGCAATCAGACTTTTCTTAGCCTTTGCTGTCAACCACAACATCAAGGTGTTTCAGATGGACATCAAGTGTGCCTTCCTTTATGGCAAAATTCAGGAGGAAGTCTATGTATGTCAACCACCTGGTTTTGAAGACATATTCCATCCTGATCATGTCTACAAGCTTAACAAAGCATTGTATGGACTCAAACAAGCACCAAGAGCCTGGTATGAAACTCTCTCTACTTTTCTCTTATCCATTGGTTTCACTAGAGGTAAAATTGATAAAACCTTGTTTTTAAAATGGAAAGGAAAAGATTTAATGATTGTTCAAATATATGTGGATGACATCATTTTTGGATCCACATGTAATAAAATGTGTGAGGAGTTTAGGGAACTCATGACAGCAGAGTTTGAAATGAGTGCTATGGGTGAACTTCAGTGCTTTCTTGGTCTCCAAGTGAAGCAACTGCAAAATGGCACTTTCATTCATCAAAACAAGTATGTGAAAAACTTGTTAACAAAATTTGAGATGCATGATTTTAAGCCATGTAGTACACCCATGAGCACTGTCAAGCCACTCACTGATGATGAAAAGGATGAACTTATTGATCAGACACACTATAGATGCATGATTGGGTCTTTATTGTACTTAACAGCATCCAGGCCAGACATTATGTTTGCAACCTGTGTGTGTGCTAGATCTCAGGCTTCTCCTAGAAAGTCTAACCTTATTGCTGTGAAAAGGATCTTCAGATACCTAAAAGGTGCTCCCACACTTGGTATCTGGTATCCTGCTAATGGAAACATTGAGCTTTCAGGTTATTCAGATAGTGATTTTGCTGGCTGCCATACCACAAGGAAGTCCACATCAGGAGGGTGCCAGTTTCTAGGGAATGCCTTAGTTTCTTGGCAAAGCAAAAAGCAAGCAGCTGTTTCAACATCCACTGCTGAAGCTGAATACATTGCTGCTGCAAGCTGTACAGCCCAACTTATGTGGCTTCAAAATCAATTACTGGATTTTGGGATAACTGCACTGAGGACTCCACTCATGTTGGATAGTCAAGCTGCTGAAAATATCATCAAAAATCCAGTCTCCCACTCAACCACCAAGCACATAGATATCAGACATCACTTTGTCAGGGATAGCTATGAAAAAGGTTTGATTTCTCTGCACCATGTTCCAACAGAGGATCAGTTGGCAGATGTGCTGACAAAAGCTTTAGACACATCTACCTTCACAAATCTGATCTCTCGAATTGGAATGTTAAACATGGATTAAAAACAACAAAAATGTTTTCAATAAAAACATTAAAATGTTTTCAGAAAATCAAATTTTGCTAATTTAACACTTTGGTTGAAAAATCTGTCTTAAAACCACTGATTCAGATAAAACAACCACTGTTTTATTAAAACCACTGTTAGTTGAAAAATCTGTTTCAAAACATCTGATCAGGTAAAACAACCACTGTTAGTTGAAAAATCTGTTTCAAACATCTGATCAGATAAAACAACTGTTTTCATCAGTCTTTTGGTTAAACAACAGAGGTTGGCAACAGAGGTTTAACAAAACAGCTGTCTGCCACCAGATGTTTCAACCATCAGATGTTTGCCACGTCTGCTCTCAAAAGCAGAGTTTTTGCCACATCAGCGGTTTCACAGAGCCTATAAAACCCTGTTCTTTCCCCAACAGCAGTTTTACTGTCTCATTGTATTCAAAATACTAAAAACCGCTCTCGTCTTCCTCATAACCCTCAATCAAAGTTCTTTGCTTTCATAATCCAAATCCATTAAAATGGAACTTCAAACAAAAGCCACTCACAATTTCCTTCCATATTTGGTTAAAACCGAAGACAACACACCATTCCATTCCACCATTGACATCATCAATAACTCAAAATATAAAAATGTTCTTATTGCTGATGCCCCCATATACCTGGAAACACTCCAAGAATTCTGGGCAACTGCTGAGGTTTTATACCAAGACAAAAAGCCTACGTCCATCATTTCAAAAATTGGAGCCACCAGTATCGCCATAACCCCTGAGATCATCTCCACTACCTTCTCCCTGAACGACTTGTCAGGTATGGATACTTTTCCAAAAACAGAGCTTCACACTGAGTTTCAAGAGAGAGGGTATGATGCTCAAATGACTGGTTCCACACTATACAAAAAGTTTTTTCCACCAGTCATGAAATTTTTCTTCCATACCCTCCTCCTCTGTGCCTCTGCCAAGACTACATCCTTCAATGAAATCCCATTGAGGATACAATACTTGGGATATGCTATGTTGTCAGACTCTGACTTCAACCTATCTCAGGGATTGTTTTCAGACTTGGTATCAAATGTGAAAGCCATAAAATCTGGCTCAAACAATGCTTTTCTGCTCTACCCTAGAATTCTAAGTGTAATTCTACAAAAGCTTTTACCTGAAAAGGATTTTCAAAAGGGAGAGTCATTTAAAATGAAAAGTTTAACTGATGAAACTTTTACAAGAATGCTGGGTTCTTCAACCCAAGAAAAAGCACCAAAAGTTCAAAAAGTTTCCAAAACACAACCAAAGAGGACAAAGACAACAACTGTTGTTGAAACCTCTGTTGGTGAGCCCACTGCTCCTGGTGATCATGGCACTTCATCCAGTGTTGTGAAACCCACACCAGCCACCAAAAGAAAACGTCCATCCACCAAAACAACCACCAAAAGTAAAAAGGGACTTCTGGAAGATGAGATACCAGAAGCTAACCCTGTTGCATCACCAAAGCAACATGAAACCACTGTTGCTACTTCCTCACAACAGTTGGAGATATCTCAACCCAAGCAAACTCCTCAAGATTCCTCACAAAAGGAACTTGTTGTAAGCCAAAGGGAACCTCAAACTGAGGCATATGAGTCACTTGATCATATATTTACAAGCCCATCTCCCAGGGCTAATCAGCTTCTTACACCACCTACATCACCACCACATGTTCCACAAACAATGCAACCCCTGTTTGAGGCTATTGATAAAACTCAGGATAACCCCAGTTCCTCTCCTTCACCTATCACTGAGAGTATGCCTCTACCAGTGACTGGGGCTGAGGAAAATCAATCAGCCATCCCACAAACAGATGAGGAGGTTATACTCCCAGAAGTCAATGTTACTTCTGATGAGGTTTCAAGAGAAGCAGCCACTACTGCTGTTGAGACCATTGTTTCACAGCAGGACAGTGGTTACATTGCTAAGACTTCCTTGAAGGCAACAGCTGATGAAGACACAATTGTGTCTCCTAAAACAGTTGGAAGTCCCCAGAACCAAGAAAAAGGGGCAGCAGGTTCTTCTTCTATGGACTCACCTCCTAGGACTGAACCAGCTAAAACTACCTCTGGTAGGGACTCAGATGAACCTATTAATTTGGGTGATGAGTCAAAACTTCAAGAATTGACGGCTAAAGTTCAAAACCTTGAATCCTCTGTTGCTGACATCAAATCTGATGTCAAGTCAATATTGGAGACATTGAATAACTTTGCAAAAAGTCAACCATCAACTGCTGATGTTGCTAATGAGCTATGGAAATCTGTTTCCCCCATCATCATAGCTCATCGAAAATTAGCAGATCAGACACAGGAAACCTACATGACTTTGATCAGAAACATGGTTGATGCCAGATTCAATGATACAAAGGCTGACATCAAGGTGATCAAAGACCACTTGCTGAAGACCACTGGCTCTGCCCCTACCACAATTCTCAGAGATGAAGATGATGATGAATTCACTGCTGATGATGCCAAAAAGGGGGAGAGTGGCAGAGATAGGCTACCAAAACTTAATCCATTTGGTGAACCACCCTCACAAAAAGGGAAGAAGCCAACTGCTGACAAACCAGGGTCACCCAAATCAGCTCCACAAACACAACAACCAAATGTTCAGATCCCTGTCTCTGAACCAGCTCCAGCATCAAAGGCAAAAGAAGTTGACACTTCAGCTTATGAAAGAGCTGAAAAGGCTGCTCAAGACAAAATGAAAAGGGCTGATACATTGGAAGTAAAGGCAGAGAGGTTGGTGCAGCTGAAAAAGGAACAGCAGCAGGAAGTGGAAGATGTGAACACTTCAAAGAGAAAGAAAATGCCAGCCAAACACATTAGAAAACCACCTTCCAAATTAACTGCTGAAACCTCTGCTGAACAAACACATGTTATCACAACCACTGCTCCTAAAACCACTGCCACCACAACCTCTGCTACCCAAACCACTGCACCTAAAACAACTGAAACTAAAACCACTGCTAAAACATCTACACAACCCAAACCAGTCACTAAACCAATCACCACTCAACCAACTCCCAAACCTACTTCAACACAACCCAAAACCCAAACAACTGCTGGTTCCACAAAAGGACCAACAGATGTTTCTCAAACCACTGTCACATCCTCTCCTTCACCCAAAATCCTGTATAGCAGAAAAAGGAAATCCACCTTTGTTATACAAGATGAAAACATCCACAACACACCACCTAACACTCCAATCTCATCCACACCAGTCAATGCCATTCCACTCACATCTTACTCACCACACACTGCTGAATTCAGATCACACAGACCACCACCAACCATCATCCCATTGGCTGAGAAGTATCCCCTTGAGTTGGATTTAATCAAGGGGGAACTTCAATCCTTCTATAATACTGATCAGCCATCAGAAAGATCCTTCCCATCTCTTAAAGGCTTCCCTGTTCCACCCAACATAGACACATATCTCAAATACAAGGGTGAACAGGCTGATGCTGTCATCAAAGAGAAGTGCAAAGGGAAGGATGACAGGACTGCTCAGGGCATCCATTCAGCAGAGCTTAGCAAACTCAGAAGGATTGAAGATTTTGCTAAGACCCTGAGCAACTCCATGTCAACCATGCCTCTCAGCAGACACTTGGAAATGGAAGTAAGGGATTCACTGCTGGAACAAATCTTGGCATCCAAGCCTTATAAAGCAACAAAGAACCAATTTACAGGCTGGACCACACATGCTCTAAGGGAAGAACTAATCAGAATAGAGAACATGGCCAAGAATCCTCCTGCTAAGGTCTCTGCTCCTGATTTCAAAAAGGGGAGAGATGAAGCTAGAGCCTTGAAATTCAGAAGAATGAGACAAGAGCTTGTAGCAGCTAAGTATGGAGAGATGAAGTCTGTTGCCAGATGGTCAGAAATCAGGCTAATTGAAACATACAAAAAGCTTGAACAAGAAAGAAAGACCAATCCTGATCTTCCAAGAAAACCAGTGTATGATGATGCTCCCAAGAAACCCTCTCAGGCCTTTACATTAGACAGTTTACTGGAAACTTCAGATCTTACCATTGCTGCTAGAAGACAATTTAAGAAGCAAAAAGAAATGACTGAAGAAGAAACAAGACAGTTCACTGATACTTATGTGAAAGAGGGGATCTTGAATCAAGTCAGATCTTTTTCTGATCCTGTGTCAGACAGGCTCAGAGAACTCATTGCAAGGCCACCATCACCAAACTCATCCAAAATAAAGATGCATCCCAGTCACTCCTCTGATTCTAAAATTCTAAAATGGAAGTCTGATAAAGAGACCCATGAATTGACATTGCTCAGATCAGATGGTAGTATTCAGAAGCTGAGTATGGATGAAGCACCTGGCCTAAGTGCTGAAGATCTCCAGACACTTCTAAATTTGACACTGGATAGAGATGCTGAAGACCTCTTCTCTCTACACTTTGAATTGCAACTAAAAGGGCAAATTAGAGAAAGTCTGATGAGGAATAAAGATCAAAGATAAAGCAGAGTTTTGGCATCATCTGTTCTAGGGGGAGATTGTTGGGTCTGCTGACCTGGAGAAGAACAGATGATAGAAAGCCAAAATATACTAAGTGTTGATCAAGAATAAATAACAGTGGTTACAAGAAAGCTTCCTCCAAAGAACTGCTGATTCCCAAACTGCTGATACTTAAACATCTGATACAAAACAACTGCTGCAGATGAAAGGTCTGATGGATAAAGTCTGAAGAGCAAAAGTCTGATAAAGAACAAGTGCTGATCAAAGATCTGAAGAACAAAGATCTGTTGAACCAACAGCACTTTGGTTCAACAGATGATAAGAAGACATCAGAGTTTTAACTTAACAGAGTTTTTCTTTCAGTAGATTCAATGTAACAGTAGTTTATTGTTTAACAGATGTTGTAGTTTGTTAGTCAGTTAGGGGTCGCTTTCTAGGTGACGTCAGCTAAGTGATCATCAGAGGTTTGTACTTGTCTATAAATAGAACAGTACTTGTACTGTTCTATTTGTCACTCGTCATTCTCTCTAGACAAACAAACTCTGAGTGATCAGGCTGAGGGGGAGTTATAATTGTACCTTTGTAATCTTTCAAGTTTAATGAAAGCATTCGATTGATAACAATTATTCTCTATGTTTTGATTATTCTTTATTCCGCTGCACTTTCCATTTATACTTCATTCATATTTCATAGTTTAATCAAAACAATCTAATACTCAGATCCTAACACTGGTGCACCCGTAGGGAATCCTCCCTTTGCCAAGAAAGTTATTCACTCATCTGGTAAGAACCATGAATGTGTCACTCAGATCTGGTCCACTTCAGAAGCCATTGCTTAGAATCTGGTTTGGATATCAGATGCCCGAATGATCTGTCTCACTACCGGTTTCTTTTCCTTGGATCTAGCTCGAGACTACCAGAAGCAGATTAAACCTCTTGATAGTTTATTTTATTAAGTTAAGGTTGATTTAAGTTTATTAAGTTAATCACCATTTGAACCTGTCACAAGATAAACAAACAAGGATTAGAAAGTAGATAACACAACAAATAACTAAAAACAAACTACTAATAATAATAATAAAACTCTACAAATCGAAGTGGGTTCGGAGATCATAGAAAGATACAACCTTAAAGAATGATCAACACTTGAACATGGCTACTCATACACAAACCTTCCATCTCCTAGTGCTATGTATCTAATGCAATCCTCACGACCCTTGATGTTTTATTGCATTAACTACTCTACGATCCCATGCTTGGCCAAGATGATCAAGTAGGACGAAGCCTAACCATGGTGGGTATGTTAGGATAGCCCTAAGGCCTCCTACAAGACCCCAAGATCTCTGCAAGAACCTTGGAAGTCGACCCAAGAGGGCGAATGGGATGGGCCAAAAGGTTGAGTGAAGCTTGCTATTTATAGACCTGCCAGGGGTTGCACGGGCGTGCCATATAGTGGTGCACGTCCGTGCCATAGCCCTACGTACGTTCTGTTTGCTGCAGCTCTGCCTGTCTGTCCTATTTGTCTCCTACACGGGCGTGCCAAGGTATGTGGCATAGGCGTGCAAGTTTTTCCAGCTAGATTCCTTGTCTCCTAAGTTGGTTGCATTGTCTTCTAGACTTTTATGATTGTTTAAGTCTCGGGATGGTCTTCAAACATACAGGGAACATGGTGCAAGTCTCGTATCCTCAGGAATCTCCAGTTTTTGTCTGTTTTTGGTTTTTGCCCGAAAATCATTTGTTTCCTGTTTGGAGCTCCAATTTCCTGAGAAATACCGATAGGAACGATTTAAGCACCCAAAATTAGTAATTTAAGCCCAATTCTATCCTATTATGAGACTGATTATGCATGTTTTATATGTTAATTTTGTGGTACATCACAATACCCCACACTTAGACTATTGTTTGTCCTCAAGCAATCAAACACAAGTACACCTAAGGCAGACCGTAATTAGCAAACCCTCAATCCACTTATTTATTTTATACGAGAAAAATAAAATTGCATGACATGCCTACTGAACCCTTCGATTATGCTCAAACCTATACCTGCTCACAATGTTCACTCAACACTCGGGTTTATCTTTTTTAGTCAGTTTTGGGGGTGAACACTAAAGTCCGAACCAAAGTCGACACAAGTCATAGGCTTGTATGCAAATCAAGTCCTCGTCTTTAAACTGAATAACTAAGATAAATCAAAAGGACTTTTATTCGAGTTGTAATGTAGGGGTGTAAAAGAAAAGATAAGACAACTACCTTTTTTTAACTAAAAATATCTACAAAGGGGATTGAGTCACCGAACCACGAAAGACCGTCATGGTTGAGAAGATGAAGAAGCAACAAGATGTGGAGGAGGGCGGTAGCGGCGTGCAACGTTTTCAGCAGCAATTTCTAAGAGAAGTCTGGTGTTGATTCCAAGTTCTTTCATCATTGCTATTTTGCACCTCACAGTGTAGTCGATGTTGCTTCCTTTCCTGACTATGCGCTCGGATTTGTATCGTGTAGCGCCCTCTTGGATCAACATCGTCTGTGAGTGAGTTGGATTCTTGCTGCATTTGCCTTCATGAGACCAATTTCTACACCTGATGCATCTATCATACCATTTGGATCGTCTTTTCGTAGTATTTTTTGACTATCCACAAAAGGGTGGATTTTGCTCCATCTTTCGCCACAGCTTTCTTTCATCAGCCTTCTTTTAAAAAATAATTTGTATCAGCTCTAGAGCCAGACACGGCTGAGCGAAGTGGAAACATCGAAGCAAGTGTTCTTCCAGCGGATGCATCTTGAGAAAGCGAGGGGGAAAGCAAGAGAGAGATCACAGAGTGAATGTAGAGAGAGAGAGAGCAGAAAGCAGGAGAGAGAGAGAGAGAGAGAGCAAAATTCCAGTTCTTTTAGGTCTCACCGGTCAAAAACCAAAATTTTCAACTTTGAAGAACTTTTATTTCTTTTGGGCTCTCTGTTTATTTTGGCTCTCTCCTACGTATTATATATATATAGAAGATCTCCCTCTTGGCCCCGTCTTGTATTGTTCCCTCCTTTTTCCATGGTGTCGCCTTTAACTTGAGGCCTCAAAACCTCGGTGATGACAAAGGCTTGAAGCTGCTTTTGTGACGCATGATCGGGACCCATTTTATTTGGTGAAGAAACGAAAGGCTAAGGCTCAAAGAGGTGTTTTAGGGGTATGTTTTATTTTTGGAGAAATACCTAAATGCCTCTATCATTTTTATCTAGTTACCGGTTTTAAAACAACGATATGCATAAACACACAAGTTCTAACCGTGTCGGACTAAGGTCGGAAATCCCTCAAGCAAAAGAAGTGAGCAATAAATGACATATATATGTAAGTGTGGTGCTCGATAAGGCTCAAGAGACTCTCATATATAAGAGGGTAGGATAAAGTAAGGATTTTAAGCATAATTTTCAGGGTGTTTTCTACTTGCCATGCAACCTATTTTTCTACTTTTTATTTTATTTTAAGTGGATCTCTTGGAGTTTTATAAAAATTGTCTTATTTCGACTATCCTTTGGTGTCACACCCTCAAATTCCACATGAGGGGTTTTACTGCAAGGCGCGTGACATACCAGGATCCAAGTCAACGGTCACAATAAACGACAACTATATGTAAAAAGATATGTAAACCAAACCATGTAATAATCAACAACCGTGATCCAAATACAGCGGAAGTAATTTGAGTTTACAAAACCAAATAAAGATAAAACATAAGTTTAAAGTTTTTACATCTAAGACATTATCCTAGACGCGAGTGCGTGCGCCTAATCCGACTGCTGCTACCTTAGCGACATGAGAAAACATGCTAAAAATGTCAACATATAATGCTGGTGAGTTCACAGGTTTTACAATAAACGTTTCGTTAGTCCTTTAAAATCGTTACCGTTACCACTATGTTATGTGAACGCTATCTAGGCATTTAGTATATTACTACTACAATTGAAACCATTGCTGAATGTGATTTATCATAGTGTGTACCCCTCGGACTACCTTCATCTCTGGTAGGCCCTGTGTGATCGAGACAATATGCACCCGCCTGGCCTCTAGCCGTCGAGTGGGGTTTGTCAGGCCCAATAGATCTATCTACATTTCCCCGCTACATACCCGTATTAGTGGTTTCGATGGGATTTAGATGAGTCCAATAGTAATATAATGATAGCCATAGCATAACATGAATTTGTGTGTTTAAAATGTGTAAGCATGTTTCTCCCCCGAAAACAAAACTGGTAAAAGTGGGGCCGTGAACTCACCTTAGGTTGCGTCTTCAGTTTAAGAGTAATCTGACACGTGTGTGATAGTCCCAACTAGTGGCGACCTATCAATGAGCTTAAGTAAGTGTGTTGACCACTAACCCGAAGGTTAACTAGTCCCCTATTGTCTAGATCTTGACTACGTGTGTTTGAACGTTAACCGGATATACTAGACAGACCCGACATCCCGTTGGTGACCCATTACATCAATTAATCAAGTAAATAAGGTTAACACACAAGTTTCAAGCATAAAACACTTAGTTTGCATAAAAAATCGCATCTACGAAGTCGTAAGGTCGAATCATGAGTTTTTTGGCTTGGTTCGACCTATTTGGTCTCTGGTTCGACCTAGAGTTCCTTGGTTCGACCCATGTGAAGTTTATTCGACCAATGTACAAGTTCATTCGACCTAGCACATGTTTATTGGACCCTAACACATGTTTCTTCGACCCTAACACATGTTAATTCGATCTAAATCATGTTCATTCGACCTTTAAGGTTTTCATTCGACCTCAACCAGTGTTCATTTGACCCTCAATAGCTTGGTTCGACCCCATGACAGGTCGAACCAGTTTCTGGTTCGACCCTGGGTCTGAGTTTTTGTACAAAATGCACCAATATCTAAACAGTCCGAAAACATCACGAAACATCACAAATCACAGCAGTCAACTATCATTAACCTATCCCTACAAAACCCAACCGATTTTACCTCGAAATCAGTTCGTTTTACGAGTTACCCAAAATGACAAAATTATGGAAATGTCACATCAATGCATGTAAACTATACCCAATTTGGAAACTTGTCGAAATCTCTTAACAGTTAGTTCAAAATGTTCAGATTATCATGTGTAAAAAACCCTAATCATTTTATCCATAATAACGACATGAATCAAACCCTAAATCTATCAAAAATCCACAAAATGGGCAAACTATCATCATCCAATAATTAATACCCTAAGATAATCAAAACCCAACATTAATAACAGTCCTAGAACACATTGATAACATCTAATCAACATTCAATCATCAAACATCACATAACACAACAAAAAACACCATTAACACATGTTAACTTGTATGAAAACTCATGTTTAATGATGAGGTTTTTTTAGAAAGGTATTAGAAAGGTTTTTAATTATGAAAACCATCTTAGAACAGATCTGGACCCTTGGGGTTTAATTAAAATGTGTGATACCCCGTAATTTCAGGTTAACACTTTAACTAGACTCTAGTTACTTGTACATACTTTTCATGCATTCTGATTAACTAGGGTTAGTTAGGATGAGTATACTTTGCACAGTTATAGGTTAGTAACTGCGTGAAATGGTAATTCAGGGAATTACCGGACTACGTACACAAGTAGGTAACCCGGAACGTTGGTGACTTGGTGAAATGTGATTATTATAAACTTACATGTTGACATTATGTGCTATTGCGTGCTTATGTGAACTTATATAATTATACGTTAACGGATTGGTAACCGGGACGGGACAGACCGGGATCCAGATATGTATGACGAACGTTTATGTGCCGTTTCGAATATTAACGTTTGAAATATTAATATTGTAAAGTGGTTAGGGTTATAGAATAAATAAAATTCAAATTTTGAATTTCTGTCTTCCCCGCGGAGCGCGGAGGGAAAGGGAAATCCCCCACGGTCCGCGAGGGGGTTAAACAAAACTGGAAATTCTAAAGGTCCGGGCGGACCGCGACAGGAAAGGAAATTCCCCCGCGGTCCGCGACAGAGTGCAATACGTGGAAAACAAGTTTTGAGGCCTTTAAAACGATCTTAACCTCACACAACCTCATAATCATAACCCTAATCGCCCAAATCACCTTGTTTACGAAAAATACAACCCCTAGTACTTGCTAAGGCTTAAGAACACCATTCGGAAGGCTTGGAGAGCTTTTGGTTGGTGATTTTGAAGTGCTTTCGGTATACTACTAATCCTTATATGTTTTAGTTACTTCTAATATGTTTTTAAACATCAAACCTTGTTTGTCCAGGTCTGAAACACGTTTATAAACATTTAAACTTGGTTTTCATAAAGGTTAGAAGGATTAATCATGATGATAATTGATGAATGTTATGTGTTATGCATGATTGTGCATGTTCTTGATGTTTAGACTCTTAGGGTTTATGTATGATGATATAAACATGTATCTTGCTAGTTTATGATCAGATTATGACATATAAATGTTGTATGATGTTTATTTGGTGTTGATGATTGATAATACGCAACTAGGGTTCGATAATGTTGATGTTATTGCATGATTAAAATCTGGACAGAACGCTTATGTCGACTTGTAGGGTCTGTTACATGGGTTAAAAGTAATTGTTTTGATCTATTCTTTGCATGGTTGTAATGTAACTGGTCTTAGCTTTTCGTAATGGGCAAAATCGTCCGATTTGGACTTCGTTTGATTAGTTTTTGGAATTTTATTTGATAAGAGGTCATATCAGATTTTCGGAGTTGTAAATTGAGTCAACTTTAAACGGTCATAACTTGAGTTTTACAAAGAGTTAAGCTTTGAAATTTGGACAGTAGGTCGAAATTGGAAAAACTCGGTTTTTCCAAGTGGATTCACCCCGTTTGGGTGAATACACAATTTTTGGAAATTTTTATACTAAACTGACCTGTTGTGGAACTTTTCTGGACATGGCTGTGTTGTGTGAATTTTATTAATTTTTGTATTTGGGTTTAAGATAAAACAAAAATATGTGTTAACAACCAAATCCCAGTGAACACTCAGTAAAAATTTGGGACTTTAATTCATTTTTTAAGTATTTTAAATAAATTGTTTTCCACAGCGCACAATCTGCTCTGAAATCGCAGATTGTGTATGGAGTCTTTATGTGACTATTTGGAGTCTTATATGGTGTGTAATTGACATGAACTTGCTTGGATACTTGTATGAGATATAGTTGAGATACTAGACTGATAATAATCACTATGATCACCAACGGGTTACGTAGGACTTACTTGTGCATGTAGAGTCTCTAGGTGTCACTATACGGTTTTGAACATTTAAACGTCTTGGACAAACAGGTTATATGGTGTATTAATTATACACATATACTCACTTAGTAATACTTATAATAGGGGGTAGGTAGCACCCTATTGTTTGGAGTTTGGATATTTTGCTTGCAACCTAAGGTGAGTTTCACTACTTTTTTAGAAAGCATGCGTCTCAGGTTGAGACAACTTTGGTAAACGTTTTCTAGTCCGGTTTGGGACTACTTTTGCAACTAAGGTTTTGACTCCTTGTGTGGGTCGGGTTTTGGACTCCTTGTGTGAGTTACGCTTTTATCAGTTTAAAACTTTATTGTCCTTTGTGAACTAAACACACTCTATCATTTGAAGTCCTTGCATATTATTGGGTTAATCGCTGTAAGCGAACGGGGCATTAGTTGATAGCGCTATTAGGTTGTGCAGCAACCTCATGCTTGAGGTGCTTGTGTCACGGGCATGAACTTTTGACCACGCTCTAAAGGAGCTGAACTGCTAGTGTTGATAGACATTAGTGCTGAGGCAAAACTTATAACAACTTCTGTATATATGTTCCCAATAATCAACTGTTTAGTTACAATGAGTGGGCTAGCTACCCCTGACAAGCTTAAACTGATGACACTTTACTTTAACTTATGGTCTTTTGACAACTTTACATTGTTATCCAAACTGTGAACTCACCGACTTTATGTTGACACACTTTAGCAGGCTTTGCAGGTCTCTAGATATGGAGTAGGGTTTAGGGCATGCATCATACTGTGTCTTGGGATTGAACATTGAACTTTGAACTTTTAAACTTTGGTTTTGGGGGCGTTGTTTTGCGCAGACTTTTAAACAGTTTACTTTGTTTACGCGTCCGCACTATTTTAAAATGTTTGGTTAAACTATGAAACTGTTTTATCAAAAACGAACTAAATGGTTTCGGCATTTAGAGTCATTCATGATACTTATGGCTATAGATCCTGGTTTGTCATGCGCCTCGCGGTAGAACCCCACAAGTGGAAATTTGAGGGTGTGACAAAATGAATCAAAAATGCTTAAAATGGTTTTAGATTAAGAACACACCTTAGATCTTCTCTTGTTTGTAATATGGAAGATGTTTGTAGGTTAGATTATGAAAAACAAGATAAAAAACTCCTTCCTCAGTGTTTAAGGTTGATAGAGAGTGTTTGGAGGGGACTAGGGTTTGTGAAATGATGAAAAATTCAAAAGTATGGTATTTATAGTAACTGCATGTTCGACTTTTGCAGGGGTCGAATGAGATAAAATTGTGGTCGAATGAGATATCTTAATGATCCAGAAGCTTGGTTCGACCCCCCTTAAGGTCGAACAAGTTTCTGGATTTTCCAGGTTTTCCAGTTTTGTAGTTTAAACGCGTTTTAACACATCCTAACGCATGAATATGCAATCTTAACATATGTTAAGCATATATAATCATGTAAAACCATATAAACACCGTTTAAACACGTATTTGCATATCATATAACATATATGGCTCAATCTATGTATAACACTTAATTCAATTGATGTAATTCACCAACAACAGGATCCATGACTCGTCTGTGCGTGTGATAACCCCAATGATCCTTCGAATCATTGATCCCTGGACAATACGTAATGTAACCCGACTCAACTGACCCCCGTCAAGTACGTTCGATAAACGTTTTTTGCTAAGGTAGACTTATGTGTTTGTAAAATGTTAACCTCAATATGCCGAGTGTCACATCATCCCCCTGTTGAAAGAATTTTCGTCCCGAAGATTGCCCGAAGCCAAAAAGGAAGAAAATTTTTCCGGTTGCCACATCATCCCCTTGTTGAAAGGAATCTCGTCCCGAGATTCACTCAGCTTCAACAGTAACGAGTGCCGACCTAAGTACACATTTATGTAACGAACGAGGTTGCCTAGATCCCCATCTAGTCCCCTTGACCCTACGAGAACCCCGGTCCATAACGTGAACCGTAATGAATTTAAATAATACGAAAAATCACACACTCACCCAACCGAGCACCCAATGCCCCAAGCAACGCTCCACAGAAATGCAAAATGAAATGAGGATCATGAATTAAAGATGATAACAATAGGCACTCCGTGTCGGGGAACCGCCTCTCAAGGATAAACAAAAAAACAAATGCTACAGATTGCCACAAGATTGACCCCTTCTGATCGTAGTCACGCTGGAGACTCTTGTGATCGGTATAACTTGGTACCGTCCAAGTAGTGTCTCTAGATTACCGACATCAAGCAGATGAACACAAACACGATAACCTTTATGCATAGAGTCGTCACACAACCGAGACCCAGAAAAGAAGCACCACGATAAACAACGAAACCATGACGAGTTTGAAAAGGAAGTCGTCTCGGCATGACATATGATAACCAAGTCTAACCACCGACACACTCAAAGGATAAGAAACTCCTAACGGTATGAATAAAAATAAAACCAAAGCATAACGAATAACAAGAAAAGAAAACTTACCGGTAACAGAATCAGGATCCTCTCAGTTCTCCCTCGAACCGATGACGTAAGCACGAGCAGTCCGGCCACCACCTTTGTTGTTTCCACCACCTCCTGTAGTCCCTTCCTCAACCTTATTCAACTTTGGGCAATTTCGCTTGAAATGCCCCGCCTCCCCACAGTTGTAGCAACCTTGATTTCCCCGTGGAGCGGGAGTAGCAACAGTAGCCTGAGCCGGCTTAGATGGAAGACTGACTCTACAATCCTTTGCATAGTGATCGGTCCGATTACAACGCTCACAACGGAACTTATAACAACTACCAAAATGATGAAATCCACACTGACAACACTTAGGATTCTTCCCGACATACCCTCCTTGCTTCTGATCTGATGTTGATCCCGAAGCTTCAACCTTCTTTGTCTGCGGCTGCCATTGAACGACGGCTGAACTCTTCTCCACACTCTCCCACTTCCTCTTGTTACTTTCAGAAACCTTCATAGCAGCGCCTCGAGGAGGCAAGACACCCTCTGTCACCTTCATGTTGGTCATCTTCTGAGCCGACCGAAGCATCTGCAATCGTAGTAGGTTCCCTAGCAGCCACCAACCCTGCGATCTCCGGCACCAATCCGACAATGCACTGCTCAATCCTTCTATACTCTGGTGTAGCTACCCCAGGGCACATCACCGCCAGTTCATTGTGCCTGATAGTGTACTCCTCAACCACGGATCCCACCATCTTATGATTCCACCACTCATGTTCCAACCTCTTAATCTCTTCACGCGGGCAGTACTCAGCTTTCAACTTAAACACAAACTCTGCCCAAGGCATAGCGTTAGCCTCCCCCAAACCAAGTGTCTGTGTGGTGGAGTTCCACCACGTCAGAGCGGGTCCCTCAAAGGTTCCCGTAGCAAACTTTACCCAATCAGCAGCTGGGCAGTCACATAAAGCAAACACTGACTCAATCTTTTCCAGCCACCTCAGCAGTTCCTTTGCTCCCTCAGTACCTTGAAAGTTGTGGGGCTGACAGTCCTTAAACCTCTTGTAGGTGCACCCAGACTACACCGGATTAGTAGGGGTACCTCTATGGGTCTGCTGAGCAGCCTGGAAGGCAGCCAATGCAATGTTTAGCTGCTGCTGCATCATGTTGTTCAACTCCTCTTGTGTCATGGTGATGTTTCTACCACCCCGACCACCGCCTGTGCGACCTCCATGAAGACCCCCAGTACGTCCACCATTATGACTAGACATGTTCTGCCAAAACAAGGGACAAGAGACTCAGTGTCATTATTTGACCAAACTACTAGTGACCAAAGGAATTCAGATCTGGGTTCAAGCATGACCATCAATCCGAACACAAAGTCCACCAGGATTTTCATGCATTTCAATTTATGATTTCGTGTGCACCCGAAATGAAAATTGCTCTACATGGTCCTCTAGGCGTGCTCCCAGCTGGAACTTCAAGCCATCCGATACCCACAACTCAGAAGAGATTTCCATCTTAAAATGATTCCAAAGTGAACAATCACTCAGGGGTGTACTACAACAAGTACTAGTGCATGATAGTGTGTGTAGGCAAGTGTGTCCATTGGAGCATAGAAGGGAGATGTCCGAATCCTAGACAGATCTCGATAATGCGCCGAAGCCACCCCAATGTACACTACCGCCGTGCATGATCAACAAGCCTCTTCGTCTTCAAATCCGAAGAAGAAGATAGAGTAGAGGTCGAAATAACCAATGATAGAATGGATAGAGTAACACATAGTGATGAGGATACCGACACCCCGACAAGGTTAGTATGTTTACAAAATGACACGACTCATATGTATGTGACCGTCTAGTGTGTGTGAGACTCGGCTATAGACTATACTCTACATGCAGTCCTAGTTCACTATAACCATTGGCTCTGATACCAATCTGTCACACCCTCAAATTCTTCATGCGGGGTTTTACCGCAAGGCGCGTGACATACCAGGATCCAAGTCAACGGTCACAATACACGACAACTATATGTAAAAGGATACGTAAACTAAACCTTGCAATAATCAACAACCGTGATCCAAATTACAGCGGAAGTAATTTGAGTTTACAAAACCAAATAAAGATAAAACATAAGTTTAAAGTTTTGACATCTCAGACATGATCCTAGACGCGAGTGCGACTCCGTGCGCCTAATTCGACTGCTGCTACCTTAGCGACCTGAGAAAACATGCTAAAAATGTCAACATATAATGCTGGTGAGTTCACAGGTTTTACAATAAACGTTTTGTTAGTCCTTTAAAACCGCTACCGTTACTACTATGTTGTGTGAACGCTAGCTAGGCGTTAACTATATTGCTACTATGGTTGAAACCATTGCTAACTGTGATTTATCAGAGTGTGTACCCCTCGAACTACCATCATCTCCGGTAGGCCCTGTGTGATCGAGACAATATGCACCCGCCCGACCTCCAGCCGTCGAGTGGGGTTTGTCAGGCCCAATAGATCTATCCACATTTCCCCGCTACATACCCGTATTAGTGGTTTCTATGGGATTTAGATGAGTAGTATAGCAATATAATGATAGCCAAACATGATATTGTGTGTTTAGAATATGTAAGCATGTTTCTCCCCCAAAAATAAAACTGGTAAAAGTGGGGCCGTGAACACACCCTAGGTTGCGTCTTCAGTTTAAGAGTAATCCGACAGTATGTGATAGTCCCAACTAGTGGCGACCTATCAATGAACTTAAGTAAGTGTGTTGACCACTAACCCGAAGGTTAACTAGTACCCGATTGTCCTGATCTTGACTACGTTTGTTTAAAAGTGTGTTTGAACATTAACCGGATATACCAGACAGACCCGACATCCCGTTGGTGACCCATTACATCAATTAATCAAGTACATAAGGTTAACACACAAGTTTCAAGCATAAAACACTTAGTTTGCATCAAAAATCGGATATACGAAGTCGTAAGGTCGAATCAAGAGTTTTCTGGCTTGGTTCGACCTATTTGGTCTCTGGTTCGACCCAGAGTTCCTTGGTTCGACCCATGTGAATTTTACTCGACCAATATACAAGTTCATTCGACCTAACACATGTTCATTCGACGCTATCACAAGTTTATTCGACCCTAACACATGTTAATTCGACCAAACTCATGTTCGTTCGACCTTTAAGGCTTGGTTCGACCCCATGAAAGGTCAAACTAGTTTCTAGTTTGAACCTGGGTCTGCGTTTTTGTCCGAAATGCACCAAATCGCATCTAAACAGTCCGAAAACATCACGAAACATCATAAATCACAGCAGTCAACTATCATTAACCTATCCCCACAAAACCTAACCAATTTTACCTCGAAACCAGTTCGTTTTACGAGTTACCCAAAATGGCAAAATTATGGAAATGTCACATCAATGCATGTAAACTTTACCCAATTTGGAAACTTGTCGAAATCTCTTAACAATTAATTCAAAATGTTCAGATTATCATGTGTAACAAAACCCCTAATCATTTCATCCATAATAACAACATGAATCAAACCCTAAATCTATTAAAAATCCCTAAAATGGTTAAAATATCATCATCTAATAACCTAAGATAATCAAAACCCAACATTAATAACAGTCCTAGAACACATTGATAACATCTAATCAACATTCAATCATCAAATATCACATAACACAACGTAAAACTCCATTAACACATGTTAACTTGTATGAAAACTCATGTTTAATGATGAGGTTTTGTTTAGAAAGGTGTTAGAAAGGTTTTTAATTATGAAAACCATCTTAGAACAGACCTGGACCCTAGGGGTTTAATAAAAATGAATCAAAAATGCTTAAAATGGGTTTTAGATTAAGAACACACCTTAGATCTTCTCTTGTTTGTGATATGGAAGATGTTTGTAGGTTAGATTATGAAAAACAAGATCAAAAACTCCTTCCTCAGTGTTTAAGTTTGAGAAAGAGTGTTTGTAGGCGACTAGGGTTTGTGAAATGATGAAAAATTGCAACGTGTGGTATTTATAGTAACTGCAGGTTTGACCCTTGCAGGGGTCGAATGAGATAAAATTGTGGTTGAATGAGATATGTTAATGATCCAGGAGCTTGGTTCGACCCTCCTTAAGGTCGAACTAGTTTCTGGATTTGCCAGGTTTTCCAGTTTTGTCGTGTAAACGCGTTTTAACACATCGTAACACATGAATATGCAATCCTAACATATGTTAAGCATATATAATCATGTAAAACAATATAAACACCGTTTAAACACGTATTTTCATATCATATAACATATATGGATCAATCTATGTAATTCACCAACAACGGGACCCATGACTCGTGTGTGTGTGTGATAAGCCCAATGATCCTCCAAATCATTGATCCATGGACAATATGTAATGTAACCCGACTCAACTGACCCCTGTCAAGTACGTTTGATAAATGTTTTTCGCTAAGGTAGACTTATGTGTTTGTAAAATGTTAACCTGAATATGTCGGGTGTCACATTTGGTGTGAACCGTTCGACAAAATGCCTAATAGCGATCACTTGGACAAGTCTAATATACTATACTAATCTGCCAAAAATAATTGTTAATAACGCTACGGGTATCAACCGGCTAAGAGGGTACCGGATAGCGTATAAACAATGATAACTGACCCACTAGATGCAATAAAATAAGCAGCAATAACGGTCCACCCCACACTTAAAATTTTGCAAAAAAAATTAGGTGCAGAAATGGAAAAAGAGGCAAGAGAAACTAATACTCCCCTGACAATGGCGAGTCCACCTGTGTGTGGTCAAAATCCACATCCACAAAAATAGGAACGTCAAACTGGCGGCTCCACAATATCAAGTTGTCCTCAACGTACCCTAAAATAACTAGAAAAGAAGATAAAGTAACAAAGATAAACAAAACAAAGCTACGACCTAAGATAGATACTAACGCCGAGGCGTTAGCGGGTGTAACGTGTCCGAGCATGCATCATGCATGCAAAAGTACTACCATACAATCTCAAATATCCATCAACCATAACAAAATAAAAAAAATAAAAAAATAAAAAAAATAAAAAGAAAATAGTGTTTTAGGTAAACAAACCATCAAATCCTATCAAGAACCACCTAGAGTCAACCTAAGCGGGGGAGGATCAAACTGAGCGGTTGCGGCAGGGCTGGTGCCTGGAGTGGAAGCTGGATACTGTGTAGGAAGCCATGTGGCGGGAGAAGTATTCCCGGAACGATCTAAACTAAGCAGTAAGTCTGTCGAGCATGTCCTAGATAGTGCGGAGAATGCCTCCCCGCTGCTAGGCCTGACGACCTGTCCTGGCTGCAGCTGGTGGTCCTGCTGGTGCTCTTACGGCTGGTCGCCGAGCTGCAGGTGCTGCTGATGACTCTGCTCCTCCTATCCCAGCAGCTACTGTCTCTCCGTATGCCTCCTCGAACGCCGCCTCCTCATCCCAAAGGTTCTTCTTATTATCTACCAGCTTCAAAAACTTACCAAAAGGCTCTACAACCTCTGTGTTCTTCATAACTATGGTGTCGAGGGGGCGGGCCGATCTGCGACCGTCAAACCGGCCACGGCCCGGGGCTAAGTACCTCTAGAGAAATGTCCAAGCGTGTGATGTATGGTCCCCCAAATATGTGACTAGAAGTTTTAGTGCCCCAACTTCTAATGAAGAACTCAGCCAATGCATGGGCTAGGTTGCAGTGTCTGCCCTCAATGATGCTGAAAAGATAGAAGACCTCTCGCTCATTGACTCCCCCAGTGCTATCCTTCCGGCCCTCGAGTGTACAGGCGATAACCATGTGCAGCCATCTGCGAAGTGGATTAGGAAAACTGGACCTCTTGTGTTTCCTTAGGTCATAGGGAACCTTCTGTCCCCAAAAATCCTGTGGCTGAATGCTAGTAGGCCATCCAAATTAGCTATCAGTAAACATTGATGAGTGAATCTCCCTCTGTTTGTACAGCCCCAATCTATCCCCCAACTCAGCTAACGTCATCCTGTACCAACGTCTAGCCATCCGAAACCCAACACACAACCTAGATATCGTGTCATCTGAAGTAGCGGGTGGTGTGTAGACAAATGAGGCCAAGAACTCAAGAGTGAGCTCTCTGTAGGTGGTCTCCTCGATCTGGAAGAGACGATGCCACTGATGTGATAAAATATTATAGAACCGGGGCCCAGACCTACAGTCTTCAGGGCCTCATAGTCTACCGACCAGTAGGTGCCTATCTGCCTAGTCTGGATGAGGAGTAGACGCCTGTGGGCATTTTGCTCCACCCCAGCCCGGTTGAAGTACAACCAGGGATGAACATCATCTGGGATGGGTCCATCGGGCTTTATCATGTGGTAATGTGGCAGCTCAAGTGGTGCAGACTCGCCAGACTACTGAGAATGCTGTGAATGGTGCGATCCTGATGATATTGAGGGTGATCGTTGGGCTGGTCGTTTCTTTCTTGTCATTTCCCTGTAAAACATAACAGAATCAGTTTAGCTTCATAAGGTTTAAAATTTTGCAAAAAATTAACAGTTCTGGGTCCAATGGCTGAACGCCCGTGCACAGGGGAAGTGCACGACCATGTGGCTCATTCTACATTCTGATTTTTTACTGGGTCGACTGCTTAAACTCGTTTTTATCTAAACTACCTAAAACTAAAACTGATTTTTAACTGCAAAAACAGGTTAATTTTTTAAACTTGAAAAGTTATGGTGAGTTTCTAGTGGGTCCGACTGGTTACGACGAAATCTCAAACAGTGTCTTCTTGATGAGCACGCCCATGCCCACAACTGAGCACGACCGTGCGCCTACCTGAGGTGACGGTTTTCAAACCTGTCAGAATTCCCACAAAATTTTTTGCATAATTTCTCAAAATTTTTTACCACATTACGTTCATAGCACTACCCTAATCATTTCCCTAAAGGTTCATGCAAAGATTCAGACTAGAAAGGCTAGAAAACTAAGGATTTTCTCAAGAAATGGTGAGACATAAAAATTCAAGAATCTGGACAGATCTAGACCTAAAACACATAAAAGTTGTTAGAGATTGATTATAGATGCCTCAGCTTGAAGATTCAGGCTTGAAATGGAACAAAATGGTGGAAAATGGCGTTTTTAAGAGGGAGGCGACAGTAATGCGAGTTGGGGAAGAAGGGTTGTGGGGTTGAAAACTCAAAAGACCCTTTAAATGCCCAAATAACCCGTTTTCAGGACCGGCACAGCCGTGCCACAAGAAGTGGCACGGGCGTGCAACCCAGAAAAATCCCGTTTTCTCGTGTTTTTCAATTTTTGAACTATTTTTAAAGGTCTGGTTTTAAAACTTTTAAGTGGATTTCTCCAAAATAACTTTTTTTAAAACCTCATTTAAAGTTCAAAAACAGATAAAGTTTTTGTAAATGCATTTTGTGGCTGTAGCTTTCGGATTACATAATATTTGTCAAAGTTTTGAAGATTGTAGGTGATTAGAAGTCTCATTCGACCAGTCGGGAGGTCGAATGGACATTTACATGGGTCGAATATAATTAGTTTGAGTCGAATGGATTTATGATGTTTATTAGTTTTTGGTTCGTACCCTCGAAGGGTCGAATGGACGCACCCTGCAAGGGTCGAATGAAGAGTCTATATATATGTTTAAGTTGTTTTGCAACTTAACATTCGGCCATTTTGTCTACAGCTTAAGTGTGTGTGTTCTAAGGTGTGTCTAGAAAGTTTTGTAAACATGTGTTTTCATTAGTCTTCAACATTGTAATGATTATCACTCTAATATTAATGTAAAACAGATTGAAAATGATTCTTAACGTGTTATGATTTCGATTTATATCATTTTGCATGCGAATTAGGGTTTCCGCACCTGATTTGCTTATACTAGTCTGATCTTTGTGTGTTTTTGTGATAAACCGATCCTACAAAGTGGTATCAGAGCCATTGCTCAATCACACGACTACAAATTGATACAAATTGATCAGATTTTTCATCAAATTCATCAAAAATTTTGTTGTTTTGCATGAACTTTGAAAAACAATGGGTTTTGATTGATTTGGACTAGTTTTTACGGTTAAAATAAAAAATTCTTTCACATAACTTGTTCTCCTTACAATCCGATTCATAATCTACTAATTTGCATTGAAATTCAACAACTTTTTGGAAATTAAGATCAAAATTGTTGATTTTTGAAGAAAATTTGATTTTTGAAATGGGTCGGTTCGAACCAGTTTCATTTTAGGTCGAAGGAGTCAAGTTTGAGGTGGAATCAATTGAGTTTAGATCGAATCAAGTGGTTTTAGAGGTCGAATCAGTTATTTTGTTGTTCTTTCGATAGTATTGTTGTTCATTTGAGTCTTCGAGAGGTCGAACGAGTGTCTTTAGAGGTCAAACAAGTTAACTATATTGATAGTTTCACATTCAAGTTGTTCTAAGAGGTCGAATCAATTCAATCTTCTTCATTCAACCCCACGACAGGTCGAACGTATTGTCTGATTTTCAAGATTTTCTAAGTGTTGGGATTTTATACATCATGGACAATATTTGGGGACTACCTATGACACCTAGACCTGTTATGACTCAACCACAACAAACACCTATGAATCCATGGGCCGTTGTAGCTTATAGAGGAAACACACAACCACAACAGATACCGAATTACTGGGGTGTATCAAGTTCATCACAACCTACTGTTAGACCTCCTCCACAACAAATTCCAGACTACTGGGGAGTTGCAACAGCAGCAGTTCAGAGCCAAACCACGAATGTTGTAAGAACTTTGGTTAATGATTTGTCTACAGGAAATGGAAACAGACCACCAAAGATGTTGGATATGAGTGAATCATTCATCGCAAAAGAGGTTCAAAATTCATCTTGAAGGTATGGGTTTAGATGGTGGGGAAGCATGGCAGATGATCGAGAAGGTTATGTAGCACTAATGATCGAAAACTCAAACACACCTATATCACTTGATGACCTAAAGGATGATGAGAAAAAGAAGTATGCAGCTGAGAAGAAAGCATACTCGCAGTTATCTCAGGCTTTAACAATTGATTTGTTATATCAGTTTGGACCATGTGCTACTTCTAAGCAGCTTTGAGAAGCACTAAAGAGTAGACATGATGGAAATGAGAAAACTAGAAGAATTAGAGTTGAAGAGCTAAAGAAGGAGTTCGAAAACTTTAGCTATGTGGGAAATGAGACATTGAAAGAGCTTACTCCAAGATTCTTTCATTTGCTATCAGAATTGTCAAACTATGAGATAGTTTATCCCATGAATGAGGTTGTAGAGAAGTTTGCTGATTCACTGCCTTCATATTAGGGACAACATGTTGAAATTTTGAGAGAGAAGGATTCCTTTCCTTATTGGACGATTAACGAGTTTATTCAGAAGTTGGAAAATAAGGAAATGGAGGAAAGAAGAAAAGCAAAGAGATCACAGATTCCACAGAATCCCGAGCTTTATTATGCTAGCTCAGCTTCTTCTGCTATTCCAACTGGAAGTGTGAATGTTGCACCTACTATGGTGTGTCATCTGGACCATCTTAGACACCAAGTCAACCTCCATTGCAAGCTTCTAGTTATTATGGAACATCACCGGTGAATATGACACAACAACAACAACAACAAGCCACACCGGTTGTGAATCAAGCTTCATCAAGCTCAAGTCCAATCGTGTTAGAAACTTCTAACATGAATAGTGACAGTCGAAGTAGCCTAACAACATATTGCTTTGGTTTCAGCTTTGGTTGCTTCGTATAACGGACTTGTTGCTAGTCAGATTGGAAACAATCATCTGACTAATGAAGATTATGCCCAAATCGACAAGGAAGAGATGGAGTTGATAGATATACAATGGGCATTTGCAAGTGTTATGTGATGGGCAACAGAATTTATCGAGAAAACAGGAAAAACTGATCTTACGACTTCACCAATCACTACTTATGGATTCAAAAAAGCGAAAATGACTTGTTTCAACTGTGGAACCAAAGGTCATTTTGCTCAAGAGTGTACCCAACCTAAACAACAAGGAAACCGCAACCCATTCAATTCAAACTACCAAAACCGCCAATCATAAAACCAAGTTACTTTCCAAAACCAAAACAACAACTATCAAAATCAAAACAATTACCAAAACCGACAAAACACCTCCCAAAATACCAACCAAAGACAAACATCTACACCTAACCAAACTCAAACAACACCAAATTGTGATAGAACCATTGTACCCTTGAATTCACCAAACACTCAAAGGCAAAATGAGAATCAAGCTTTGGTTATTCAACAGGACAAAGGCTTTGATTAGAACAACATGCAAATGGGTGTTGAAGAAGTCACTGGTGGGAATGTTGCATGTTTTTCACAAGAAGTAGTTAGTGAGGGGTCGATGATAGTTGAGGATTTGGAAAAGAAGAAAAATTCTAAGAAGGTGGTGATTGAAGAGTTAGTTGAAGAGGTTGTTACTGAGAAGGTTGAGGAATCAGTATTGAAGAAGTAGTTTCAGAGACGACTGTTGATTCTGTTGCTGATATCTCTGAAGATCAAGAGTCTGTCTATTCTGACACCGAAAGCGAATCTGATTCAGAAGCAAGTGTTAATTCACTTGATAATGATGTTGAGCAACTTCTTGCTGAAGCGGATTTTCTGATGACAAAGAAGTCTTGCATGGTGGATGAAACTTTTACAAAAGTTTTGTTACTCCAAGTTCTTCGCAGGAAAGGAAGCTCATTTCGCTTTAATGGCCATGACAGATTCACCAAAACCGATAAGTTCTAACTCATCTTCTAGTGATAAATATTGTGGTAAATGTGATAGGCTTGAAGGCGAGATTAAGCACATAAGTATGAACTTGATAGTGCTAAAACCGCAATCGAGTCTTATAGAAAAAGTGAGAGAGATTTAAATAAAACATTAGACAGCTATAAGAAAGACGTTTCAGAATTAACTAAAACACTTTCAAACAAACAGATTGCCATTAACAACTATATTAATGAAATTGAAGAAACAAAACTTGAAATGGCAAAAATAAAATGTTTTTCCAGAAAAAGTCAATAAGAAATAACAGAGTTACATCAATGTGGCCTATGTTTTAGACCACATTGTTGAAGAACCAGTCAAAGAAAACGTTCAATCCAATGCAAACTATAAATCTGTTCCAACCCCGGTATTATTTGAAAATCACAATCTTGATGATGTGACACCGGAGAGTTCAGTAAAGTCGAATTCCACATCAGAAAGTGAATCAAACACTTCTAGTGTTGGTGATCCAAATTCTGATGTGAGACTGATTTTGGGATTGAATGATGAAGGGGTTTATGCTGGAACTGATGATTCTGACTCAGAGGAAGTTGAACCTAGGAAGAATGTTGATATTCCTTTGGAAAATCACATTCGATCCAATGAGGGTTATTCTACACCTAAGGTTCAACCTCCTCCCAAGGCTGTAAACAAGCCTAATCAATTAGTTAAGCAAGTTGAGAAAAGTGAGTCAAAAGACAAACCGGTCAAAGTATTTTATCGGATGGAAGGATCCAATCAACTATTCAAAGATTTCGAAAATTTGGCAAGAAAGTACCTTTGGTTTCCTAAATCAGAAAGATCTAATGATATGCACCAGAATTAATCAAGAAACTGTATGGTGATAGCTCTAAAACTCCAAAAATCCATGTGACTGAGTTCATTAGACCGGTTGAGTGTGTTGAACCGGTTTACTCTTTGGGACCCGCTCCAGAAAGTTTAAGACGACAATTTATTGATGATTAATACCCTATCAACACATTTGCACGACATCATGAGAAAAATACATTTGAGGAATATCGTGCCTGTTTTAAGTGTGGAGAGAGTGGGCATTTACTTGCTTACTGTCCTTACGTAGGACACAAAAGGCAAGAGCTTGAGAATAGGCAACACCATAGAAATCCGAATGTTGGTTATCCTCAAAGGCAATTTTATCGTCAAAGCAATTTTATAACAAACCAAACTTTTATCACAGAGGAAACCAACCGATTGTTTTTGACAATCGCAATCGGATTGCGATGGAGAAGAAGTGGAAGAAACCAATGGTGAACACAGTGAATGATAAGCAAAAGGTTTATCCAAAACCGGTTGCTAAATCATCTGCTGGACCTTCGTCTGTTAAATCAGACAAGGTAACTAGGAATGTTCCACCAAAGAATGTTTCTAAGAAAACTGAGGATGTGAAACAACCCCAGATTCGTATCTTGAAACGTTCAGAACAATCTTGGTCACCAAAAGGTTCTCCAGGTGCTTCAAGCTCAACTTCTACAGCTTCAGTGAGAGAGTTCCTAAGACAAAAGTTTTAGAGAAATCAATTGAGAAAAATTATGTTCCAATTATTGACACTCAAAGACCCAAGAACACAAAGGCTTGGTTCCCTCATAAGAACTAACCAATTTTTGATTGGTGCAGGGAGTTCTAGCTGGCCCTGTTAGCAGTCTTTGGATTGTTGACAATGGAGCTTCCGGGCACATGACTGAAGATAAGACGCTCCTGTTCGACATTAAGATATCGATGGACGATATGTGGCGTTTGCAAGAAACAAAGGTGGTTATATCACAATGGAAGGTAGTGTGAGTAATGGAATCGTGGGTTTTGAAAAGATATCATATATGAAATAGAGAGACTACAATCTATTAAGTGTTTCTCAAATTTGTGATAAGAAGTTTTCTGTATACTTTGATGACAAATCTTGTTACATCCTGAAGCTTGGTTTTGAGATACCTAAAGAGTGGATTATGCTTAAGGCTCCGAGATTGAACAACTTGTACATTCTTGACATGAGCAAAGCTACCACTACACAAGGGCAAGTTACATGTTTTCTGTCTAAGGCTACTGAGAAAGAATCTATTATGTGGCATAGACGGATGGGGCATATTCACCTAAGAAAGATGAACAATTTGGTGAAGAACGGGCTAGTGGAAGGCGTAAGAAAGGAAAATAACACAAACGTTCCCACAAACCCAAGAAAGTAAGCTCTGTTAGTATTCCACTTGAGCGCCTACACATGGATATTTTTGGACCCGTGAAGCGTAAGAGTATCAATGTAGATCTTTAATGTCTTGTGGTTACCTATGAATATTCTATATTTTCATGGGTGATGTGCATGCAATACAAAAGTAAAACGTTAAACAATTTGAAGATATCGTTTGCCCGTTTGGAGAACATCTATGGTTTGAAGATTAAACGAATCAGAAGTGACAGCGGGACGGAGCTTAGGAATTCTATGATGGATCCATTGTGTGAAGAAAAGCGTATTTATCACGAGTACAGTGCACATGTAGCAAGAGTTACAACAATTTCAGAAGTTAGGAGTCTGGACGTTGACTGATTTACCACCAGACAGGAAGAAGATTGGCACAAAATGGGTCTTTAAGTGCAAGAAAGACGATCGAGGAGTAATTGTACGGAACAAAGCTCGATTGGTGGTACAAGGCTTTCGTCAAATGGAGGGTATTGACTACAACGAATTCTATGCACCGGTTGCACGCATTGAAGCAATCCGAATGTTTCTTGCGTATGCATCATATATGAAATTCAAGGTATATCAGATGGACGTTAAGAGTGTTTTTCTCTATGGTGTGGTAAAGGAAGAAGTTTATGTTGGGCAACCACCAGGTTTTGAGGATCCTATCCACTAGGATAAGGTCTACAAGCTAAACAAAGCATTGTATGGTTTGCACCAAGCCCCGAGACAGTGGTATGGGGAGCTCAGCACATATCTTCTATCCAAAGGATTCAAGAGAGGACTAGTTGACTGTACCCTGTTCACGAAACGAACAGAGGGTGACTTGCTTCTAGTACAGATTTATGTTGATGATATTATATTTGGTTCTACTAACGAATTTTTGTGCAGGGAATTCGAAAAGGTTATGCAGGAGAAATTTGAGATGAGCTCTATGGGAGAAATGCAATTCTTTCTTGGATTTGCAAGTGAATCAATTGCCGATGGGGATTTTTATCCCCCAGACAAAATACGTATCCGAAGTCTTGAGCCGATTCCAGATGGAGGATTCGAAGCCAATTGATACTCCCATACAACCCAATTACAGGATTGGAGTTGATGCTAATACGAAACTTTCGTTATTGGGTTAGCCATACACTTCACATGTTTCTAGCGATTCACATGGCATCATTAAATGATACAAGTCTTGGATAAGAATCTACAACGCACTAGAATGCCCTTGTTGACGATCCTTTACTCCGACAGCATCTAGGGTTCCTCTAACAATGTGATATCTCACACCGGGTAAATCCTTAACCCTCCCCCCTCTTACTAAGACTACAAAATGTTCTTGTGAATTATGGCCAATACCCGGTATATAAGCAGTGATTTCAAATCCAGAGGTTAATCGTACTCTGGCAACTTTACGTAAGGCAGAGTTTGGTTTTTTTGGGGTGATAGTGGAAAAGTTGACAGATAAGTCACCCTTACTGCCACTCTACAGAACCGTACATGAGATTTTCACCTCATTAAAAAATCAGGCTATGCTCTTGAAAAATCACCACTCTGCGTTCTTAGATCTTCAGCATACCGTTGGTGACATTGCTAGGCAGTTGGAAGAGCAGCCCCAAGGTCAGTTCTCGGGTAGTACTCAGCCCAACCCAGCCGCCCAACTGAAAGCAGTCACCACTCGTAGTGGTAGAAGGGCAGAGAGAGATAGTGAGCAGGTAGAGAGTGAGATAGAGGAGCAGGTAGATGAGGAAATAGAGATGGAGGCTCCTAGTAGGGTGCAACCTAGGCTAGTCCCAGCAAATACCGCACCAAATAGTGAGCCTCAGATAGAGAAGGTTGTAGGTAGGACACCCACACCGATTAGGCCTACCCCTGAGATTGATCCTTCTCGTCTTCCATACCCAGCCCGCCTTAGGAACTAGAAATATGCTAAGGAATATGGACATTTTCTAGATATGTTTAAGCAGCTTAAAATCAATCTCCCGTTCATTGAGGCCCTCCAGCATATGCCTAAATATGCCAAATTCCTTAAAGATCTTCTGAAAAGGAAAGATAGGCTGGGGGAGGTCTCAAACATTCCATTGACTGCGGGATGTTCTGCGGTGGTTTTGAACAAGCTACCGGAGAAATTGACAGACCCCGGGATTTTTACAATCCCGTGTATGTTTGGTAGTGACACTCAAAACCCCGCGTTGGCAGACTTAGGTGCTAGTATCAACCTGATGCCTTATTCTCTTTATGAGAAACTAGACCTAGGTGACCTGACCCCAACGCGCATGACTTTATCCCTTGCTGAGTGATCGGTCAAATATCCACGGGGCATTGTGGAAAACTTGTTGGTGAAAGTTGATAAATTTGTTTTCCCCGTGGATTTCGTTATTCTTGACATGGAGGTAGACGACAAAGTACCTCTAATTCTAGGCCGTCCGTTTTTGCGTACCGCCAAGGCACTTATTGATGTCTTTGACGGGAAGATCACTCTACGCGTAGGAGATGAGACGGTCACATTTGAGATCGTCAAATCCATGAGATACCCTGGTAGTCAAGACAATTTTAGCGGTCCCACTGACTCTGTTTACTTCATAAATTCTTTTATTTCTCGGGTGGACCGATGTCTTGATTACATCTGTGGGGGTGATTTGGTAGTTGAAACCCATGATGAGGAGTTAGATTTGGTTGGGGAGGAAGCCCCTTTCTTTCCTGAGGCATTAGAGATTAGTGAGGTTCGTGAGGAGAGTACTAAACCTTCATTAGAGATACCACCACCTTTAGAGCTTAAGGTTTTACCCTCTCACTTAGAGTATGCCTACTTAGGGGAGAATGCTAGTTTGCCCGTCATTATTTCATCTAAACTGACGGAGGAGGAGAAGAGTCAGTTGCTTGATGTGTTGAAGGCGCATAAGCAAGCCATTGCATGCAGGCTCTCTGACATCAAGGGCATCAGCCCCACCTACTGCACCCATAGGATACTTATGGAGGATGATTATAAGCCTGTGGTGCAACCTCAGAGACGCCTAAATCCGAACATGCAGGAGGTAGTTAGGAATGAGGTTCTTAAGCTCATGGATGCTGGTCTGATTTATCCCATCTCTGATTCCCCGTGGGTGAGCCCGACTCAGGTTGTCCCTAAGAAGGGAGGGATGACTGTGGTCACTAATGAGAAGAATGAGCTCATTCCCACCCATATGGTTACTGGTTGGCGTGTCTGTATTGATTATAGGAGATTGAATGACGCCACCAGGAAAGACCACTTTCCTCTCCCGTTTATTGATTAGATGTTGGAGCGTCTGGCAGGGCAGCAGTTTTACTGTTTCCTTGACGGATTTTCAGGTTATTTCCAGATCCCCATTGCACCAGAGGATCAGGAGAAGACCACCTTTACATGCCCCTATGGCACTTATGCGTATCGCCACATGCCATTTGGGTTATGTAATGCTCCGGCCACCTTTCAGCGTTGCATGATAGCTAGCTTTCAGGATACGATTGAGACATCTATGGAGGTTTTCATGGATGATTTTTCGGTTTATGGTAGCTCTTTTGATGTATGCTTGG
This sequence comes from Ambrosia artemisiifolia, assembly GCA_032199755.1. Lineage (NCBI taxonomy): Eukaryota > Viridiplantae > Streptophyta > Magnoliopsida > Asterales > Asteraceae > Ambrosia > Ambrosia artemisiifolia. The sequence goes on from CM063522.1 coordinate 36,832,773, forward strand.
TTAACTTAGAGAGGATGCTAGAGAGATGTGTAGAGTCTAAGTTAATGTTGAATTGGGAGAAGTGTCACTTTATGGTGACTGAGGGGATAGTTCTAGGCCATAAGATCTCTAGGGATGGTATAGAGGTTGATAGGGCTAAGATTGACACCATTAGTAGGCTTCCACCTCCGACCAATGTCAAGTCCATCCGTAGTTTTCTTGGTCGTGCGGGCTTCTATCGTAGGTTCATTAAGGATTTTTCCAAAATCACTCGCCCCATGACCCGTCTTCTTGAGAAAGACGTTCCTTTTGTGTTTGATGAGGAGTGTCTTAAGGCTTTTGAGTTTTTGAAGGAGCGGTTGGTGAGTGCTCCTATCTTAGTTTCACCCGACTGGAGCTTGCCTTTTGAGCTCATGTGTGATGCGAGTGACTACGCAGTCGGGGCAGTCTTAGGGCAGAGGCGTGACAAACACTTTCATCCTATCTATTACGCCAGTAAGACCCTTAATGATGCTCAGGAGAATTACACAACTACCGACAAAGAGCTCTTGGCGGTTGTGTTTGCTTTTGATAAATTTCGTTCTTATCTCGTGCTTTCCAAAACCACCGTCTTTACTGATCACTCGGCTTTGCGGTTTCTTTTCGCAAAGAAGGACGCCAAACCTCGTTTAATTCGGTGGATTCTTTTGCTTTCTGAGTTCGATATTGAGATTAAGGATAAACGGGGAGCAGAGAACATGGCTGCGGATCACCTCTCTCGTTTAGAGGATCCGAGTAGGGAGGAGATTCGTGAGGAGGCGATTGGAGATAAATTCCCTCACGAGTCCATTGATTTTGTTGAAGCTGAGAAGCAGGGTATGCCATGGTTCACTGATTTGGCAAATTACCTTGCTCATGGGATGTTGGTAGAGGGTATGAATACCCAACAGCGTAAGAAGTTTCTTAGAGATGCTACTAAGTATGTGTGGGATGATCCTTTTCTGTTTAGGATAGGTAGTGATAGGATTTTGAGGAGATGTGTTAGTAGAGAGGAGGGGCTAGAGATTATTAGGCATTGTCATGAGAGTCTCTATGGAGGGCACCATGCTCATCACACCACTGCGCAAAAGGTCTTTGATAGTGGTTTTTATTGGCCTACTGTGGTGAAGGACGCCCTCGATTTCGTGAAGCGGTGCGACGCTTGTCAACGCACCGGTAACATTTCATCCAAGGATGAGATGCCTAAGAACCCCATTCAGGTTCTTGAAGTTTTTGATGTCTGGGGCATTGATTTCATGGGACCATTCCCCATTTCTGGAGGGAACCGGTACATCCTCGTGGCCATTGATTATGTTTCAAAGTGGGTGGAAGCGCAAGCTCTACCTACTAATGACGCCCGAGTAGTGGTGAAATTTTTGAAGAAGTTGTTCACTCGGTTTGGTACTCCCAAGGCACTTATTAGTGACCGTGGTACGCATTTCTGTAACACCATGATGGAAAAGGTGTTAGCGCGCTACGGGGTCACTCACCGTTTATCGACCGCTTACCATCCCCAAACAAGCGGTCAAGTGGAGAATGCAAACCGAGGAGTGAAAAGAATTCTAGAGAAAACCGTTGGGAAAAGTCGGAAGGATTGGTCCGACAAGTTAGATGATGCGCTTTGGGAATTTAGAACGGCTTATAAAACGCCATTAGGTACTACACCTTTTATGATTGTTTATGGTAAAGCGTGTCATCTACCCGTTGAGTTAGAACATCGAGCTCTTTGGGCCCTTAAAGCGGTTAATCTTGATCTTACCGAGGCCGCTAAGAGACGATTTTTCCAGCTTCATGAGTTGGAGGAGCTTCGGGATACAGCATATGCACGGTCATTGAGCATTAAAGAGAAAACTAAGGAGTTGCATGATAAGAGGATCAAGAAGGTGAAGGAGTTTAGAAAGGGAGATAAAGTGCTTTTGTATAATTCACGGTTGAAGTTGTTCGCAGGTAAGCTTAAGTCCAAATGGGTAGGTCCATACACAGTTAATGAGGTTTTCCCATATGGCACAGTCGAATTACTAAATGATGCAGATGGAAGCACTTGGAAGGTTAACGGTCATAGGCTTAAGCTTTATATCGGAGGACCGTTAGACCCGACAGAGAAGGAGGAAACTCCTCTCGAGACGCTTTAGGATGAGAGATGTTTAAGCCTTGGGAAAAGTCCCAAGTGTATAGTTTGTAGAGGTTTATTTTCCTTTAATTTTTCAGCTAATTTTATATTTTTGCTTGTGTTTTTCGTTGTTTTTTTTCGGTTTTGTGTCTGTGTGTTGAAGTCGTGTTGCAGGAATTTATAGCTACATTGGAGAGGAAAACATAGGAAATATAAAGACTCCAGGTAAGTTAGTCAATTTTCTAACCAATATGGGTGTTGGAAGGGGTAAATGAAAAACTAAAAAAAAAATTCTAAGGCATGAAAGCTAACATCTTACAAACTTTCTGAGAAAAATTGCTCATCGTGCTACGCGACGAGATCTTCCTTACCCGGTCGCGTGACACGGCGTGTTACATTAACAAAAAAAAATCGAGACTTGTCCTCTGCTCACTTCTTCCCTTCCAATTTTCCACCAAAACCTCACCTCCCCACCTCACAATAACCCACCTCCATCCCTCCGGCCCACCACCACCCGACGACCACCTCCTCCGCACCACCACCAAACCACCACCGACTCCCCCTGCAAACCACACCCTCCACCGCCACCCTACATCCTCCGCCGCACCTCCACCAAACAAAACCCTAACATCACCAGCCACCACAACCCGCCGCCAAACCCCTCTCTGCCGCCACCTCCTCGCCATCCCCAACACCTTCATCTCCACCATCCCTACGACCATCTTTCAACCCCTCCCTCCGCCTCCCACCACCAGCCCCTACCCTTCCACAGCCCTACAACCACCTTCGGCCACCACTCTAACCCTAACCCTCGTCATCCCTCACCTCCCACCCTCCGGCTCCACCATAGCCCTCACCATAAACCCTCGTCAGCCACCAAACCCCTCTCTGCCGCCTCCTCGTCCCCGCTCCAAACCCTCCGACCCCAAAACCCTCCTGCCACCCTTCATCTCCACCTTCCGCCGAAACCCTGCAACCAAACACCTCTCAACACCCTGCTCCGACTCCTCACCTCCAGCACCAGCCAGCTCCCACCACCAACAGTCACCTTTCACCCCTGTCGCATCACCACACACCCACTTCTAACAATTTTTCTGTCCTTAATCGGCTCGACAGGTATTGGTTCTTGCACTCGATTAGTGTGAATTTATTGTTTTATGTCATGTTTTGTTTTGTTTTGTTTTGTTTTGTGTGTTATCATAGTATCGTCATAGCTTATGGGTCATGTGTGTTGGTCATAATTTGATGGTAATGCTTAGATTGTTAGTAGTGTAGCGTCTTTAATATTGTCGCATTATAGTCATTGATGTGTTTGGTTATAGGTCGTAGTGTCATGTTATTTATGTTTTGTTTGGGATGGTTTGTGTTGGTTTTGTCTTGTTAGGATTGTGTCATTTGTTTCGCGTCTTTGGTATCGTTAGTCTTGTCTTCTTTGTCTTGTTTGGGCTTGTGTTATAGTGTCGTTTTGGTCATTGATAATGTCTTTTGGTTGAGTCATAATATTATCTAGTTGAGTTCTACATAGTTCTCTTGTTCGTTAATCTCGCGTCTTTAATGTCGATTCATTATTGTCATTGTTTTTTTTTGGAATGTGTCGCGGCTTTAGTGTCGCCTAGGGTCATTGAGTGTTATGTGTTGGGATTTTTTCATATTGTTATTGTCGCTTTATTAGGTACAAAATGGCAAAAGCTCCCCCGTCTAAGGGGAGTTTTTCAACCCGAATTAAATTTTCACCAAACTAATCGTTTTCTTAACTATGTTTTTTGGGGTCACCATTTTGCATCAATTAGGCACTTGTACTTAATTGCGGACAATTAAAGTGCTGGGATGGGGTATGTGTATTTTGAGTTAGTTCTTACATAATCTTACGTCGTGTTTGTAAATTGAGTCTTAAGTGTTTAATATTTTGTCTTGAGTCGAGTCGCTGGGGTTTTCTTTGGCTTATAGGCACGAGCCGCCTCGCCCGTACTCAATCTCCATTCGGGCGAGGTTTGGTTCACATCTACTTGATAACCCCAGTTGTCAGTCATGTCTGTCACGACCGCGAAAGAAATGCTATACGGTCGTTTACTAATATCAAATCAACTTTTTGCTTGTTTCTTTAAAGTTGTTTTGCAGATATGTCAGGTGAAGGCCCTTCAAAAGCAGCAAAAAGAAAACGGGATCCACCCCGCAAACCAATTCAGTATTCAGAGCCAGAAAAGCATAATACTGTTGAAATTAATACCCTTCGCGAGCATACTTTACTTAAATTTTCTTCAGGAACAAGAGAAGCAGAAAGGTGTGACGCTTTGGTTGATGTACCTTTACTGGTCGCGCGGACTATAGATTGGGATCTTTTAGATATAGTTGAGCAGCGGGACAGGATTGAGCAGTTGTTGGGCCCCCGGTTTAAGAAGGTTTTGGCTTGTGAGAAACCACAGTATGAGCAGCTCACTATTGAGTTCCAATCCACTTGCATACACAGAGAGGGTGGGTTTTATGAGTCAGATGTAGTTTCATTTTCTCTGGGCAGGGTATTACATCAGATGTCTATTCCCCAGTTTGCAGTTGTTACAGGTTATTATACTGCGGAGGAGGTCCAGACTCCCGAGTTTCTGACTAGTTTGAGGGGTGTGAGCAAGGAAGAGAGGGAGTGTTGCATTAGTGAGAAAGATTTAGAAGACTTTTGGAATTCGATTGCTAATGTTCCGTACTCAGATGGGTTGGCAGGGTCAGCGATTCGGGATCCCGTTTACAGGTACATTCATAAGGTCCTTGGTTTCACTTTGGTGGGAAGAAAGTCGAGTGAAAATAGAGTAAATTGGGTTGAGTTGTTTTGTTTATACTGTATGGTGAAAGGCCGGGAGGAAAATTTGGCTAGTGTTATGGCTTGGTCGTTCTCGAGACCGAGGAGAGGTGGACCGAGAGCAGCTTTGGATATGGGCCCGTACATCACCCAGATTGCTGAAAATTTGAATGTGATGAGGACGCCGGGACCGTATACTTAGCACAAATTAGTGAAAGGACCCACAAAGCCGGTGTGTTATGGTTTGAAGGATTTGAGGAATGCGGGTATCCTTACTTGCACCGACCCGCCTGAATGGGTAGCTATCGCACCAGGGCCTCAGGTATTACCTCCAGAGGGTACAGCAGCAGCAGCTACTCTTCAGGCCAACATCCTTACCAAATTACAGAGACCTCGGCAGAGATACGAGTTGATTGGTCGTCAGTATCCTCTTAGAGAGCCACCACCAGTACCACTCACTCTAGAGGCATTAGCTGAGCGCACTGAGAGGCAGATTAGGGAGTTGAGAGAGCTGATTACTGAGGGTCATCGAGCACAGGCAGAGAGCCAGCGCAGGCATGAGGATGCATTGAGGTATATTATGGGGGCGTTGAATTTGGGCACACCAGAGTTTTTCAGAGCACCAGAGCAGCATGATCCACAGCATGATTAGGAGCAGTGTGGGGATACGAGTGCAGCATGATCATCTGGTTATATCTTTTTTTTATTTTTCCTTTTGATGATGTTTTTATTTGATCATGGTCTGTACTAAACTTGATATTTTGTGACATGCTCTGGGATATGGGTTGGCAGGTTGGTACTTTATATATATATATATATATAGGGTGGGGTTCCTGTAAGAAAATTGGTTTGTGTGAGAAGTGTGAGAAGGATTAAAAATTGATATGTATGCATCATTTTTTTGGACGTATTCATGATGTTTTAGATTGTTTTGCTTAGAAAAACACCAACATAACAATTAATAAGTGAAAACAATGTATTTTAGGCTTAAATCTTAAAACACTATGTCAAGAACATTTAAACAGAGTGTTTTAAATAATTACTAGGGTGTTTTATATGTAATTTAAATTTAATGACTATAATACATTGGATTGTGTTTTAAATTTTTGTATATTGTTGTGTTAAGTGTTTTTCAAGCCAAAACAACCCAAAACATCATTCCAAAATCAAAAACATGATGGCTACATGTCCATTCTTAATCCTTCTCACACTTCTCACACAAACCAATTTTCCTACAGGATCCTCTACCTATATATATATATATATATATATATATATATATATATATATATATATATATATATATATATATATATATATATATATATATATGTTGGCTATGATGTGATTATGTGTGTTTGGTAGAATACTTGGCCGCTTTCGTTCGTTGGTGAGAATTTAGAATTGTTTGCTGAGCACGTTTGAATTGGAGGGCATGTTTTTGGATTAGACTGGCACATGACAGTCTTGCTATATTTCCAGCTATGTCTTTTCCTGTTTATCTTTTCTTTTCGTTTTTCTTTTTGTTCAGTGTCAATTTTATTATTTTGTTTGAGTCAGTTGTCTGTTCCTGCATTGGGGACAATGCAAAATTTAAGTGTGGGGATGGACCGTGTCGGTTATAGTTAAGTCTAAAAAAAAAATATTGTCCCTGATTTTGAAGTTTGCATTATATAAAATATGGAAGATGATAGGTAAAGTTAGGTGTCGGTTTTCAAATAGTATGTATAATAAGAGATTAAAATTGATTGAAAACGTGTCTGATTTGGGATATGTGGGTAGGCTCGGCCGGTAGAAAGGTTTCCTTTGAAAAGTAATAAATTAACTATGTTAGGCTATTTTGTGGGTTCTCATCTAGGAGAAACGGGGAGACCGAAACCGCCAAAAATAGTATAAGAAGCACTGTTATAAGTAGAAAACCGTTAGAATTTCTAATCACTTAAAAAAAATATAGAAATCAAAGCAAAAATGTTGAAGCTTAAGGTGCCTGGCCACTGGGATAGCGACTTGGATTGGTCACACCCTCTGAGTTAAGTATGCTGAGATGAAAAAAAAATGCTGAAGCTTAAGGTGCCTGGCCACTGGGATAGCGACTTGGATTGGTCACACCCTCTGAGTTAAGTATGCCGAAAAAAGGTGATTTTAAACTCTCTTGGTTTTCTACATAAGACGGTTTGGAAATGGTCAATTGGTCGTTCCTTTAGCTTCATAAGCTTGAGGCGGGATTAGGAGGAAATATGGCTTCCTTTGAGTGAGACCCTAAATAGACTAATCAACATGAACTTAACATAAAAAAAGGGGCTTGGAAACCGGTTTGGGTTTAAGAGGATCATTATACCTGCAATCGCAATCAACACGTTAGTAGATTATAAATTAAGTAACCTATGTTTTGAAACCGGATGTAAGCCTGACTGTGATTCCATAGCATAATTCTTTTTCAGGGACGAAAAAAAAAGATAAGTGTGGGGATGTTTGATGTATTGCAAAATACATCGGTTATTTGTACATATTTTGCGTCGTTGTCGAGTCAGTGTGTGTCGTTTATATATATTTTTCAGTTTCTAGTTAGTATTTTATGTGTCACAGGAATCCGGATGGCAAAAGAGGCAAATTTATGCATAAACGGTTGTTAGGATCTGAATATTGGATTGTTTTGATTAACTATGAATTATGAATGAAGTATAAGTGGAAAGTGCAGCGGAATAAAGAATAATCAAAACATAGAGAATAATTGTTATCAATCGAATGCTTTCATTAAACTGAAAGATTACAATAGTACAATTAAAGCTCCCCCTCAGCCTGATCACTCAGAGTTTGTTTGTCTAAAGAGAATGACGAGTGACCAATAGAACAGTACAAGTACTGTTCTATTTATAGACAAGTACAAACCTCTGATGATCACTTAGCTGACGTCACCTAGAAAGCGACCCCTAACTGACTAACAAACTACAACATCTGTTAAACAATAAACTACTGTTACATTGAAACTACTGATAGTAAAACTCTGTTAAACTAAAGCTCTGATGTCTTCTTATCATCTGTTGAACCAAAGTGCTGTTGGTTCAACAGACCTTTGTTCTTCAGACCTTTGATCAGCACTTGTTCTTTATCAGACTTTTGCTCTTCAGACTTTATCCATCAGACCTTTCATCAGCAGCAGTTGTCTTGTATCAGTTGTTAGGCATCAGCAGTTTGGGAATCGGCAGTTCTTTGGAGGAAGCTTTCTTGTAACAACTGTTATTTATTCTTGATCAACACTTAGTATATTTTGGCTTTCTATCATCTGTTCTTCTCCAGGTCAGCAGACCCAACAATCTCCCCCTAGAACAGATGATGCCAAAACTCTGCTTTATTCTTGATCTTTATTCCTCATCAGACTTTCTCTAATCTGCCCTTTCAATTGTAATTCAAAGCTGAGAGAGAAGAGGTCTTCAGCATCTCTATCCAGTGTCAGATTCAAAAGTGTCTGGAGATCTTCTGCACTTAGGCCAGGTGCATCATCCATACTCAACTTCTGAATACTACCATCTGACCTGATCAGTGTCAATTCATGGGTCTCTTTATCAGACTTCCATTTTAGAATTTTAGAGTCAGAGGAGTGACTGGGATGCATCTTTATTTTGGATGAGTTGGGAGATGGAGGCCTGCCAATGAGTTCTCTGAACTTCTCTGTGACAGGGTCAGAGAAATATCTAAGTTGGTTCAAGAGACCCTCTTTTACATAAGTTTCATTGAACTTCCTTGTATCTTCTTCAGACATTTCCTTCTGCTTCTTGTATTGCCTTTGAGCAGCAATAGTAAGATCAGAGGTTGCAAGCAAGCTATCTAATGTAAAGGCCTGAGAGGGTTTCTTGGGAGCATCATCATACACTGGTTTTCTTGGAAGATCAGGATTGGTCTTTCTTTCTTGTTCAAGCTTTTTGTATGTTTCAATTAGCCTGATCTCTGATCATCTGGCAACAGACTTCATCTCTCCATACTTAGCTGCTACAAGCTCGTGTCTCATTCTTCTGAACTTCAAGGCTCTAGCTTCATTTCTCGCCTTTTTGAAATCAGGAGCAGAGGCCTTAGCAGGAGGATTCTTGGCCATGTTCTCTATTCTGATTAGTTCTTCCCTTAGAGCATGTGTGGTCCAGCCTGTAAATTGGTTCTTTGTTGCTTTATAAGGCTTGGATGCCAAGATCTGTTCCAGCAGTGAATCCCTCACTTCCATTTCCAAGTGTCTGCTGAGAGGCATGGTAGACATGGAGTTGCTCAGGGTCTTAGCATAATCTTCAATCCTTCTGAGTTTGCTAAGCTCTGCTGAATGGATGCCCTGAGCAGTCCTGTCATCCTTCCCTTTGCATTTCTCTTTGATGACAGCATCAGTCTGTTCACCTTTGTATTTAAGATAGGTGTCCATGTTGAGTGGAACAGGGAAGCCTTTGAGAGATGGGAAGGATCTTTCTGATGGCTGATCAGTATTATAGAAGGATTGAAGTTCCCCCTTGATTAGATCCAACTCAAGGGGATACTTCTCAGCCAATGGGGTGATGGTTGGTGGTGGTCTATAGGATCTGAATTGGGCAGTGTGTGGTGAGTAAGATGAGAGTGGAATGGCATTGACTGGTGTGGATGAGATTGGGGTGTTAGGTGGTGTGTTATGGATGTTTTCATCTTGTACAACAAAAGTGGATTTCCTTTTTCTGCTGTACAAGATTTTGGGTGAAGGTGAGGATGAGGCAGTGGTTTGGGAAACATCTGTTGGTCCTTTTGTGGAACCAGCAGTTGTTTGGGTTTTGGGTTGTGTGGAAGTAGGTTTGGCAGTGGTTTGTGTTGGAGTAGGTTTGGGAGTTGGTTGAGTTGTGGTTGGTTTAGTGATTAGTTTGGTTACTGGTTTGGGTTGAGCAGATGTTTTAGCAGTGGTTTTAGGTTCAGTTGTTTTAGGTTCAGTGGTTTGGGTAGCAGAGGTTGTGGTGGCAGTGGTTTGTGGAGCAGTGGTTGTGGTAACAGGTGTTTGTACATCAGAGGTTTCAGCAGTTAGTTTGGAAGGTGGTTTTCTGATGTGTTTGGCTGGCATTTTCTTCCTTTTTGAAGTGTTCACATCTTCCACTTCCTGCTGCTGTTCCTTTTTCTTTTGCACCAACATCTCTGCCTTTACTTCCAATGTATCAGCCCTTTTTCTTTTGTCTTGAGCAGCCTTTTCAGCTTTTTCATTAGCTGAAGTATCAACTTCTTTTGCCTTTGATGCTTTAGCTGGTTCAGAGACAGGGATCTGAACATTTGGTTGTTGAGTTTGTGGAGCTGATTTGGGTGACCCTGGTTTGTCAGCAGTTGGCTTCTTCCCTTTTTGTGAGGGTGGTGCACCAAATGGATCAAGTTTTGGTAGCCTATCTCTGCCACTCTCCCCCTTTTTGGCATCATCAGCAGTGAATTCATCATCATCTTCATCTCTGAGAATTGTGGTAGGGGCAGAGCCAGTGGTCTTCAGCAAATGGTCTTTGATCACCTTGATGTCAGCCTTTGTATCATTAAATCTGGCATCCACCATGTTTCTGATCAAAGTCATGTAAGTCTCTTGTGTCTGATCTGCTAATTTTCTGTGAGCTATGATGATGGGGGAAACAGATTTCCATAGCTCATTAGCAACATCAGCAGTGGATGGTTGACTCTTTGTAAAGTTATTCAATGTTTCCAGTATTGACTTGACATCAGATTTGATGTCAACAACAGAGGATTCAAGGTTTTGAACTTTAGCCGTCAATTCTTGAAATTTTGACTCATCACCCAAGTTAATAGGATCATCTGAGTCCCTACCAGAGGTAGTTTTAGCTGGTTCAGTTCTAGGAGGTGAGTCCATAGAATAAGAACCTGCTGCCCCTTTGTCTTGGTTCTGGGGACTTCCAACTGTTTTAGGAGACACAATTGTGTCCTCATCAGTTGTTGCCTTCAAGGAAGTCTTAGCAATGGAACCACTGTCCTGCTGTGAGACAATGGTCTCTACAGCAGTAGTAGCTGCTTCTCTTGAAACCTCATCAGAAGTGACATTGACTTCTAGGAGTATAACCTCCTCATCTGTTTGTGGGATGGCTGATTGACTTTCCTCAGCCCCAGTCACTGGTAGTGGCATACTCTCAGTGATAGGTGAAGGAGAGGAACTGGGGTTGTCCTGAGTTTTGTCAATAGCCTCAAACAGGGGTTGCATTGTTTGTGGGACATGTGGTGGTGAAGTAGGTGGAGTGAGAAGCTGATTAGCCCTGGGAGATGGGCTTGTAAACATATGATCAAGTGATTCATATGCCTCAGTTTGAGGTTCCCTTTGGCTTACAACAAGATCCTTTTGTGAGGATGCTTGAGGAGTTTGCTTGGGTTGAGATATCTCCAACTGTTGTGAGGAAGTAACAACAGTGGTTTCATGTTGCTTTGGTGATGCAACAGGGTTAGCTTCTGGTATCTCATCTTCCAGAAGTCCCTTTTTGGTTTTGGTGGTTGTTTTGGTGGATGGACGTTTTCTTTTGGAGGCTGGTGTGGGTTGCACAGCACTGGATGAAGTGCCATGATCACCAGGAGCAGTGGGCTCACCAACAGAGGTTTCAACAACAGTTGTTGTCTTTATCCTCTTTGGTTGTGTTTTGGAAACTTTTTGAACTTTTGTTGCTTTTTCTTGGGTTGAAGAACCCAGCATTCTTGTAAAAGTTTCATCAGTTAAACTTTTCATTTTAAAAGACTCACCCTTTTGAAAATCCTTTTCAGGTAAAATCTTTTGTAGAATTACACTTAGAATTCTAGGGTAGAGCAGAAAAGCATTGTTTGAGCCAGATTTTATGGCTTTCACATTGGATACCAAGTCTAAAAACAATCCCTGAGATAGATTGAAGTCAGATTCTGACAACATAGCATATCCCAAGTATTGTATCCTCAATGGGATTTCATTGAAGGATGTAGTCTTGGCAGAGGCACAGAGGAGGAGAGTATGGAAAAAAAATTTCATGACTGGTGGGAAAAACTTTTTGTATAATGTTGAACCAGTCATTTGAGCATCATACCCTCTCTCTTGAAACTCAGTGTGAAGCTCTGTTTTTGGAAAAGTTTCCATACCTGACAAGTCGTTCAGTGAGAAGGTAGTGGAGATGATTTCAGGGGTTATGGCGATACTGGTGTCTCCAATTTTCGAAATTATGGAAGTAGGCTTTTTGTCTTGGTATAAGACTTCAGCAGTCGCCCAGAATTCTTGGAGTGTTTCCAGGTATATGGGGGCATCAGCAATAAGAACATTTTTATATTTTGAATTATTGATGATGTCAATGGTGGAATGGAATGGTGTGTTGTCTTCGGTTTTAACCAAATAAGGAAGGAAATTATGAGTGGCTTTTGTTTGGAGTTCCATTTTAATGGATTTTGATTGTGAAAGTGATGAACTTTGAGTGAGGGTTATGAGGAAGACGAGAGCGGTTTTCAGTATTTTGAATACAATGAGACAGTAAAACTGCTGTTGGGGAAAAGAACAGGGTTTTATAGGCTCTGGTGAAACCGCTGATGTGGCAAAACTCTGCTTTTGAGAGCAGACGTGGCAAACATCTGATGGTTGAAACATCTGGTGGCATACAGCTGTTTTGTTAAACCTCTGTTGCCAACCTCTGTTGTTTAACCAAAAGACTGATGAAAACAGTTGTTTTATCTGATCAGATGTTTGAAACAGATTTTTCAACCAATCAGTGGTTGTTTTATCTGATCAGATGTTTGAAACAGATTTTTCAACTAACAGTGGTTTTAATGAAACAGTGGTTGTTTTATCTGAATCAGTGGTTTTAAAAAACAGATTTTTCAACCAAAGTGTCATTCTAGCAAAATTTGATTTTCTGAAAACATTTTAATGTTTTTATTGAAAACATTTTTGTTGTTTTTAATCCATGTTTAACATTCCAATTCGAGAGATCAGATTTGTGAAGGTAGATGTGTCTAAAGCTTTTGTCAGCACATCTGCCAACTGATCTTCTGTTGGAACATGGTGCAGAGAAATCAAACCTTTTTCATAGCTATCCCTGACAAAATGATGTCTGATATCTATGTGCTTGGTGGTTGAGTGGGAGACTGGATTTTTGATGATATTTTCAGCAGCTTGACTATCCAACATGAGTGGAGTCCTTAGTGCAGTTATCCCAAAATCCAGTAGCTGATTTTGAAGCCACATAAGTTGAGCTGTACAGCTTGCAGCAGCAATGTATTCAGCTTCAGCAGTGGATGTTGAAACAGCTGCTTGCTTTTTGCTTTGCCAAGAAACTAAGGCATTCCCTAGAAACTGGCACCCTCCTGATGTGGACTTCCTTGTGGTATGGCAGCCAGCAAAATCACTATCTGAATAACCTGAAAGCTCAATGTTTCCATTAGCAGGATACCAGATACCAAGTGTGGGAGCACCTTTTAGGTATCTGAAGATCTTTTTCACAGCAATAAGGTTAGACTTTCTAGGAGAAGCCTGAGATCTAGCACACACACAGGTTGTAAACATAATGTCTGGCCTGGATGCTGTTAAGTACAATAAAGACCCAATCATGCATCTATAGTGTGTCTGATCAACAAGTTCATCCTTTTCATCATCAGTGAGTGGCTTGACAGTGCTCATGGGTGTACTACATGGCTTACAATCATTCATCTCAAATTTTGTTAACAAGTTTTTCACATACTTGTTTTGATGAATGAAAGTGCCATTTTGCAGTTGCTTTACTTGGAGACCAAGAAAGCACTGAAGTTCACCCATAGCACTCATTTCAAACTCTGCTGTCATGAGTTCCCTAAACTCCTCACACATTCTATTACATGTGGATCCAAAAATGATGTCATCCACATATATTTGAACAATCATTAAATCTTTTCCTTTCCATTTTAAAAACAAGGTTTTATCAATTTTACCTCTTGTGAAACCAATGGATAAGAGAAAAGTAGAGAGAGTTTCATACCAGGCTCTTGGTGCTTGTTTGAGTCCATACAATGCTTTGTTGAGCTTGTAGACATGATCAGGATGGAATGTGTCTTCAAAACCAAGTGGTTGACATACATAGACCTCCTCCTGAATTTTGCCATATAGGAAGGCACACTTGATGTCCATCTGATACACCTTGATGTTGTGGTTGACAGCAAAGGCTAAGAAAAGTCTGATAGCTTCTAACCTTGCTACAGGGGCAAAGGTTTCATCATAATCAATACCCTCTTCTTGTCTGAAGCCTTGAACCACTAACCTGGCTTTGTTCTTGACAACTATACCCCTTTCATCAGTTTTATTTTTGAAGACCCACTTTGTGCCAATTGGACAGACATCCTTAGGCAGTGGTACAAGTTCCCATACTTGTTGTCTTTTGAACTGAAGGAGTTCTTCTTGCATGGCTTCTACCCAACTGTTGTCTTTCAGTGCCTCTTGGTACTTGACAGGTTGTGTAAGGGATAGAAAACCTGCAAAAAGACAGATGTTTGAAGATTGGCTCCTTGTGAGCACACCTTCTCTGATGTTGCCAATGATTTGGTCTGGTGGATGAGCTCTTAGGTAGATTAGATCTCCCTGATATGGTATGATGGCATTTTGTGGTGAAGGACAGAGGTTTGGAGACTCTGTTGACATAACATCTGTTGGCACTTCTGAAGAGGCAACAGATGTTTGGAATGGAGGTGGAGGAATGGGTCCAAGTGTTGTAAGATTGGACTGACTTTTGTCAACAGATGATTGACTCTTGTCAACAGATGATTGAACAGTGGATTGGCTGGGTGAATCAGTGGATTGAAGGTAAGACTGGCCAACAGTGGCTGACTCAGCTGTGACAGAGTTTTGACAGTTGTTTTGAAACACTGCTTCCTCTGATACAGGATAGACTTTGTAGTGGTCTGGAACCACAACATCTATTCTGTAGTCTTGTTGTGAAGATTGTGGAGTACCTGCAGGGTTAGTTTTGACAGCAATATCTTCAAATTTGAATTTATCTAAATCAAACAACTCAGCAGGGTTTGCTGGGATTTTTAAAGAAGAAAGTTCATTGAACTTCACATTCAGAGTTTCTTCTATTGTTTTAGTCCTTGTGTTAAACACTTTATAGGCCTTTGCAATAGAAGAATACCCCAGAAAATATCCACAATCCACTTTGGCTGCAAATTTTGAAATGGAATCTTTAAGATTTAAAATGAAACATGGGCAGCCAAATACTTTGAAAAATGATATCAATGGTTTGATTTTAAACAGAATTTCATAAGCAGTCTTTTGATGTCTAGGGTTGATTAAAACTCTGTTTTGAACATAACAAGCAGTGTTTACAGCTTCTGCCCAAAAGGACAGTGGTAAACCAGAATCTGCTAGCATTGTTCTTGCAGCCTCAATGAGAGTCCTGTTCTTCCTTTCAACCACCCCATTCTGCTCTGGTGTTCTTGGGATACTGTACTGCCTTACAATCCCTTTTGACACACAGAAATCATCTAACTCCTTATTTTTAAACTCTGTTCCATTGTCACTCCTAAAGACTTTTACTGGCAAGTCATATTGTTTTTCAACTTTGGTGACAAAGTCCTTCAAGATACCTGCAGTCTCATCCTTAGAGTGTAAAAAATAAGTCCATGTAAACCTAGAAAAATCATCAACTATGACAAGACAAAATCTTTTTCTTCTTAGACTCATGATTTTTACAGGGCCAAACAAGTCCATGTGCAACATTTGTAAACACTGACTAGTTTTGGACTAATCAATGGATTTGTAAGAGCTTTTATGTTGTTTACCTTTTAAACAGGAAACACAATGCTCATCACATTTGAATTCTTTTGATGGTAAACCTCTGACAAGGTTTTGTTTGGAGAGTGAGTTGATAGTTTGAAGGTTGGTGTGACCAAGTCTCCTATGCCACAATTCTGTCTCTTTGGTAGAGGCAGCTGAGAACAGACAGACATTTGCAGTAGGATTATCCTTCAACATATTAACCACATACACATTGCCACTTCTGTGAGCAACAAGTTGTGCTTTGCTCTCAGCAATGATGGTGTTAATCTTTTCTACAGCCTCTGGGCCAACAATCTTACAAGTTTGCTTAGTGAAGAATGACCCAAAGCCTTTGTCACTCATTTGTGATACACTAAGTAGATTAAATTTTAGATTGTCTATTAGATTAACATTTTCAAACTTAAGCCTCCCTGCTTTGACAGTACCAGAACCTAACACTTTACCTTTAGAATCATTACCAAAGGATATATCACCCCCTCCATGAGCAAGAAAGTCCAGAAGAAGGGCTCTACATCCAGTCATGTGCCTGGAGCCTCCACTATCTACATACCATAAACTGTCTAAACAAGCAGAAGCTCCCTGCACATCAGTAAAGATTTTAGTTTTGGTGAGTGTCCAAAGCCAAATTGGCTTTGGATGGGTCCTTAGCTGTCTCAGCCTTAAGTTGAGGAGAATGATCAGTGGTTTGGACTAGCTTTTGAACTACGTTCAACAGCTGCAGTTGACCATTTGCCAGTGCTTGTATGTCAACACTTGGTCCAGCAGATGCTTGATCATTTCCTATCAGTTGTAGAAAACCATGAGGGTGTCTGTTCACTTTTGGTTTTGAAGGCCTCTTGGGCTCTTCATAAACATGTGGCAGACGATGACAAGTGGGTTGTCCATATCCTCTTGGTAATCTGTTAACAGGTGGAGCATCTGTTACCTGAACTTCTCTGGAAACAGAGTTTTTGTTCAGACTTTTGGTAACAGACGTTTGAACTGATTCAAAAGTCTGTTTGGGTTTTCCTTTTGAAGTACTTACCACTTGACTCTCCAGAGTTTTAGCCTTATACTCTTTTATCTTTTCATCAAAATTTTTGAGATATAGGCACTCTTTTGTTTTGTGATTCTTTTTCTTGCAGATTGAACATTCTTTAGATTTTGAATCATTTAAACTTGTTGTTTTGTTGATGTCATATGCTTTTAGAAGAAAACAGTTTTTGGTGACATGGTTCTTGTTTTCACAAAAATCACAAAACAAGTTGTTCTTAGCTTTCCCTTTTTCTTTCTTCTTTTCAACAGATGTTTCATCATCTGTTGGAAGACTTACTAGAGGGATTACTTTGGCCTGTGGTGCCATTTTACCATCAGAGGTTTTAAAGGTCATTGGTTTGAAATTTTCAAGGACTTCACACTCATCTGACCATGTTGGTTTGAATTGATATTTCTCAATTTCATCAAATGAGGGTGTACCTTCCAACTTTTCAAGAATGATTTTCTTGCCATTGGGTTCAGTAACCTTGATTTCTTGACCTTTTGAGTTTGTAGGGATGACCTCAACCAACTGTGGTTCCTTTTTGTCAGTGGTTTGTGAAACTTGATCAGTGGTTTTAAAACCAAACCCAAATTTCACATGACTTTTAGACTGTTGGTTGACAATCATCTCAAAACCCTTTGATGATTCCACCCATTTCTTACATTCAACTTGGGTGGACTCAAGCTCCTTCTTACAACTATGATATTTTGTTATCATAGTCTGAAGCTGGTCTTTGGTTATGCTTGCTTCATGTTTTAAACTGCTGATTTCAGACTCTTTTTCAGATATTTTTGATTTTAACTCTTTTGTTAGTTTTTCAAACTGAATTTCAGAATCCAAAATTTTCTTTCTAAAGTTTTCATTCACCTCTTTTATCTTAGCAAATGCCACAATACATTTGTCTGAGCACAAGTCATTTAAGATTTGAGGAGATACCTTAGCAGCAGCCATCAAGGCACAGTTACACTGGCAATCACAGTCATCACTACCCCAGGGGTCTGATAGATTCACAACCTCTACTTCAGATTCTTCAGCTGAAACAATCTCACCAACAACACCATCAGTCACGTTTTCAGACATAGACACCACTTCCTCAGAATCAGTCTCTTCAACAATTGTTTCTAGTGCCATAAAACAAAAATCCTTTTCAGTGTTAGCAACTAGAGCAATGTTGTCATCTGTTATCTCATCTGGTAGACTGCTCCAATCAACAAAGCCTTGAGTAAAGAAACTCTATTGACCTGGTTGACTGGTCTCTACAGGTGCAGAGGGTGGAGTAACAGTCATTGGCACAGGGGCCTGAGCAACAGGTGTTTGGACATAGTGATACTGAGGAACAGTGGTTTGGACATAATGCACAGGAATAGTGGTTTGGGTCTATGCAAAGTGAGCAGTGTTTTGCACATTAGGTACATTAGGGATGGTTTGATAAGTGTTGGTCTGTGGTCTTTGATTTGGATAGGTAATCATAGGAATACCATTTTGACTCCTACACTCCCTAGCAAAATGACCCATTCTATGACACTTGTAACACTTTATCTTTGATTTATCCAACCCAACCTTTGACCCACCATGTAAACCTGGGTACCTCCTGCCAGTTTTCTTATAGAAGTTATTGGTTCTAATACTGAGCAGGGCAACCTGATGTAAAATGTCCATTTCTTCTAGGTCCAAAGGGTCAATGTATTGCAAGTCATTGTACACAAAAGATGAATTATCAGAAGCCTGGATATCACCACTGGCTGTGAAAGCACAGTTGTTTGGTGATGAGTAAGAATCATTATTGAAACCAGTTGTTATGTCAATGTAATGATCATAACTCTGATCCTTACTACTTCCAGAACCATCATCCTGACCCAACAGTGCAGTATTACCAAATACATAGTCATCTGACACTTTGCCAGAGTCCTGGAGCTTCTTTTTCTGGTTAAGCTCCCTTTCATAAGTCAGGAGCTTACCATGAAGCTGGGTCAGGGTTAGGTCTTTGAATCCGATAGAGTTTCTCATAACAATAGCTATAGTGTCCCATTTGTCCTGAAGTGATCTAAGAAACCTATGATTCAGTGTTGAATTAGGAAAAGTTAGACCAACCAGTTTAAGTTCACTAATTAGACAGTTAAACCTTTCAAACTGCTGTGTTAATGACTCCCCTTTTATGTGACTAAACGTTTCATATTGTTGGTTAAGTATTTCACGGTTGTTTTCAATCACATCATCAGTTCCCCCGAATTGCTCTTTGAGAGCGTCCCACAGTTCTTTAGCACTATTGCAGTGCAAGAGACCGGCATAGATATCATTCGGCAGTGCCATGGCTACTATGCTGAAAGCCTTGGCATCTAGCTCGATTTTTTGAAAATCTTGCTCTGAGTAGTTCTCAACACTCTTTGGTACTTGGATCTTTGGATCCTCGGCACTCGGTACCATTGGAACATGTGGTCCAAATACTACCGATTTCCAGCACCCTGTGTTCTGTTGTGCTAACACATGAGCTACCCGACGCTGCCAGATGTTGTATTCTGACCTGACAAGCATCGGAGGCTTGTTGTGTGTGCCAGTGTTGTGTGGATCTTGATTAAGTGAAGTCATTCTCTTGGTTTTTTTTTAAAAACAAAGTCTGTTTACTAACTGTTGAAACGAAAATAAACTATTACTCTGTTTTAACCCGACAAACAAACGATATCAATGATTATGAGCTGATCTGTGTATTAAATTGATTGATTAGATCAGATTTAATTGACCAAGCTCTGATACCAATTGTTAGGATCTGAGTATTGGACTGTTTTGATTAACTATGAATTATGAATGAAGTATAAGTGGAAAGTGCAGCGGAATAAAGAATAATCAAAACATAGAGAATAATTGTTATCAATCGAATGCTTTCATTAAACTGAAAGATTACAATAGTACAATTAAAGCTCCCCCTCAGCCTGATCACTCGGAGTTTGTTTGTCTAAAGAGAATGACGAGTGACCAATAGAACAGTACAAGTACTGTTCTATTTATAGACAAGTACAAACCTCTGATGATCACTTAGCTGACGTCACCTAGAAAGCGACCCCTAACTGACTAACAAACTACAACATCTGTTAAACAATAAACTACTGTTACATTGAAACTACTGATAGTAAAACTCTGTTAAACTAAAGCTCTGATGTCTTCTTATCATCTGTTGAACCAAAGTGCTGTTGGTTCAACAGACCTTTGTTCTTCAGACCTTTGATCAGCACTTGTTCTTTATCAGACTTTTGCTCTTCAGACTTTATCCATCAGACCTTTCATCAGCAGCAGTTGTCTTGTATCAGTTGTTAGGCATCAGCAGTTTGGGAATCGGCAGTTCTTTGGAGGAAGCTTTCTTGTAACAACTGTTATTTATTCTTGATCAACACTTAGTATATTTTGGCTTTCTATCATCTGTTCTTCTCCAGGTCAGCAGACCCAACAACGGTGCTTTACGAGGTCCCGGATGAGTCACAAGTGAAAAGAGAAGATAAAAATAAACAAAATTGAAAAAATCATCCCGTCGTGTCACGCGACAGACTTCCTTGCATCCCGTCGTGTCACGCGGAGCTATGCAGATTCAGGCGCAGTGTCACGCGACCACTTACCCAGAATCCCGTCGCGTGACATGATGGCCATCAGGAAGCCCAAAATTGTGTTTTTCAAGCCCAAATCGAATTTTAAAACCCTAGAACGAAATTTTAAGCTTCATTCTGCACTTTTGGACGAAAATAGAGCTGCTCAAGGTGATTCCAAGGCAAGGAAAGGGCAAGGTTCGAGATTTGAAGCTAAAGGATCGACTTCCTCGGGTGTTAATCATTCGGTTTAGTTGTTTCTTAGTTTTTTCTCATTCAAAACTCATGTTGATTGATATTATGAACCTTTTAATCTCTGTTTTGATGATGTTTTGTGGCTAAACTCTTGTAGCTACCTAGACTAAGACAAATAACTATGTTTTGATTTGCGTTTTTCTATGGTTTTTGGAACTTGTTTTGGATTTATGATTAAGTAAAGATTCTGATTTCTCTAGATCTGGTGTATGTGCGTATCTATTATTTTTTGATTGTCACTTATTCACTCCACTTGCACTTTTGTGAATGTCTTTCATGTATGAGTGCTAGTTAGGTTGCAGACTTTGTGTAGCAACTAGTTTATGGTCAATAGTCGCGAGTTTACCATAGGAGTGATATTTGGTGGTTAGAAGATTTTAGGTATTCTTCCAAGTTCAATAGCTGTGAGGTGAGGGCTTGTTGGTATGTCTAGGTTGTTAAATTGCTAGGTTAGAGGCTTTGTGAGAAGATCTGCCTACTTTCCCTTTCAACTCCTGCATACCAAGTTAGATCTAGGCTTCAATAATTACCCCTTACACCTAGTGTATTGAGGCTTTCGCGCTGTGAGGTAGATTGTCTAGCGGGTACACGATCATAAGATTTAGATAACCTGTGAGGGTTTGTACTCCAACCGGTAGTTTAACAACACAACAATATTCTAGGGTTTCCCCTTGAGAAGGGTCGAGGGTGTCTAGTTTATTCTTGATGTTTAGTATTTTAAGATCCCGGTTCCAAAGCAGTTCCATAACCATAGAAGCTTATCAAGCATAGTTAGGAGTCTGGTCTAGGTAGTGTCTTGTCATATCTGAATTCAGCTTAGCTCAGTTCTCGTTTTTAGTTCAGTTTAGCTAGTCTTAGTTATTCTTTATTTTATTGCATTTTTATTTTTCAGTAAAACCCCCCTTTAAAATAACAAATTAATTTAATCAGTATTTAGGATAAGTAATCGAGTCTAGTTTTCGTTTTCCATTAGAGTCTCGTGGGTTTCATATCCGGACTTACTTTAGCTATACTAGAGTCGATAGGTTCACTTGCCTGTCAGTAGTTTAGTTTTAGAGAGTCTAGAGTATTACTTAGTGTCTAGTTTTAGGTTTAATTTAGTTGTTTTTATTAAACTACTTTTAGCACATCACGAGCCATCGTTGGATCTTTGATGTATTTAACCGCTTCCTGGCTGGATATAATGTTTGCAACATGTCTTTCTGCGCGTTTTCAATCGAAGCCGAAACATAGTCACCTCACTGCAGTTAAACGAATCCTACGTTATCTGAAGGGTTCTCCATCACGCGGGTTATGGTATCCTAATGATGATAACTTTGATTTTATTGCTTTTGGTGATGCAGATTATGCAGGCTGTGATATGACGCCAAATCCACAACTGCTGGATGTCAATTTCTGGGGAGCAGGCTCGTGACCTAGCAATGCAAGAAGCAGACGTCAATTGCATTATCTACATGTGAAGCAGAGTATGTGTCAGCCTCGAGTTGTTGTTCACAAGTGCTTTGGATATAACAACAGATGCGTGACTATGGTTTGCAATTTCTTAGAACCCCTATTCATTGCGACAATGAAACAGTTATTAGACTCACTAAAGACACTGTCAATCATTCTAAGGCTAAGCACATCCGAGTACGGTATCACTTTATTCGTGATTGCTATGCTAAAGGATTGATTGACATGGTCAAAATCCACACTGATTACCAAAGAGCTAATCTTTTTACCAAAGCTTTTGACAAATCAAGATTTGAATTTTTAATAAGAGCTAATGGTATAACGGAAAGGCAAAATTAGACTCCTCATCGGTTTATCAAATTTTATTTTGTTTTTACTCTTTTCAAAAATTAAAAATCCAAAAATATGCTTTTAATTTTAGGGGGAGCATTTCTTTCAGAAAAACCAAAAACATTGAAAATTTTGAAAAGCCATAAAAATCAGAAAAACCCAAAATGATTTTTCCTGGAGAAAAAAGAGGAAATGATAGTACATCAGTGAGGATCTATCACATGCTAGAGTATACTAAAGTATAAAACAGGCGTTTAATGATTTTGTGTGATGTGCTTGTAGGCTTCGTAGACTTATTAATGCGTGCCTTAGTGATACAAACATAACGAACTACTCGGTAGTGGCTGAACACCTCATGGACATATGGTCTTAGTACCGTAATTTTGTTTGATAGGGTCGCCAAAATCTGAGGTTTCGGGTCGTTATGTAATTTGTTATCCGGGGTATCTTGACTGATCTTTTGTCGTATTAATTTACAGACCTAGACTCAGTTAAGATATTTGCAAAACGAGCATATATGCCAAATCCTAAAGTTACCGAATGAGGAACTTCATGTATGATAATGATCAAAGATCATTTAATGCATCGTATCATATCTATGATGAAAATCATGATTGATATAAGCCTCAACCTGGTACGTGTGCACATGTTACTTTGTAGCATTGATTTGTTGACCTGTACCCCTCTGTGCCTCGTATCTTGTAAATAATGGATACCAATGGCATAATCACACGTTACGAAGAAGCTTTGTGCAAATTCCTTGATACGGGAGTATGTCGTGTGTGTGGGAACCATAAGCTTGTTAGTTCTAATACACCTAACGCGCATCATTTTAAAGCACTGCATAATGGTTTGCATGTGAGCATATGTGGATAACAATATCAGCAATTGCCAAATCTCACATTGTCTTTAATTATAAACTATTGAAGATCATTGGTGTGATTAGATCTCTCGCAAACTGATATGATCCTCTTACCAGAAAATCACAAAAAGTTTACTGCTTTCTATTTTTATTTTCTTCATATATACAAAAACTCGAAAAGATTTTTGGCGTGTTTTAGCATAAATTTCAGAAAATCTAAAATTTTTACATTTCTGTGTTATTTTCGATAACCGATGTTGGATGATGAGCATTTTCTAAAGTTTGACGAGCCAATCTGAGTTTTGTATCATTAAAATAAGAAATTTTGAGAGTTTTAATGTTTAAAAGTTTGAAAATGACAAAACATGGATCGAATCGGACATTTGGTAAAATCAATTTTTCAAATATTCCATTCGACCTTTCGGTAGGTCGAATGAATATTTGTGGGTTGATTCGAATCTAACAAACAGGTCGAATGGGTGTGGGTTATTGTTAAAACTTTCATTCGAACCCACAAGTTACTGATTCACCCTTTTAGTAGGTCGAACCATTAATTTTTCTTCTCATTCGAACCTGACATAGGTCGAACCAACCATCCCTATATATATATCAATCTGTTCATTCGAGAATCATTTTAAATAGTTCTCTTTGCACGATTCTCTCTAAGTCACTATTTTGCCCTTTGATTTTTGATATTGTATTATTGTTCCTGACATCCTAAGGATTCTAAAACATAAACTTTTACAGGTAATGGACCAGAAACGAGTTCGGATTTTGGATTTGAAGTTCGAAACCCTGGACCATTGATTCATGACTTTATCTTATTTGTTAATGTATTTTGATCATAGCTTAACCATTATCGATGATTTTAGGGGGAGTAGGAATAAAAAAAATCTAGGTTAATAACAACTAATTAACCAAACTGATTCTTTGAACCCTATATTTTAGGTAAAACCATCTATAAATGGTTAATTGTTAAAATTGGTTGTTAATTAGGCCTAGTCGAAGGTTTTAGATCATGTTCAAATCAAAACATATGGTTAAAATGGATTTAATCAGATTTTAGGAATTTGAATTGATGAACAGGTCCATTCGAACCTATAGGAGGTCGAATGAAAGATTTATAGGTCGAACGAAGTGATTTTTACTTCACTCGACAGAATACAAACTCATTCGTACCATCGATAGGTCGAATGAACTTGGAAATTTTTGAAAAGTTTTATTTCGAATCCGAATTGACATGTTTTTATGTTTCTTGTGTTTTTACAGGATTAATGGCAGAACAACAAGAGCCACAGGTACAAAAGAAGCTCAAGTTTGAGACAAAACACAATTGTTGTGCTTATATAGGAGCCGTTGATGATAAATACGCTGAATTCCGAGGAATTGTAGATTTTCTCAGAAGGTCGAGGATCGTACATGCAATTGCATAACCACATACAATCTACAGAGACCATCAAGTTGAATTCTGGGAGAACGCAACTCTAACGTTTTGGGAAGGCAAGTCAGTAATACACAGCAAGATTCAAGGAAAAGATATTCATGTTGATGAAGCAGATTTTAGGAAGGTGCTACTTTGGAATGATATAGACACTGATCCTATCAAGCTACCATGGTCAGTTCAAAGAGCGTGCTTTCTGAGAATGAAGTATTTTGGGCCGATTACTGATTGTCAACTGAACAAGGCGAATTTGTCACCACCATTCAAGTACTTGTTGCATGTGATCTTACATTTGTTTGGACCAGTTAGAGGTGGATTTGACGTACTGAGCGATACATTGAGTTCTCTTATTGTAGCACTAATATTGAACAAAGAGTATAACGTTTCGGGAATGATTTTTAGTCATATGAAGAAAGCTTTTGAAGGTTTGAAGACTGATAAATTTCTCATGTATCCGAGATTCTTACAGATGATATTCGATGACAATTATCCAGACTTGAGGAAGGATCCAGTGCAAGGGGTTATCAGGAACATATGAACATGACTACATTGAACAGAATGAGGACTTATAAAGGCAAGGCAAGGCAGAGAATGAGAAGCCGCCTAACAGAAGATTGTTTGGACATCTCAGCACTGTTGCTTATACAGATCCGGGAAAGGATGCTATAAGACATCCAACCAGTGATTCAGATTCTGATAGTCCATTAGTACCTATTGATAAAAGTGCCAAAAAGAAGCGTCAAGTGAGTGACAAAGGTGCAAAATCCAAAGGCAAAGAGAAAGTTGTTGAAGCAAAAACAAAGAAAACTGGAAAAGGCAAAGCAAAGACAAAGGCACTGTTGATTAATGAGGATACTGAGGAGACTGAAGATGATGAAGTTTGGGATTCAGAAGAAGAAACAGTGAAGGATACTAATCCCACGGCCACTAGTGATATTAGTACTCCTAATCCGCTAGAGAAAATCATTGTTGAACAAAGAAGTAAAGATTTTACTGAAGGGAATGAGAACTTAGTTTGTGAAGATGCTAATTTTGGTGGTTCTCTGGTAGCTCCTACTATTACAAAATGGGGACGATAAAATCCTTCAACAAGCATGAAGCAGAAATTAAACAGATGAAACAAAATGAGAAGGATATGTTACAGGTTGCGCTTGCTTCCAAAGACAGACAAGATGAGTTGGGAGAGAAAGTTACTAAGCTTGAATCTGAGAATGCTATGCTCAGGACATCAAACAAAAGGAATCCCAAGAGGATTTTGTTAATTGAGCAAGAAAATGAGAAGTTAAGAAAGATAATTGATAGTTTGTATGAAAAAGCGCCATAATTGAAGGGTGTTGAGGATGAAGAAGAGGATGATGATGAAGAGGAACTTGATTACAGTGTAACAGATAATGATGATGATGATGATAATGATGATGATGATACACCAGGTGGTGGAAATGCTAATAAAGAAAAGCCAACCAGTTCGAAAGATTCATATGATAATGAAGACACTGAACAGTTTACATTTGAGAAGAGGCAGAAGACACAAGAAGACAAACAAGCCTCCAATTCAAAGAAATCAGGTGGTATGATGGATGCTGACAAAGAGTTGTACAAATAGATGATGAAAAGAGGTTATTGGATGATAGAGTTAACTGGTAAATTTCCAGAGATCTTTGTTAATGGATTATCAAGATCCTTAGTTAGAACATGGAGAAGTAAATGCAGTAGTGACCAATGAGATACTTGAGGGTCTTGCTCAGCAAGTAGGAAAGTCTCTAGAAGATATTCTGAAAGAAAAAGAGATTCCTAACATACCAGTTATTAAACCATGGCAGAGTTCTGATGACAGAGATGCTAGCACCTTTAATGAGGTTGAAATAGAAGACATTTCTCATGAAGAGTACCCTGAATATTACACTATGAAAAACAATATCAGCATTCTAGTTATTGATGAGAAGATACTCAAGGAAGCTGAAAAGATTGCAGAGGACAAAGGAAAGAAGATAATAGATGTAGTCTTTGGGAATGAAGCTGAGAAAGCTGAAGTATTCAAGCAATCTGATGCTTTGAAAGATTTGCTGGAGAAACTAAGAGAAGATGAGGCTAATAGACCAATACCAGGAGTTCAGGGTGAATTTTATAGGTTTCACAACCAAGTATTCAAGGGGAGAGCTCTGGAATGGAAATACTTTCCGCAGTTAAGATGTGTTGAGATAAAATGGGAAAAAGGGATTTTGTTTTTTTACAGATTTCATGACATAAAGACTCTTCCATATTAGCCAGTAAGAGATGTTTGTAGACATAAACTAGGAGGAGTGTCAGCAAATTGTGATGCAGTTGGATGGTTTGCTGAGAAGATGACTAGAGAAAGTCAGACGAAGTAGGATATGTTTAGACCTCAATATCCAAAGCGGATTGTTCATAAAGAAGTTGATCCAAACAATGGTTTGCCATTTGTGACGTTGAAGTATCAACCACCTGTGTGTATGAAAAAGATTCTTTTGATGCCTATCCAGCAGCATTTCAGCAAAGACTTTGCATTCTGGTACTATGATTGGAGGACTGCTAAAGCTGTGATATTATTGTATGACAAGAATCCAAGGTTGATGTGCAAGAAAATACGCGTGTTCGATCCTATGTCGTTAATAAATTGCTCGAAAGAAGATATCGGCGCGTTGTATTATCATCCTATTCATTTTGACGTACCAGATTTGGAACAAGCTTGGAGATTTCAGAGAGTTGTTTGTTTTAGTTTTGCATGGGAGGTTTATGCTGGATGTGATTATAAGAAGTTGTTGGGCAAGACAATGAAACTTATACCAGAACCTAAGAAGCGCACATTTTCAAAATAAGGTACGAGTTCGAGTGTGAATGTAAAGAAGAAGATCAAGATCAAGATCAAGTTGAAGACGAACGAATCTAAACAATCCGAGTAACAGCCAAGAGGGAGTTTGTAAGTGCATTGTGTGGCTGTAGCTTTTGGATTGCATAATATTTGTCGAAGTTTTGAAGATTTTTTGTGATTAGAAGTCTCATTCGACCAGTCGGGAGGTCGAATGGACATTTACATGGGTCGAATGTATTTAGTTTGAGTCGAATGGATGTTATGATGTTAATTAGTTTTTGGTTTTACCCTCAAAGTGTCGAACGGATTCATTCGCACCCTGCAAGGGTCGAATGAAAAGTCTATATATATGTTTAAGTTGTTTTGCAACTTAACATTCGGTCATTTTGTCTAGAGCTTAAGTGTGTGTTCTAAGGTATGTCTAGAAAGTTCTGTAAACGTGTGTTTTCATTAGTATTCAACATTGTAATGATTATCACTCTAATATTAATGAAAAACGGATTGAAAATGATTCTTAACGTGTTCTAATTTCGATTTATATCATTTGCATGCGAATTAGGGTTTCCGCACTTGATTTGCTTATACTCGTGTGATCTTTGTGTGTTTTTGTGATAAACCGATCCTACAGTTTTAAATTTTGAAAAGAGTAAATTACCAAAACCGTCCATGTGGTTTGGCCCAATTTGCCACTCCAGTCCAATCATTTAAAAATTGCTTGAACAGTCCTTGATCTTTCAAAAAATATGCCAAAACAGTCCAACGACTTAACCCAGTTAACTTTTCTTCGTTAAGTCAGGGGCATTTTCGTCCAGTCACTTATAAAAATCATCTTCTTCCCCCAATTGTTTCTTCCCTAATCAGACCGACCACCATCTTCACCTCCCACCACTACCACCACTACCCACCATCTCCTCCACCTTTCACCACCACCACCACCATAAGCAAAGGTTTAATCTTCATCATCCACACCACTGTACACCACTTATTTTCAGAATGGAAAAGCTTCAAGGAAATTTACCCTCTACCACATCCCCCAATCTAGGTTAATAACTCAATCCCTTTGCAATTCCAGTTTTTTTATAAAATATTTTGAATTAATTAATGAAATCCTAATTCTGGAATTTCCTGCTACTAAATTAAATTTTTATTATTGACGATCATAAGTGTCGGATCAGTTTCTCTATTTAACATTCTTATTCATGAACACTTATGTGTTGTAAGTTTATCAAAGCAGTTTGCACAGCGGAATAAGTAAAGTGTTCAAGTTAAAGTATCACTTTTTAACAGGAGTTATTACTCCCCCTCAATCAATGAACTAAGTAGTAAAGATGAGAATCAAATAACAGTAAATGAATATAACAGTAAATGCAGAATGATTCTCAGATATATATATATATATATATATTGAAATAGTTAACTACAAAGTAATTAGAAGGAAATGTTCAAGTCTTAGATGAATGTCTTAAATAGTGGGATTAACCCCTCTATTTATAGACGGGCGATTACATACAAACTAATTTACCAAAAGATTATAATAATGTAAGATAATACTACAACAGGCTGTAGCATTGAAACTTGAACAAAGACTTTAAGTAAACTAATATAATACTAAACTACTGAGATTAAGGACGGTTAGAAGCTTCTAATGAAAGTGTTGATGAGTGACAAACTTCTGATGAGTGATCCTTCAGGAGTTTGTCTTCAGCAGCTGTTCTTCAGATGTTTGTCTGGTTCATCTTTAGAACTTCTGTTTTTTTACTCTACAGAACTTTGGTAATCTTTTACTTCAGCAGTTACACAAAATGTTAAGAGGATATAAGACTAAGGTTTATTCTGGCTTGTCAATCCTATTTGACCCTATAATCTCCCCCTGGATTGATGAAGCCAAAACCTTTGTCTATCTTCATTTATAAGATCCTCTTTTCCTTGAGTCAAGAACTCTCCAAATTTCCTTGATCGTTTGATATTTGAGTTCCCTGACCTCTGGTTCTGAAAGTAGTCCGATTTCTGGTAACATATTCTGAATGGTTAGAAGATCTTCATCAGATAATTTTTCCAATTCAGTTATGTCATGAAGGACTTTCATTGAGTAGTCTTTTCTTTCTAGAACCATGGAATTAGACTTGCGGGTAAAGTGCCACTTGATGATTGGAGATTTGGAATTAAAGAAGTTATCTTTGTATGGTACTATCTGTAGGTTTGAAGATAGGTCTGATGTTGGTGGTTTTTCTTTTCCAGCATTGATTAGATTGGATCTCCTTTTTCTTTCAACTAGTACAGTACCAGGTGTATCACTAGAAACAGGAATGTGATGTTCAGTGACTACCTTGGTCTGTTTTTGTTCTTTGATGGTCTGTTTCAGTTGATATGCATATGTTTCAGGATCCCTATCTTGTGTTATCAGAGGCTTTTCATCAAAAGTGAAATCATCTTCAACAATGGTGTTCTTCTCAATCAGAAACATCTTGAAGTCTGTTTTTGTGTGTTCCTCTGTCTTTTTATTGGTAGCAGGTTGTATTGGTTTAAACTTCTCCGTATTTGCATGTCTTTCAGCC
Organism: Ambrosia artemisiifolia; assembly: GCA_032199755.1. NCBI lineage: Eukaryota > Viridiplantae > Streptophyta > Magnoliopsida > Asterales > Asteraceae > Ambrosia > Ambrosia artemisiifolia. The sequence goes on from CM063522.1 coordinate 36,862,712, forward strand.
TTGAACTTTTTGTAAGTTTCATAGAGTACATCTTCTTTCTACTTGCATATTTGTTGTTTTGAACCATAATTGTTCTCTACAAATTCTTGAATGATTTACGCTCTTTTCAACTTTCTATCTTTTTCTGTGGCTAGCCTGTCTGATACAAGGTGTGCCTGATTTATAAGTTCTTCCGTTGTGAGTCCCTTAAGTGAGTACTTCCTTGTCTTTGTGTGTTTGCTGATATATTTCATCAGTTGTTGTCTTTTATCTTCTTCTGCAGCAAGGTGTTTTTCTCAGCAAGTCTTTCTTGTGTTTCTAACTCACTTAACTTCTTTTCATAGGTTTTTAACTTGTCTACATAGCTTAAGTCATCCCTTGCTTCTAAGCTGTTCCATATCTCATCTTCCATTGCCTTTCTCTATGCTTTTCTTAAGTCTTCTTCTATTTGTTCTTCTTATTTTTGTTCTTGTGTTATTGGTATAGGAGAAGAGTTCAAATCAGTTGTAGGAGTGGGAACAGGCTTTGGAATTTCAGCTGGATTTGTTTCTGTTGCTTCAGAAGACTGTTCTAGTTCAGTGCAGGAAATGTCAACTACTGAAGTGTTGATCTGAGCAGCATCAACTACTGAAGGATTGTCTTCAGTACTTTTGGTCATGTCTTCAGCAGCTTCTTCACTAATGCCTTGGGTAGACTTTTCAGCTTTTTCTCTAAGGATTCTCTCTTGTTTCTCATACCATTCTTCTCTTTCTTTCAGTGCTTTTTCTTATCTTGTCATGGCAGTTAACTTTTGAGATTCCTTGAGATTTTGTGCTTTTCTAGCTCTTTTTGAAGCTTCAAGAGACACAGTTTCAGGTTCCTTTGACATCTTCCCCTTTTTGGCTTCATCCACTTCTGGAAACCAAGGAGGTGGAGGTGTTACACTAGATAGATGGGCTAATTGTCTTCTGTTGTCTTCCATCTTTCTTGACAATTCACCAAACTTGTGATCAGTAGCATTGTTTATCATCTCAAATTGAGTTTTGTTCTTTAACACCATAGCAGTCATAAAGGTTTGGAGATGAGCAGAAATAAGCTGGTGTACCATCTGGTATAGGGGACCATCTGGGCTGCATAGTAGGTTCAATTCTATGCTTGAGGACCCAAAGAATTGGGTAGGCTTTTGTGATTGTGGAGGGTGTCCTCAGTGTGAACTGGGGATGCCACTTTTGGGGAATTGGGGTTTAAGTGGTCTTTAACCTGTTCTTCTGTGACTGTCTCCTTGAGTACAGATACATTAGAATCAGGACCTTCATAGTCAGCCGTCAATTCATTTTGTGGAGATTTTGATCCATCATCCAAATTAACGGAATCATCTAAATCACTGACATAGTCCTCAATGAGAAAATTATCAGTTGTATCATGAGCTAGGCCCAACCTAGTTGTCTCATGAACCTCTTTTTCTTGGTACTGAGGTTTTCCTAGTTCAGGCACAACGCCTTCATCAGTAGTTGCCATATTTGAGGTCTTAGCTATGGTACTACTGTCCTCAAATCCATCACTGGATGGTATAGGAGTAGTAGCAGCCTCAAATATACCAAAGGATTCTAAGTCTGGGCTTAGAGTCCTTGGTTCCTCCTCATCTCTTTGGTTAGAGCTGATCACATTCACATCAATGTCCATTTATGTGTTTTCATCCCCCTGTATTATGTGGTGATTGGGGATTGACATTTTCAGATGGAGTGTGTTGTTTCAGCTCAGAGAGAATATTAGCTATCTCAACTGCTGGTGATGTTTCTTGTTCAGCAGTTATGGGTTCAGTAGTTGGGGTTTGTTCAGTTAGATCAGTTGTTTTGAAAGAAGGGTCAATAGTTTTGTCTTTTTGAGTTTCTTTCTAGAAAACAGAATGGATATTGGTGCTCTTGGGGTTGTTTGAGATGGATGAGACTGAGAGGAAGTTTCAGTCACATCTTTTAAAAGTTCAGATTGCACATCAGCAGCTTCAGGCATCTCAACTTCCTGAATCGCTTTTCTTTTTGGGTTGGTGGGTTTGGATTTTTGTTGTTTGGTTTGTTTAGGCTTTTTGGGAATGGGTTTTAAGGATGTTGTTTCCTTAGGGACTGTGACATGTTCCCTTTGGTCATCCTCTGGAAAAAGTGCCGGTTTGTTATGCCTAGAGTATGCTTGTGAGGATAATGTGTTTAAAATTGTTGTTTTACCCACAAGCACCTCTTGTCCAAGTTCTTTAATAATACATTGCATGACGAACCTTGGATACAACAAAAATTTCTTTTTATCATTTTGGTGATGCAACACCAACTCATTGAAAAAGTAAGAAGATGCCTTGTATTTAGTTTCATTAACAATAGAATGAAAAATTGGTTGTAAGGTTGAGGACATCTGATCAGACGATCCAGTTTTTGGACTTAAACACATGACAATGTAGTGAAACAAAAGTTTATATTTTGCATCAAAATATTTCTTGTAAATGGTAGCATGTGATAATGTACTTTGGTAACCACACTCTATTATGGATGATTGACTTATTCCACTGGGAATTTGATCAGGCGCTTCAGCATCATCAAGACCTAGTCGGTTTCCCAGAGTTGCCGGTGTGATTGCCATTTCTTTCCCTTTGATCTTTGTCTCCAAGGAAATGACTTTACCATCTTCGGTAACAGTCTCAGCGTTTGCCCAAAACTCATTGAGAGTGTCTGTATGGATTGGTGGGTCAATGGTGAACACCGTTTAATATTTAGATTTTACGATCAAATCAATGATTTCATCGTATTGGGACCAGGCTTCATCTTTTTCGAAGTAGCCTCTTTGATTATGTCCCTGTTTAAGAACTAGACCCATTGTGTTTTTTATAGAACAGCTGAAGGATTCAGAGAGGGTTTTGAGAGAGGGAAGTTTTTGTTTTTGAGACGATAATAATGAAAAGAGGGGTTTGAGAAGTCTAATAGCCATTTTAGGTCAAACTTCTGAAAAATAGGAAAAGATTGATTTGCCCTTTATGTCTAAAACCTCTGATGAGTAATTGTTCATCAGGAGTTTCCTATTTTGTTCTTCAGTAGTTTTAACTAACAAAAAAATACCCCTAAAATCAATATTTGATGATTTTATTATCATCAGCAGATTTTTCTTTTCAGAAATTTTCCCATACAAATGTTTTTTTACATTAGTAGTTTTTCTCTCTTTTTGTTGATCAGCAGAGGTTTGGGACAGAGTTAGTAAACAGGTAACTGATAGTAAAACATGTACAGAAAAATGAAAACACTTACAGAGTTTACTCAAAATTTAGCATTCCAAGAATGGAAACTAACCTCTGAAATGTTGTGGTGTCAAGAGGCTTTGTGAAAACATCAGCAATTTCATTAGCTGTTGTCACATGTTTTACCTCAATTTTGGCCTTTTCATAGCAATCCCTGATGAAATGATACCTGATTTCTATATGTTTTGTTTTTGAAAATTGAACAGGGTTTTGAATGATGCTAATGGCAGATTTACTGTCTACTAAGAGTGGAGTCTTGGTCTCTTTTATTTCATAATCAAGAAGTTGATATTGGAGCCATTGAATTTGTGATGTACAGCTGGCAGCAGCAATGTATTCTTCTTCAGCTATTGAAGTTGCCAAAGATGTTTGTTTCTTTGATTGCCAGGACACCATACAGTTTCCTAAGAGTTGACAACCACCAGATGTTGATTTTCTTGACATTTTGCCCCTGCATAGTCACTATCTGAAAAAGCTGTTAACTTGGTATTGCTTGAAGCAGGATACCAAATTCCTAATGTAGGAGTTCCTTTCAGATATCTGAAAATTCTTTTGACAGCAGTTAGGTGTGATTCCCTTGGTGCAGATTGATATCTAGCACAGACACAGGTTAAAAACATAATATCTGGTCTAGAAGCAGTTAGATACAAAAGGGAACCTATCATACATCTATACATGGTTTGATCAACCTGTTTTCCTTGATCATCTGGTTCAACTTGTGTCGTTGGTGTCATGGGAGTGGAACATGATTTACTGTCTTGTAAAGAAAATTTGTTCAATAATTCTTTAACATATATTGATTGATGTATAAAAGTTCCATTTGTTTGTTGTTTAATCTGCAGTCCCAAAAAGTACTGCAGTTCTCCCATTGTACTCATTTCAAATTTTGATTGCATGAGTCTCTTAAATTCATCACACAGTTTTGTGTTTGTTGAACCAAAAATGATGTCATCAACATAAATTTGAACAAGTAAGACATGATTTCTAACATGTTTTATAAAAAGTGTTTTATCAATGGATCCTCTTGTGAAGTGATTTTTGAGTAAAAAGGTAGCAAGTGTTTCATACCAAGCTCTAGGAGCCTGTTTTAGCCTATAAAGAGCCTTATCAAGTTTTGTAGTCCCAAAATACTAGATCTTAAGTGTGCACTAGATTGTTATCAACTAGAAACACCTATTTGTTAGGTGTTTTAGTTGATTAATCAAGACAAGTTAAAGAACTAGATGAAGATTATAAAAACCGACACACAAGAAACATAAAGACACGATTCCATTAAAGATTTCTGCTTCAAACAACCATGGATAAGTTCGCACTATTCTAGATAAGTTCGCACCTTTAACTTGTGCTCTCAAAGATACATCAAAAACCCTAACCCTAGCTGCACAAATGAGGTTCTATTTATAGGCAAACCTGAAGACTGCGAACTTAACATTAAGTTCGCAGTCCCCGTGCTTTAAGTACGCAGCTTAGGGTTTCCACACAACAACTATGCTATAATTACATATCTAGTCCTCCAACTCTAACATATAACTAAACATGGTTAAACCTGGTAACTGTGGTCTCATATTAACCCAACAATACTCCCCCTAGACCACAGCTACCAGTACTACACAGTCAGTCTATCTCGACATCACTCAACTCCCCCTCTTCTCTTGCTTGCTGTGCCGGGAGTGCTTGAACTATGCTTTCTTCAATGATTGGTTCTTCAGTATGAGGTGCTTCAGCATGTGTTTCTTCAGTGGATGGCACTTCAGTGGGTGGCTCTTGAATGAATAACTCAGCTAGATCTACAGTTGCTTGATCTTGCTGAGTTTCTGGAGCTGTGCTAGGAGAGACTGGTGGTACTTGTGAAGGCTCAGGTTCAGGATCAACTGTTGCTGGAGAAGCTTGTGTTTGAACCTCTGGAGTACTTTCAGCTTCTGATTTCTTTGCAGCAGCAGCAGCAGCAGCAGCTAGCGCTCTGTCATCTTTAGCTTTGTCAGCTGCGTTGATTCTTGCCACCAAATCGATCAGTTCTTGCTTTCGCTTCAACGCTCTTTCCACAGCCTTTCTAAACAAGACAGCTTCCTCAAATAACACATTGCCAGCACCAACATTTATCTGATTTGCAAAAAGAGTAGTTAAATCAGATGGATTCAGAGCAAACACGTCCACTGGGTCAACTATTCTCAATGCCTCAGTATCATCTCTCAGTTTGATTACAGCTTCACCGGTTCTGCTGTCATAAAACCACTTCTTGAAATCTGCCAAAAGCACAGGAAGCTCTGGACGAATGGGAACCCTAGTGACGACCTCAGGAGGGTCTATCACGTAGGTTATCATTCCCCGTCCGGTGGCAGGATCAATTCTTTTCTTTGACATCCTTCGCCTCGGCTTCTGTGGCTTCCAGTTCTTGAAGTCACGGGCACATTCATCCTCAATAAACACAGACACCATATCAGCTGTGGTATCTCCAGAGTGGTTTAGAAATGGTGTTCTGCACATCTCTCGTATGTCCCATCTTGGAAGGGTCTTCAAATTCGGTCGACCCTTGAAGTACTGAATTGCACCTCCCCTTCGCTTCACAAAGAATAGACGCTTGAACCCATCATATCCCCAGCAGACAACTCTTTCTTGATGCGATGCACGAGTATGGTGAATATTCTGGTGAAAAGCAGGAATGGTGATTGGTCTTCTTGGAAACCAACTTGCTCTCTCAGGATCCAATACGTACCCATCAGCCATCTCATACACTGTGTTTTCCGCCGCACCCATTTCTACGAATGTTTCTGGCATCTCGTCTTCACTGATCTCATCTACATCGCTTTCCTCCTCTTTTCTTTCTTTCTCCTTTTCTTCTTCCATAAATTTTCCGAAATCAAACACTTCATCAAACGTCAATTTTGGAGCATCGGTACCCTGAGTCTTTACCTCCTGAAGCATATCAAACATCTTCATCTGTACCTCAGTCTGAAACTTTATCAGATAGCGCTGATCTTTAACCACCTTTTCAAGACTTCGGTTCTTGTGCTTCAACTTCTTTAGCTTCTTTCTCAACTCCTGATTATTATAGATTTGATTCTTCAACATACAGATTTCCTTGGCAGCATTCTTTCCCACTTCCTTAGATAACTTCTCATATAATTCTTGATGCACCGGTTTTTGACGAGATGCACCAGGAACAGACGAGGAAGGTGCTGATTGTTTCTTTGCGGGAGGCTTGGGAATAGGAGGTCTTGCTGACGAAGGGCCAGGCCTGGCAGTAGAGGGCCCTGGCCTGTCAGTGGAAGGCCCAGGTTGACCCTCCACACCAAACATTGACTCCAAAATCGCTTCATTTTCCTCATCTTCTTCTGTCATAACCCGTGGTCTTTCAGACTCGGGCAGCTGTTCTCTCCTCCTTCTTCTTTCTGCCTTTGCAATTTCAGCATTCTGTCTGGCAGCTTCAGCCATCTCAAGTTCCTCGGGAGTCAATGATTCTCTCCCTTCCTGCAGTAAACCAGTAGGCCTGTTTCTTTTAGTCGGCCTCTGAGGAACAGGATCAGATGCTGCTCTTTTACCAACCGATCTTTCTCGAGCAACTTCTTCAGCAGTGTGCTGAGGCACTGTAGTAGCAGGAACAGTAGTAGCAGGTTCAGTAGGAGCCGGTTCAGTAGGTTCAGGTTCGGTTGCAGTTGGTTGTTGAGTTCTAGCAGCATATTGTCTTCTTCTCTTCATCTCACTGTACAGCTTCATAACAACTGGATAGCGTTGAGCAGAGTACATGCTTTCCAGCAGGGGTTCCCAATCAGGTGTGTTGCACTCAGTGAAGAATCGTGCACCCTTGGCAAAACCGTATTTATCACCAAGGGGCAGATCCTTATGTTGAGAATCGATCATCATCTGAACAAATCGGGGATACATCGTCCACTTCTTCTTTTCAGCTTGGGCATTCTTCACCATACAATCAAATACCAATCCCGACAGATTAAAAGGCTCATTCTTGCAGACTTTAATCATGGCTGTTGCCCAGTCGGGACTGAGTGCATTATAACCCCCTTTTCGGTGACATAAAGACATCAGAAATACATGACAGATAAGCTTCCAATCTCTGGTTAAATGACTCTTTTTGATATCACCCCTTGCATCGAAGTCTCCTTTGTATCCAAAATTCAGGAACTCTTGATGAATCACAGTCTTCGGTAGAGATCTAACAGTCTCTGGTTGATCCTGAAATCTTAGAACCTTTCTCACTGTGTCTTCTGTGATGATAACTGCCTTGTTTCTTACTGTGGCTTTAATCCTCTTGACACGTGCCACTGTCTCCACTCTAGCAGATCGCCAGAAGTCTTCAATGTGAGAACTGTAGACTTCAACTTGCTGCTCAACTGCATATCCGATCCTGCTTCTCCTGATCCATGCAACAACGTCCCGAAACTTTGAATCATCAGTTTCCAGAATTATCGGCTGGTTGTGCATACCTCTAGAATCCCATTCAAGAGCCATCTGTGTTGGACACGTGCACGAAAATTAAGTTAGAATTTTGATTTTGATTTGACTAATGACAGACACTTCATTTTCATTGACGGACGACGTACTTAGACTAGGATTGGTTTTAAGTTGGTTTTAAGTGTGTTATTTGTTTTATGGATTAGATTTTTTTAAAGTGTATATGATATGTTTCGTTTTTCATTTTAACAGTCATTTGAGTCCAGTTTCAGTTTTAAGGATTAATGAGTCAAGGTACGTAGTCCGGTCAAATGTCTTGAAAAGTCAAGTCACTGGTCAACAATTTGGTCCAAGATTAAGTCCACAGATTAAGTTCGCAGTCCAAATCAGGACTGAGTACTTGTTGCTTGGTACGCAGTCACTGGACACTAGGAAATCAAGTACGCAGTCTGATGACTTGGGCATGGTAACGGCTTGGAAGGTGGTGATCAGGTCTGCGTACTAGACTAGTACGCAGCCACCTAAACTTTCGTTTAGGATTTCAAGCTCACACCCAAGTACGCAGTCATAGTAGGGTTTCTCAGGCTCATTTCATATGATGCAAGTTCGCACTTTATGAAACAAGTGCGCAATTCTTTAAAGAAATAGGTGCGCATTCCAGAGAAAACCCCAAATCTTCAACTATTTTCTCTGATTTCATCCTTGGATTCTGTTAATATACAACGAAAACAGGTTAAATTCTGTGAACTACCTTTAGCAAACACACAAACAGATAATGAAATATAGAGGAAGGATCAACAGGTGGTGGTTAGAGATGGTGTTACGGTGGTTGAGTGGTGGAAGAAAAGAAGAACACGACGGTGAGGGTGGTTGAAGATGAAAATTAGGGTTTGGAAAAATTTTAGATAAAAAGTTAAAACAGAAATTAAATGCGTATTTATAGGGACCAGGTTTGGGCCGCGTACTTGACATTTAAGTGCGCAGGCCCAAGAGCCCAGTCAAGTACGCGAGCCCAGCAATGCATATCAACTTAAGTTCGCAGCCCAATTAAGAGCTGTTAAGTTCGCAGGCCCATAAACAAGAAAAATAGCCTTTTTAACCAAAGATTTGAGTTTAGAGATCAACCGTTTCTCACCTTTTGCATCAAGATCATACCAGTCATACCTGCCAGACCACGTTTCAACTTTCCGTTGGATAGCTGTAGCCCAAGAAAAACTGTCGGTATATTTGTCCACTTAAATCCATGCCTCTCGTCTTTCAACAAGCTTTATGTGATGATCTTTATCATGTTTTGGTAATATTGACGACATGTTAATGGACCCCACTTGTGCCAGGTGTAAGCCTACCAATCCTCAAGGTTTATTGAGATATAATGATGAGAGCTTCAGGTCTATGTTTCCATAAGCAGAGAAGATGATCATTATGTCAATCAGATGATGAGAGCTTCAGGTCTATGTTCCCATAAGCAGAGAAGATGATCATCTGATCGCTTTTTGAGCTATCTATATGTTTGCACGTCACTAACATTGCGTGTCTTTTGTTGCTCATTTTGATTTTAATAGCCCCGCATTGGTAGCTTGCACTCTTAGGTGTCTTTTGATTGCTTATGCACAAAATTTTCTGTGTCTTTTGATCTCTCAACCTGTGTATGACCGGACTCAGCTTGTGCAAACCTGAAACACAGTGGGAATCCAGCACCTCGTGTAGACTTTTTAGTTTTTCATCTTTTAGCAGTTTACTCAATTCCAGGCTGAATCTACCGACATGTCGTTGCTTGAAGCCACAACGTCCTCTGGGTCCTATTCACATGCTGACAAATATGATTAGTCCCTATCATTTCTTGATTGTTTTTGAAAAAGTTTTTAAAACTTGCAAATTTAGGGATCTACCGGTTTATTTCTCCCCCAAAAATCTTTATTTTATTTTAAAATATAAGATTTTTCTATAATTTATTTACAAAGTAAAGTTTTTTTTTTTTTTTTTTGGATAATCATTCAAAGTTGATCATTTCTAACCAAGTTACTAACTGACGAAAACGGGTTTTGTCGAAAGCTTTGGTAAAGATATCTGCCTTTTGATCAGCAGTATCTATAGGCAACACCTGAATGTACCCCTTGTCGTGCGCATCGCGAATTGAATGAATCCGAATTTCAATATGTTTAGTTTTTGAATGATCAATTGGATTCTTCACGATGTCACGACAGGCATCATTATCAATGTAGATAGGGGTTCTCATGATATTCAAACTGTAATCCAACAGCTGATTTTGGATCCACAACACTTGACAGCAACAACTGGATGCGGCTGTGTACTCAGCTTGAGCAGTAGATATCGACACAGTGGTCTGCTTCTTGCTTTGCCATGACACGAGCCGGTTCCCCAGAAATTGACAGCCACCAGAGACAGACTTTCGGTCAATCCTGCAACCTGCATGATCACTATCAGAGTACGCAATTAGGTCAAAATTGTCACTCTTAGGATACCATAAACCAAGTTTTGGTGTTCCTTTGAGGTAGCGGAAGATTCTTTTGACTGCAGTCTCATGAGATTGCTTTGGATTTGACTGAAAGCGAGCACAGCATCCAACTGCCCACATGATGTCCGGTCTGCTGGCTGTGAGATACATCAAGGAGCCAATCATAGAACGGTAAGTGTGCGGGTTCACAGAAGGTCCTTCAAGATCTGGTACAAGTGTTGTTTGAGCTGCAAAAGGAGTGTTGGATGGTTTGCAATCCGACAGGTTGTACTTCGCCAGAATGTCTCTTGTGTATTTATCTTGATGGATGAGAATACCGTCTTCCTTTTGTTGGACTTCGAGACCTAAGAAAAATGATAGTTCTCCCATCATGCTCATTTCAAATTGAGACTTCATGATGCTTTCAAATTCCCTGCACAAATTTTCGTCAGTTGACCCAAAGATAATATCATCAACATAAATCTGAACAAGGATAGAATGTTTGTTGACTTCTTTGGTGAACAAGGTCATGTCGATCTTCCCTCTCGTGTATCCATTTTGCAACAGATATGAGGACAAGGTCTCATACCAAGCTCTAGGAGCTTGATGGAGACCATAGAGAGCCTTGTCCAATTTGTAGTATCTGTTTGGATGATGAGGGTCTTCGAATCCGGGCGGTTGGCACACATAGACTTCTTCTTTGATCTTCCCATATAAGAAAGCGCTCTTCACGTCCATTTGAAAGACTTTAAAATTTCGATATGAAGCATACGCCAAGAAGATGCGTATGGCTTCAAGTCTAGCGACTGGAGCGAAGACTTCCTCATAGTCAATCCCCTCCTGCTGACGAAATCCTTGAACAACCAGACGAGCTTTGTTCTTGATCACCACGCCACGTTCATCCATCTTGTTGCGAAAGACCCATCTTGTCCCAATAGGATATTTTCCTTCAGGCAGATCAACAAGCTCCCACACTTTGAGCTTTCTGAACTGAAACAGTTCTTCTTGCATGGCCTCAACCCAGCTTGCATCTCTAACTGCGTCTTCAATGCTGAATGGTACTGTTTGAGATAAGAATGCTGAGAGAGCGGTGTTGAGCTTGTCTGTCTGATTTCTGGTAAGAACACCCTCACTGATTGGTCCAATAACATTTTCAATTGGATGGTTCTTAGAAGATTTAAATCCCATATTTTCTTCTTCTTGCACTTGAAGAGGAAGGTTCGAAAGATGATCTCCAGGTGTAGAAGAACTGGATGGATCATTTACAGACTGCTGATTTGATTGTGTTCCTTCAGCATTTGACGTGCTTTCAGGAATGTTAGAGGTTTCAGCAGTAGTATCACCATTATTAAGTTGAGGAACAATAGGATCAGCAACCAGAGGAGAGAAACGGGTGGTAAACGGTGCGACTTCATCATCAGAAGAGTAGAGAATATTTCCAAAGGGAGAAGAGCTTGTGGCTTGATTTTCAGGAGCTGGTTCTGCATGAGCTTGCTGTTCAGGAATGACAAAGTGATTGAACACAACATCCACATCAAAGAACCAGTCAGGACCGGTTCCAACGTTGGTAGAGTTGGATTCTTGCCAGTCAACATAAAAGGATTCCAGAACCATCTTGGTGCGTTTGTTGTATACTCGATAAGCCTTTTGACTAGACGAGTATCCAACAAAGAAACATTCGTCTCCAACAGCATCAAACTTCATGATATTCTCAAAGTTGTTTAGAAGAGTGCAGGAACATCCAAACGGCCTGAAATAATCAATGAGAGGTTTTCTTTTGAAAAGCAATTCATAAGCTGTTTTCCCACGAGGCTTGACAATCAAGACCCTGTTAAGAACATAACAGGCGGTATTCACAGCTTCTGCCCAGAAGATGATCGGCAACTTAGAGTCAATGAGCATGGTTCTGGCAGCTTCAATAAGCGTACGATTCTTCCTTTCAGCCACTCCATTTTGCTGAGGAGTCCTTGTAGCACTATATTGGAGAAGAATTCCTTTCCCGCTGCAGAACGTCACAAAAGTTTGGTTCTTGAATTCTGTTCCATGATCACTTCTGATTGACTTTACTTTTAACTTGATTATATTCTCGATCAAAGGAACGAACAGCATCAAGGTCTCAGCAGCCTCACTCTTGAATTCCAAGAAGTACACCCATGTAAAGCGAGAGAAGTCATCTGTAATCACCAAACAGTAAGACTTTTTACCCAAGCTTTTTACACTGATAGGACCAAAAAGATCCATATGTAATAATTGAAGAGGTGAGTCAATTGAGTTCACTGTTTTGGACTTGTGCGATTTCTTATGTTGTTTACCTTTGGCACATGCTAAACATTTTTCAGAAAAAGGGAATTCCTTAGAAGGAAGACCTCTGACTAGATTAAGTTTAGAAAGTTTGTTTATGTTTTTAAAGTTAACATGACCTAATCGCCTGTGCCATAACAGTGACTCTGACTCGGATGCCTTTGATAGTAGACACGTCATTGGTTGTTCAGACTTGGCATCCCTCATGTTTATCACATAAGTATTGTTTTGTCTGGGGGCTTTTAGCATGATCATGTCAGTGGATGGTTTAAATCCTGGCTTTAGGAAGATGCATTCCATGTCGTTAAACAACACTGAGATTCCTTTGTCACAGACTTGTGATACACTCAATAGATTGTAGCACAGTTCTGGAACATAGTTGACGTCCTCAAGTGTTAGCGCGTCAGAGACTACATCTCCTATGCCAACGATCTTTCCACCCTTCTCATTTCCAGCGAACGCTACAAATTCTCCATCGATGAACCGATAGTTCTTGAGGAGTTCTTTCAGTCCTGTCATGTGTCTTGAAGCGCCGCTGTCGACATGCCACAGATATCTCATGAGAGCTATCAGCCATTTTTGTAATTTATTCTGCACATACAAAAACAAAAGAGAAACAAAGCTAAACTAAAGAAAATCTATGTACAGTGGAGATTTTGCCTGAAACTTAAGTAACTTTGGGAATCCAAGTTTGTTTAATTTTTGATCTGTCATGGTTTTCTCCCAAAGTTGACTCTTGTTTCTTCCAAATTTGTGTATTTTTAACAAAACTTTTTACGGTTTCTTGAAGATTTCTTAATTGATCCGAAAAAGAGTTTTGTGTTTTGACATCTTTTTGTGACTTAGGTTTTATGTGACAGTTCTTGACCACGTGACCCTCTTTTCCACATCTGAAGCATTTAGAATGCTTAGGCTTGATCTTAGGAGAAGATCTGGATGATGATGGTTGTGATGTTCTTTTCTTGATCTTGTTTGATCTTGAGCTTTCGGTTGAGATTGATTCTTCCCTGTTGCTACTTGATTCTTCATTGATGTCCAGATTAGTTAAGCTGCAGCTGCTCTCTGTATCACTCAGTGATTCTTCAGAACTTGAGGTACCTGTTTCACTTTGTGATTCTTCAGAACCTGATACATCTGTGGATGAGGGGATAAATTCTGGGATTTCCTCAGTGAGAAATTTCCCAAACCTGTTACGCTTAAGTTCTGGTACAAACACAGATGGTTTGACCACATGATTATCATCAGAGAAAGCAGCATTAAGATCAACACACACAGGAATAACATTTTCAACACAAACATTAGATCGTTTGATAGGAGGCTTCCTATCATCGGGAGCCACAGCCCCTTTTAAATCAAGTTTACAGTCATCCAACCTAGTTAAACTATTACAGTCATCCATCCTAGGCAAACTATTACAGTCATCCGATTTAGTTAAAGTTTTACATTCATCCAAAATAGAATTGTTTTTCGAATTTTCATTGTTCCAGATAAACCAATTCACTGTTGAGTAATTGGCACATCTGCATTACTTTTACTTATGTTAGTATTTGACTCAGATCCATCACATTTATTTTCAAAAAGGTCATTTTTTGGATGAGGTGATGGAATGGGTATGTATTCACTTTGGCTCAAGGGTAAGAATAGAGATCTTTCGATTCCATTCTTATCCTTATACCCAATTCCATCCTTTACGAATGATTGTCTCCCACACTCAATTATATCAGCTTGAGCCCGTTTGCTCACATTCCATTTATCCACAACAATTTGAAGACGAGTTGTCTCATTTCTAGATTTTTCTAGTTTTGAGGTTAAGTCGTTTATCAGAAAATCTTTCTTAAGCACAAATTCTTTTAAAGTTTGCATTTCAGCTAGAGTTGCATTTAACTTTCGCTGATATGCCCACTCATTTTCTTTCATTTCAGTATTTATTTTACGAATGTCATCCATTTCTCTTAAAACTCGTCTGTTGTGTGATAAACAGTATGCGACAGCTGTAACACACCTAGGTGAGCACAGTTTAGATTTAATTTCTAAAGGAATATTTACCATGTCCCTTTCCTCAGCTTTCTTAGAAGAACTCTTCACCTCCTCAGCGACCTTCTCTGATGAAGTCTTCTCAGCTATCAGCGCCTCCTCTCTTTTCTCATCATTCACCTTCTCATCAGTCAACACACTCTTCAGCCCGGCATACTTCTGCATTTCCCCCTTTAGAACCTCAGCAGATGATCCTTCAACAGAGTTCACACCATTAGAAGATTTGGTGCAGATTGTGGCCATCAGGGCTTTGTTCACTTCAACTTCAGCAGCAGCTGCCTCTTCTCCCCAGTCGAAGTCTTCAACAACCAAAGCCTTTTGTGGCTCCTTATCATTTCCCTCATTACCATCGGTTATGGCCACCAACCTCTTTGCAGGCTTAATTTCAGCTTGGTTCAGTGTGGGGCATTCGTACTTGAAATGCCCGAGGACCTTGCAGTTGTAACACCTGATCTTGGACTTATCAAACCCAGCCTTTCCCATACCAACTCTTCTTCCGGTTCTATCTTGAAAACGCTTCACTCGTAAAGTGATCATAGCCATCTGCCATTTCAGATCCATCTCTTCCATGTCATCTGGGTCAACCTGGTACATATCCTCTGGGGACATCATCTCATTTTTAATCTCTCCTGTCTTCAACGCTTCAAAACTGCTCATGAAAGAGTTGAACAGTTCCACATGTTCAGCAGCTAGTTTAGCAGCCTGTGGAGTTAGAGTCTTTGCAGCCCTTTCAGAATACATTGGAGCTTTCCCAGAACTTGAACTACCAATCCCTGCAGAATCCACATACGAATGCAACGAACTTGAACTCATATCACCAATTGGGGCCATCAAAGCCAGATTCTTCATAGCACTGCTGGGAGTCACCTTAGGGACAGTCTGATTCATTTCTCTTTTAGTGATGTCCATCTCAAATGATTTCAGAGTGTTTATGAGATCTGCCAAAGTAGACTGAGCATCCAAGTAGTCCTTTTTGATCAACATACATTGGACACTCCACTCCTTTGGGAGAGAATCGAGCAGCTTCTTGATAGAATTGCGGTTGTTTACAGGAATACCCGCTTTCTTCATCTTGGTCAACAAATTCATGAACCTGTCAATGTGTGAAGACAGACTCTCACCACGAATACTTCCAAACATATCGTACTCCTTTTGAATCATATCTTGTTTGTTTTGCCTCATCTCAGCATTGCCTTCATAATACTCACTCAGAGCAAACCACAGATCGTGCGCTGATCCGTATTCTTCAAACATATTGTAAACATCATTTGACAAAGCCATGGTGAGAGCACCGTAGGCTTTGTGATCTCTCTGCAACAGTTGTTTGTCGAGATCAGTGTATGTAGTGGGATCAGTGTTGAACACTTCTCCAGCATCAGTGGTTCTGGTGGGAATGTGAGGTCCGAGCTGGACTGAGTTCCATTGGGTGTGATCGTTGACAAAGTAGAAAGCTTTCATTCTGTTCTTCCATGTGCCATAGTCTTCTGCACCCATCAACTTGGGAATACGTGTTATAGTGCCGGTTTCAAGTTCAGCTTGAGTTATGGGGTTAACTTGGAATGAGTTGTTACCAGACATGATTTAAGATTGATTTTAGGTTGATTTTAGATTGATTTTAGGGTTTTGATTGAATTGATTAGCAAGTTATAGTCCAAAGTCCTTGAAAAGTCAAAACACTCCACAAGTACGCAGTCAAGTACGCAGTTCTTGGAAACCTGAAACAAATAAAAAGCAAAGATAAGTCCCTGATTCTCCTGTTAAGTACGCAGTCCCTGTAGCACACACACTTTGGCTTAAGTTCGCAGTTCAGCCAAGTCAGAGCAGCACAAGTACTCAGTCTTGACTGATCAGCCTGCGCACTTGTACAAGTACGCAGACACTTAAACTCTCGTTTAAGATTTTAAGTTCGCAGTAACCCTAGCCAAGTGCTCAGAAAATGCACCTTTTCAGTAAGTTCGCACATCAACTAGAGATTTCAGATAAGTATGCAGAAACCCTAGTTGTGGTGCCAGGAGAGAGAAAGCTATAAAGCCTTGTGTAAATTTAAGTGCTCACACAGACACAAGTGCACACACTTTTGGATTAAGTGCGCAGCTGTGGCTGTTAATAAGTGCACACCTTGAAATATCAAGTATGCAACTTATGAGCTAAGTACTCAACTCTTGAAACAAGTGCTCACAAGCAAGAAACAAGTTCACACTTCTATGAGCTAAGTTCGCAGTCTTGAAGCAAGTACTCACAAGCAAGAAACAAGTTCACAACGCACTCAGCTCAAGTTCACAGTTTGCACAAGTTCGCAGTCTAAGTTCGCAGTTCTTGGAAACCTGAAACAAATAAAAAGCAAAGATAAGTCCCTGATTCTCCTGTTAAGTACGCAGTCCCTGTAGCACACACACTTTGGCTTAAGTTCGCAGTTCAGCCAAGTCAGAGCAGCACAAGTACTCAGTCTTGACTGATCAGCCTGCGCACTTGTACAAGTACGCAGACACTTAAACTCTCGTTTAAGATTTTAAGTTCGCAGTAACCCTAGCCAAGTGCTCAGAAAATGCACCTTTTCAGTAAGTTCGCACACCAAATAGAGATTTCAGATAAGTATGCAGAAACCCTAGTTGTGGTGCCAGGAGAGAGAAAGCTATAAAGCCTTGTGTAAATTTAAGTGCTCACACAGACACAAGTGCACACACTTTTGGATTAAGTGCGCAGCTGTGGCTGTTAATAAGTGCACACCTTGAAATATCAAGTATGCAACTTATGAGCTAAGTACTCAACTCTTGAAACAAGTGCTCACAAGCAAGAAACAAGTTCACACTTCTATGAGCTAAGTTCGCAGTCTTGAAGCAAGTACTCACAAGCAAGAAACAAGTTCACACTTTATGAGCCAAGTTCACACTTTATGAGCCAAGTTCGCACAAATAAGTGCGCACCTTCGGCTGTTGAAATTTTAAACTTACCAGAAACAAATCCAAGAGATTTTCAACTGTTTTGAAGCTCTTGAATGATGTTTCTACTGAAAATAATAACTTTTAAACACCTTAGAAACACTTTTCACGAGATTTTAAGGCAAAACAATGAAAATATTCAAACTATGATAAACACCAAAAATTTTTGAAAAAAAAACTTGATAGTAAAACTAACAAGGAGGGTTTTGATATCTTTAGATAGATACAATCTCGAGCACAGAGGCTCTGATACCAAATTGTAGTCCCAAAATACTAGATCTTAAGTGTGCACTAGATTGTTATCAACTAGAAACACCTATTTGTTAGGTGTTTTAGTTGATTAATCAAGACAAGTTAAAGAACTAGATGAAGATTATAAAAACCGACACACAAGAAACATAAAGACACGATTCCATTAAAGATTTCTGCTTCAAACAACCATGGATAAGTTCGCACTATTCTAGATAAGTTCGCACCTTTAACTTGTGCTCTCAAAGATACATCAAAAACCCTAACCCTAGCTGCACAAATGAGGTTCTATTTATAGGCAAACCTGAAGACTGCGAACTTAACATTAAGTTCGCAGTCCCCGTGCTTTAAGTACGCAGCTTAGGGTTTCCACACAACAACTATGCTATAATTACATATCTAGTCCTCCAACTCTAACATATAACTAAACATGGTTAAACCTGGTAACTGTGGTCTCATATTAACCCAACAAGTTTGTACACCCAATCAGGATGAGCAGGATCCTCAAAACCAGGTGGCTGACAAACGTACACTTCCTCTTTTATTTTTCCTTATAAAAATGCATTCTTGACATCCATTTGAAAAACTTTAATTTTGTTGGAAATTGCATAAGCCAAAAATAACCTGATGGCTTCAAGCCTTGCAACTAGAGCAAAGATTTCGTCATAATCAATTCCTTCTTCTTGTGAATAACCTTGTACCACCAGTCTTGCCTTGTTCTTGATAATTATACCAACTTCATCTTGTTTGTTTCTAAAAACCCATCTTGTGCCAATTGGCTGCTTGTTTGGTGGTAAGGGACCGATTTCCCAGGCCTGTTGCTTCTTGAATTGGAGCAACTCTTCTTACATAGCTTGAACCCAATTGTTATCTTTGAGGGCTTTTTGATATTTCTTTGGTTCCAACTGAGAAATGAATGTTGAGAAAAAGTAGAAGTTGGAAAGTTGTTTTATTGTAAGTACCCCTGATGCAATATCACCCATGATTTGATCCAATGGATGATCCTTGTGTTCAATCAGTTGTTGTAACCCTGTAATTGGAGATGGCTCCTGAACTTCTTCAAACAAACCACTGAGGTTGATAATATCTGGTTCAGCTGTATGTAGTGGTTCAGGAGTATGTGGAGCTAAACCAATAGTTTGAATTTGTTCATCAGCAGATGTTGAAGTAGAAGTTTGTAAAACTTCTGATGGTTTGAAAGTTGATTTAATGACTGTATTTGGAGTCCATGATGGAGGACCATCATTATAAAACCCTTGATCACCATAATAAGTGGGTTTAGATGAAGTAACAGTCTTTTCAAGTTCGAAATGAAAGCTTTCAAGGTCAAAGAGTTCAGCAGGATGTGCTGGAATGAGAGTGTGTTTTGACTCATTAAACTTGACATTCAGTGTTTCTTCAACTATCTTGGTTCTGGAATTAAATACCTTGTAGGCTTTTATAGTGGAAGAGTAACCAAGAAAATAACCTGAATCAACTTTTGAATTAAACTTTGAAATAGAGTCTTTGATGTTTAGAATGAAACATTGACATCCAAAAGCCCTGAAAAAGGAGATAAGGGGCTTTATGCCATGAAGAACTTCATAAGCAGTTTTGGAATGTCTTTTATTGACAAGGACCCTATTTTGTACATACAGGAAGTGTTGACTACTTCAGCCCAAAAATACAATGGTAGGCCTGAATCAGCTAACATAGTTCTTGCTACTTCAATTAAAGTTCTATTCTTCCTTTCTACCACACCATTTTTTTTTCAGGAGTTCTGGGAATGTTGAACTGTCTAACAATCCCTTTAGACAAATAGAATTCATCCAGAGTTTTATTCCTGAACTCTATCCAATTGTCACTCCTGATTACTTTGACAAAGAGATAATATTGCTTCTCTATTTGTAGAATGAAGAATTTGATGATATCAGCTGCCTTATCCTTGGAATATAAGAAGAAAACCCATGTGAATCTTGAGTAGTCATCAATGATGACCAAGAGTATTTCTTCTTACCAAGGCTCATAATCTTGACTGGTCCAAATAAGTCCATATGGAGTAGTTGAAGACATGCAGTTCTTTTTTATTCTTCAATAGACTTATAAGAGGACTTATGTTGTTTACCTTTAAGACAGGAAACACAGTGTTCTTTACATTGGTATTCCTTCAAAGGTAGACCTCTGACCAAGCCCATTTTTGTGACTTTATTTATGGTTTTAAAGTTCACATGGCCCAGTCTCTTTTGCCAGAGATCCGTTTCAGAAGTTGATGCTCTTGTGAAGAAACAGGCAGTGTTGTTCAGTACTTTGTCTCTTTCAATGTCCACTGCATAGACATTGCCACATCTTTTGGCAATCAGCAAAGTATGATCTTCAATGATCTTCGCTATCAACTTTTGGCTTCTGGTGATATGATCTTGCATGTTGTTTTGGTTAAAAAAGGAAGAATACCCCTTGTCACACATTTGAGAGACACTCAGCAAGCTGTATTCCAAGTTTTCAACCAGATTGACCTTGTCAAACTGTATTTTGCCAGAGGATACATTGCCATATCCTAGCACATATCCCTTGGCATTGTTCACAAAGGACACAGATCCTTCTCTTTGACTGATAAAATTGCTTATTAGGTATTTGCATCCTGTAATGTGCATTAAGCCTCCACTATCAACATACCAAATGCGATTCAAACCTCTGGAGACCCTCTGCACCACATAGCAAATTAGTTAGATTTGGGAACCCAAGCCAATTTGGCTTTGGGTTTGCTTTTGAGAACAGGAACAGTTTGTTTTGGACCATCTTTAGAAATCCATGTCTTTTTGGCAATGGATTTTTCTTTGAGAGCAATGGTGGAATCCTTTTGAGGAACACCATCAACTTTGGTCATCAGTAGTTTTACCATATTCGTGAGATCTTTAATTTCAGCAGTTTGTAAAGCTGCTGATGATTCAGGTCCAACTACTGAGGGAGAATTTTGAGAAAAAGGCCTTCATTGAGATTTAGTCTTTTTCTGAGAAAAGGTGTTACTTGGTTGTTGTTTGTTGGGATAAAAGGTTTCTTCAAAATCTTGCTTGATTTGTTTTCCCATAACCAGTTGTACTGATTTCCTTTTCTGTATCTACAGAATTCTGTTTTGTGGTTAAACAGACCACAAATTTCACATTCTTTTGCCTTCTCCTTCCTTTTAAATTCATCATAAGATGTGGAAGGCAAATTACTGACAGTTCTTGAGTCTTGAGTTAGGTCATCAGTAGTTTTCAGGTTCTCAACTCCTGATGTAGATGAAACTACTGATGACTTAATGTTAGCATTTTTAACTTCTGCAGAACTTTCTTTTTCAATTTTAAGAAAGTTCTGATTAAAGATGTGCATTCTTTCATATCAAAAGTTTGATTTTGAACTATTCTACTCCCATCATCAGCAGTTTTGGGAGTAAAATCAGTTGGTGTTTTAGTATGGTTGTACCCTGTGCCAAACTCAACATTTGATGTTGTTTGTTTGTTAAGCAGCATTTGGTAACCTCTACATGACTCAACCCAATTTTCATAATCAACCTTGGTGCCAGCAAGATCTTTTCTGATATTTCCTAGGTCTTCTATCATGATTTTAATATGTGCTTGGGTTTCAATAGCATTATTTGTTAATTTAGAAATTTCTTTGGATTTTACAGCAAGTTTTCTTTCTAAATCACATTTCATTTGAGTATATTTTCTTTCAAAGTCATTGGCTTTGCTGTGTAGATGCACATTGGTCTCTCTTATGAGAGCAAAAGATTCTTTGCAAGAAGTTGAGTAAAGTTTTAACAAGGATTCTTTTGACACCTGAGATAAGGCAGATTTAGAGGTGCATCCCTCAAAAGCCATTAAGGCAAAATTCTTTCTGCCATTATCAGGTTCTCCCCAGTTGATTTCATAGTCTTTGTTGTCTGCATTTGGACTGCATTCAGATGTATCAAATGGAAGACTGCTCCAATCAACATACCCTAAAGTAAAAAGACTTTGTTGAGAGGGTTGTTGAGATTGTGGAGGTTGTTGAGCAGCTGGAATGGAAGGCATCTGTTGTTGGCCCTGTTGTTGAGCAGGCATCTGTACATATTGTATTTGAGGCACATATTAGATTTGTGGAGCTTGTGCCTGTACAAAATGTGCACTTCCGTGTGTTCCATTATTCCTTCTATAACTAGAGTTCGACTGATTCCCAGACTGTGGTTGGTTAAAGCTAGAGCTTCTACACTATCTAGCAATGTGTCCCAACTTCTGACACTTGTAACATCTTAGTTTAGATTTGTCAAAACCAACTTTTGTTGAATTGTTCAGTCCTGAAAATTTCCTTTCTGACCTTTTATAAAATTTACTTGTTTTTATGCTTAACATGGGTAGTTGGTGTAGTATGTCCATTTCTTATAAGTCATCACTACTAAAATTTTTAAAGTCATCCATTATAAAACACATGTTATCAGTAGTTTGACTATTTTCTTCATTGTCATAAGCTGGATATGACCTTTCTGATGAGATCCCAACAGTTATGTCAATGTGATCAAAAGATCCAAAATCATTTGAACAAGAAGGTGAGTCTTGTCCTAAAAGTGTTTTACTACATGGAACATAGTCATCGGCTGTTTTGCCTGAATTTTGTAACTTTTTCTTTTGATTGATTTCTCTTTCAAAAGTCAACAATCTCCCATGTAATTTTGTAAGAGTGAGGCAGTTAAAATCTGGTCCAGATCTAAAAACTATAGAGTAAGTTTCCCATTTTTCTGGTAAAGACCTTAAAAATCTATGAAGCATAGATACATTTGTATAGGTCTGACCACTTAACTTTAACTCAGATATTAATGAGGAGAATCTTTCAAATTATTGTGTCAAAGTTCCCCCATTAATGTGAGTAAATGTTTCATATTGTTGAACAAGAATTTCTCTGGTGTTGGCAATCACCTCTTCAGTTCCTCCAAAGTGTTCTTTTAGGCAGTCCCAAAGCTATTTGGCACTTTCACAATGTAAAAATTCAGAGTAGATTTCATTTGGGAGAGCTATTGCCAACATAGAGAATGCCTTAGCATCAAGCTCAAGTTTTAGAAAATCTTCATCAATGTAGTATTTTGGTTCTTTTGGTATTTCTTCCTTAGTTTCAAGATTTATGTTTACTGGTTTATGGGGTCCATACATGACTGATCTCCAACAGCCAGTGTTTGTCTGTGACAAAGTATGTGCCAACCTTCTTTGCCAGATATTGTACTCATTTCTGACCAGCATAGCAGGTTTATTGGCATATCAAGTATTATGAGGATCCATTTTTGAGATTTTTGATTTGTCAAGTTTTTCTCAAAGTGATGGATGGTTAAAAAAAAGTGAACTTTTATCCTTTATTGAATATCAATAAGAGCATGTGTCTGATTCTCAATTTGTTAGATTGATAGTTGATCAGATAAACTAGTGCTCTGATACCAATTGTCGGATCAGTTTCTCTATTTAACAGTTCTTATTCATGAACACTTATGTGTTGTAAGTTTATCAAAGCAGTTTGCACAGCGGAATAAGTAAAGTGTTCAAGTTAAAGTATCACTTTTTAACAGGAGTTATTACTCCCCCTCAATCAATGAACTAAGTAGTAAAGATGAGAATCAAATAACAGTAAATGAATATAACAGTGAATACAGAATGATTCTCAGATATATATTGAAATGGTTAACTACAAAGTAATTGGAAGGAAATGTTCAAGTCTTAGTTGAATGTCTGAAATAGTGGGATTAACCCCTCTATTTATAGACGGACGATTACATACAAACTAAGTTACCAAAAGATTATAATAATGTAAGATAATACTACAACAGGCTGTAGCATTGAAACTTGAACAAAGACTTTAAGTAAACTAATATAATACTAAACTACTGAGATTAAGGACGGTTAGAAGCTTCTAATGAAAGTGCTGATGAGTGACAAACTTCTGATGAGTGATCCTTTAGGAGTTTGTCTTCAGCAGTTGTTCTTTAGATGTTTGTCTGGTTCATCTTCAAAACTTCTGTTTCTTTACTCTACAGAACTTTGGTAATCTTTTACTTTAGCAGTTACACTAAATGTTAAGAGGATATAAGACTAAGGTTTATACTGGCTTGTCAATCCTCTTTGACCCTACAATAAGATAGATAGATTGATTCCACATGCTACATGAATATATTGGCCCATATTTAGTTAATTTCAAGATGCTCTTGGTGGTAATCCACCTCCTCCGTTTGCGTCAAGGCCTGTGGGTTCTGGACCTTTGTCGTCTGGGTCCGAGACCTGGTCCTTTTGCAGGTCCGCCTGTGGCGCCGCCAAATGTTGGTTCTGGACTATTAGACGCTTCAGTTTTATCGTTGAATAATAATAAGTCAGAATTGTTGTGAGTTTCTCTCTGTTTGTTCCACCATTGTTGAAATTCATAGTGCTGTTGATGTTGTCGAGACAAAAAATGATAAACAATAATACTAATAATAATATTAATAATAATAATAATACTAATAGTAATAATAATAATAATAATAATAATAAAGCGAGTGATAATTAAACAATGTGTATATATATATATATGTGTGTGTTTTATTGTTGATCCAAATGAAGGAGATGATGAATTTAGTTATTAGGACTGATTTGGGAGCAGCTGAATTTAGTTATTAGGTCCACCGGTGGAGTATTATCTTATAATATGATAGGGTTAAGTAATTCGTCAACTAGGTTAGTGTCGGTTTAATCTTATTCTTTCCTCTTTCCTTCCTCCTTCGCTGCTTTCTTTCTTTCTTTTATTGCATAGTGGTGTGGATGATGAAGATTAAACCTTGGCTTATGGTGGTGGTGGTGAAAAGTGGAGGAGATGGTGGATAGTGGTGGTGGTGTTGAGAGGTGAAGATGGTGGTGGGTGGGTGGTGGGTCTGATTAGGGAAGAAACAATTGGGAGAAGAAGATGAATTTTATAAGTGACTGCACGAAAATGCCCTTGACTTAACGAAGAAAAGTTAACTGGGTCAAGTCGTTGGACTGTTTTGGCATATTTTTTGAAAAATCAAGGAGTGTTCAAGTAATTTTTAAAAGATTGGGCTGGAGTGGCAAATTGGGCCAAACCACAGGGACGGTTTTGGTAATTTACTCTTTTGAAAAACTTTCCCCCGGCTTATTTTCCACTTTTCCTTCACCTACCTGGCAATCCTCAAGGAATGACAAATCTTTCTCCAACGAAAATAAAGAAGAAATAAAAACCCTCCAAAAATAAAGTTGATGAAATTGGTGGTTTCAGCTTCCTTCACGAGAATTCTCCAAGGTGGCCGATCCGGAAGTAAACCTGCAAAGAAAAACTAAAACAACCGCAATCATCAAAAATAAAGCAGAAATAAAATGAAAAATAAAGTTGAAAAGAAAATTAAAAATAAAAATAAACCGATCAGTTAAGTGACTTTGGTTTTTCTTTGGAAATTATTATGTTCCCCAGCAACGGCGCCAAAAACTTGATGTGGCTGGTTTTAGTAATTTAAAAAGATGTCATTTTTCCCAGTGCCAAAAACTTGATGTGTTAAGTTCAAAACGTTGGTTTTGGGAAGAAGACTGATTTTAAGTAAACCGTTTAAACCAGTTTTGAATTTATAAGTAAAACGATAATTACTTAGAAACTAAAACCAACACATATGCAGAGAAGCTGACGTGTATAGTATAGGTTTCTAGAGTAAATACCGAGTATCGTATTCCAAGAGAACATACTTTCCCCTACTCAACCCTTCATCAAATAACTAATCGGGTTTGAAAAGAAAAGTAAAACGGAGGGGTTCTAAGAAAAATAGTTTTGAAAAAGGGTTTTGGGTTTTATAAAATAAAAAGATAAAATAGTAGAGATAGTGGTCATGCATGCACATCTCGGGGCCCTCCGTATAAGTAGTTAAGTTTATTATTAGAAACAGTATTAGGTTTAATTATTTGTGAGGAGGACGAGAGTGAGCTTGAAGTGTTGACTCCTTGATAAAGAAACGGGGCCACTACTGAGTAGTATGCTTAACCTCCCGATGCGCATCTGCATGAAGGTTCACCAATTGAGCCCTGCTTTCACAGGTGCTTCCCAAACCGTGGTCATGTCTCTGGTCCTCTAACTTATCTTCTTCTTAAAATAGAGGCTTTACTTCCGACCTGGAACACCGTACACCTCCCTTAGCTCTCGCGTTTCATACCAAAGGATCTTTTCTTACAGTCAGTCCTGGCAACATCGTATCCCCTAAGTAGGTTAACGGTCATGAAGACCAAAGGATCCCTCTTACAGTCAGCTCAGGCAACATGTATCCCCAATGGTTAACGTTTTTGTACTAAAGAGACCTAGATATAGAATTCTTGTTTTATTTATCTTAAATGTGACACTTTAATATTTATTGATCAAGTAAATATAAAATTGGTTTAGTGATTTATAACTTAATAAACCCAACCCATAACCTCCCAAAATGAATGAAATCCTTAATAAGACTGGAATATAATCCTAAAGGTGTGCAATCCGAAGATCACCGGTGCACCCGTAGGGAATCCTTCCTTTGCCAAGAAAGTCATTCATTCATTTGGTAAGAACCAGAAATGTGTCACTCTGATGTGGTCCACTTTAGAAGCCATTTCTTATAATCCGGTTTGGAATCAGAAGCCTGAAGGATCTGTCTCACTACCGGTTTCCTTGCCTTGGATCTAGCTCGGGACTACCAGAAGCTGATTAAATCTCTTGATAGTTTATTTTATTAAGTTAAGGTTGATTTAAGTTTATTAAGTTAATCACCATTTGAACCTGTCACAAGATAAACAAACAAGGATTAGAGAGAAGATAACACAACAAATTACTAAAAACAAACTACTACTAATAATACTAAAAGTATACAAATCAAAGTGGGTTCGAAGATCATAGAAAGATTCAACCATAAAGAATGATCAAAACATGAACATGGCTGCTCATAGACAAGCCTTCCATCTCCTAGTGCTATGTATCTAATTCAATCCTCACAACCCTTGATGTTTTATTATATGAACTACTCTAAGATCCCATGCTTGGCCAAGATGATCAAGGTAGGATGAAGCCTAACCTTGGTGGGTATGTTAGGATGGCCCTAAGGCCTCCCACAAGACCCCAAGATGGTTGAGTGAGGCTTGCTATTTATAGACCTGCTAGGGGTTGCACGGGCGTGCCATATAGTGGTGCACGGCCGTGCCATAGCCCTGCGTACGTTCTGTTTGCTGCAGCTCTGTCTGTCTGTCCTATTTGTCTCCTGTACGGGCATGCCAAGGTGTGTAGCACGGGCGTGCAAGTTGTTCCAGCTAGATTCCTTGTCTCCCAAGTTGGTTATGTTGTCTTCTAGCGTGCAGGGCTTTCGTCCACGTGTGCATGGGCGTGCTGGGTCAATCCCGGGCTGGTTTTATCATTGTTTATGTCCTGGGATGGTCTTCAAACATACAGGGAACATGCTGCAAGTCTCGTATCCTCACGGATCTTCGGTTTTTGTCTGTTTTGCCCGAAAATCACTTGTTTCTATTTTGGAGCTCCAATTTCCTGAGAAATACAGATAGGAACGATTTAACCACCCAAAATCAGTAATTTAAGCCCAATTCTATCCTATTATGAGACTGATTATGCATGTTTTATATGTTACTTTTGTGGCACATCATGTGCACGCTCGTGCAGGTCGGTAACGTTGACTTTTTGCCTTCTAATGACTTGGAAATGTTGACTTGTTGACCCGGGACAGGTACACGGCCGTAAGCACGGCCGTGCTGCAATCTGACACAACTTTTAAGTCTTCAATTCCTTCCCAAGTTTGTTGCTTTGTCTTCTAGTGTCCCGTACTGATTTTATCATCGTTTAATCCCCGAAAAGGTCTTCAGGGAACATGTTGTGAGTCTCGTATCCTCAACAATCTCTGTTTTTTAGCTGTTTTTACCCGAAAATCACTTTTTTCGGTTGGGAGCTCCAATATCCTGAAAAATACAAATATGAACGATTAAGTAGCCAAAATCAGTAATTTAAGCCCAATTCTGCCCTATTATGAGACTAATTATGCATGTTTATATGTTAAAATCATGACACATCATACTACCCCACACTTAGACTGTTGCTTGTCCTCAAGCAACCAAACAAAGATTTGTCTAAGGCAAATAGCAAGATATATAAATCCTCAAGCCACTTGTTTTATTTTAATATGGAAAATAAAAACTTCATGACACGCCTACTTAACCCCTAAATTAGGCTCAAACCTATACCTGCTCACAAGGTTCACTCAACACTTGGGTTTATCTTTTTGGTGAGTTTTGGGGGTGAACACTCAAGTCCAAACCAAAGCCGACACAAGTCATAGGCTTGTATGCAAATCAAATCTCTGTCGCTAAATATGGGCGAGAAAACGTGAATCACAAGGTCTTTGATTGGGTAAAAAAAATGATAGAGTGATAAATGGGTAGGATGGGTGTCTACTATCATGTCTGGACCGGGCAGCGACTGAGGCATGATGGGAAGATGTCGAGCTCTGGACAGTGGGCTTGTGAAACTCCTCCCCCGAAGACTAATTGCTTTGACACCCCTATTTTGTGAACTGTTCAGTTTTCCACCTAATAATCCCCGCTAGGAATGTCCTAGAAATCAATCTTCAAATAAAGTTGTTTTCTCTAAGCCCTTTTATTATGGAGCTTTTTCCTACTTATTTCTCAAACTCCTTTTTTTTTTGCATGCTGTATACAGTAAAGCTTATTCTTTGGTGTGATGACTCTTCATAGCTATCTTTTCTTCTTTTGACAAACCTCCTCGGTGGAAACTATGACGTCTAATATGTTCCTTTCATTCCAAGATTGCCTAAGAGTGTCCCGATTGCCTTCAACCAGCTTTCTTCGCCAAAACATGACAGGGGCTCGATGTGATGGAAGAAACGAAAAAGGCTAAGGCTCAAGATGGGTAACTAGGTGAGGGGTATGTATGTGATAGGCTAATGAAAAATGGAACCGGTGTATCCTATGTGCCTTGATCATCTTCACACTCTCTCACCTCGTGTACGGTCTCGAAAAGTATAAGACACACAAGTTCTAACTTATCTTCTTCTTAAAATTGAGGCTTGACTTCCGACCAGGAACACCGTACACCTCCCTTAGCTCTTGCGTTCTGTACCGAAGAATCTCTTCTTAGAGTCAGTCCTGGTAACATCGTATCCCCTAAGTAGGTTAACGGTCATGAACACCGAAAGATCTCTCTTAAAGTCAGCTCATGTGACATGTATCCCTAATGGTTAACGGTTTTGTACTAATGAGAACTAGATATAAGATTCTTGTTTTATGACTCAACAAACCCAACCCATAACCTCCCGAGATGAATGAAATCCTTCACAAAGGTGTAACATAATCCTAAAGATGTGTAATCCGAAGATCACTGGTGCACCTGTAGGGAATTCGCCCTTTGCCAAGAAAGTCTTTCATTCATCTGGTAAGAACCAGAAAAGTGTCACTCAGATCTGGTCCACTTCAGAAGCCATTGCTTAGAACCTGGTTTGGATATTAGAAGCCTCAAGGATCTGTCTCACTGCCGGTTTCCTTGCCTTGGATCTAGCTCGGGACTACCAGAAGCTGATCAAACCCCATGATAGTTTATTTTATTAAGTTAAGGTTGACTTTAATAGTTTATCAAGTTAATCACTAATTGAATGTGTCACAAGCTAAACAAACAAGAATTAGATAAGAAGATAATACAACAAATAACTAAAATCAAACTAATAATAATAATAAAAAAATTCTACAACTCGAAGTGGGTTCGGAGATCATAGAAAGATACAACAATAATGAATGATCAACACAAGAACATGGCTGCTCATATACAAGCCTTCCATCTTCTAGTGCTATGTATCTAGTGCAATCCACACGACCCTCGATGTTTTATTGCATGAATTACTCTTCGATCCCTGCTTAGCCAAGATAATCAAGGTAGAATGAGGCCTAACCTTGGTGGGATGTTAAGATGGCCCTAAGGCCTCCAACAAGACCCCAAGATCTCTGCAAGAAGCTTGGAAGTCGACCTAAGAAGGCACAAGACTAGATGAGATTGGATACCAAATGATTGAATTGAGCTTGCTATTTATAGGCAAATCAGGCCCTGCACGCCTGTGCATCTTTATGTGGCACGCCCCTGCACGACAGCCGGTACTGTTGCAGAGTACTTTCAAGCAGAATCTGTTGGGTGTCGAGCAGTGCACGCCCGTGCCAACCTTTGGCACGCCCGTGCAGGTCAGAAAACTGCCAGATTTTCTCGGTTGATGCCTTGGGGAGCACGTATCAAAGTGCATGGTCGTGCACAGGGGTGTGCACGCCCGTGTAGGTCGGTAACGTTGACTTTTTGCCTTCTGATGACTTGGAAATGTTGACTTGTTGACCCGGGACACGTACACGGCCGTAAGCCCGTCCATGCTGCATCTGACACAACTTTTAAGTCTTCAATTCCTTCCCAAGTTTGTTGCTTTGTCTTCTAGTGTCCCGGACTGATTTTATCATCGTTTAAGCACCGAAAAGGTCTTCAGGGAACATGCTGCGAGTCTCGTATCCTCAGGAATCTCCGTTTTTTAGTTGTTTTTACCCAAAAATCACTTGTTTTCGGTTGGGAGCTTCAATTTCCTGAAAAATACAAATAGGAACGATTAAGTAGCCAAACTCAGTAATTTAAGCCCAATTCTGCCCTATTATGAGACTAATTATGCATGTTTTATATGTTAAAATCATGACACATCATCCTCACACACATAAATATTCATGTTGGTAGCACCGTCACACATACACACTCATATATGCATATGCTTTTGTTGGGACAAAGAGGATTGACGAAACCACCTTTTGATAACCTTAGTCTAATTCATATCTACCTAAGTATAGAACTGCTGAAGAACAAAAGAAGAAGTGCTGAAGAACAAACACCAAAGTACTGAAGAGTAAACTCATCAGAAGTTCTGAAGTCTAACCAGACACTTCACTGAAGAACTGTTGAGGACAAACTGCTCATCAGCAGTTTGTCACTCATCAGCACTTTACATCAGAAGCTTCTAACCGACTGAAAGATCAGCAGTTTGATTATTATATTGTTTTGTTAAAGTCTAGATTTCAAGTTTCAATGTACAGACTGTTGTAAGCTTATCTTAGCATAATATCTTTGTTAAATATCTTAGATTACTTCAGACAACAGTTTAGTACTTTAGTCTATAAATAGATGAGTTTGTTCATCTATTTTGATATGTGATTTTGTGTAATATCTTTGATCTTAAATTGAAATCCTTCGGTCTTTAAACTTATAATTCCATTTCACATCTGAGAAACATAAATTGCTTTACTGCTTTACACTTAACTGTATTTATTGTTTCTCATTTATTATTCAGTCTAGGGGGAGTAATAACTCCTCATCAGAGTGATCTTTTAGACCTTTGAACACTTGTATTTCCGCTGCTTAAAAACTCATATATAAATCTGATAACACATAAGTGTTCATAAAACTAAGCCACTGATCCAACAATTGGTATCAGAGCATCTGGTTAATCTGATCAAAATCAATCTAACAAATTGAAGATTCAGACACAGGCTCAATATTGATATTCAATAAAGGATAAAAGGCTCACTTTTTAATCCATCACTTTAAGGAAGTATTGACAAATCCAAACTTCTTAAAAATGGACCCCTACAATACTGGATCTGCCAACAAACCTCCTATGTTAGTCAGAAATGAATATAACATATGGTCTAAGAGGTTGGCACATACTATTTCCCAAACAAACACTGGATGTTGGAGGTCTGTAGTTTTTGGACCTCACAAACCAGTTGTTAGTGATCCAGAGGGAAAGACTGAAAGACCAAATGATCCAAAAGAATACACGGAGGAAGATTTCCAAAAGTTTGAGCTTGATGCAAAAGCTTTCTCCATGTTGGCTATGGCTCTCCCAAACGAAATTTATGCTGGCCTTTTACACTGTGAAAGTGCCAAAGAGCTGTGGGATTGCCTAAAAGAGCAGTTTGCAGGAACTGCTGAGGTGATAGCCAACATCAGAGAAATATTGGCTCAACAATATGAAACTTTTACTCACATAGAGGGTGAATCTTTAACACAACAATTTGAAAGATTTTCTTCACTCATCTCTGAGTTAAAAATAAACAATCAGACCTATTCAAATGAGTCTATGTTGCATAGATTTTTAAGGTCTTTACCTTCAAAATGGGAAACTTACTCTATAGTCCTCAGAACAAGTTCAGATTTTAACACCTTGAACCTAACTAGGTTACATGGTAAATTACTAACTTTTGAGAGAGAAATCAATCAAAAGAAAAAGTTGCAAGAATCTGGTAAAACTGCTGATGACTATACTCCGGGTAGCACAGCCCTATTAGGACATGACTCACCATCCTGTTCTAATAATTTTGGTTCTTTTGACCACATTGACATAACAGCTGGGATCTCATCAGATGGATCCTTCCCAGCTTATGACAATGAAGAACTAAGTCAAACTGCTGACAACATGTGTTTCATCATGGATGATTTAAAATATTTTAGCAGTGATGACTTAGAAGAAATGGAAATATTGCACCAACTGGCCTTGTTAAGCTTAAAAACTAACAAATTTTATAAAAGGTCAGGAAGGAAATTTCCAGGACTAAACAATTCAACAAAAGTTGGTTTTGACAAATCTAAACTTAGATGTCATAAGTGTCAAAAGTTGGGACACTTTGCTAGAGAATGTAGAAGCTCTAGCTATAACCAACCAATGTCCTCTGGAAATCAATTTAATCCCTCATATAATAGGAATAATGGAACTCAAGTGAGTGCTCATTTTGTACAGGCACAAGCTCCACATGTTCAATATGTGCCACAAGTACAATATGTTCAGATGCCTGCTCAACAACAACAGCAGCTCATGCCTCCATTTCCAACTGCTCAACAACCTGCACAAATTCAACAACCCCCTCAGCAACAAAGCTTATTTACCTCAGGATATGTTGACTGGAGCAGTCTTCCTTATGACACATCAGAATGCAGTCCGGATGCAGACAATAAGGTCTATGATGTCAACTGGGGAGAACCTGATAATGGCAGAAAGAACTTTGCCTTAATGGCTTTTGAAGGATACTCTTCAAATTCTGCTCTCACACAGGTATCACAACAATCTCTGTTAAAGCTTTGCACTAAATCTTGCAAAGAATCTTTTGCTTTAATTAGAGAAACTAATGTGCATTTACAAGGCAAATCCAATGACATGGAAAGAAAATTCACACAAATGAAGTGTGATTTGGAAAGAAAAATTGTTTTGAAAAACAAAGAAATTTCCAAACTGAATGATAAATCCATTGAAACAGAAGCACAAATTAAAACTATGATAGACAGCCTAGGAAATGTCAGACAAGAGCTTGCTGACACCAAGGTTGATTGTGAAAAATGGGTTGAGTCTTGTAAAGGGTATCAAATGTTGCTTAACAAACAAACTGCAGCCAATGTTAAGTTTGGCATTGGATATACCCACACTGAATCACCAACAGATTTCACCCACAAAACTGATAATGATGGGAAGAAATTGATTCAAACTTCTGATATGGAGGAATGCACATCCTACCATCAGAACTTCCTCAAAAAGGGAAGTACTGCAGAAGTTAAAACTACTGACAATAAGCCATCAGCAGTTTCAACTACATCAGGAGTTGAGACCCTGAAAACTGCTGATGACCTATTTCAAAAATCTAATTTTGTCAGTAAATTGCCTTCCAGCTCTCTTGATTTATCTAAAAAGAAAGAGAAGGCAAAAGCATGTGAAATATGTGGTCTGTTTAACCACATAACTGAACTTTGCAGATATAGAAAGGTAAATCAGTTAAACAAACAAAGACAACAACTGATTGTGGGAAAACAGATAAAACAAGATTATCAAAATACCTTTTTTCCCAACAAACAACAATCAAACAAAACCCTTTCTAAGAAGAGACCTTTATCTCAACAAAGGTCATCTTCTCAAAGTTCAATTTCAGAAGTTTCACCTAACTCATCAGCAGTTTCACAAACTGCTGAAGTTAAAGATTTAATAAACCTGGTTAAACTTCTGATGACCAAAGTTGATGGTGGAAACCAAAAAGAACCCACCATTGTTCTTAATGACAAATCCATTGCCAAAAAGACATGGATTTCTAAAAATGGTCCACAACAAGCTGCACCTATTCTCAAGAGCAAACCCAAAGCCAAACTGGCTTGGGTTGCCAAAACTAACTAATTTGCTATCTTATGCAGAGAGTCTCCAGAGGTTTGAATAGCATATGGTATGTGGATAGTGGAGGCTCAATGCACATGACTGGATGCAGATACCTGATAAACAATTTTATCAGCCAAAGAGAAGGATCTGTGTCCTTTGGGAACAATGCCAAGGGATATGTGCTAGGATATGGCAATGTATCCTCAGGCAAAATGCAGTTTGACAAGGTCAATCTGGTTGAAAACCTGGAGTACAACTTGCTGAGTGTCTCACAAATGTGTGACAAAGGATATTCTTCCTTTTTCACAAAGACAGCATGCAAGATCATATCACCAGAAGGCCAGAAGTTGATAGAGAAGATTATTGAAGATCATACTTTGCTGATTGCCAAAAGATGTGGCAATGTCTATGCAGTGGACATTGAAAAGGACAAAGTATTGAACAAGACTGCATGTTTCTTCTCAAAGGCATCAACTTCAGAAAATGATCTCTGGCACAGGAGACTTGGCCATGTGAACTTTAAAACCATCAATAAAGTCACAAAAATGGGCTTGGTCAGAGGTCTACCTTTGAAGGAATATCAGTGCAAAGAACACTGCGTTTCCTGTCTTAAAGGTAAACAGCATAAGTCCTCCTATAAGTCTATTAAAGAATCAAAAACAACTGCATGTCTTCAACTACTCCATATGGACTTATTTGGACCAGACAAGATTATGAGCCTTGGTAAGAAGAAGTACTGCTTGGTCATCATTGATGAATACTCAAGATTCACATGGGTCTTCTTCTTATATTCCAAGGATGAGGCAGCTGAAATCATCAAGTTCTTTATTCTACAAGTAGAGAAGCAATACTCTCTATCTGTCAAAGTCATCAGGAGTGACAATGGGACAGAGTTCAGGAACAAAACTCTGGATGAATTCTGTCTGTCT
This sequence comes from Ambrosia artemisiifolia, assembly GCA_032199755.1. NCBI lineage: Eukaryota > Viridiplantae > Streptophyta > Magnoliopsida > Asterales > Asteraceae > Ambrosia > Ambrosia artemisiifolia. The sequence goes on from CM063522.1 coordinate 36,897,456, forward strand.
AAAGGGATTGTTAGACAATTCAGCATTCCCAGAACTCCTGAACAAAATGGTGTGGTAGAAAGAAAGAACAGAACATTAATTGAAGCAGCCAGAACAATGTTAGCTGATTCAGGCCTACCTTTGTATTTTTGGGCTGAAGCAGTCAACACTGCATGTTATGTTCAGAATAGAGTTCTTATCAACAAGAGACATACCAAGACTGCCTATGAAATTCTTCATGGCATAAAGCCCCTTATCTCCTTCTTCAGGGCTTTTGGATGTCAATGTTTTATCCTCAACATCAAAGACTCTATTTCTAAGTTTGCTGCAAAAGTTGACACAGGTTATTTTCTTGGTTATTCTCCTTTGAGAAAAGCTTACAAAGTTTTCAATTCAAGAACCAAGATAGTAGAAGAAACATTGAATGTCAAGTTCAATGAATCAAAACACACTCTTATTCCAGCAAATCCTGCTGAATTATTTGATCTTGACAATTTTCATTTCGGACCTGAAAAGACTGTTGAATCATCCAAACCTCCTCAAAATGGTTTTCAAGGATTTGAAGATGATAGTCCTGCACCATGGACTCCAAACACAGTCAGAAGATCAACTATTAAACCTTCAGAAGTTTCAATAGCTTCAACTTCAGGAACTACTGATGAACATTTTGAAACTACTGATTCAGCTGAACCTAAAACTCCTAAAGTTCAAATAACAGCTGAACCAGATATTATCAATCTCAGTGGTTTATTTGAAGAACCTGTAGAGCCATCATCCAGTACAGGTTTACAACAACTGATTGAACACAAGGATCATCCATTGGATCAAATCATGGGTGATATTGCATCAGGGGTACTCACAAGAAACCAGCTTTCCAACTTTTGCTTATTCTCAGCATTCATCTCTCAGTTGGAACCAAAGAAGTATCAAGAAGCCCTCAAAGACAACAATTGGGTACAAGCAATGCAAGAAGAGTTGCTTCAATTCAAGAAACAACAGGTTTGGGAAATCTGTCCCTTACCTGAAAACAAGCAACCAATTGGAACAAGATGGGTCTTCAGAAACAAATCAGATGAGGCTGGTATGATCATCAAGAACAAAGCAAGACTAGTGGTACAAGGTTATTCCCAAGAGGAAGGAATTGATTATGATGAAACCTTTGCACCAGTTGCAAGACTTGAAGCTATCAGGTTATTTTTAGCTTATGCAATTTCCAACAACATAAAAGTTTATCAAATGGATGTCAAAAGTGCATTTTTGTATGGAAAAATAAAAGAGGAAGTGTATGTCTGTCAACCTCCAGGGTTTGAGGATCCTTCTCATCCTGACTGGGTTTACAGACTTGACAAAGCTCTTTATGGGCTAAAACAGGCTCTAAGAGCCTGGTATGAAACACTTTCAAACTTTTTACTTAAGAATCACTTCTCAAGGGGATCCATTGATAAAACTCTTTTCATAAAACATGTTGGAAATCATGTCTTACTTGTTCAAATCTATGTTGATGATATCATATTTGGTTCAACAAATTCAAAACTGTGTGAAGAATTTAAGAAACTCATGCAATCAAAATTTGAAATGAGTACAATGGGAGAATTGCAGTACTTTTTGGGACTGCAAATCAAGCAACAGTCAAATGGAACATTTATACATCAATCAAAATATGTTAAAGAATTATTGAACAAATTTTCTTTACAAGACTGTAAAACATGTTCCACTCCCATGACACCAATCACACAAGTTGAACCAGATGATCAAGGGAAACACATTGATCAAACCATGTATAGACGTATGATAGGTTCTCTTTTGTATTTAACTGCTTCTAGACCAGATATCATGTTTTCAACTTGTGTCTGTGCTAGATACCAATCTGCACCAAGAGAATCACATCTAATTGCAGTCAAAAGAATCTTCAGATATCTGAAAGGAACTCCTACTTTAGGAATTTGGTATCCTGCTTCAAGCAATACCAAGTTAACTGCTTTTTCAGATAGTGACTATGCAGGCTGCAAGATGTCAAGAAAATCAACATCTGGTGGTTGTCAATTCTTAGGAAACTGTCTGGTGTCCTGGCAATCAAAGAAACAAACATCTGTGGTAACTTCAACAGCTGAAGCTGAATACATTGCTGCTGCAAGCTGTACTTCACAGATACAATGGCTCCAATATCAACTGCTTGATTATGGAATCAAAGAGACCAAGACCCCACTTCTAGTAGACAGCAAATCTGCCATTAGCATCATTCAAAATCCTGTTCAGTTTTCAAAGACTAAACACATTGAAATCAGGTATCATTTCATAAGAGATTGCTATGAAAAAGGCAAGATTGAGGTGAAGCATGTCACAACAGCTAATCAAATAGCTGACATTTTCACCAAACCCCTTGATTCAACAACTTTTCAGAGGTTAGTATCCATGCTTGGGATGTTAAACTTAGAAGAAAGTCTGTAAGTGTTTCACTTTTTAGTTCTGCACATATTTTATTTTTCACTTACATACTTATCTGTCACAAACCTCTGAAGACCAAAAATTTGAGAAAGAGAAAGTACTGATGAACAAATTTTGAAAACTACTGATAAACATCAAAAATGGGATATTTTCAAAATGGATATAACTACTGATGAAAATCAGAAGTTAGTAAAGTGTTTTGAAAGTCATATGCATCAGCAGTTGAAACTGCTGAAGAGATGACTAAAACCACTGATGAAGAAACCTTCTTCTTCAGCAGTTTGACTAAAAAGGGTAAAACAGACTTTTCACTCATCAGAAGTTTGACCTAGTCGGTTAAAAACTTCTGATAAATACCCTGTTCCAACACTTATCCATTCAAAAAGCAAAATTCCCTCTCTCTCTCTCAAATTCAAAGCAAAACCCCTTCTCTAACCTAAAAATTACTGTTCGATCAAAAACAACCATGGCTCTCGTGTTAAAACAGGGACACAACCAAAGAGGCTACTTTGTTAAAGATGAAGCCTGGTCCCAGTATGATGAGATGATTGATCTCATCATGAAATCCCAATACTATGATGCTTTCACCATCGATCCACCCATTCATGAAGAAACTCTTAATGAGTTCTGGGCTAACTCAGAGACGGTGAAGGTGAACAATGAAGTGATTTCCCTCAAATCTTCCATAAAAGGGAAAATGATGGCCATCTCACCAGAAACACTAAGCATCAGACTTGGTTTGAAGGATTCTGAGGCACCTGAGCATATTCCAAACTCAGACATCCATCTAACCATGACAGAGTGTGGTTATCAAGGTACTTTGGCACAAGCAACAGTTTATAAGAAATATTTTGACCCACAATATAAACTGTTATTTCACTATATTATTATGTGTCTTAGTCCAAAAACTGGGTCAATAGATCAGATGTCTTCTACTTTTCAACCTATTTTTCATTCCATCATAAATGAAACTCCTTTCAAGGCATCAAAATTATTTTTCAATGAACTGGTTTACATCATGAAAATGATAAAAAGAAATTTTTGTTGTATCCAAGATTTGTTATGCAATGCATAATAAAAGAGCTTGGAGAGGGAGTACTTGAGGGAGAAGCAACAACTTTAAACCCTTTAACTGCTCAAGTATTCTCTAGGCACAACAAACCAGCACTTGTGCTAGAAGATGACCAAGGGGAAGAACAACCCATTCCCAAGGAACCCACATCTTCCAAACCCAAAAAGAAAACTCAAAAACCTAAACAACAAAAACCAAAACAAACCAAGTCACTGAAAAAGAAAGTTCAGGAAGTGGAGAAACCTGAAACTACTGATGTGCAATCTGCACTTGATAAGGAAGTGGCTGAAACATCCTCTCAACACATTCCTTCTCCACCAACCAAAAGAAAACCTGTCACAGTTATTTTTCAAAGAAAAAGATTTAAGAAACCAATAACTGTTGACCCTGCTTTTGAAACTGCTGAAACCAACCCTGAACCCATCAAAACTCCTGAACACCAACCCCTCACAACTACTGAACCTGAACCCTCACACACAACAATAGAAATTGCCCAACTTCTCTCAGGACTAAAAGGAACCCATTCACCACATGTCACTCCCCTAGCAACACATCAAATTGGGGAGATGCCTTCAGAAGTTGACATGAATGTGGATCCTGTTAGCCCAACCCAGAGAGATGAGGATGAACAAGAGTTTATAAGCCCAAACTTACAAACTTTTGATACCTTTGAGGCTGCTACTACTCACTTATCACCCAGTGGTGAACCTGAGGACAGTAGTAACATAGCTAAGACCTCAAACTTGGCAACTACTGATGAAGGCCTAAGGCCAGAAGTAGGAAAACCTCAGTACCAAGACAAAGAGGTTCATGAGACTACTGGTTTGGGTCCAGCTCATGATATAACTGATCCTGCCCTCTCTGAGGACACTATCAGGGATTCAGATGATTCCATTAATTTGGTTGATGAATCAAACATTCCACAAACTGAATTGACGGTTGATATTGAAGGTCCTGCATCTAAGGTATCCAAGCTCAAGAAGCTGGTCACCAAGGATCAGGTTAAAGACCAGTTAACCCAAAGTTCCCCAAAACTGGCATCTTCAGAGCAATCTGAGGATCACCCAAAAAGCACCCCTTCACCAAAACAACCTACCCAATTCCCTGGGCTCACAAGCATAGACTTAAACCAACTATGCAGCCCAGATGGTCCCCTGTACCAGGCACTCAAACAAATTATTACTGATCAACTCAAACCCTTCACAACTACTTGGGAGTTAAAAGCTAACAATCAGTTTGGGTTGATCAACTCGAGACTTGCTGAGTTGAACAAGAAAATGGACCAAACACAAGATCAACTAGCAAGGTTGTCTGCTGCAACATCTCACTCTATTAGGCTTCCAGAAGTGGATGAAGCCAAAAAGGGGGAGATGATTAAGGAACCAACTGAAGTTGCTACTACACAAAGACAAACTCCTGATCCTGAAGCTGATAGACCATCCCAAAGACCAGGAAAAGAAGTAGCACCAGAATTCAAATTGTCTAAGGCATCAGAGGAAACTGCTGATCCCATTTCTCAAACTACTGAAGACAATCCTTCAGCAGTTGTGACTCCAATTACCTCATCAGCAGTTTTACCTCCTAAACCAACATCAGAAGTTCCTAAGGCAACAGAAAGAGAACCTGCTCCCACTCCTTTGCCTACAACAACTTCCACAACTGTTTTAAACCCTACTCCCATCAGCATGTCTAAAGATTTATTGGAGAAGAGTTTAAAAGAGGCTGCAAAGAAGGCAAAAGAAGACAGAGTATGGAACAGCCTAGAGACTAGAGATGATTTGAGTTTTGAAGAAAAATTAATCAAGTACCAAGAAAAACTTGATGAGCTTGAGGCTGAAGAGAGAGCACTTGAAGCTGCTGCTGAAGAAGACAAAAGAGCACAGCTTATAGCATTCATTACAAAGAACTCCAAATCAAAACAAGTGGCCCTCAAAAGACTCTCAACACAAGAACTGACCAGAAGAGCTCAAATGCTATCTGATAGAATAGCAACAGAAGATGAGAGGAAAGCCAAAAGAGCTGAAGTGATTGAAGAATTAGTGGCAAATGGCTATGGTTCAAAGGCCTCAATCTCCAAATGGAAAGAACAAACCCTTTATGAGGCTTACAAGAAATTCAAGGCCAAGAAAGCTGCAGAGCCAGAGAGATTTGAAACTCCAGAACTCCAAACAACTTCTATTGTTAGGAGATCATCTGGTGCATTAAGGAGGCCAGCCACCAAGAGAAAAGCAGAGGGTGAACCCATTGTCAAGACTGACTTCAAGATGATACTCTTAGAAGGAGATCAGTTAGTACATGGTGATTTTGATGTTGAAGAAAAATCTATCTTAACCCAATTCAGAGACAAGGCTACTTATGCTTATCAGTTACAACAATCCATCCAAGAGAAGACACATACAAGGGTTGTTACAGAGCATCACCTGCCCAACATGCCTATTCAAGGTAGTGCTGAACTTCAAGGTAGTCAAGAATCTCACCTGAGAGTCACTGAAATAGAAGACATTCCTCAATCAGGTCAACCTAAGGAAACAGGCTTGGTTTCCTATGCCTCTGACTTTGACAGGTCAAAGGTAAATATTATTAAGTGGTCATTTACTGAATCCAACTCAGTACTTGTGACCAGGAGAGACCGTTCAAGTAAGGTCTATAGAAACTCAAAGGAGTTGAGTGTTTTATCGTCCAAAGACCTTCTTACCATTCAACATTTAACACCTGAACTTGGTCCTCTCACTGAGCAACAAAGATGTACTCTTACTACCCGGATGACAGCAGAGATCTGGAGGATACTAGAAGAGAGAAAAGGACAACAATAAAGAATAGATAAGGTTTTGGCTTCATCAATCCAGGGGGAGATTGTTGGGACAAAGAGGATTGACGAAACCACCTTTTGATAACCTTAGTCTAATTCATATCTGCCTAAGTATAGAACTGCTGAAGAACAAAAGAAGAAGTGCTGAAGAACAAACACCAAAGTACTGAAGAGTAAACTCATCAGAAGTTCTGAAGTCTAACCAGACATTTCACTGAAGAACTGTTGAAGACAAACTGCTCATCAGCAGTTTGTCACTCATCAGCACTTTACATCAGAAGCTTCTAACCGACTGAAAGATCAGCAGTTTGATTATTATATTGTTTTGTTAAAGTCTAGATTTCAAGTTTCAATGTACAGACTGTTGTAAGCTTATCTTAGCATAATATCTTTGTTAAATATCTTAGATTACTTCAGACAACAGTTTAGTACTTTAGTGTATAAATAGATGAGTTTGTTCATCTATTTTGATATGTGATTTTGTGTAATATCTTTGATCTTAAATTGAAATCCTTCGGGCTTTAAACTTATAATTCCATTTCACATATGAGAAACATAAATTGCTTTACTGCTTTACACTTATATGTATTTATTGTTTCTCATTTATTATTCAGTCTAGGGGGAGTAATAACTCCTCATCAGAGTGATCTTTTAGACCTTTGAACACTTGTATTTCCGCTGCTTAAAAACTCATATATAAATCTGATAACACATAAGTGTTCATAAAACTAAGCCACTGATCCAACAGCTTTGGTACCTTAGCATCAATACTTATGTTTGTGAAGCCATTACACTTGTATACATAAACACTTGCCTTACACACACTTATATATTTATATATATTACTCGCACACACATACAAATATATCTATATATATTACATGCACACACACACACATACACACACACACACACATATATATATAAACACCACAAGCATGCATATATATATATATATGGTATATGTTGTTGCTAGTGTCGGAGTAGTCGGAAAATTCCACATGATCACGAACTTCGAAAAATTCAACACTTAGAAAATTTTCCAAAAACTAGTCTAGGTTCGCCCAGAAATGCTTCACTTTCGTCCCTTTCTGTTTCAGATTCGCCCAGAAATATTCACCCGAATGTATAATGTTCACCAGAAAGTAAAATCCACTAACACAATTCTACGTTCGTCCAAAATGATCTAGGTTCGACCGTTCCTATTCTACGTTCGCCCGCCCGATCAATCGAATGTGAAAATTGTGACCCGAATGTGAAAAATTCAACAGAAAATTTCCAGGTTCGCCCAAAAATTCCTAGGTTCGCCCAAAATTCTCTCAGGTTCGCCCAAAACTACACACTTTCGACCACTCAGTTCCAGATTCGCCCATAACAGATTTGAAAAACGGTTACATTTTGAAAAACGGTTATTTTGATCTCTGATTTTCAAAAGTTTGTGAATTTGAATGATCTTAATCAGGTTTTGATTCGGAATTGATTTGGAGCAACTTTAATTCTTGGAATTTTGAATTTTAACCACAAAATCAACTCTAAATCTTTCAAAAACACTCAAAAACCATTTTTATGCAAAAACAGATGTGAATTGATCAAAATAATGTCCAAATCAGCTCTGAGTTTATCAATTTGTTGTTGTATGATCCTCTATGCTCTGATACCACTTTGTAGAGGGAAAGATTTGACACGAAAACAGGATTATATGATCATACAAGTTACAAAACCAGGTGCGGAAACCCTAGCTTTGAACAAACTGATGTAAACTCAAATCAAAACACAATCAAAGTCATTTTCAAACGTTTTCATAGATTAACACATTCATAAACTTGATTACAATTGACTTTAGGTTAATCTAGAACACACACTGAACCTCTCAAACTATTCTGGAACAACACCTCAAAACACACACCACTAATGACTTTCTTTCCATTACACAAACACAAATTCTATTTATAAGCACTGCACATTCGCCCCTTTCACCTGGTCGAATGTGAGTTCATTCCACATTCGCCCACTGTAGTGGTCGAATGTGTGTCTTCTGTGTAGCTCCATTCCTAGTTCGTCCACTATACTTCTACCTTCGCCCACTTTATATTCACCTTCGCCCACTACATTTTACATTCGCCCAGATCAGCATCCTAACACATGTTAACTATCCAATCATTAGTCGCAAAACGCATCTACAGTATATCCACACACATAACATATATTTACATATATAAACACATGCACATATATATATATATATATCACACACATATGCACATTACTAGTTCTTAGATGCTTGATTAGTTTTACACCTGATAAGAGATGATTCATGACTTAGGTGAACACTAATGTTTAGAATATAAAAATAACAAAGTTAAGTTAGTTAACATACCACTTAGTCTTGCAAGGAAGGCTTGGAACTAGTAACTAAAAGTTTTGAACAGATGTGTTTTTAGTCACAGGACACAAATTATGTAGCCGTAGGTCATATTTGGCCACAGTTTACTAGTGTGGCTAATAAATGACACAGTTTTTTTCTTAAAGTATGGCTAAAGGTTTTGATACATATGTTTTTTTGTCACATTAAACAAATCCAGTGACCACATATCACATTTGACCACACTTATTAGAGTGTGGCTAGTAAACGTCACATTTTTTTTCTTAAAGTGTGGCTAAAGGTTATACATGTATGCAATGGTCACATCAAAAATAAAATTGGTGGCAACAAATGTTTTGAAATATCATTTATGAGTTTTAGTCACACATTTAATTAAAGGTGTGGCATAGCATTTTTGGTAAAAGTGTGGCGAAAGCCCTGTTTTGGCGTAGTGTAAGAGAGTGAACTAGTGTTGTGAACCAACAAAATGAAATGATGACCCTTAGTCTTCTATTTATAGAGTGAAAAGGAGAGAGGGGGGGGACGAAAGAGAGTGGGAAAGAGGAGGGAAGGAGGTGACTTCCAAATGGGGTAAGTTAGCTCTTGTTAATCCAAGAGATTAAGGAATCTTTCCTTGTTAATGTTTAGTCTAAACATGGTGCCTAATCAATCCAAGGTGACATGACCTATAGTCTTTGTCAAATGTGAATGACCTTTCATAAGATTTGGTGGTTCTTGGAAGTTTAAGGAAGATCATGTAATGATGGGTGGGGAGCGACAGTTTTGTGGTTACAAGAGAGGTCAAGGATTAGTCACTTTGGGCTAATAATCTTTTATAGATCCATGGTATTAAGCAAATCTAACCATTTCTAGTTTAATATCACATCTATCTTAGGAAATCTTGGGAGGCGATTAGTGACAATCCATGCTATCAAGGGGATGTGTTTAGTGATGTGATTTCACACTTAAAAGTGATCTAGTGTTTTGTGATTGTGGGACAAAATGAGAAGTGACACGGTGGGAAGGGGTTTCGGCCGAAAAGAAAAGATGAGGAGTGGGCCGAAAGTTTTAAGGTGGTGGTGGTTATATAAGGTAATTCCAACATCATGGATCTTGGTTATGTTAAGCATCTTTCCATAACTGTCTTTAATCACATCTAAGTTAGATTTTCTAGGATTTGACTAAGCCTCCATTGATTAGTCAACTTAGAATATTTGTCTTGATAAATCTTGTGATCTTAGATTTGATTTGGATGATGATGGTTCTTATGTAGGGTGGTCAAGGGACAAGTTAGAGGGTGATGGTGACTTTAGAGGGTGTTTGGGGCGAAAATAATAAGGAAAAGGGGAAGGAAGGTGGTGGTTAGGGGTGGTGAGGTGACAGTGGGTTATTTTAGGTTAAGATCCTTTATGGTTCTTAGTGTTGATTTAGAATCTTACCATATTTATATAAGTGTTAATCCCTAGCTTTACTTAGACAATTAGCATAATCATGGCAAGTTGAGGATGTGACCTATCATGCACCATATATCTTATACATAACCAAGTGATTCCCATGCATGCACAAGTATATACATACATATATATGCCTACGTGCATATATACATATCATCATCATCATCATCATCATCATCATACTCAGTTAATCCCACCTATAGCAAAGCTAAGGTAGGGTTTGAGGAGGGTAAGATGTAGACAGCCTTACCTCTATCCCCTGAGAATAGAGAGGCTGCTTCCAGTGAGACCCTCGGCTCGATGTGGTTTTGTGTCAAGCCTTGGACATAAGGCACATAACACTTAGCAATCGGGACAAACTCGATTGGTGCATGTACCCCCTTGTCTTTTGACTATCAACGCCACCACATGATGCATGATTAACCGTCCGTCGTTTTTAACATTATTTTCACGAACTTAGTAAAATAACGTTAAAACTAGTGCAACTTTACTTTTGCCCCCCGAGGGCCACACATATATACATTATATGCGCACACCGTAAGTGGGGCGTAACATATATACATATGTATGTAAATAATATATATATATATATATTGTTGATGCATAATGTGCGACTAGTGCTTCAGATTGCTAAATACAAAGTTTGTTTTGGTTTACGTGAGGGCGAAGGTGGAAATAATGTGGGGCGAATGTAGATAAAGATGGGCGAATGTAGTTAGTCATGGTCGAAGGTAGAAGATGATGAAGAAGAGTTCCAAGTTCGTACCAATGCAAAGGGCGAATGTGGAACAAAGCCACATTCGACCTTAAGAAAAGGGCGAATGTGCAGACTATATAAGCTTAAAGTTTGTTTTTCTATAAAACTTTGATCATTTTCAGTCTAGTGAGTCAGGGTAGAGCTCTCTAGTGTGTGTGTTATTTCAGAGTTGATCAGAATTACTTGTAACCTTTATGATTGTCATATTTCTCAAAGTAATTAATGAAAATGTCGTTTGAAAAGCTTAATCTGCGTGTTTGATTCATCAATTATCATTTTGTATCTGTTCTAGGGTTTCCGCACCTGGAATAGAGACTTGTATGATCATATCTTACTGTTTTACATAAAATGATCCTTTACATATATATATATATATGTTGAAATATGGACTAGAGTTCATGTGTATATATATCCATATATTCATCCATTTGTATTTAGATAGGTAAACATGGGCATGGTTTTTGAGTTTGTAGAAAACAAGGTGACCATAGTTGAGACTCGTGTCCCCAATTTTTGATAATTCGAATACCCGTACCATATCGTGTGCTCAATTGCACTAGTGTGTGCCTTGCTAGACTTTCTCGTGGGACTTATGCAATAAAAATGGTGTGTAAAATGTGTACCAAATTAAATGTTGACTAGAAGGTGTACGGATTTTGACCTGGTAAAGCGGCGGGTGTCACAAAGGATGAACATAACAAGATTACATAATCTAATTCTTATTGTTACAGTGTCGTTTACTACTTAGGGGATATTTTACAAGAAATAATCCTTCGGTACGGAAAGTAATAATTAAGTGAGGAAGAAGTAATCCCAACTAGAGATATCCTCTAACTAAATTAGGAAGATAAAAGTCCAATCTTTCCAATAAACTGTACAACTTGCGTACATTAGGATAGACTACACCTGTTGACTAGGAGAAGACCTGCCCATTTTTCAACAATCCGAAGACACCTTCACGGGGAATCGTGTACGTGAACTACCCATGACTCATCTAGTTGACAGAACGTCATCCTTTATCTATTCCTTTGTATATGTTTCGGATAAACGTGTATTTAGTTTCGGGTAATTTGGTCGGTATTGCCTAATCCCATACCCGTGAAATAATTGTTTTCCAATCTCAAACTCATCTCATACATGTCGGGTATTGGCCTATACCCATCCCAAATACTTTGGGTTTCAGGTATATCCATCGGGCTCGGGTGTTTTTGCCATCCATAGGAGTGATGGATCTCAGGTGGTTGAGAACCAACCATAATAGTATGAGCAGGTGCTGAGGGACTACCCGATACAGCATGCCAAACTGGAGAAGCTGCAACAAGAGATGGACCAGCGAGAATAACAAGAGATGATGCGCCTCATAGAGCCAAGGTAAAAACACCATTGGTGTTTCCAAAAGTACATAAGTAAACGTTGTGAGAGTTAATTTTTTTAATTTAAAAAAAATAATGCATTTTCCCAGCACTAGCGAATTTCTTTACTTGGGTTCGAAACTGGGTCTCTTCCAACCGGATGATGAATGGATCAAACAAAAGTAAAATGGATTGATGATTCTACTTTCATCATTGTTATTCTATTTGACATGTGGAACTTGTTTTTTTCTGTGTTTCTAGTTCAAGCTAGCTATGTGAATATTCATCAACTCTGAATATAATTCCAGAGTTCTTAACGTGTTATGTTGTCATGCATGTAGCATAAAATGGTGGATTCAGAAACTTTTGTGAGGGTGTGATAGGTTTTACAAAGAAAAACCAACGTAACATGATGAAATCAAGATGAAAGAGATACAAAACACAAAGCTTTCTTTAAGTTTTTCATTTCTAATAAAAAGAATAACAAATAATGCCTTTTATAGGCTCAACCACAAAATAAACTACCTAATATATAATGGGGATCATGTCTACACTTGTAACAACCTCAAAAATTAATCATAATTATAAAATGTTAAACCTAATTAATAGAATAGTATTGGGCCACCCGAGGGTGTTGCCCTATAACCTTACCCGGATAATAGACCAAGACCCATAAACCATAACCCGGCCCATTAATTATTGGGTTCAGGCTTAATAAACTCTACCTTATTAAAAGCCCAAGTTTAGAACAAACGGGACGTTATAATAGGACCCGATAGATATATAGGCCCAACCCAAACATCCGAACATTGTTTAGGCCCAATATATAACCTGATACTATAACCCAGCCGTTCAGCCCAATAACCAACCTATTCAGGCCCATTTAAACCTAACATCTTCGGCCCAGTTTACATTATTATTTCTTGAACCTATAGCCAACTAATAAGCCCAGTACCCCTTTGAATTGAAACCGCCCCACTCACCTCTTTGACATTGTGCCGCCATTTTATTAAGTATCACACCTAAGCATTTAAGTTACACTATCTTAACACTCTATCACTCCACCTCACCTACTCTATGGATTCTCCATCGTAACATGCATGCATTCTTGATTCTATAAGAAACCATCAACACAAACCATTCCTTTCCTAAACCACTATCACTCTCCTCTCACTCCTAAGCCATGAACCCGTCAATCCTTACCAACACTTTTTACCATATTATCATTCAAGTATAATAGTAAGAATAGTCTAGGACCCCTTCGGCCAAGGTTAACAACCGGCCGGTTATATATATCGAAGCCTTTGTGAAATCCGGGTAAGTATTCAACCTTAATCTTGTAGGAAAACGAGTGCCTAAGCTGTAATGGCTAGCTTTAGTTTAGCTACGTATATGCCTAAGCTGTAATGGCCAGCTATAATATGTATACATATATATATGTACGTAAATAATCGTTATTATCATGCTAACAGGTAATCGGAGCATCTCGAAACCCCTCGAAAAGTGATAGAACTGAATTGGAACTAACCGAAGTGAGTGTGTGTACCCCATATTTTCTTTAAACATTTTCGGGGTAAATACATGTTGGTTGGTTACGTGTCTAAACTTGCATTGAATCATCATCATGTAAATATAATAGAAACCGGTCGAATAGAAATCACTAGAATGGATCCATTCGGTATTAAAAAATTGTATTATCCGAACCACTAATAGTATCGGAACCATTACTAAACATATGTATAAATGTTACCATCGATATACATTCTACCATAGAAGTGACCGAACCATACGTAAAATAGCATATTTTGTGAAAAAGGGTTGTAATCGATTTTGGCACCATTCACTAGCTTTGTGGCTAACGCATTTTGAACATGTATTTCAGGAAGGAAATGAACCCATGGAACCCGAGAACCTTGAATGTGAATGTGTATAAATAATAATCGACTAAAATTGCATGTATGTTGTTGTGTTAAGATGGAACTTTTAAAAGTGTTGAATGTTATGATGTAATAAAAATAATGTTGTCGTGATAAATGATAAATCGATTTTTAGTTAAAAAATATAATAGTGATTACCAATCCGTAATGACTCAGTAAATCCAGGTCGTTATAGGTTGGTATCAGAGCTCGGGTTCGGAAGTAGTGGGGTTATTTAGAACTAACTTAAATTTTTTTTTTTGGAAATTATGTGTAATAGAATGACAAATGTCGGAGAACAAGGTGAAGCGATGATGGAGATAGAAGATGGAGAAATCCCGAGTCAAGAATGAGTAATGGAGAAATGATGCGCAAGAGATCCCAAGTACACAAGAGTTGATAAACGAGATACCGGGATTAGAGTGGACCGACCATGGGTTGGAGTTGAACCTAGGAACAATCGGTATTATCTGGCCTCTACCCAAGCCGATTTATACCCCCTCCGAACCCATCCACCCTTATCCCTATCATGAGCCGCCATCCCACTACCATTCCAACCCGACCATAGGAGACTGTCTTAGCTCCTCTAGTAACCTCTCGGTGGAAGAATCAAGCCATGTTAATCCATACCTTTCAGCCTACTATCCTACATACCCTACGGTTCCTTGCATGACACTTGCCATTGACCCATACCTTGAAGCTACCATTTTCAATCATACCAACATAGCCTTCAACAAGATGACCAAGTGAGCCGAAAAGAGTATTTAGAGTTAGTGGAAAGTTATTATCAGATGAAAACCCAACGAGATCAAGCGTTAAACATGGTTGAGGAATTAAGGAAATTAATCAAAAGGTTTGGATATCAAACGAAGCAAGTAATTGAAGAATCAAAATATCCTTTGTTGTTGTAGAAGAGATGGGCCGTGAGGCGTTGTAGGGAGGTCGAGTGGTTTGGAGAAGGTGCATGGTGGGAAAATCAAGTAGTAGTAATAATATGTATGTGTGGTGTGTTATGTGGTAACTTTAAGTAGTAATTTTTTATGTGTAGTTTATGTGGTGAAACTAATCTAAGTGGTAGCTAGTTAATGTAATAGAAGTGGTATGAATATGGTTGTAACATCTAAACGATTCTGCTATAATATATATATATATAGATGTTTTATTATAAATTCTTCTTTAAAACAAGATGTTTAAATAGAAACGACCTATAATAGATTACTAACTAAATTAAACTTTTATTTATAGAAAGATGCCACGTGAAAAAACTAATCCTCGACGATCAGAGAGAAAGGCGAAAACAACCCTAGAAGTTTTAAATGTTTTACGATCCAAATAGAAAAATAATGCTTCTTCGTCTAAACCAACCGAACCCCTAGAAGAACCAATAATAGAAGAAAGCCCAATGTCAAATGAAACAACTGAATTGGAAGAAAAGATGAGAAAATCGGTACTAGAAGGAATCCATGATTCTATACCCTCTTTAATAGACATATTAGGGATAGAAAATCAACCTACCTCAAAAACCCCCGTTTTAAATCAAGAAGAAGAATGTGTGAACCTAGAAGATAATTCCGGAAAACCCTGTGATTATAAATCTTTCATGGCATGTAAACCAGAACCTTTTGATGGTAGTACAGGAGCCACAAGATGGCTAGAGGAAATGGAATCAATTCTAGAAATAAGTAATTGTGCACCTCGTGATCAGGTAAAATTTGCCACCCACTCATTAAAAGTCGAGGCTTTAAATTCGTGGAATATGATTAGATAAGTAAGAGGAAAAAGTGTCGTAGCAAGTATGACCCGGATAGAATTTAGAACCCTGATAACAGAAAAATATTGTCCTATAAATGAAATAGAGAAAATGGAAATGGAATTTCTAGGACTGGAAATGAAAGGTTTAGATTGTATAAGTTATATCAACAAATTTAATCAACTTGCTCGTTTAGTACCTCATCGGGTAACTCCAAAACCCAAACGAATAAGAAGATTTATTTGGGGTTTAAGTCCATAAATCCAGGGAATAGTCAGGGGCACCAAACCAGATAAGTTTGACGTTGCTTGTGAGTTAGGACTAAGTTTAACAGACGACATAATCCGGCACCGAGAAAAAGATAAGTTACAAGTAGGTAATAAGAGAGGCTGGAGTGAAACCTTCCGACCTACCAATTACAACACCTCAGGAAAAAGTCAAGAAAATTCCCGAGATATGGGAAACCCAGAAAAGAGACCATATATGGGAGGAAATCAATTTTGTCAAAAATGTAAATTTTATCATACAGGTGATTGTAAGAAAAGATGTAACCGATGTGGACGAGTTCACTTTGGCGATTGCAGGGGACCACATTGTCAAAAATGCAACAAAATCGAACATCTGACCAAAGAGTGTAGGGTTTGACCCTGATCGTCATCGGCTCTGTTATGAGTGTAAGGAAGCCGGCCACTACAAGATTGACTGCCCAAAACTCAAAAATCCTCCCAAAATATAGCAAGGATGTGGTAGAGCTTTTGTCATTAATGCGGAGGAAGAACGAGATGAACCAGATCTAGTCACGGGTATGTTTTATATTAATCAATTACCCGCTTATGCTTTATTTGACACTGGGGCTAATCTTAATTTCGTTTCGAAACTTTCGTAGAAAAGATAAATGTCCTCCCAGAATCCTTAAACAAGCCATATGAAATTGAAATAGCTGATGGTAAAATTTTAAAAGCTACCAAAGTATTTAAAAATTTTACATTAACTATTGAAACCTGGGAATTCAAAATCAACCATATACCCATGAATTTCGGAGAATTTGATATTGTCATAGGGATGGATTGGTTAGCAGAAATAGCTTGTAAAGAGAAACTAGTAAAAATTTCGTTACCCAACCAAGAGATTTTAACCATTTACGGAGAAAAACCAAAGGGAGCCTTAAACCTAATTCCTAATGCCAAAATGATGAAATGTTTTGAAAAGGGGGCATCAAGCCTTTTTAATACATGTAAACCTAGGAAATGATGATAAAGAATCAGAAACAGATAAGATAAAGTTGTCTCGGAATTTAGAGATGTGTTCCCTAATGAGTTACCAGGTTTACCCCCACCCCGATATGTAGAATTCCAAATTAACCTAATTCCTGGAGCCGCACCAATTGCTAAAACTCCATATAGGTTAGCCACCACTAAAATGAAAGAACTTACAAACCAGTTAGAAGAACTCATAGAAAGAGGATTTATTAGACCTAGTACATCCCCTTGGGGAGCACCCGTGCTCTTTGTAAAGAAGAAAGATGGGTCTATGAGAATGTGTATAGATTACAGGGAATTGAATAAGTTAATCATTAAAAATAGATATCCGTTACCTAGGATAGACTACCTTTTTGACCAATTGCATGGGTCAAAATATTTTTCAAAAATCGATCTTAGATCTGATTATCATCAGTTAAAAATAAGAGATGAAGATGTTCCAAAAACTGCTTTCAGAACTAGGTACGGACACTACGAGTTTTTAGTAATGCCTTTCGGATTAACTAATGCTCCTGCGGCATTTATGGATCTGATAAATAGGATTTGCCGACCTTGTCTTGATAAGTGTGTAATTGTATTCTTAGATGATATTCTGATTTATTCAAAATATGAAGAAGAGCACGAGCAACACTTAAGAGAAATCCTAGAAACCTTAAGAAGAGAAAAGCTTTATGCCAAGTTTTCCAAATGTGAATTTTGGGTAAAAGAAATTAAGTTTCTAGGGCATGTCATTAACGAGAATGGAATTCAGGTAGATCCTGCAAAAATAGAAGCAATTTAGAAATGGGAAACTCCTAAAAACCCTACAGAAATCTAACAATTCCTAGGGTTAGCAGGATATTACAGAAGATTCATAGGAAATTTTGCCAGATTAGCATTAACCCTCACAACCTTAACCAGAAAAACCTCCAAGTTTGAATGGAAAGAAAAGCAAGAACAAGCCTTCCAAAATTTGAAAGAAAAATTGTGCAAAGCTCTAGTTCTAACCTTACCCGAAGAGGGAAAAGCATTCACGGTATACTGTGATGCCTCCCTACAAGGGTTGGGTTGTGTTTTAATGCAAGAAAACCATGTTATCGCCTATGCTTCCAGACAATTAAAAAAGCACGAACAAAATTACGTTACTCATGACTTAGAAATGGGAGCCATAATATTTGCATTAAAAATATGGAGACACTATTTATATGGGACCAAGTGTACCATTTACACTGACCATAAGGGTCTCCGGCATATTTTTGATCAAAAACTCCTAAATATGTGACGGAGAAGGTGGGTAGAAATTCTAAGCGATTACGAGTGTGACATAAAATACCACCCGGGGAAAGCTAATATTGTAGCTAATGCTCTAAGTAGAAAAGACGGACCTTTAGAAGCAAAAGTTTTCAAAATTTCCATAATCAATGAGTTTTCAAAGCATCTGAAAAATTTTCAAAGAAAAGCTTTAGAACCCACTTTTATAGAAGCAGAATTACTCAACAAAGAAGAAGAAAGATTAATAGAAGGGACAGATGGGATATTAAGGCACAAACAAAGAATATGGATACCCCGGTATGGAAATCAAAGAGAAATTGTTTTGAAAGAAATGCACAATTCTAAGTATTCCATACACCCAGGAAGCCATAAGATGTACAGAGACCTTAGAAAGAAACTTTGGCGGCCCGACATGAAAAGAAATGTCTGAGAATTCGTCGCCAAGTGTATAATTTGTTCTAAGGTAAAGGCGGAACATCAAAAACCCAGTGGGTTGTTGATCCAACCAGAAATTCCAGTCTGGAAATGGGATCAAATTACCATGGACTTTGTAACCAAACTACCTAAAACCCAAAGAGGTCACGATACTATTTGGGTCATTGTTGACCGCCTAACCAAATCTGCTCATTTTCTGCCAATACAAGAAAGTTACAAGAGTGAAAATTGGCAAGAATCTATTTACAAGAAATAGCATCCAGATATGGAATACCTATTTCTATAATCTCATATCGTGATAGTCGTTTCACTTCTAGATTTTGGAAAGGATTCCAAGATGCCTTAGGGTCTCAAATTAAAATGAGCACAGCTTACCACCCTCAAACCGACGGACAAAGTGAAAGAACCATACAGACACTAGAGGATATGCTAAGAGCTTGTGTCCTGGAATTTAGTGGGAGTTGGGACACTCATCTACCATTAACAGAATTTTCTTATAATAATAGTTACCATGCTTCCATCCAAGCTGCGCCGTTTGAAGCACTATATGGTAAAAGTCTAGATCTCTGATATGTTGGTGTGAAGTTGGAGAAAACCAACTCACGGGCCCAGAAATCATCCAAGAAATTACTGATAAAATCGTACAAATTAAGAAGAAGTTAAAAGAAGCAAGAAGTCGTCAAAAGAGCTACGCAGACAACCGGAGGAGACCTTTAGAGTTTCAAGAAGGAGACTATGTTCTGCTAAAAGTATCACCCTGGAAGGGAGTGATAAGGTTCCAAAAGCAAGGAAAACTGAATCCTCATTTTATAGGACCTTGCCGGATAAAAGACAAAGTTGGACCGGCAGCTTATCGATTAGAGTTACTAATGACTCACGGAATTAACATATAAAATAGGCATAACCAGTCCCAAAATAGGTTACAATTAGGCTTATATTAGTGATAATTGATGCTTAATTCGTTCCCATTTGTATATCTCAGGAAATTGGAGCTCCAAGACGGAAACAAAGGATTTTCCGGGTAAAAACAAGCAAAAACTGGAGATTCCTGAAGATACCAGACTTGCAGCTTGTTCCCTGTATGTTTGGAAGATAATCCTGGGACTTAAACAATGCTAAAGTCAGTCCCGGGGTGACCTTGCATGCCCACGCTCACCTGCACGAGGGCCCTGCACGCGAGAAGACAACGTAGGAAACTTGGAGAGCCAGAAATCAGGAACTAAAGGCAGTGCACGCCCGTGCCAGACGCAAAGTACAGACAAAACTCTGCCATGCAGCAGCAGAACGTACGTGTGACAGTAAGCACGCCCCTGCCAACTCTTGGCACGGCCGTGCAGCCCCTGGAGGTCTATAAATAGCAAGTCAACCCTTACCATTTGTTCGTCCCTTCTTGTGCTCTCTTGGGGCTGAACTCCAAGCTTCCTCCAGAGATCTTGGGGTCTTGTGGAAGGCCTTCTGGCCCTCCTAACATCCCTCAATGGTTAGGCCTCGTCCTACCTTGATCGGCTTAGCCAAGAAGAGGATCGTAGAGTAGTTATGCAATAAATATCGAGGGTCGTGAGGATCAAGAGAGTTACATATCACTTGCAGGTGGATAGCTTCTCTATGAGCAGCCATGTTCTTGTGTTGATCATGTCTTATGATTGTATCTTTCTATTATCACAAACCCATTTCGATTTGTAGACTTTTATTATTGTTACTAGTAGTTTATTTTTAGTTATTTGTGTTGTTATCTTCTTCTAATCCTTATTTGTTTATCTTTATGGCAGGTTTGAATGATGACTAACTTAATAACTTAACAAACTTTAACTTAATTAAAATAAACTAGAGGTATAATCAGCTTTTGGTAACCCTGAGCTAGATCCAAGGCAAGGAAATCGGTAGTGAGACAGATCCTTCGGGCTTCTGATATCCGAACCGGGTTCTAAGCAACGGCTTCTGAAGTGGGCCAGATCTGAGTGACACATTTCTGGTTCATACCAGATGACTGAGTAGTCTTCTTGGTAAAGGGAGGATTCCCTACAGGTGCACCAGTGATCTTCGGATTACACACCTTTAGGATTATGTTCCACCTTTATCAAGGATTTTATTCAGTAGTTGAGTGTTTTTCTTGGCACTGGGAGGATTCCCTGCGGGCGCACCAGTGATCACTTGTATCATACGCCTTTAGTATTATGTTCCACCTTTGTCAAGGACTTCATTCAGCTCAGGAGGTTAAGGGTTGGGTTATTTAACCGTCATCCATTTAAACAACTTAATATTTAACTGATCAATAAATATTAAAGGGCCACTTAAAAGATAAACAAATAACGGATTCTTTATCTAGTTCTCGTTAGTACAACGCCGTTAACCAATGGGGATACGGTCTCCTGAGTCAACTGTAAGAGATATCCTTCGATCTTAGTATCGTTAACCTTCTTAGGGGATTCGTTGTTGGTCAACTCGGGAATGACCCTAAGGCGAGATCCTTCGGTAAGAAACGCGAGAGCTAAAGCGAGGTGTACGTTGTTCCAGGTCGGAAGTGAAGCCTCCATTTTAAGAAGAAGATAAGTTCGAATTCCAGAGACTTGACCGCGGTTTGAGGAGCCCGCTATACGCGAGGCCCTGGCGGAGACCCCAGGTGGACGCACGCTGGAGAGGTTTAGCATTCTACGCAGTAGTAGCCTCCGCTTCTCTATCAAAGAATCAACACTTCAAGATCCCTCTCATCTTCCTCACAAATTAACTAACTTAAATTATTAATTCTAATAATAAACTTAACTATCAAATTGAAGGACCCCGAGATATGCATAATATACTACTATACTATTTTTATCTTTTTGTTTTACAAAACCAAAACCTTTTTCAAAAACTATTTTTATCAAAGAACCCCTCCGTTTATTTTTCTTTTTAAAACCCGATCAATAAATTGATGAAAGGTTGAGTAGGGGGAAGTGTAAGCCTTGGGATACGATACTCAATACTTACCCTAGAAACTATACTATGCACGTCAGGTTCTCTACCTATGTGTTGGTTTTAGTTTCTAAAGTAAATATTGTTTACTTTATAAATTTAAAACTTGGTAAAAACCGGTTTAGTAAAAATCAGTCATTTATCCCAAACCAAAGTTTCTGAATTAAAACATTAAAGTTTTTGGCCGGGAAAATGATATCTTTTTAATTACTAAAACCACGCACATCAGTTACTTCCCGAGTTGAGTGAGATTCATGATGTCTTTCATGTATCTAATCTTAGAAAATGTATAATAGATGCTCAGACTATCACTCCATTAGACCATATCAAGATAAATCCTCAACTTTACTTTAATGAGGAACCAATATAAATCATGGCATGTCAAGAAAGAAAATTAAGAAGAGGAAAGATTCCTATAGTGCAGGTCAAATGGAATGCAAGACAAGGACCCGAAATTACATTCGAATGAGAGGATGTAATGAGAACCAACTACCCTCACTTATTCGCAAACTAGGTATTATATATAAAAATTTCGAGGACAAAATTTCCTAAGGGGGGAGAGTGTAACAACCTCAAAAATTAATCATAATTATAAAACATTAAACCTAATTAATAGAATAGTATTGGGCCACCCGAGGGTGTTGCCCTATAATGTCACACCCTCAAATTCCACATGCGGGGTTATACCGCGAGGCGTATGAAAAAACCAGGATCCAAGTCAACAATCATAATAAACAACAACTATATGAAAGATACGTAGACCCAAAAGTATAAACTTTAATATCTCAAAAACCATAGCGGAAGCAAATTCAAGTTACAACTCATATGACAAAGTAGTTCAAAAGATTATTCAAAAACATGAACTAAAAACCCTAGACGCCATGCAGACCCGTGCGCATAGTCCGTGTGTTGCTACCTTAGCGACCTGAGAAAAACATGCCAAAAAGGTATCAACATATAATGCTGGTGAGTTCACAGGTTTTCATAAAATGTTACCAACGTTACCAAAATGTACCGAGTTCAAACCTGTCAATACTATGTCAAGTGTAAGCCAAAGTACACTAGCTAGGCGTAAGTTTTGCTACTACTATAATTGGAAAACCATTACTGGACACGTTTAGCAAGTTCAGCAAGTTTAGCACACGTTTAAGCCGCCCGAATAATGTTTAGCAAGTTTAGCAAAGGTCAAGACAACATGCACCCGTCCGACCTCCAGTCGACGAATGGTGCTGGTCAAGCCCAATAGATCTATCCACATTTCCCCCGTTGTGCAACCCCGCACATTCATGGTTTTCCCCAGGACTTCCAAAGATTGTATAGTAACTCAAAAGTAACCCATAGTATGACACAAGTTCCCAAAATACAAGTTTAGCGCATGTTTTCTCCCCCAAAAGTAAAGCTAGTAAAACTGGGGCTGTGAAACTCACCTTAGGTTGCGTTCTTCGAATTAAAGAGTAAAAGACAAGCCTTGATAATCCCAACTACCGGAGATCTATCATAAAAGTTCACATAAGTGTTTTGACTAATAACCTTAAGGTTATCCAGTCCCCGATTGTCCAGATCATGACCAAGTATGTTTAAAACGTGTTTAATTGTTTAACCGACACACTAGACTGACCCGACATCCCGTTGGTGACCCATTACATAAACTAATTAAGCACACATAAGGTTCAAGCATAAAATACTTAGTTTGCATCAAAAATCGCACATACGGAGCTATTGGGTCGAATCAGCTTGGAAAAGGGTTTGGTTCGACCATGTTAACCTTGATTTGACCCTTTTTCAAGCTCCTTCGACCCTTATATAAGTTCACACAACCTATCACATGTTCATTCAACCTTAACACATGTTAATTCGACCCTAACATGTGTTAATTCGACCTAAATCATGTCCGTTCGACCAAATAAAAGTTGATTCGACCTATTAGGTGTTTGGTTCGACCCCCAGAACCCTCCTTCGACCCCACGACTAGTCGAATGGGGTCTGGTTCGACCTAGTCTGCAGCAGTCATTCTAAAACGCATCAAATCGCATCAAAATAGTCCGAAAACATCACAAAACATCATGAAACACAGCAGTCAAGTTCGAATAATGAACCAGAGGAGTTAGGATTATTGACAGTGTTACTAGGAAGGCCCCCAGGAGGTCGCTCGCCTACCTGTAAAGCAAGATCTTTCACCTCTTTCTCTAGCCTTTGGAAGGCAACCTGATGTCCCTGAAAGAAGGTGGCATGGTCACGAAGCAAGGAAAACATCTCAGCCTGAACTTTAGCCTGCTGATCCAACTGAGCGGTTTGCATTTCCAATAGGGAGGTCAGATCACTCTCAGTACGACTAGAAAAGTTCGGGCATCCCCGGGGTTGGGATTCTGGTGGAGATTCTGGCGTGGTGGATACCTCGAAGAGTTACCACCTTGCCAATTGGAGTTTTGATTTCTCCAATTCGGACCAGAAGATGAGGTGTAGTTTTGTAATGGTGGTCTAAGCCACCCAGAATTCAAGGAATCGACCTGCTCAGGAGTAGAAACTGGGCATTCAGAAGTATCATGTCCCCCCCGACATATCTCACATCGCTCCATCCTAAACCTAAGCTCTTTAACCTCCCTAGCTAAAGACTCAACAGTAGCAGCAAGACTAGTATCAGGAGCAACCTGATAGACACCTCGAGTAGCGGGGGAGGTGTTACTAGTCGTAGGAGTGGAATTCCTAACAGCTTGCCTGCTCTGCTGCTCAGAAAGAGCAAAGCTCTCAAACATAGAATTAGCTGCATCAATGTCCATCTTTTCCATGACATGTCCCTGTGCAGCAGTGTTAAAACGCATCTGAGTTTCATAAGTAAGCCCATTGTAGAACTTCTCTACAAGGGCCCAGTCGGACAAGCCATGAAGAGGACATTTACTCAGCAGATTCTGGAACCGCTCCCAAGCCATGTAGTAAGGCTCGTCAGCTTCCATGCGAAACGAGTGGATATATTCCCTAACACGAGCATCCTTGGACGGAGGATGAAATTTCTTCATGAACTTAGCGCGCAGACCGTCCTAAGTGGGGATACCCCCGTGAAGAAGAGACTCAAGCCAAGTAGCAGCGCGGCCTGAGAGAGAAAACGGGAACAGATGCATATAAATGGTCTCAATGGGAACATTCGCAAGATTGAAAGTCTTGCAAATGCGGACGAAACGAGACAAGTGAGCTGGAGCATCCTCCTCTTCAAGACCGCGAAACTGAGTAGAGTTAGCAATCACAGTCATGATATAAGATGGAAATTGCCAAGTGTTAGCATTTGCAATGGCAGGGAAAGCAATGGGTGAGTGAACTACTGTGTAGCCCTCAGCAGCACGCTGGTGAACAGTGCGTCTCTCGTCAGCCATTTCAGTAGCAAGGGGTGGAAAAGGAATATGTGGTAAGGAATGAAAGGGTTTTTGTTCGGGTGTGGAAGATGAAGAAGAATGAAGGGGTGAAGAAGAACGTACCTGATCGATTTTCTTGCGGATAACCGTGCGAAATTCGCTAAAACATTCGTGAAGGTCTCGCTCGGGATCCGTGGAAGCAGTGAACTGTGGAGGTCCCTGCGAGCGGGTATGTGGCATACACTGAAAGTGGATAGCAAATAACTTAAGACTAAAAGCACAATTAACAAGTAAAAGCACAGATAATCAGAAGCACGTCCAGCAAGAATTAAACAAGCAAAACAATTCAAGTAAATTCAACACAGTGCCTAAATCAAGTCCGCGGCAACGGCGCCAAAAACTTAATGCGTGTAAATGTATATATATAAATAACACAATTTCTAATTAAAACGACTCACCTAAAAACTACACACGCACGGCAAGTGTACCGGTCGGAAAGCAGTAAACAGATAAGACCGAGTATCGAACCCAAAGACGCGAATGCAACTCTAGATCACAACCTATACCGAAATACTAGCCTAAATAAATATATACTTAAATGGGGGTATTTTAAACTACTGATTATAAACTTAATTAAACTAAATATAAATAAAACAACCTCAACTGCTTATACGAAACTACGAACTTGGAGAATTCAGATAGGAAGAAGGTTGGTTACTTAGGTAAAATCCCTAGACACTAGCAATTAATCCTGAATCTGGTAATTAACTTGAGACCCTAATTTCATCCAACTACTCTCCTCCTGCAGGTAAGGCTAGCAAGCTAGAATCAAGGCGGGACAAGTGTAGAAATGCTAAGATGGATCCGGATCGCCCTAGCGTACCAAAATCCCACAGAAATCAAGTTAAAATCTCTCCTGGACCGAAACCCTCAGACTATGAAGCAGACTTAAACTCTACTGAAGAAAACCTAGGAAAACTCTAAACACGGACAAGTAACGACTCCCGCCCTAGCGCTTGTCAACTACTGAACAATGCCTAGTTAGTTACCTAGCAATCTCGAGTTAGATTTCTCACCCTCAAGAATGGACTGCACGTTTTAGTTAATTTATTATATTAGTTTGTTATACTTGTGTCGTACTCCAACTCCAAATACTAGCACGCTAACCTAAGTTGACGAACTAGATTGATTTCAAGACCTAGGGGTATCTCTACATGCCTAGCTCCACAAAACCAATAAACAAACTTCAAATAAAATCAACACCAACACACATATATCAAATTCAAGAATAAAATTAAAATCAGGTAATTCTACACATCAAAATTAAAAACCAAAATCATTAAGTACTGCATAAAACGTGTCTAGTTCATAAACCTAAGCAACCATGGAAATATTTAGTTCATAATTAAAATCAGAAACATAGTCACAAAGTCTCGAAAAACAAAGATAAACATGTCTCTAAAAAATATAGACGAATTAAACAAACCACTGGGTCATCAAATAATTAATCTTTAGTGCCCCCGAGACCTTCTCTCCTTCTTTCCTCTCCAATTTTCGTTTAGAGGTGCTGCTGTCGATCGCCTTCCTGGCGGCTACTGTTTGCTTCCCCGAAAAAAAAAATATAACTCCCTACTTCAATCCTCCCGCCGTCCATAAACAAACAAACATATATATGTCCATTTTCTAGTAACCGACTTTATTTGAATTTAGGCTTGGGCCTTTGACCTTTGTTGGGCTGTTGACCGTGACCCAATGGTCACGGTTTGTGGCTTTTTTTATTTTAATAAATTATTATTATTATTATTATTATTATTATTATTATTATTATTATTCCATGCTCTTGTATCAGGTGTTCTTGGCTCGACCAAAGTTTCTCGTTTACGCTCCAACGTCCATGAACACATGATCAAGTGCTCGTGTCTCAATTAAAATTCTTTCGTTTTGAGCTCACTTTTCACGAACACCTATAAAATAATAAAATAAAAAAATAAGTACTAAAAACTAATAAAAACTATACAATAATAAAAATAGATAAACAAATGAATACACGCTTAAAACTACTAAAAACTATATATAAAAGACCCAATTATAACTCAAAATACGTAGGAGAATAGATGTGTTTTACGACACATCAAACATCCCCACACTTAACTCTTTTTCGTCCCTGAAAAAGAATTATGCAATGGAATCACAATCAAGTAATCTGGTCTCAAAACATAGTTTACTTTAATTTTAAAAATCTAATCACGTGCCAACTGCGATTGCAGGTATACTTGTCCTCTTAAACCCAACCGCCGGTTTCTAAGCCCCTTATCATGTTAGTTTAATTTTAGGTTCATTTAGTCTACCTAGGGTCTCACACTAAAGAAGCCACAGTTTCACCTAATCCCGTCTCAAGCTTATGAAACAAAAGGAACAACCAATTGACTATTCCTAACCGTTTTATGTAGAAAACCGAGAGAATTTAAAATCATTTGTTTTTTTTTTCATCTCAGCATACTTAACTCAGAGGGTGTGACCAATCCAAGTCGCTATCCCAGTGGCCAGGCACCTTAAGCTTCAGCATTTTCGCTTTGATTTCTAATTAATTCATGAGCTTTTTTTTTAGATATTTATTTTCAGACAATCCTAGAGGGAGTCGAGTCCGGAGTCACTATCCCTAGAAACGACACCATTGGCCTTGCCCTTATTTTATATCCAGCTCTTTTTTTCAACTTTTGATTAGAAATTCTAACGGTTTTAAACTTATAACGGTATTCCTTATACTATTATTGGCGGTTTCAGCTTCCCTATTTTTTCCTAGATGAGAACCCACAAGGTATCCTAATATATTTAGGTGTATTAGCTCAAAGGAAACTTTTCTACCGGCTGGGCCTACCCACACATCCCAAGTCAACACGCTTTCGATTATTTATTCTTCTAATACATATAATATTTGAAAACCAGACATTTGATTTTATCTATCATTTCCCATATTTTATAATGCAAACTTCAAAATCAGGGACATTTTTTTTTCGTTTTTTTTTTTACTCAACCTATAAGCTAAACGACAGTTTCCCATCCCCACACTTAAACTCTACATTGTCCTCAATGTAGGAATCGAAAACGACTCAAAGGAAAAACTAAAAACAAAATCTGAAAACAAAAATAAAATGCTAAAAGAAAAAGATAAAGGTAAATTGGGAAGGACTTAGCTGGTTAATTAACATGAAAGCTCCAAAATCTCTAGTCCAATCCAGCTTGATCGTATAGCATTTCATTCGCGATCGGCTCTGACACATGGTAGACTCTCGGGTTCCTTCAATATAACGTACAGCTCCAGAATCGCCCGAATGGAGATTGAGTACGAGCGGTACAATCCAAATCTGCACAAGATAAAACAAAAACCCAGCAGAATACCGAACTAAACAAAAATAATAGAAAAAAAAAACTCAAACTACTAACCTAGACTCATGATAAAAGCAAAAACACAAAGACGACGCAACTAAGTAACGAACATGAAAAGAATATACAAACTCTACACTTGGGAGTATCCCCACACTCTCACAAACCTACTCGGGATTGATCTCAGGGAGGTCTGAAACCTCCACCTCCTCATCAACGCTCATCCCATTCTCGTAATGCTTCAACCTATGGCCATTCACCTTCCATCGCTGGCCATCCTCACCTTCAATTTCAATCGTACCGTAGGGAAAAACCTGTGTAACAACATAAGGACCAGTCCAACGCGACCTAAGCTTTCCTGAGAACAACCTAAGACGAGAATTATACTGTAACACTTTCTCCCCACACTTAAATTCTTTCACTGTCTTTAGACGCTTATCGTGCAATTTCTTAGTTTTCTCTTTATAATACCATGATCTCATATAAGCATCATCCCTCAACTCCTCTAACTCATGCAACTGAAGGTATCTTTGCTTACCTGCCTTATCCAGATCTAAATTCACCCTCTTCAATGCCCAGAACGCCTTATACTCTAACTCAACCGGTAAATGGCACGCTTTCCCATAAACTAACCGAAAAGGAGTGGTGCCTATCGGTGTCTTAAATGCGGTGCGAAAAGCCCACAATGCATCCTCTAGGTGATCCAACCAATCCTTTCGGTTCTGCCCCACTATTTTCTCTAGGATTCTCTTGATTCCGCGATTGGTATTTTCCACTTGACCACTTGTTTGTGGATGATAAGCCG
This sequence comes from Ambrosia artemisiifolia, assembly GCA_032199755.1. NCBI lineage: Eukaryota > Viridiplantae > Streptophyta > Magnoliopsida > Asterales > Asteraceae > Ambrosia > Ambrosia artemisiifolia. The sequence goes on from CM063522.1 coordinate 36,926,782, forward strand.
TAGAACGCCGATGGGTGACCCCATAACGTTTCAAAGCTTTCTCCATCTGGTCATTGCAAAAGTGTGTACCACGATCGCTAATCAAGGACTTAGGAGCACCAAACCTAGAAAACAGTGTCTTTAAGAACCTCACAACAACCCGTGCGTCATTTGTAGGCAAAGCTTGAGCTTCCACCCACTTAGAAACATAGTCAACCGCAACTAGGATGTATCTATTCCCACGAGAATTGGGGAATGGACCCATGAAATCAATGCCCCAAATATCAAATATTTCAATGGTCTGAATGGGATTTTGGGGCATCTTATTACAGGATGAGATATTACCGGTCCGCTAGCAGGCATCACAATGTCTAACAAACTCATGGGCATCCTTAAAAATGGTCGGCCGATAGAAACCCGCATCGAACACACGTTTGGCGGTATTAGCCGCCCCGTAGTTACCTCCTACTCTACCCTCATGACAGTGCCTAAGGATATCTCTCGTCTCCTCACCAAACACACATCTCCTCAAAACCTGATCTGGTCCTAACCTAAACAAGTAAGGATCATCCCATAAGTAGTACTTAGAGTCGGCTATCAATTTCTTTTTCTCCTGAAAAGTAATATCACTCTTAAACTCACCCGAAACTAAGTAATTAGCTATGTCAGCATACCAAGGGAAGTCCCTACAGATCCTAGCTACCACAGACATCAAACTCTCATGAGGAAAATCATCCCTAATCCTCTCTTCCCTACCTCTCTCTAACTCCGGATTCTCTAAACGAGATAGGTGATCTGCAGCTACATTCTCAGCTCCACTCTTATCCCTAATCTCAATATCAAACTCTTGAAGCAAAAGGATCCACCTAATCAGTCTAGGCTTCGCATCTTTCTTGGAGAAAAGATGCCTAAGAGCAGAATGGTCGGTAAAAATGATAGTCTTAGAAAGCACGAGATACGACCTAAACTTATCACAAGCAAAGACAACAGCTAGCAACTCCTTCTCTGTCGTTGTGTAATTCTCTTGGGCATCATTGAGTGTTTTGCTAGCGTAGTAAATGGGATGGAAATGCTTGTCCCTACGCTGGCCCAACACAGCCCCAACAGCAAAGTCGCTAGCATCACACATGATCTCGAAAGCAAGAGTCCAATCTGGAGCGACCAGAATGGGAGCAGTCACTAAACGCTCCTTCAACAACTCAAATGCTTTGACACATTGAGCAAAAAACTCGAATGGTCGATCTTTCTCAAGAAGTTGGGTAATCGGGCGGGCAATCTTAGAAAAATCCTTAATGAAACGCCTATAGAAACCCGCGTGACCTAGAAAACTACGAATAGACTTCACAGAAGTAGGCGGCGGGAGTTGTGAAATGGTGTCGATTTTAGCTCTATCAACCTCAATCCCCGCCTGTGAAATCTTGTGCCCAAGCACAATACCCTCACGAACCATGAAGTGACACTTTTCCCAATTAAGCATCAGGTTCGTCTCCTCACACCGAGTAAGAACACGCTCTAGATTACGCAAACAATGATCAAAGGAACTCCCAAAGACAGAAAAATCATCCATGAAAACCTCCATGGAATCCTCGATCAACTCATGGAAAATCGCCACCATACATCGCTGAAACGTGGTCGGGGCATTACATAACCCAAAAGGCATGCGCCGATACGCAAAAGTGCCAAAAGGGCATGTGAATGTGGTTTTCTCTTGATCCTCAGGTGCAATGGGGATCTGAAAGTAACCAGAGAAACCATCCAGAAAGCAGTAAAACTGTTGACCCGACAAACGCTCAAGCATCTGACCAATAAAGGGCAAGGGGAAGTGGCCCTTGCGGGTGGCGTCATTGAGTTTGCGATAGTCAATGCAAACTCGCCATCTGGTCACAGTCCTAGTGGGTATGAGCTCATTTTTCTCATTCGTGACAACCGTCATACCCCCCTTTTTGGGGACAACCTGGACTGGACTAACCCAAGTAGAATCAGAGATGGGGTAGATCAAACATGCATCTAACAACTTAATCACCTCTTTCTTAACCACATCCTGCATGTTCGGGTTTAGCCGTCGCTGAGGCTGAACAACCGGCTTAAACTCCTCAGTCATCAGAATCTTATGCGTGCAGAAAGAAGGGTGGATGCCCTTAATGTCAAAGAGCTTCCACGCAATAGCACGCTTGTGTGCTTTTAGTACACACAACAACCTCTCTTTCTCATCCTCTGTCAACTCAGATGATATGATGACAGGCAACTGAGAGTCCTCCTCTAAATATGCATACTCTAGATGAGATGGTAACTCCTTAAGCTCAAGGGTAGGGGGTGTCTCAAGTGATGGCGTCTCTAGAGGTCTCTCCGAATCAGTGGTCTCGAAAACCTGGGAGGCCTCATCAGAAAGGTGAGACTGAACAGCGGGTGGAGACATGTCCCGCTCAAGATCAAACTCAGTCATCTCAATGCACCCTTTATACTCGGTACCGAGCATCTGTGTGTCAAGGGTATCTCGCTCGCGGAAGCTAGTGAGAAAGCTACCCACCTGAGTCATGAACGAATCAATGAAGTACAAAGTATCATCGTTCTGGTTAGGGTGCTTCATGGAGTGCTGAATATCAAAAGTGACCTGCTCATCGGCAACTCGAAGAGTGAGTTTGCCATCAAAGACATCAACAATAGCACGAGCAGTGGCTAAGAATGGACGACCAAGAATGAGTGGAACCTGTGAGTCCTCGTCCATGTCAAGTATAACAAATCCACCGGGAAAACAAATTTATCAACCTTAACTAGCAAGTTTTCCACTATCCCGCGTGGAAACTTCACCGATCGGTCGGCGAGCTGAATACTCATGCGCGTAGGAGACAGCTCTCCTACATTGAGCCTAGCAAAAACAGAGTAGGGCATTAAATTAATGCTAGCTCCAAGGTCTGCAAGAGCATTACTAATAGTGAGATTCCCTATCAGACAGGGAATGGTAAAGCTACCAGGATCAGTCATCTTCGGGGGCAGCTTATTCTGCAGCGCTGTAGAAACCTGCTCAGGAAGAGTAACAGAAGAGATCTCCTCAAGTTTCTTTTTGTTTGTGAGCAAATCTTTCAGAAACTTGGCATACTTAGGCATCTTCGAAAGAGCCTCAACAAATGGTAAGTTCACTTGGATCTTTTTCAGCATATCCAGGAACATACGGTACTGATCAGAATCATCTGGTCTAGCAAGTCGACCAGGAAATGGCGGTTTAGGCTTGTAGGCCATCACCGGAGTGTCATCTCTCTTCTCACCTTGAGACACGCTGGTTTGTGCTGTACTTGCTGGGCGAAGCCTAGGTTGCACCTCGCTAGCTGGTGTCTGTCTCTCAACTCCCTCATCAACAGACTCATCCTCTCTTACTGGTAACGAATCCTATACCCCCTTCCCACTCCTAGTAGTGACGGCTTTCGCCTGATGCTGCTTAAACGATGAACCAAAGGAGTTAGGATTGTTGACAGTGTTACTAGGAAGCCCCCAGGAGGTCGCTCGCCTACCTGTAAAGCAGGATCTTTCACCTCTTTCTCTAGCCTTTGGAAGGCAACCTGATGTCCCTGAAAGAAGGTGGCATGGTCACGAAGCAAGGAAAACATCTCAGCCTGAACTTTAGCCTGCTGATCCAACTGAGCGGTTTGCCTTTCCAATAGGGAGGTCAGATCACTCTCAGTACAACTAGAAAAGTTTGGGGCATCCCCAGGGTTGGGATTCTGGTGGAGATTCTGGTGTGGTGGATTCCTCGAAGAGTTACCACCTTGCCAATTGGAGTTTTGATTTCTCCAATTCGGACCAGAAGATGAGGTGTAGTTTTGTAATGGTGGTCTAAGCCACCCAGAATTGAAGGAATCGACCTACTCAGGAGAAGAAACTGGGCATTCAGAAGTATCATGCCCCCCCCCCCCGACATATCTCACATCGCTCCATCCTAAACCTAAGCTCTTTAACCTCCCTAGCTAAAGACTCAACACTAGCAGCAAGACTAGTATCAGGAGCAACCTGATAGACACCTCGAGTAGCGGGGGAGGTGTTACTAGTCGTAGGAGTGGAATTCCTAACAGCTTGCCTGCTCTGCTGCTCAGAAAGAGCAAAGCTCTCAAACATAGAATTAGTTGTATCAATGTCCATCTTTTCCATGACATGTCCCTGTGCAGCAGTGTTAAAACGCATCTGAGTTTCATAAGTAAGCCCATTGTAGAACTTCTCTACAAGGCCCAGTCGGACAAGCCATGCTGAGGACATTTACTCAGCAGATTCTGGAACCGCTCCCAAGCCATGTAGTAAGGCTCGTCAGCTTCCATGCGAAACGAGTGGATCTGTTCCCTAACACGAGCATCCTTGGACGGAGGATGATATTTCTTCATGAACTTAGCGCGCAGACCGTCCCAAGTGAGGATACCCCCGTGAGGAAGAGACTCAAGCCAAGTAGCAGCGCGGCCTGAGAGGGAAAACGGGAACAGATGCATATAAATGGTCTCAATGGGAACATTCGCAAGATTGAAAGTCTTGCAAATGCGAACGAAACGAGACAAGTGAGCTGGAGCATCCTCCTCTTCAAGACCGTGAAACTGAGTAGAGTTAGCAATCACAGTCAAGATAAAAGACGGAATTTGCCAAGTGTTAGCATTTGCAATGGCAGGGAAAGCAATGGGTGAGTGAACTCCTGTGTAGCCCTCAGCAGCACGCTGGTGAACAGTGCGTCTCTCGTCAACCATTTCAGTAGCAAGGGTTGGAAAAGGAATATGTGGTAAGGAATGAAAGGGTTTTTGTTCGGGTGTGGAAGATGAAGAAGAATGAAGGGGTGAAGAAGAACGTACCTGATCGATTTTCTTGCGGATAACCGTGCGAAATTCGCTAAGACGTTCGTGAAGGTCTCGCTCGGGATCCGTGGAAGCAGTGAACTGTGGAGGTCCCTGCGAACGGGTATGTGGCATACACTGAAAGTGGATAGCAAATAACTTAAGACTAAAAGCACAATTAACAAGTAAAAGCATAGATAATCAGAAGCACGTCCAGCAAGAATTAAACAAGCAAAACAATTCAAGTAAATTCAACACAGTGCCTAAATCAAGTCCGCGGCAACGGCGCCAAAAACTTAATGCGTGTAAATGTATATATATAAATAACACAAGTTCTAATTAAAACGACTCACCTAAAAACTACACACGCACGGCAAGTGTACCGGTCGCAAAGCAGTAAACAGATAAGACCGAGTATCGAACCCAAAGACGCGAATGCAACTCTAGATCACAACCTATACCGAAATACTAGCCTAAATAAATATATACTTAAATGGGGGTATTTTAAACTACTGATTATAAACTTAATTAAACTAAATATAAATAAAACAACCTCAACTGCTTATACGAAACTACGAACTTGGAGAATTCAGATAGGAAGAAGGTTGGTTACTTAGGTAAAATCCCTAGACACTAGCAATTAATCCTGAATCTGGTAATTAACTTGAGACCCTAATTTCATCCAACTACTCTCCTCCTGCAGGTAAGGCTAGCAAGCTAGAATCAAGGCGGGACAAGTGTAGAAATGCTAAGATGGATCCGGATCGCCCTAGCGTACCAAAATCCCACATAAATCAAGCTAAAATCTCTCCTGGACCGAAACCCTCAAACTATGAAGCAGACTTAAACTCTACTGAAGAAAACCTAGGAAAACTCTAAACACGGACAAGTAACGACTCCCGCCCTAGCGCTTGTCAACTACCGAACAATGCCTAGTGAGTTACCTAGCAATCTCGAGTTAGATTTCTCACCCTCAAGAATGGACTGCACGTTTTAGTTAATTTATTATATTAGTTTGTTATACTTGTGTCGTACTCCAACTCCAAATACTAGCACGCTAACCTAAGTTGACGAACTAGATTGATTTCAAGACCTAGGGGTATCTCTACATGCCTAGCTCCACAAAACCAATAAACAAACTTCAAATAAAATCAACACCAACACATATATATCAAATTCAACAATAAAATTAAAATCATGTAATTCTACACATCAAAATTAAAAACCAAAATCATTAAGTACTGCATAAAACGTGTCTAGTTCATAAACCTAAGCAACCATGGAAATATTTAGTTCATAATTAAAATCAGAAACATAGTCACAAAGTCTCGAAAAACAATGATAAACATGTCTCTAAAAAATATGGACGAATTAAACAAACCACTGGATCCTCAAATAATTACTCTTTAGTGCACCCGAGACCTTCTCTCCTTCTTTCCTCTCCAATTTTCGTTTAGAGGTGCTGCTGTCGATTGCCTTCCTGGCGGCTACTGTTTGCTTCCCCGAAAAAAAAATATAACTCCCTACTTCAATCCCCCCGCCGTCCATAAACAAACAAACATATATATGTCCATTTTCTAGTAACCGACTTTATTTGAATTTAGGCTTGGGCCTTTGACCTTTGTTGGGCTATTGACCGTGACCCAATGGTCACGGTTTGTGGCTTTTTTATTTTAATAAATTATTATTATTATTATTATTATTATTATTATTATTATTATTATTATTATTATTATTATTATTATTATTATTATTATTATTATTCCATGCTCTCGTATCAGGTGTTTTTGGCTCGACCAAAGTTTCTCGTTTACGCTCCAACGTCCATGAACACATGATCCCAAGTGCTCATGTCTCAATTAAAATTCTTTCGTTTTGAGCTCACTTTCCACGAACGCCTATAAAATAATAAAATAAATAAATAAGTACTAAAAACTAATAAAAACTATACAATGATAAAAATAGACAAACAAACGAATACACGCCTAAAACTACTAAAAACTATATATAAAAGACTCAATTATAACTCAAAATACATAGGAGAATAGATGTGTTTTACGACACATCACCCTTTTACAAGACTCACAAGCCTGGTTCGACCCCCCTTAAGGTCGAACCAGCTTCCGTGTTTTCCAAATCATCCAGTTTTGTCGTTTAAACGCGTTTTAGCACATCCTAACACATGAACATGCATTCCTAACACATGTTAAGCATACAGAATCACGTATAATCATGTTTACACCTTTGAAACACGTATTTGCACACCCTATCACATGTGTGTATCAATCTATGCATAACATTTAATTTAATTCATGTAATTTCACCAATAACGGGACTCAAGACTAGTGTATACACAAAGCAACCCCCAATGATCCTCCAGATCATTGAACCCTGGACAATCCTAACCTGACCCGACTCAACAGACCCAGTTAAGTACGTCAATAAATGTTTTTCGCTAAGGTAGACTTATACGTTTTGCAAAATGTTTAAGCTGAACATGTCGGGTGTCATATATAACCTTACCCGGATAATAGACCAAGGCCCATAAACGGTGACCCGACCCATTAATTATTGGGTTTAGGCCCAATAAACTCTACCTTATTAAAAGCCCAAGTTTAGAACAAATGGGCCGTTATAATAGGACCGGATAGATATATAGGCCCAACCCAAACATCCAAACATTGTTTAGGCCCAATATATAACCCGATACTATAACCCAGCCGTTCAGCCCAATAACCAACCAACCAATTTTAGGCCCATTTAAACCTAACGTCTTCGGCCCAGTTTACATTATTATTTCTTGAACCTATACCCAACTAATAAGCCCAATACCCCTTTGAATTGAAACCGACCCACTCACCTCTTTGACATTATGCCGCCATTTTATTAAGTATCACACCTAAGCATTTAAGTTACACTATCTTAACACTCCATCACTCCACCTCACCTACTCTATGGATTCTCCGTCATAACATGCATGCATTCTTGATTCTATAAGAAACCATCAACACAAACCATTCCTTTCCTAAACCACTATCACTCTCTTCTCACTCATCAGCCATGAACCCATCGATCCTTACCAACACCTTTTTACCATATTATCATTCAAGTATAAAAGTAAGAATAGTCTAGTACCCCTTCGGCCAAGGTTAACAACCAGCCGGTTATATATATCAAAGCCTTTGTGAAATCCGGATAAGTATTCTACTTTAATCTTGTAGGAAAATGAGTGCCTAAGCTGTAATGGCCCGCTTTAGTTTAGCTACGTATATGCCTAAGCTGTAATGGCCAGCTATATATATATATATATATATATATAGGATTTGGATCATTTGAGAACCAACATTTAGGGAGAGAACCAAAGAACCAGTGTGAACAGGTGGCATTTTTGTAAATATGAAGGTGTGTACAAAAAACCCCTCCATCAAAAAATAAAAAAAATTATATAACCTAAATAAATAAAAAAATAAAAAAAGTAAAAACACCAAAATGATTATTTTGCATTATTAATTCGAAAAAAATAAATAAAAAATAAAAAAAATGGCTTATGACGTCATCCTGATGCACATGTGCATTTCGCTGTTATATATACAGAAATACACCGTATGCACATGTGCATTTCACTCTTAAATCACACTTTTGAATGAATTGTCAATTACCATAACTAAATGATTATTAAATGGACGCGATATTATATATAAGGGATCAAAAATTTTATTCAATGGTCCATAAACGGACGCAAAAGGAGATATAAAATACACTCGAACTCGTCAATTGTTTAGTCATGCATATTATAACATAAATTTAAAATGAAACACGTGTAGGACAACAAACATGAATAAACTTAGAACAGCTCTATATAAGAACTCTAAAATAAGAAACATGTATTGCATGCACATGTGCATTTTACTAATATAGTTAGATTTTCTTAGTGATTTAACTTTCGAGCATACATATATACATGCATCATCCTTCAAATAACAAAGTTTTTATACCAATATGTTTTTATCATACAACTACATGTAGTCTCTACCAAACGTATTAACTCAATAAAACAAACGATAACAAAAAAATATCCATATTACAAACCAACTATGTTAACCACCTACATACAAAATTCTAATTATCTCACAACCTCATGTTCACCAACATAACAAAATGTTAAACCAAACACACATTACACAAAATGTTATACAATCTTCTTTGTTTGTTTGACATTTTCCTTATCCCCAACCAAAGTTGATGTGGTGTAATGCGTGTTTGTTCTAAACGTCAATTTGCTTTTTTCATAACCTTCTTTTGAGTTGACTTCAATACCACCGTTTTAACACGCTTTGATGTTTTTTTCTTTATTGTACTTGCATCTGCACACACACATGTCATAATACACAATATATCACGTTCATCCATATATAATTATGCACATGTGCATATTCAACAATATATGTTAAATATTGCGCAAATCAACATACCATCATTATTTGCCGTTTCAATATGTTTCCGATTGTTTGACATCGTTTGAACATTCCTTTTTAATTCCAAATCTGCACATAGGATATTTTGTGTGAGTAAACAACAAACCTTTAATATTTCAAAAGATAAAACTACACATATGCACATGTGCATTTCTATATAAATGTACTTAATACATAATAACATCCTGATTCAACTTCTTGATAAACATCCATTACATTATCAGCTTCCGATTCTGGGATATCAAATGGAGTTCGATTAGTTTCTGCTATACAATAAATAAAGAACATAACTAATAAACGGAAAAAGTAAATACCAAGTACATACGGACTAAACAAATAATACCAACCTGATTCAAATTTCCGATCAACAATCATGTCACTATCTTCAATTGCAGCCGGTAACCTTTTTGTTCAAATTTCTGATCAACAATCGTGTCACTATCTTCTAATGTCACCATTCTGTGCATTCAAATTTATGTACAAATGTTACTTTATTTGATTTTTCCCTATCTATTATCTACAATCAATAAAAAAACACATGAGAAAACCAATATTTTCGACTTGAATGCACATGTGCAACACCATTAATCTTTTAATTACAACGAAACACATGCAATTGTGCATTATTGTTGCTAACTTACTTAAACCAATATGTGCTATAACATTAATTTAAACATTATAAAATACGTTTTGCACTTGTGCATTAACAGTTTTAATGCACATGTTTCGACATTCAATTAACACTTAACCTATTTTGACCCTCAACACATAAGCTAACAAACCCTTTTCTCACCAAAACCCAACAACAACTATAGTAATAACCGCTTCCATCGGCTCAGTTCCGTTAGCAATCAGAACAAGTAGCCGGTTCGATAATAATATTTGGTTGTTTTTTATTTTTACCTTTCATGATGCATATGCCATTTCTGATACTAAAAACCGGTCTTTACGACAGGAAGCGGTGACGAAGAGGGCGGATAAGGACAGAGTAAACATGTTTCTTCATTGCATATACCAACCTAGATCTTGTTGACCGGGTTTGACCCGAGCTACACATGTTTCTTGACTCAGTTCCTTCCTAGCCCGATAATTCTGTCTCAGTAACCATAACCATACCGTCCATCCTCCTCGTCTCTCCTGTAACCCATCTCATCAATCACCACAATGTCCACGTGCAACCATTACAGCCTCGACGCCATTGTTGAGCCAATAACTCGTCAGAACCGTAAACAAAACAATTAATCCAATTGTCCAGACTTGAGTATGAAAACTATAAAGTTTAACAGGATTACATAACTCGTCCAGATCTGTAGATATATATATATATATATATATATATATATATATATATATATATATATATATATAGAGAGAGAGAGAGAGATATATATATATATATATATATATATATATATAGAGAGAGTTCGAGATCGAGATCTATGCTATGATTGTTCGATTCATACCTGGATGTAAGTGGTACAGATTATCGGTGATGAATTGATGGAAGATATATTGATATGGTGGTTAAAGGATGAAGATGTATTTTCTTTAACAGAGAAGGGGGTTAGATGATGAAGACCTAGTGGTTTTATTTTAGGATTGAAGTTATTTACAATAATGCCATCCATTCACATTGGTTCTTTGGTTCTCTCCCTAAAGTTGGTTCTCGTATGATCCCTACCCTATATATATATATATATATATATATATATATATATATATATAGGGTAAGGATCCGTGAAAAACCCTCCTAAACCGGAAAACTCTGGAAACTCTAACTTCCCGAGCTTTTTAGGGTCTGAAAATTTTAGGGCATGTAATATACATGATTTTAAGCATTTTGAGCCTAAAAAATCAAACAAGCGCCGAACACTTTTTTTTTAAAAAATCAAAAAAAAAGTTTTCAGGTAACACATGTTAAGCGATTAACATGTGTTAACAATGCGTTACCCGAAAACTTATTTATTTATTCTTTAAAAAAAATACTCGGCGCTTTTTTGATTTTTTTGGCTCAAAATACTTAAAATCATGTATATTACATACCCTAAAATTTTCATATAAAAAAAAACTCGGGAGGTTAAAGTTTCCAAAGTTTTCCGGTTTAGGAGGGTTTTCCTCTTATCCTTATACTATATATATATATATATATATATATATATGTCCGTAAATAATCGTTATTATCATTCTAACAGGTAATCGGAGCATCTCGAGACCCCTCGGAAAGTGATAGAACTCAATCGGAACTAACCGAAGTGAGTGCGTGTACCCCATATTTTCTTTAAACATTTTCGGGGTAAATACATGTTGGTTGGTTACGTGTCTAAACTTGCATTGAATCATGATCATGTAAATATAATAAAAACCGGTCGAATAGAAATCACTAGAATGGATCCATTCGGTATTAAAAGAATGTATTATCCGAACCACTAAGAGGATCGGAACCATTATTAAACATATGAATAAATGTTACCATCGATATACATTCTACCATAGAAGTGACCGAACCATACGTAAAATTGCATGTTTTGTGAAAAAGGGTTGTAATCGGTTTTGGCACCATTCACTAGCTTTGTGGCTAATGTATTTTGAACATGTATTTAAGGAAGGAAATGAACCCATGGAACCCGAGCACCTTGAATGTGAATGTGTATAAATAATAATCGACTAAATGTTTTTGGATATGATCAAAGAAAGCTACGGCCAATGTTGTTGTTGTGCTAAGATGGAACTTTTAAAAGTGTTGAATGTTATGATGTAATAAAAATAATGTTGTTGTGATAAATGATAAATCGGTTTTTAGTTACATAATATAATAGTGACTAGCAATCCGTAATGACTCGGTAAATTTGGGTCGTTACAACACTGAACAAGGGAAACATGGAGCTAAACAAAGAAAACGTGTAGTGAACATGGGGTATGGTTACGTGGGGAGTAACAATAGTCATGCATGTCAATTCGCGTATATAGGAGATGTTGGTTTAGTTTGATACTGATGGGTATTTCCGTATATAGGAGGTGGGGGTTGTTGTTGTAAGGTTGGTGATGGAGACGTAGTAGGATGTGTGCTAGTGGTAGCGGTGGTGTAAATGACGTTGGAGGCGGTCTAGGTGTTGGCGGTTGCACTATTTTTGGCACTAGAAAGAGGGTTGTCATTGGTGATGGTCGAGCGGGTAGCGGAGAAAGAATTTTATTATTGGAGGCAGTAGTAGTATGAAAACGATGAAGCATGTAGTGGTGAAAGACTTCCAAGTGAGTCGTTCGGGTCCTCGACACCATGAATTGAGCCAAGAAAAAGGTTCATCAAAGTATTTTACAATGTAAGTAAACCGGTCTTCCTCATAAATTGCATACAAGGAAAAGAATTTTTCAACATCACAAAGCCAACGGGCCGGATTCGAACCGGTGAAGCAAGATAGAATCATGGAGTCGTTGAGTTCTTCCAAAGCCATGAAAGCTAAGGCTCAATAAAAGCACTGATTGATAGGTTTATCAAGAAAACCTACAAACTCCTAAGAATAACAAGATAAAGAGACAAACTTTTGTTCCAATTTTCTTAATTTCTTTCATTCGTAAACTCAAGGCCTTACAAAGGCATGCAAAAATACGAAAAGAAAAAGAAAAAAATAAGAACATGGACCAAATGTTGTGCTACCCACTAATTCAACTACTAAAATAAATAATTCAACAACTTGAAATAAGGAACAACCGCAAGACATGGGATCATGGATTGTAAAATGTGGAATGCATGAATTGTGGAGTATGGTAGTGTGTACCATGCACGTATCAATACTCCGTCCCTAAAAAAATACCTCGTCCTCGAGGTCGGAATCCTCTCCTATGGTGGTCACCATTCAATGCGGATAACGGCATTAGGAGCGGTCTCAGTATAGCGGCACGGTAGTTACCAAGGTGACTGTCATTCCATTCTTCCCATGGCGTTCGGGGCGGTATTCATGGAGAGCCATGGTGGACACCACTCGCGTTTGCCATTTGTTACATCTGGTATTGTAAGAATGTTTTTGGCTGTGGGTGAAGGATGAATTGCAAACGGTGAAGGTGTCGGTGCAAACGTGTCACATGGTGACATAGGTTTCGGCAGCGGTGTGGCGGCAAAAGTAGTTGATGGTGCAAGTTTTGGTGTGGCCAATAGAGTTGACTGTGTTGGAGGCGGTGGAGATGGTTTCACGGCAAACATAAATGGTGGTTACCATAACGATGGTGGAATTCCATTATTGGAGGCGGTGGTGATATGGAGATGATGAAGCATTGCAATGGTGAAAGACTGCCAAGTGAGGCGTTCGGGCCCTCGATACCATGAATTGAACCTAGAAATAGGTTCATCATCAAAGTACTCAACCACATAAGCAAACCGTTCTTCCTCATAAATTGCATACAAGGAAAAAAAACCATTCAACCTCACAAAGCCACCGGGCCAGATTCGAACCGGTGAAGCGGGATAGAATCGTGGAGTCATTGAGTTCTTCCAAAGCCATGGAGGCTAGGCTCAATTAAAGCATCAATTAATAGGTTTTACAAAGAAAAACCTACAAAACTTTCAAGAAATCAAGATGAAAGAGATACAAAGCACAAAGTTTTTGTAAAACTTTTCATTCCTAATAAAAAGAATAACAACTAATGCCTTTTATAGGCTCAACCACAAAATAAATTACCTAATAATGGGGATCATGCCTACACTAAACAAGGGAAACATGTAGCTAATTAAACAAAGAAAACATGTAGTGAACATGGGGTATGGTTACATGGGGAGTAATGGTGGTCATGCATGTATCAGTATGAGCAAAAATTAGTAGGGTCAAAACAAGTTGGGACAAATGGGTTAAGTAAAACCTGTACTTGTTTTTTAGCTTATCATTGTTGTTAACAATTCATACTTATTGGTGTTACTTACTGTCGTCTTGAGTCGGGTTGGGTTGGGTCAGAATGGCTGACTAAGAAAAAGTTCTTTTTGTCGGGGTCAAAACTCAGAACTCAAAGTTAGGTTCGAGTCAAAACATGTTGTTTGGAGAAAAAAAACAATTAACACCATTGTCCATATACCAGTGGCAACCGTCCAGAAACAGAAGCTAAGCCATAACGACCAGCTAAAAAACAAAGTCTGCCCAATATTTGAAGACTAGGTCCATGACCATCTACATGTCTACACCAGGCTGCAAAGTATTTATCTTTAGGTATTGCTGTTAACAAAATCCTATAATTTGCTCTTTAAAGTTTTTCATGCAATCATTGTTAGGTGGATTTAATTTTAAGTGCTATAAAATGTCAGAAAAAAATACTCAGATTTGTAACAAACAAAGACACAAAAATAACTCAGATCTTTATTCAAACACAAACTCAAAACAAATCTGATTACAAAAAACAAAGAACACTAAACAATGTTTACAACCGAAACCAGATCTATGACTAACTCAAAGATCAAACAGAAGATCTAAACAAAGATCAACAAACAAGATGAACAAAACAAGATCTAGAAACTATCTATGACCTCTGAACAGAAGATCTCGAGAACAGATCTTACAAACCCTAGAATAACTAACCCTAGATAGAGAGTTGATATGAACTCTCTGGAAAAACTCTCAACTGAGAGAATGACACAAAGAAAATAAAATGATGTGAATGTGTTAACCCTAATACTGAAGTTATAACTCAGTATATATAGGCAGCATCTAGGGTTATTATAGAATACATGGGCCAAGTGCAGATGAGGCCCAAGTAGCTCTTTAAACTCTCCTGCTAGCCCAATCAGCAAACAGCAACAAATGACTCCAGACCACCAGAACGCCAGTCCAATAAGCAGCAGTCCAATAAGCCATCCATCTCATAGCCCATTTAACATGTAACAAAAGAAATATAAAAAACCTTTTTAAGTAATTGAATTGACAAAGAATGTAAATTGTATATTATCAATATTATTGTCCCATTTTAACACCCCCCCCCCCCCAATTCAATTACCAAAAACATCATACAAGTTCAAAAACTTACATACCTGAGCATGATGACTAGCTTGTAAGCCTTTTGTAAACACATCAGCTAACTAAGATTTTGACTGAACAGATTTCAAAATTTTCACACCATTTGCAACTTTTTCCCTAAGGAAAAACAAATCAATTTCAAAGTGTTTGACCCTGTCATGAAAGACAGGGTTTTCTGCTATAGCTAAAGCAGCAGAACTGTCACAAAACAAAGGAATAGGTAATTTAACATCAACACTTAGTTCCTCTAATACATTTTTTAAGTAAATAACTTCACAAGTACCAGCACACATGGCCCTATACTCTGCTTCAGCAGAGGACCTAGAAATGGTACTTTGCTTCTTACTTTTCCAGGATATAACTGACTCACCAAGAAAAATACAAAAACCAGTTATAGACTTTCTGGTTTCCAGGCACTTAGCCCAGTCTGAATCAGTAAAAACCTTTAACTGAAAACTATCAGACTGTTTTAACAAAATACCTTTTCCTGGAGAACCTTTTAGGTATTTTAATAATCTCGAAGCTATTTTAAACATGCTTGAGTTGGTTTATGCATGTATTCGCTTAAAAAATGAACTGAATAAGAAATATCAGGCCTTGTATGAGATAGGTATATCAGTTTTCCTACCAACTTCTGATAACTAGTTATATCAGTTAAAACTTTATCATTTTTCCCACAAAGTTTCATTAACACTAGTTAGGTTCAATAGGAGTACTAACAGGTTTGCACCCTGTAAGACCATACTCAGCTAATAAATCCAGACAATATTTCCTTTGAGACAATGACAAACCTTTATTAGTTTTAATGACCTCAATTCCAAGGAAATATTTCAAATCACCTAAATCTTTGATCATAAACTTTGTTTTTAACAAATTTTTAACTTTTAAAACTTCATTATCATTATTACCTGTGACTACTATATCATCCACATAAACCAATAGAGAAATAAACACAGTTTCATTCTTTTTAACAAACAATGAATGATCACACTTACTTTTTTTCAAAACCACACTCAATTAAAGCTTTTACCAGCTTTTCATTCCACATTCTTGGTGCTTGCTTAAGCCCATACAATGATTTGTTCAATTTACAAACTTTATTTTGTAATTCTGACCCATAACCATCAGGCAAACACATATACACCTCCTCATGCAGCAAATCACCGTATAAGAATGCATTATTAATATCTAGTTGATAAAGACTCCAATTATTTTGAACAGCTAATGCTAACACACATCTAACAGTCGCCATTTTAACTACAGGTGAAAATGTTTAAAAGAAATCAACCCCTTCTTTTTGATTAAAACCCTTAGCTACATGTCTTGCTTTATATCTTTCTATTTCACCATTTGACTTGTACTTGATTTTATAAACCCATTTACAACCAATGGGTTTTCTACCTAAAGGCAAATCTACAATGTCCCAAGTCTGGTTTCTAAGTAAAGCTTCTAATTCAGAATTCATAGCACTAGCCCAATTTTTATCATTTATAGCCCCATAATAATGTTTTGGTTCACTACTTTTATTCAAGCTAGAAGCAAAACAAAAATTTTCAGGAGATAAATTTGAGTAGTTCACTACATTATCTAGACCATATTTTACTTTACCCTCTATAATATAATCATTTAACTTAGTTGGAAATGTAACATTTCTGGTAGACCTCCTAAGAGATGTACTAGGTTCCAAGTTTTGAACTTTTTCTCCCTCAGAATCAGTTTCTTTTTCATGCTCTGTGTCACCCTCAACCCTATCAGTGCTAGATCCTATATTGTCTGGTTGCTGAAACTCAGCCCTCCTATGACTAATATCAGGACCTAAGCCTGATTGTTGAGTCCCATGACCAGATTCTTTTCCTTGTGTATGATCATCATTGGGAGGAGTTGACTCATTTTCTAAGTTTAAGTTGTCTTCATTTTGATCAAAAAAGTTACTATTTGTTATAGTTTTATCACTTATATAGTCTTGTTCAGAAAAATATTGTTTATCATTGAAAGGAAATACATTTTCAAAAAACTTGACATCTCTAGAAAACAAAACCAGTTTTCTATCCAGACTCCAAAGTTTATAACCTTTCTTTTCATTTGAATAACCTAACAAAAACACATTTTTCAGCATGACTATCAAACTTATCACTTTTATTTAACACAGTACTAAAACAAAGACAACCTATGACTCTTAAATGATTCATCTCTGGTTTGAAACCATACACAAGCTCATATGGAGATTTACCTTTTAACACAGAGGATGGGGTCCTGTTTATTAAATAGGCAGCAGTTAGAATACAATCTGACCAAAACCTCAAAGGAACTTTACTTTGAAATAACAAAGACCTATCAACATTAAGTAAGTGTCTATGTTTTCTCTCTACTATACCATTCTGTTGAGGTGTATATACACAAGAAGTTTGTTGTAAGATACCATTATCATGACAAAACTTTGTCATCTGATTGTTTATAAATTCAGAACCATTATCACTTCTAAAAATTTTAACAGATTTTTTAAATTGATTTTTAACCAAGTTAAAAAAGTGTTCTAAATTATAAAAAACTTCATCCTTATACTTCATTAAATACACCCAAACAGATCTAGTATAATCATCAACAACAGTCAAGAAAAATTTGTATCCTTCTCTACTTTTAATCCTATAAGGTTCCCAAACATCTAGGTGAACCAATTCTCCCATTTCCTTAGACTTGTGATCACTAATAAGAAATGATTCCCTATGCTGTTTTGCCCTATGGCATACTTCACAAGGACCAATTTCCTTACCTTTTTTCAGATTTAGGGTTTCTTTCAAAACATTTAACACAGGTTCAGATGCATGTCCTAGTCTAGCATGCCAAATTCCAAAATCACATACAGAATTACACACCTCTACAGACACAGAAGAGTTTCCACAGAAATACAGTCCATCATGCTGACTACCAGTCACCTGGACTTTCTTTGTTACAGAATCCTGTATATAACAATGATTCTCATCAAAACACACAGTCATTTTACTATCTCTAGCAAGTTTATACACAGAGATCAAATTCACACAATAACCAGGAACAACAAACACATCATACAAAATAACTTTTTCACTTAGCTTTATATTCCCAATTTTAGTAACAACAGCACTAGTACCATTAGGATGTCTAACCTTTATATTAAACTCAGTTACATCAATCACATTAACCAACCCTTCATCAATCATTACCATGTGTTGATTAGCCCCCGAATCTAATATCCACCCCATCTTTTTTAATATTCCAGCCAATGAGTTAAAACAAAACACTCGATTTAAAAAATCACAATTGGTACTACTATCAAAAAAACTGTTGGAACAAAAAGAAGAAAATGTCCCACCTGAAAAGTTACTACTCTGTGGAACATCAATTGCAGGCTCACTAATCAGTTTTAACAACTTGGATACCTGCTCACTTGTCAAAGCATTAAGGGACATAGCAGGTGTTCTATCATCACTCAAAGTACTACTATTCACCTTAACATTCTTACCAGTTATGTTCTTGGATTTCATCCATGGTGGATATCCAACAATCTCATAGCACTTGTCAATAGTATGTCCAACTTTGTTACAGTGAGAACATTTTAAATTTTGATTCAAAGTTCTAGCAGGTTTTTTCTTGTTATCAAAACTTTGTCCAGTTTTAGCAAAAAAAAAAAACCTACATTATTACTTGACTTACTAACATTAGCATTTCTATGTGACTCTTCCCTATATACTATAGAAAAAGCTTCTTTAATAGTAGGAAGAGGATCTTTTGTTAGTAAATTTGTTCTCACTGACTGGTCTACACTATCAAGTCCCATGAGGATTTGCATTAGTTTTATTAAAGAGCTAAAATCATTAAATTGTTTAGATTCATTACATGTGCAACTAGGTATCTGTAAAATTTGATCAAGATGTTTCCACATACCATTTAACCTATGATAGTATTCAGAAACAGACAAACCATTTTGTGTATATGAATTAATTTTCTGATATAACTCAAATACAACAGATCCATCTATTTTATCATAAGTCTCATTTAACTCTTTCCATACCTCTGATGCTAGCTTACAATAAACCTGACCTAAGTACAATTCTTCTGACACAGAGTTAAGAATCCATGTTAAAACTACAGAATTGCACCTTTCCCATTGCCTACTTAGTACTTCATCATCAACTGGTTTAATACAAGTACCATCAACAAAGCCAGTTTTATTTTTTACCCTTAAAGCTAACATCATAGCATTGGCCCATACTGTATAGTTCTCTATACCTTTTAACTTTATATTAACAACAGTTAAAGCAATAGAATCACTAGCATGTAAGTAAAGTAGATCACCAGCATCAATTTTACTAACCAAAGTAGCAAAAATAGCATTGTTATTATCATTATTGTTGTTGTTATTGTTGTTATTATTATTATTATTCTGATCATTAACATTTGCAGGATCCATTTTATCACACAGTCACAGCAATATATACCAACCAACAGTAACACCTAAACAATAATCAGATAATCACACCAATATAATGAACTAACACACAAATATCAACCACAAACTTTAGAAAACACAGAAAACACAACCAAAAAAAACCAAAAAAAGGCGAAGCCACGTCAGTGTTCCAGATCACAGGTTCATCACTCAAAGGTGCCTGTGCAAGTCTTAACGTGGGAGCCTCCTAGACCTAGACAGCACGACCGAAACAAGAACCGGTTCAAATAACCCGGTACCAGACCCTAGACACCACAAAAACAAATAAGCAAGAGATAGAACGATCTCACCAAGGGGGGCCCAAGTTAGGGTTCGCCTAAACTCACAGTCTGTCCTTCACTTAGGTTACAGTACTGTGAGTTGCAATTGTAGCTATAAACAAACTCCACTCCAAGCTTATTTCCTTGTCAGCGTCCAAGATCAACCAAGCTTTATCACAGAACCAACAAACACACACAGCCGACAACAAACAGTAGACAAGATCTATGAACTAGACCAGATCTACTGTTTTAAACAAGAATCACCACAGATCTAGACCTCTAACCAACAGATCTGACCTATAGACCAAGCACAGACCTCAAGATGATGAACTAAACCTAGATCGTCTTCTTGAGACAGTAGACACAGCGGAACAACGAAGATCAATAGAAAAATCACAGAACCAGAGCTAAAGCTCCGATACTATGTCAGAAAAAGATACTCAGATTTGTAACAAACAAAGACACAAAAATAACTCAGATCTTTATTCAAACACAAACTCAAAACAAATCTGATTACAAAAAACAAAGAACACTAAACAATGTTTACAACCGAAACCAGATCTATGACTAACTCAAAGATCAAACAAAAGATCTAAACAAAGATACTCATATTTGTAACAAACAAAGACACAAAAATAACTCAGATCTTTATTCAAACACAAACTCAAAACAAATCTGATTACAAAAAACAAAGAACACTAAACAATGTTTACAACCGAAACCAGATCTATGACTAACTCAAAGATCAAACAGAAGATCTAAACAAAGATCAACAAACAAAATGAACAAAACAAAACAAGATCTAGAAACTATCTATGACCTCTGAACAGAAGATCTCGAGAACAGATCTTACAAACCCTAGAATAACTAACCCTAGGTAGAGAGTTGATACGAACTCTCTGGAAAACCTCTCAACTGAGAGAAAGACACAAAGAAAATAAAATGATGTGAATGTGTTAACCCTAATACTGAAGTTATAACTCAGTATATATAGGCAGCATCTAGGGTTATTATAGAATACATGGGCCGAGTGCAGATGAGGCCCAAGTAGCTCTTTAAACTCTCCTGCTAGCCCAATCAGCAAACAGCAACAAATGACTCCAGCCCACCAGAACGCCAGTCCAATAAGCCATCCATCTCATTGCCCATTTAACATATAACAAAAGAAATATAAAAAACCTTTATAAGTAAGTGAATTGACAAAGAATGTAAATTGTATATTATCAATATTATTGACCCATTTTAACATAAAACTCTCGCATTTGTTAAATCATGGGCTCGTGTGCCTAACCCAGTTCGGTATATGAAGCTTGGATTTGTTTCTTAACAAGATTATTTTTAAGCTTGAGCTCAATGTTGTTTAAGCTGGCATGGTTCGTCTCTCCAATAGCTCCTTTGTGGTAGTAGATAAGAGGCTAACCGCGAAAGAAAATAACTATGACGAAGTTTTCGGAAAACAGCATTAGGGCTGTAAAGTTGCCATGTGCATAACAAATGTCTCTTTTACAGTAGTAAGTAAGACCGTAGGGTAGATAGGTTACCGGTCGAACTTAACAGATTTTTAACGTTTGATCAGTTATGGCTATGCTTGATCGTATATAGCTGTGTTTGACTAATTATCAATTTATGACTTTCATAAATTATGTCTATGATTGAGTGTATTTGACCTTATATAGTTATGCTTGACCAAGTATTGTTGTGTTTAGCTAAGATTGTGTTTGATCATGGTTGTCAACGTTTGACATTTTTTGTACTATTTGACCAAGTATTTAACAAATTTTCTTGCAAACTGACCCATGAATTATTTTCAGAGGGTGCGATCGGAGGGTTTAACCGAACTTTGAAGGGGTACAATCGGGATTTTAGCCAACAAATTACACTAAAAAAAATCAAAGGGGAGCGGACATAACTAAAAGCTCCAAGCATTATTTGACTAATTAGTCTGCAACAAACAGAAAGCACATAGAAGGTGCACTCAAATAGAGGCAAATGGAGTCTATATACTTATGAGTTGTGATTCCACTAGAATTGATCAATTGTACCAACAGTTTTAGAAATCATACATCTATTTTCTTAATATGCATATATACGTATATCAGTGACAAATTTGTAACGGATGGCTTTTGTCGCACCAAAAATGTGACTGCTGTATTTGCGATGATTTATCAGTCACAGCAAAAGTTTGTATACATACATTATATACACAGATTTATGATCTATACAACAAATTGAAGTACATATTTTACCCTTCAGTTGATAGGTGTTAAACCAAATTACGCATATTCTTCCGGTACTGGAATATTCAACTCCGAGCACACCAGTTGAATTATATCACTAGTTACAGACCCTAAAGACAACTTGTTTACGGTTACAGAGATAGCAAACCTGTTGCTAATATCACAATATGCTGTAGACCCACCTAAACCCGAATGACCAAATCCGATTAAAGATCCATCTTTTGAGCACACCCGCTTGAATCCGAGCCCGAAATCTCCGTTCGGAAGAACCAAATTCTCATAGTCTCCTACGCCCATAAAGGAATCATGAAGTTTTGCTTTTTGGCTACTGAAAATTTTGAAATCATGAAGGTTGTTTGCCTTTGAATCTTTCTTATTTCCACCAAGCTTTTTGTTGGAAGTGTCTTTGGGAAGGTGAGGGTGGCTTCCGAGTGGTGGCTGGGATAAGGAGGAATGGGGTGGTGGGACCACACCGCCGTCTAGAAGAGCGGCGTAGTAGCGAGCAAGTGCACGCGCTGAGCAATGGCCGTTGGCGGCAGGTAGTATTGCACGTCGGACATTGAGTGTGTTAAATAAGGGAACGAAGCCCGCGAGGATATCAAACTGGAATGTGGGGGCTGACCTAGAGCTAGAGCTAGAGCTAGAGATGCAGGTCGGGCTGCTGACTTCTGCTAATTTATTGAGATCATTTACGTCTAGTGCCAGTGTTGCAAGTCGGGATTCCACACCTGAATTAAGGATAAGAAATGTTAATCAAGTAAAATTGGCTAGGTGGGTTGGGTAACGGGCTGAAACTGTCAAGTACGGTGTATCTTCAAATCTCATAAGAGGCAAAAACAAAGTGTATTTAAAAGTTGATGTTAAAAGGAGTGTAAAAAAATGGGGGAAGAAATCAGTCGTTCAAAAAAAAAGGTCTGTTCGGGTCAGGTGGGTTGACCCGCAATCATTTCTTTTCCATTATTTTATGAAGATTGTATACAATAGTGCCTCTAATTTTAATTATGAGAACTATGTAATTATAATAATAACTAAAATCATTGAATTTGAGGATTTAGGAGGTTGTATGCTTTAAAAACACAAAAATTGAACGTCTTTGCTTGTCAACCCCTTTGAGATTTGACCAATTCACCATTTAGCTAAAGTTTAATGATTTGACCCATTTGAGATGAAAAATAACCTGAATTGACCCATTTACAAGTAACTTGATCAAAATGTTATAAATATACAAGATTGGTTTGGTTTAATCATGCCTGGAGGGATTCCAATATAAAGCTCGCCTTCGATGTTAAGTGGGTGAACCAAAGCCTCTTCCAGGATATCCTGAAACTTTTTCTTTGATGCATGCTGTACATTTTAGGATCACAAAATTATAAACAATATGGAAGACGACCTCAAACAGCATTTGTCACGCAACTTCTCAAAAGAGTAATAAAAAAGGGTCTAACAGACCAAATCATTCATAGTTTATTTTAATGGATACAACCTCCAATACCAGTCTGTTAAAAATAAACATAACTAACACATTAGTTGTCTATATAGAAAAGGGACAATTTCATATATCCCCTCAAAACCTTATAGATAAAATCATATTTCACCAAAAAAAAAAAACAAAAAAAAACCAAAAAAAACAAAACAAAAAACAAAATCATGATATCAAATACACCCTAATTCATAACTAGAACTTAGAACAAATACTCTTCCCTTACATAAAGATTTAGGTTGAGAGTTTGAAGTGCATGGAGAACAAGGGTATAATAGTAAAACTAAAAAAAAGTGTTAAGTGTGTATTGAAATAAATAAATATGAATAATTGTTAAGTGTTGCGATCAGGTATCCTGATATTATAAAAAACGGTTGAGATGAGAATTTGAGATACCTGAATGATGCCACCACATAACCAACCATATGATAGGCAATGATACAGCTGTTGTTGACCAGGTTCAGTCTCTGGTGCAACCATAGCAACACGTTTTAAGCACTCGTCCCAATCACATAACACCATTGGATTATCTTGGACAAGGCTGGAAAGAGCATCTTGCAGACCAGATGTATGATTGAGTACATGATGAACCTTCAATGGTAAAGTAGAAAATAAAAAATACATATCAGATAACAATACTTTACATAACTTAATTGGTTTAAAAAAGCGTGGGGTGTTTAGGTCCCGAAAGCCTAGGCGTGAGCCAATAGCTTCACGTAGGTGAGGCGTCACTCTACGTACAACCCAGTAAGCTTTATTTAAGCCAATAGTAGCATGTCTCGCCCGTTTTACACTTTAGCCTTTTCTATCAAGTAAACCATTCATTATCTCTTCATCCCTTTGGTTTATACTTATCACCCTCCTTAAAACCCAAATTTTGACTATGTTTGACCAATTTTGACCCAGATGTGCATGAGGTGGCGCCTCAACGCCCTGAGGCGCTTTCCTGATTGGCTCATGCGCCTCGCGAAGCCAGAGAAAACCTGATAGGACAAGGAAAAAACCTTTATTAGATCTTTTCGGTTTGAATTGAACTCTGGCCAGATGTTACCAACGTTCTCCTCAAGTTTCACTTTCCTTCAAAAAAACACTCGAATCAAATTCAAGATATCTCAGGTACAACAAGGGCAAATGGAACAAACTCTAAATCGTTAAAAGATGATAGTAAACACAAACAGATCAAAATGAAGAATTTATTTATGCAAAAAATAGTTTGCATACCCTTTATCAACAAGCCAATGTAACATTCCAGCTGTGAGTCCTTTTGTAACAGAAAAAACAGGAAATAAGGTATCCGGCTGAACCGGAGAAGGATCATAATTTCCAAGAACCCCAGCTGCAGTATCAATTATCACATTCCCATCTTTATAGGCACAGACCTAAGAGAGAATACTAACAGTCAGAGAATCAGATAATAATATCTCGCATTCATTCACAACTTTTCATTGTGATTCTTTCAATTGTGCAGGACATATATATTATTATGCTTTCAACGGTTTTCACATTAAAATACAAATTAGACGACTTTCAACACGTTTAACCTCTAAACCTCCTTAATTTCATATATAGCCAACTAAACTTCGAAATACCAAATGTACTCTCAGTTGCAGTAACTTTCTACTTTATGACAAATTTACCGTTTTAATCTTTAATAACCAACTACAGGGATTAAGATTCTTTCGACCATATTGATTGATTATGAGGCGGTTGGAATTCTTTCTCCCAAATTGATTGGCTTTCCAAGTTCTTCGCTAATTATCCTCTTCTGTAAGCTTCTGTTTTCTGTTTGTGGTTGCACTTGTAAATTATTATGTCATTTCTTTTTCCCAAATTGATCGGCCTTCGAAAACATTTTGCATTCTATGTGTGATTGCTACTGTAATGGGTCAACTGATGCTTTCTTTTCTACATCATTGCAACAGTTATGGGTTTATAGCTTTAACATTCTCTTTGTATTGGGTCAAATTTCAGCATTCTCTATGTAGGTTTTTGGCGATTTAGTTCTTTGTACACTTTTTAAATTACCAGACCTGGAGATACTACTTATCCCACTGGTATTAAAACTTAAAAGTGATTACATGCTTTGCAGATTATTTTTGTGTAGTCCCAAAATGAATTTGACTTTTGTTTATTTATAAATATTAAACATCAAGACATCATCACAAATCTGTGCCAAATTTTCTCGCAAAGATTATAATGATTATGAACTAATATACTACTTATTGCTCATGAACAGTGTTTATTTGATACCACATTTAGTGCCCGGCAATTATGGTTAAACTATACTTTGAGTTGCTATTAATTTTTAGATAATGGTGGTTGCCATGATGTTTTGAATTTACAGACGACAGTAAGAGAAGTTCTTAACACTTCTCTTGATTAAGAAATGCCGGCTGATCATCTTTAGTTTATGACTATGTAAATAAAGGCACCAAAGGCGCCAGGCCAGGCCAGGCGAGGGGTGAGGCACAGGGCAGCAAAACCGCCTGGAGTGTAGCAACACACAAAGGCGCATTGAACAGGAAAAAAACTGGCTTGAACCGACAAAATACCTATCTGGACCGGCTAAAAGTAGACTCAAATGATCAGAACCAGCCAAAAATAAATCTAAAACAACTAAAAATGGCCTAGACCGGACATGCACCTTGCTTGTCTCGGGCGTGCTCTTTATATGCGCCTTGCACCTAGGCGACAAGCTCACCCTTTGTGTCTTAAGTGCACCTGTGACTGATTTTTGGCTTTTGGAGCATTTTGTGAATCTAGGTGGCAATCATAATCCATTCTTCAAAGATAGGGTTGATTGAGCAAAAAAAAAAATATGAATTCATTTGGGTCCACCTCAATTGGTCAACGGGTCAAAACAGTAAACTATTCTAAAACTTGCTAACTTAAAAGGGTTCAAATGGGTTAGCACCACCCATGACCATTGTTTGTCCCACCACCGTTGGCACCATGGTATCAAATTATTCTGCTTTTTGGCATTTGTTGCATTGTAATGCTACTATAAAGGGCTAAATCTGTTGCTGTTTTTTGGCTGGAAACACCAGCAATTGCTACTGTTACTGGTTACTTTGTGATATTGTAATGCTGGAAATGGGTGGACATGATACAGTTTATATTGGTTAATTGTGTTTTGGTTGATATTTGCTATTGTCATGGGTAAATTTGTATATTGTAATGCTAGAAGTACTGGAAGGTTAGAAATAAATCACACCTGAATCAGCCCGTTTATAATAAATGTGTATAGCCATAGTATGCAAACATGCGTAAACAAAGAGACAGATGTATGCACCTGGATTCCAAGTATTTTATCATCATATCCCAGCTTTACTAATAAAGCCCTCAGCTTCGCCTCTACTTCAGAATTAACAGGGCTGTCACATACCCATTCTGCATTATTTTTGGGTCCCCCATTTGTGTCACTGTAACAGGTTAGCTTATATTAAGTATAGATGTGACAATAATATAAGGGTAACGGATACAAAAATTGATGAAATGACGCAATGAAAGTATGACAGAAACAAACCATTCTAGAGCAGATTCAGCAAATGGTCTAATGATTCTATAATAGCTAACACTCACGTTCAATGCCGAAGAAAGCCCTGAAACCAAATAATTCAAATTATCATTTCTTATCTCTCAAGAAGGTAAGGTCTTGAAGGATTTAATAAACACCTGCAAGCAAATTAAGGACCCGCAAGAATAATATAATATCGCCTGAAAGAGCATCAAGCTGAAGATAGTTTCATTAGTTTTTTCAAGTAGGATAAAAGATGACAGTGATTAACAGTCAAAACAGCTAAAGTCCTAGTCATGAGGCGCAAGGGCAAAAGTTTTTAAGTATATAAATATAAATGTACTGTATATCTCAGCTATAAAAGTATGTTAACAATTCATGTATACAAGTTTAAAGAACTTTGGTTAAAACTATATGAGTTCAACATATAACTGAAATCAACAAAAAAGGAATTCGAACAGGAGAAAGGAATAAACACACCTCAGCAGAAGCCAGAAACATTTTTGCAACAGTATGTTTCATGGAGCTTGAAAGCAATTTCGTAAACCCAAAATCAAGCAAAATCGGAAGATGTGGATGTGACTTGGTTACAAGAAAATTACCTGAAACAAGCACAAATTTGCAAGTTAACCAGTTTTTCACATGCCATGTCAGACAAAAGTCAACATGTTCAAATTTAATGACAGGTCAATTGCCAGATGATCAATTTGATTAGGCGGGAAAACTTACCTTCTATCAAAACTTTTTAATGTTAGTTTAACCAAAAAAATTAAAACTTTAGTGCTTATTATGGCACCAAAAAAGTTGGTTACCTAAAATAGAAGTGGACTGAAGTTGATTATCTTTTAGGCAATTAGCTTTTTCAGTTTGATACAAAAGACTCTAAATAAGAATTCTTCTAGAGAGAAGATGAAAACATTACCAGGATGAGGATCAGCATTGAAAAATCCATCAAGAAATATTTGGTGTGCGTAAGCACGGGTTATTTCTTCAACAATATTTTTTTTGTTAACACCAAGTGAATCCAATGAACGGGAATCATTTAACCGCACGCCATCCATATACTCTAGAATGAGGACTCTTTCAGTTGACTGTTATTACACCAAAAATGATATAAAAATAACAACCAAAAAAATTGACTTACAACCATTAACCTACATTTCTAGAAAATTAATTGACTCAGTACTGATACCTGAATAACTTCAGGTATCAATACTTTAACACGGTGCTCTGGATTTTTGTCAAGACGCTGATCTTTGCAGCCAAGATTTCTAGAAACCTTTCTAGTATTTTCTACAAGCATCATAGCAAATAAGTCAACACAACATGTTGCTAGCAGTGGAACATTGGTTTTAAAAAGGGTGAGGTGCTCCGAGATGTTTAAGTCCCCAAAGCCGAGGCACGAGGCCAGAGTGAAAGCTCCACGAACGTGAGGCGTTGCTTTATGTACAACAATAAGCTGCATCTCTGTTTTACATATCAGCCTTTTAATAAAGTAAACCATTCATAATTCCTTCATCCTTTTGGTTGTTTTACATATCAGGCTCCTACACACCCTAAGTTTCACCAACTTTGACCTAGATTTACTAAATAGCCTCGCACACCTCGTACTTTGGGCACACCTTGGAACATGTATTAATATATGAAATGACTATCATACCAGCTTCCTTGTTGAAGTCTAGTTCTTTAGGTGCTTCTTTGCACCATTCATCTATTACGGGGTGGAAATTATATTTGGGTTCTGCCCAAACGATCCACTCTACTATTGATTTAGCATCCTTCAGATCCTATAAAGAACTTAATACAATAACAAGTTTGGTACTTTTTAGTTATAAGATTTTAAAGAACCATGGGTACAAAATAAATAACCTCTAATATTATTGCCTTGATGCCCTCGTGTTGAACTTTAACAACCACCTCCTGCCCATCACGTAGAGTTGCTCGGTGAACTTGTGCAATCTGCATGTACAATATTTGTATAAAAGAAACAGAATATCAGTATATTAATAACAGTGACAAAGTCACAAAACAATCACTATTACAGTCTCTACTTAAGACATGGTATAACTTGCAACATTTGCATGCCTCCTTCTATGTACTAGGTTTTTAATAATCATATATTCTTCTGACATTAGGTTTATAAATATTATTTAATCTGCTTCGGAAAGATGAATAATTTATGCAGCATTTACAGTGAATAAGATATATTCTAAAGTGAACTGCTTCAGTGATTCTACAGTAAAAAAAATTACATTACCGTATATATTTCTTTTTTTAATCATAACCTACAATGGTTGTTGGTCTTATATGATGTATTAAGTTTGGAATAACCAAGTATTAGATGCCATAAACTGCAAGTTAATCAAAAGCTTTTATTAGGTTAGGATTTAGGGATCTTACTGATGCTGTTGCAATAGGTGCTTCAACAAAAGTTGTAAATAAATCATCCATTGATTTCCCCAACTCTTTCTGTATAGTTCTGCAAACCTGAATAAAGAAAAACATTCATTCTCTTGAAGTTGTTTCCAAAAAGAATGAAAAGGGTGCATTCACAGCTTCATATCAATCTGTAGCAAACTTCTAAACACTAGTATTATAGAGGGTGTATACTTGTAGGAACGATGAACTTTAATCTTGAAAAGAATGCATTAACAGATTCATATTGACTTTTAACTTAAGGTTGTTCATTAACTATAACAAGAAGATGTCTCAACTTACCTTCAAATTTCGTTGCACTGAACTAGAGGCATTAAACTTGGACTCATTTACTTATGAATGGGCGATTCAGGTTACGTATCATTCTAATAGATCAAACGAGTAAATCTGAACATATTAGCTAAAAATGAAATGGGTCAAATGAGTCGGATGGGTCAAACGGATTTAACAGTCAAAAGTAGCCAAAAGTTTATTTTAAATTTTAAAGCATAAACCTCACAGACAGTTACTTTAAAAAAAATAGATTGTTTTTCAGATAATATAACTTTTATAATCATATTTGACACACCAATTGTTTTATAAAAAATTAAACAAAAAAAAAAACATTACAAGACTTGAACAGAATTACAGAAAGTATTCAGTCAGCCCAACCCAACCTGTTCCAATATGTTACCAGACCCGACCATTTTGCCACATCTACTGTATGTATACCTCTTTCAAGCGGCGAGGAGGAAGTGAGTCCTGCAATTGCTTCAGAAGGCGTGGGTAGGCCCCAGGAAGACCATCAGCCCGCACAGAAAAATATTGACCCATTTTTACCCACATACCTTCCAGCTCTATAATCAACTTCACTATACGGTTAGCATTGCGCTCATGGGCTTTCTCCCATATAACAGCTTTTTCAGAGTCACTCGCCCATTTCTGCCTGTGCTTCAAAGACTTCAATACATACAATTCAAGAAATATAAAAAATGACCAAAGGTCAGCGCTAGCATAATACAACCACTTGAAGCGATAAAAAGAAATTAACAAATACCTTATAATCTAAGTAGATTAAAATTGCCAACGAGAAAACTTTCATACGTCTAACGTAGATGCTCCCCCAACTCATTGATTGAAACTTCACAAGAAACAAGTAATTAGATAATATAAAACACAGGATCATTAAATAAAGAAACAATGTATCAAGATTCAAAATTGTGGTTCAAGTATAGCATAGATACTCCCTCCCCCAACCCATAAACACTTGATCACTAAATGAAAAAATGTTCATACGTCTAACGTAGATTCTCCCCCAACCATAGTAGTCAAAGGCACCTAGGCGAGGTGAAGCGAGGCCCAATCAAAACGCCTTGCAGCCTTCAAGGTGCTCCGACATGATTCCGGACAAATTTTGGACAACTAAAACAGGTCCAAAAATGGCCTAGAACAAGCCTAAACTAGCCCTAAACCATGTCCCCATGATAGTACTCAAGTGGCAAGGACATGGAAATCTATTGAAGAGGTCTGGAGATCAAACCCCGGAACCACCCGGTTTACTTTGACACATGACTTACATGCTTCATGTTGGCCATGGGACCAGTAAAGATCTCTCGATTTTTACCCGCCTTGCACCTAGCCCCAAGGCTCAAAATTTGCGCCTAACGCCTTCGACTACCTAGCCCTCAACACACAAGCCATTGAATTAAACTAAACCAGGTTCTTGGTGATTGAAAAACTAGAAAAATAGAATAGTAATTAATTAATTATTATAACAATAAAATACATTCAGTTGTTCACATGACACAATCAACCAAAATGCAACTAAGGGCTCGGGCACCCCGGCCCCACCGTTTTTTGGCTCAATAGTGTAACTTTTCCCGTTTTCGTCTGAAAATTTTGTACATATCGAGTCCGGACCCCACTGATTTAATTTGATTATGCGTAAATTTGGATCTAGTGACTTTCGATCCCCACTATCTAAAAGTTCAAGCTCGACTGTTGATAACATAACAATATTTATTCAAGTGCTCTACCTAGATCTATCAGAATTTCATAAAAAATACAAATTGCATTGCATGTTATGAGAACTGACCACCGAACACTTGCTTCGAAAGCCGCGAATCGCCATCCCCAAGACTTGCAACTAGAATTACAAAATGTTAACTGTTTGAAAACAAACAAAAATTAAGATTCCACTTAATGCATGATCATATCTTCTAAAATAAGAACAAACAATTGGTAGGCAATTATCATGGACAATTTTCTCAATATTAGTAATTAAAATTTCCTCAAACGGATGGATGAATCGTCATATATGATTGATACACATTGCACAAATGTATTATCTATTAACGTAATTTTAATTTAATAATCGTTGCATATGAATCAATCACAAGATCGAATGTAGCAATGGAATCGTAAGAAACATTTAGAAAGAACGAAGGCATTTACCGGAAAGTGAAAAATAATCAAGGGCAGGGTTAAAAATAATTAATTGTGGTCATTTAATTTGTTGATGGTTTAGGGTAACTTTAAATTTATAACATATTTTTATTTAAGATATTAGGTTTGTAAAATTATTTGAGAATTCTGATAGTGATTTTAAAATTTTTTTGATATTATTTGAAACTAGAGTTTTATATTACTCGCGCTTCGCCGCAGGAGTTAACAGTTGTGTAAAGAGTTTAG
Organism: Ambrosia artemisiifolia; assembly: GCA_032199755.1. Classification (NCBI taxonomy): domain Eukaryota; kingdom Viridiplantae; phylum Streptophyta; class Magnoliopsida; order Asterales; family Asteraceae; genus Ambrosia; species Ambrosia artemisiifolia. The sequence goes on from CM063522.1 coordinate 36,959,114, forward strand.
AGTTACTGTTACGTGATTATTGCTTACACTTAGAAATGCCGTCGTTAAAATGGTAAACAAATAAATCGGCTTGTATAAGGAATTTGCCATACAATTTTACCCTTTCCATAGAATTTTATTCAACTAAAATTCATATACCACTTTCCACAAAGCTTGAAAACTGAGAAGAAACTGTGTGCAGCCTTCTTAGTCTCCTGCACACACCAACCACTCTCAAACTCCATTATTAATTAATTAACATCTTAATATTCATCAATCAACAATCTCCACTATATGTTCTTGTTATCCCTTAACCCTCACATTATTTCTTTCCCAAAAAACCCTAGGTTCACAATAGAGTGCACAAAAAAAAAAGAAGCAAAACCAAGGCGGACGACTACCACAAGACAGCGGCAACCAGCAGCAACTGTCGCCTCTCCTAGCGCCACCGTCGCCATTGCCAAAGCTGTTAAGAATCTGGAACATGCAACCGGAAATCACGTCTCTCTTATCTCTCTGCTTGTGGTCGTGTTGGTTGGTGCTGTTGTCGGTGTCGTTTGACGCAGCCGGGCGACTTTGTAGTGACCATCCGGTCACAACCCAGCTCTCTCAAGCGGTGGAGGTATCTTAAGAGGTAGTAGGGGTGTCGATGAGGATTTCGTTAAAGCGCATTACGTGGAGCGTACCGTGACTACTCCGCGTACTGCATCTCATGGTAGACACATGGCCGCCGATTTCCCTCTCCTTCTCTCTCGAATCTTCCGATTTCCCTTTCTTTTAGATTGTTGTCTTAGCACTGGCGGGGTCTCGACTGGAGCTCCACCGTGAGCGATTGTTGAGACCCTTCAGTCTCTCTTCTACCTCCTCTGCTCCATGTTTCTGTTTTCAAGTGTAGCTTCCATGAGAAGTTAAGGAAAAATAATAATAGGCGCATGTTAGCACAAAAAATCTGTGCACGTTAGCATTAAATGGTGGCACACGTTAGCGAAGGGACACTATTGAAGTGTCCCTTCTTTAATATAGAAGAGAATATCAGAAAATCTATAAATATATTTTTATTGGATATCTGAAATATTTAAAAAATATCCAAAACTATCTAAAATATCCTAAAATATACATTTATGAATATATAAAAAACAAAAAATAAAATATATAATAATAAAGTTGGATATTTGGATATCCAAAAAATATAATATATAATACGGAGTAATAAAGTTGGAAGTTGGATACGGATTCAGATAATGGAAACCAGGTATCTGAAATTTTGGATATCCGAAATTCGAATATCCAGTTTTCAACACTCATGTTAAATAATACTCCCTCCGTCCCAATTTAAATGTCCTACTTTCCTTTTTTGTTTGTCCCAAATTAAATGTCCCTTTCCAAAAATAGAAATTTACTTTCCATTTTTGCCCATTAAAGACAAAACACAATCACCACTTTTGAGGATATTATTGTCATTTTACCACATACAAACAAAAATTTTCTTAAAATGTGTGTTTTTAGACATGTGACATTTAAATTGGGACGGGGGGAGTATAAAAATTAAGTGGTATTAAAAAATCAAAGTTAATTCACATTTGAAAAAAAAAATGCTATAAAAGTTTCATTTTTTATATACATATCTTCACGACTCAATATGTTAACAAGCTACATTATATTTTATTCTAGACTAAATTACAAAAGTCATCATTTATGTTTATAGTGGATTGCAAATCATGTCCTTTAGAAACATAAATTATAGAAAACGACCATTGCACGTTTTGCCCTTTACCACAAACTCACTTTATTTTTTGCGTTAACTTTGATCACGTGGACCCCACGTGAAGGCATTTTCGTCTTTACACCAACTGATTAAAACCCTTGAATCAAGATCACTCCCTTCCATATCTATGAATAATCTGCTCCAATACCTCATCACCAGCAAACAAGGTATGGTCCCACATCTACTCCATCTCTTCTACTTCTCTCTATCTCTCCCTCTCTCTCTCTCTCTCTCACACACACTCTCTCTTCGCCATTGCCACCGCCCCCACTCTCCACCACTCTCGACCGGAGAACCAAGTAGGACTACCACCCTCTCACGTCTCAACACCATCACCCTCCACCACTCTCAACACCACCGCCGCCACCATCAAACACCCCCATGTCAACCCCACCTCCACCATTGTCATTACCACCGTCACTCCAACTACCACCGCTAAAATCCAACCACCACTACCGTCATCCCCTTGTCAACACCACCTCCACCATTATTAACATAAAAAAAACGTGTAACCTAATTCCAAATCGTCAAGTTTCAAACCCGTTACCTCTACCTCCTTTCTTTCTATCTACCAAACCCTAGATCTGGTTGAGCCATAGTTGGTTACCAAAACATAGGTGAGGTTCATTTCGAGCTCCGATTATGGGGGTGTTCACGGTGGTACGACGATGACGTCTAGGGTTTGGTTGTGGGTTATCGGTTCAAATGAGGGGGTGGCTGTGTGGTTTTTAGATTGGTATGATTATTGGGTTTGCTCTTTAGATTTGTGACATTTAGGGTTGTTTTTGGAATATTTGATTTTGAAATGCGGTGGTGATCGGGTGGTGGCAGGTTATGTAAGATATGACTCGAATAGTAGCTCCACCTCGGTCTCCTCGAATCGATTGACTGTCACCATCGGGCAAGGGGATACGAACCAGCTTCTCGTGACAGACAATCTCAGCACGGTGCTTGGATAACCAATCCATGCCGATGACAACATCGAAACTACCCAACTAAATAGGTAGCAAGTCAATACGGAAGGTACGACCACCGAGTTCCAGAACACAATCCCTAACAAACTTCATCAGACGAAATCAACTTCCCATTGGCCAACTCTATGCTATAATGAGTGTCCAACTTAGTTGAAATTAACCCAAGAGAATTCTTAAAGTCGGTCGACACAAAGCAAAAATCGGTGCCTGAGTCAAACAGGACTGATGCAAAATGATTGTTAAGGAGAAACATACCGGTAACTACGTTAGGATCTTCACGTGCTTCGTCAGATCCTAGCAAGAACGCTCGACCGCGAGCTTGATTCTTGAGCTTAGGGCAATCCTTGCATTCAAAACACTCATTCTTGGCAGGGGGAGTGTTGGTAGCCTTAGCTTTGCAATTAGCGGTTTGGTGGCCTCGACGATTGCAGTCCTTGCTCAGGATGCTTTCACAAGTGCCAACATGGTGATAGTGGCATTTGCTGCAGTAGGGATGGGGCCCGTTGTATTTGCGCTTGGGCTCCTCAGCAGTACTGGCAGCAAAAACTTTCACAGTTTCTTGTTGCTTGTGGGGTGAGTTCTTACCTTTCTTGGAGCCAGATCGCTTACCTCCATAACTCTCTCCCGCATCTGCAATCTTCTGATTCAAAGAACCCATACGAACAGCATCGTCGGTCAAACTGTGAGCTAGAGTAACAGCAGCTTGGATAGTGGTAGGTGCAGACGCAGTGACCATGCTTCGAATCTTGGGGGACACACCCCAGATGTACAGCTCACTCTCTTGTATTCTGGTGTTACCATGTGAGGAACTAGTTTAGAGAGCTCATGAAAGCGGTAGTATAGGCAGTCACTTTAGCATCTACCATGGAAAGATTCTAGAATTCTGCCTCCAGCTTTTACAGTTCACTCATAAGACAGTATTTCTCCATGAGTAGAGTCTTGAGATCGACCTAGGTGAGATTGTAAGCCGCATCTCGACCCATGGTTTGAACTTGAAGATTCCACCACGTGAGGGCTTCATCTTGGAAAGTGCAAGTGGAGTACTTCACTTTCTGGTCCTCGGAGCAACTGCTGATGTCAAGAACTGACTCAGTCTTTTCAATCCAACGGACAATTCCGACGGCACCCTCGGTACCGCGAAAGTTCCATGGTTTGCAAGCCATGAAAGTTTTGTACGAACATCCGTGAATGGAGTTTTCAACTTCGTTGTCCGTTTCGCTTCCCCGTCGGCGACCTGTACCTCCAGAGCCTCCACTGGAATCAGCTCGAACATCCTCATGTCGAGCGATTGCCTCAGCAATCACCCTAGCTAGCTCAGCGGGAGTGGCTGGTAATGGTTCGCCATCGGTTGTTCGCGCAGATTGTCGGGTTTGCATAACTAAAAACACACAACAAACATAAGATATATATATATATATACATGTAATCATATAACAATCAACACAAGCATGCATAGTATTTAAATCACATCCACAAGACAAAAGAATAAGTAACATAACATGAAACTGCAATCCATACATGAACCCAAAATAACCAAGTTTTAGTACAAAAGATGGGCGGTCGAACCGCAATTAGTTTGGTTAAACATAGACACAACAACATAATCATCATAAATGTCATAACATAAAGTACAACCACAAATATCCTAAGAAGATGGTGGTGGAAAAGCAGCAGCAAGTGTAACAATCGCCTCCCTCATACGTTAGTCGGTCTCTGTCATCCTCCTCTCCAATGCCTCTAAACGTCTCCCCATCTCTGCCCTCTCCATGATTGCGGATAGTCTCCCCTGCTCGCCCTCGGATAGCTGACTATCAAGCTCCCGAATACGGACTCCCAAGGCCACTAACTGTGCGTCGTGAGATAGAATAATGCCACACTCGGTATAAAGTGGTCTCCCGGAAGATCCTCCCAACGTCATGGCCTCGTGATCATCCTCCTCATCCCTATGAGCTAAATCGCCGGTGAGACTCTTCAACCTCTTCGGTGGCTCGGACAGCTCCATCGCTAGGGGCTCTAGCATGGGGTCTGCAGGCTGGGTAGGCTCACTAGCATGGGTAGGGTCAGTGGGAAGGGGAAAGATCGCAGCTCGGGCAGGGATAGAAATGACAAGGGCTGGGCGCACCCTCTTTCGGGGAGTATACTTCGTGAGCGTACGTCCCGAAGTGTCAAGACAGAAAGAAGGGGTATGGTTGGTCGAGGGGTGAGAAGTAAGAGAATTCACAGGAGGGTGGGTGTCTGGGGCAGCTAGAGACGGTGGAATGTCATCCTCAGCGTCATCGTCAGAAGTACGCCTCATAACAGGGGGAGGGTTAATGTGTGTGGTTTTAGACTTTAGTAATTAAAAAGATCTCATTTTCCCTGTGCCAAAAACTTTGATGTTTTAAATTCCAAAGCTGGGATAAATGACTGATTTTTAATAAACCGGTTTTACAAAGTTTTAAATTTATAAAGTAAACAATATTTACTTTCGAAACTAAAACCAACACATAGGCAGAGAACCTGACGTGCATAATATAGTTTCTGGGTAAGTATTGAGAATCGTATCCCCAAGGATCACACTTTCCCCTACTCAACCTTACATCGATTTACTGATCGGGTTTTAAAAAGAAAATAAAATGGATGGGTTCTTTGATAAAAATAGTTTTTGAAAAAGGTTTTGATTTTGTAAAATAAAAAGACAAAAATAGTAGAGTAGTATATTATGCATATTGATATACGTTAATTTACACATATAAAAGTCCCCGTTTAACTCCCAAATTTCACGCGTTTTTGACCTTATACACAGGAATTGGTGCTTATTTGTGTATCTTTACTGTTTCAGGTCTTAAACGATATCCCGGAAGCAAAACAGGAGAAAACACGCAGATTTCGGCGCGCAAACGGGACCTCGGGTCCTGTGAGCGGCCGCTCACAGGCTTCGAGCGGCCGCTCGCTCCTCCAGATATTTGTAGAAACGTTCTAGAAGGCATATGTCAGCGAACGAGCAACTTGTACCACTTTTTGAAAAGTGAGCGGCCGCTCACAGGCTTCGAGCGGCCGCTCACAGGCCCTGTTCGAGTATAAAATGCCTTATTCTGCCCACTGATCGATTATTGGGTTTTGGAGAGCGATTTTGGGCGATTTTTCGGACGATCTAAGCTGCTGGAAAGGAGTGGAACAAGCTCGGGATCTCATCCTAATCATCTAACATCATCCAATCCTTCACATTCAAGATTTATGGTTTGATCTATAAACTTTAAGTTTGTTCAAATCTGAATATTTTGGCTTGTTTGTGTCGTTTATGTATTGTATTATAGCCTACGGATAATATCTAGTAATCGTTTGTAGTTAAAACAATCGTTTGTATGAAATCGCGTTTTGTATGAATTTGGCGTTTTTCATGTTTGGATCTTGATGATCATAGTGCAACCTTGTTTCGTTGTTGTTGGATTTGTGATTATGTTTTAGTGACTTTGATGATTGTCGAATGTGTTAGGCGGATTACTTGTTGAAGAAACCGTCCGTTTAATCGTCCGGTAGTAAACTAGTTAACTTGTTGATAAAGTTTACACCATGAAACTGTAACCGGGTATTGGTTTGGTTAAAGTCGCTTGAATGATGATTATGAATGTTTACCGGCACGTAAAAGAGTTTTAAAAGCTTAATGGTGTTGTTACCAATCTTTGACACGGTTAAATATCTTTGTTAGTTATTTTGGTAAAAATAGCGATCTTAGTAGATTTGTGTTCAAAGTTGGTAAAATGGAATAGGTTGTGAAATGATCTACTTTATGCTAGTTTAGGTGGTCGTATTGTGTATTCGATATTGCTTTCCCGAACTAGTGCGGTTGAGGACTCCCGAAAGGTGATACTAACCTTTATTTAAAGATCCACATGAGATTATATCAGCTGCTCGCTAATGAACAACTTGAAGTGGTTAACGTGTGTATTCGTGTTAGCTTTCTGTATAGTTGTCATGTTAGGATGCCTGAGAAGGACACTAACTGTTGGAAAATGGGAATGTTGATCACACGCCTGTGTTTTATATGATTTGTAGATGACATGCTAGGGTTGTGTTTATAGTTATATTTTCTATTTGGAGTCTTATATATGTTATTTACATGTTTTAGAATTAATTTAGTTTTAAACGAAAACCCAAACTTATCTTTTACCTACTGGTGAATCGGGGACAGAGTTTTAGTACCATTGCTCCGCGCGCGTCCATGGATCGATACTTGGTTCTTATCTGTACTTACTACATATATGACAGGGTACACTTGCCCTAGTGTGTGTGTTTTAATATGAAGGTCGAAACCATTTTTATAAATATTAAAGCAAAACGTGTGTTAAAATCCATTGTAAATTATGTGTATATACGCGCACGTCAAGTTTTTGGCGCCGTTGCCGGGGATGCGACGAGCTTTAGGAACGAACCGAGTCAACTTTTTACCAGTGTACATACTTGTGAATACTTGTTTATACTTCTTTGATTTGTTATTTCGTTCATTTATTTGCATATATGATTCGTTGAATGGTTATTTGATTTATTTGTCTGTTGATATTTTGGATTGATTCTAAGTTGGTTTATAGGTTAGTATATAGATTCGTTCATTTATCTGCTTATAGGATTGTTTGATTTGATTATTCGTTCATTAGGGTGTTGATAGATTTAATTGATTGAATGTGGATTGATTAGTTTGTCTATGAATTTGATTAGTTCGTTATTTGATTGATTAGATTTGTTTGTTCGTATTTGAACTGATTATTAATTTCATTCGTTGTATAGTTTTAGGGTTAGTCTGCCTTTTCTGTTCTTCCTTTGATCCTATTTGTTTTTATTTTGATTTTCTCGATTTTATTGCTTTCTTTTGTTTTCGTATGAATTTATGGATTCTTTATTTATTTTTTTCTGTCTTTTATCGCCTTATGGGTTTGTCATATATTCGCCTGCTGCAACTGTATCATTCTTATTTGCAGGTTGATGTCCGCAAACCCCGGGCCTTCTGGTGATCTTTCTGACGAGGAGCGGAGGCGTGTCTTGAGGAGAAGCGAGCGGATTAGACTTCATAAATTGCGTCTTGTTTCTGATATTCTTATTTCTGCCCCTAGAATAGAGGTCCCAGTTGACGAGGCGAGGCACGATCTGGCCGACGACGGGTCGGACGCCGAAAGCGACGTTATCATGGCGGATGACGACATTCCGCTAAATGATAGTGGTCGTCCAGGAGGAGATGGACTTGCGCCGAGTATTATCCGTCCGGCTATTTTGGCGGACCATTTCGAGATCAAATCTAGTATCGTTAATATGATACAAAACTCGGTGCAGTTCGGTGGACTGGAACACGAGGATCCAGGCCGACATATTGCTGCATTCTTGGAGGTTTTAGCCACCTTTAAGATGCAAGGCATCTCCGATGATGCTATACGTTTGAGACTCTTCCCATTCTCATTGCGGGACAAAGCCCGGACTTGGCTTCTGTCACAACCCGCAGGGTCGATCACGACTTGGGCAGAGTTATCACAACAGTTCATGCAGCAATATTTTCCTCCTGAGAAAACTCAAAAGCTGAGGAATCGCATCATGACTTTTCGTCAGGATGACGATGAATCATTGTACACAGCCTGGGAAAGGTTTAAAGACCTACTCTTGAGTTGCCCGCACCATGAGCTTTCGAAAAGGCACTTGGTGCAAACTTTTTATCAGGGACTCGGGTATTCGTCTCAGGAACGCCTTGATGTATACGCTGGAGGGGACATCGGAACAAAGTCTCCTAGGGAAGCGTGGAGCATTATTGAGAAGGCGTCCCTAAAGTCTAAGTCCCGGCAGAATGATAGATCTAGATCTTCATCTGCCAAGGCTGGTGTACATGCCGTGGATAACTATACGGCGATCTCTGCACAAATAGCGGCTCTGGCTTCGAGGTTCGATAACTCTCAGCAGCAGCAGCAGCAGCAGCACGTAGCGCAGACCGATTGTTTGTGTGAGCAGTGCGGGGTATCTCACGAGCCTGGCTCGTGTGCTCAGGGGGTGATGTATACAGGCCACGAGGAGGTGGACTATATGGGCAATCAGACAAGACCCCAGAATAACCCCTACAGCAGCACGTATAATCCGGGTTGGAAAAATCACCCGAACTTCGGGTGGAGATCTGGTTCCTCTAACCAGAACCCGCTCGGATATCAGCAGAGGGCCCCCGCACCACAACAGTCCCAACAACATTACCAGTCCAACCAACAGCCCTACCAGTCAAACCAGCAGCCTTACCAGTCTCGTGGTCAATCGTCCCAGCAGAAACCGAACCAATACCAGAGCCAGGGCGCCGGGAGCAGCTCCCAGCAGCACGCCCCTCATGGTATGTCTAAGCTGGAGGAGATGATGTCGCAACTCCTTACCAACACCTCTGATACCTATCAGCTCGCTGAGCAGCGCTACAAGCAACACGAGGAGCGCTTTACGAATTACGAGGGTGAGATGAGGGGCCAAAAGGCGTCGATGCAGGCCATAGAGAACCAGGTTGGCCAGATGGCGAAGATGATGTCCGAGAGACAGCAGGGTGGTCTTCCGGGCAACACTGAGCCGAATCCTAGGGGGCATGTGAATGCCATTATGACGAGGAGTGGTAAAACCACGGGACCTGACACATCGGACTCACCACCGATCACTGAGACGGTCCAGACTGAGTCTTCGGACGAGGTGCACGCTAGGCGAGTCCCAGCAAGTACAGCACAGATACCGAAGCCAGTCACAGATTACACTCCTCCTGTCCCGTACCCTAGCAGACTTAGGAAACAGAAGGACGAGGCCCAATACGGGAAATTCCTTGGGCTGTTCAAACAGCTACACATAAACATCCCGTTTGTGGAAGCCTTGGCCCAGATGCCTAAGTACGCGAAATTTCTGAAGGACATCCTCACAAACAAGCAAAAACTTGAGGACCTGTCCTGCGTTCTGTTGAACGAGAACTGCTCTGCAATTCTGCAGAATAGACTGCCCATGAAGATGGGAGATCCTGGTAGCTTTACCATCCCTTGTCTGATAGGTAACATGACTGTCAGTAATGCACTTGCAGACTTGGGGGCCAGCATAAACCTTATGCCTTATAAGGTTTTTGAGAAGTTGGATCTGGGTGAACCTTCACCCACCAGGATGAGTATTCGCCTCGCTGATCGTTCGATCAAGTATCCACGGGGATTTGTAGAAAATATGCTTGTCAAGATTGACAAATTTGTTTTTCCTGTGGACTTTGTTATCCTGGATATGGATGAGGACTCTAAAGTTCCTCTGATTCTCGGACGTCCTTTCCTTAACACAGCGAGGACGATTGTTGACGTGGCTGCGGGCCAGATCACACTCCGAGTGAATGATGAGCACGTGACTTTTGACATTCAGAGGTCAATGCGCCATCCTGAGAGCCAGGACGATACACTATACTATCTTGATATAGTAGACCAGTGTGTCAGCTCTCATGTCAGAGGTGCTTGGGAGAGAGATGTTTCGGACACACATCTGTTGTGTGGGAGCCTAGATGGCATTATGCAGGAGGGCCATAGAGATGAGCAGCCAGTCTATCAGATTGGTGATGATGGTTCCCAAAGTCCGGAGCGTTTTGTGGAGATTGAGCGAGAGGAAGAGGAGAAGGCGAAGCCGTCTGTTGAGGACCCACCGTCTATAGAGCTGAAAGAGCTCCCACCGCATCTCGAGTATGCATTTCTGGATGAGGAGGGGCGTCTACCGGTGATCATTTCATCTTCATTGTCTGTGGAAGAGAAGAGCGAGTTGTTGAAAGTATTGAGACTTCATAAGCGGGCAATTGCCTGGAAGATCATGGACATCAAGGGAATTAATCCCTCATTCTGTACTCATAAAATCTTGATGGAGGATGTCCACAAGCCTTGTGCGCAGCACCAAAGGCGTCTGAACCCGAACATGCAAGAGGTTGTTAAATCCGAGGTGATTAAATTGCTTGATGCTGGATTGATATATCCTATCTCGGATTCTGTTTGGGTTAGTCCTGTGCACGTCGTGCCCAAGAAGGGTGGCATGACGGTGGTCACGAATGATAGGAATGAGTTGATTCCTACGAGGACCGTCACGGGGTGGAGAGTTTGCATTGACTATCGCAAGCTCAATGACGCCACCCGCAAGGATCACTTCCCGCTTCCATTCATCGATCAGATGTTGGAACGTCTGTCGGGGAAGTTGTACTATTGTTTCCTTGATGGTTTCTCGGGGTATTTCCAGATCCCTATCGATCCTGTGGACCAGGATAAGACGACCTTCACATGCCCCTTTGGCACATTCGCCTACAGGCGTATGCCATTTGGGCTGTGCAATGCACCGGCTACCTTCCAGCGTTGCATGATTGCTATTTTTCATGACATGATCGAGGACTCCATGGAGGTATTCATGGATGATTTTTCAGTCTTCGGGAGTTCTTTTGATCAGTGTCTGGGAAATCTTGAGCGGATGCTGCAGAGGTGTGAGGAGACCAGTCTTGTGCTAAATTGGGAGAAATGCCACTTCATGGTGAAGGAAGGAATAGTCCTCGGGCACAAGGTCTCTCAGAATGGGTTGGAGGTGGATCCTGCCAAAGTAGACATCATTTCTAGGCTCCCTCCGCCCTCCTCTGTCAGAGCTATCCGCAGTTTCTTGGGTCATGCGGGTTTTTACAGGCGATTCATCAAAGACTTTTCAAAAATCGCCCGTCCGATGACCCGATTGTTGGAGAAGGATGCACCGTTTGTGTTTGGTGCAGAGTGTGTAAAGGCATTTGGCCTTTTGGAGCGTTTGCTTGTTGAGGCCCCTATATTGGTAGCACCCGACTGGGGACTGCCATTCGAGATCATGTGCGACGCGAGTGACTTCGCGATAGGGGCGGTCTTGGGACAGCGGAAGGATAAGCACTTCCACCCGATCTACTACGCTAGTAAGACTCTTCATGATGCTCAGGAGCATTATACCACGACTGAGAAAGAGCTTCTAGCTGTAGTGTTTGCATTCGACAAGTTTAGATCGTATTTAGTGCTGTCGAAGACCATTGTCTATACGGACCATGCAGCGATCCGATACCTATTCAGCAAACAGGACGCGAAACCGCGCCTGATTAGGTGGATCCTGTTGCTGCAGGAGTTCGATATAGAGATTCAGGACAAGAAAGGTGCCCTGAATGTTGCTGCTGATCATCTGTCCAGACTCGAGCATGATGATGCCGAGAACTGCGCGTGGGATACCATTAATGACAATTTTCCCCACGAGTTCTTGATGAGCGTTGAGTCGGTGGAAGATGTATCGCCATGGTTCGCGGATTTTGCGAACTACCTCGCGTGCGGGATCCTCATCAAAGGATTGTCGCACCAGCAAAAGAGGAAGTTCTTTGCGGACCTCAAGCATTACTTCTGGGATGACCCATTTTTGTTCCGGGTCGGGGCGGATCAGCTGATTCGCCGTTGCGTGTTCGGGGTTGAGGCGGCGCAGATATTGCGTGATTGTCACCAGGGGCCTACCGGAGGTCACCACGGAGCGAATTACACTGCCAAAAAAGTGTTAGACTCCGGGTTTTATTGGCCCACGCTTTTCCGTGACGCTCAGATACTGGTCGGTGCATGTGATTCGTGCCAGAGGGCGACGAACATATCGGCACGCGACCAAATGCCGCAGAATCCCATCCAAGTCTGTGAGGTCTTTGACATTTGGGGCATAGACTTCATGGGACCATTCCCCTCCTCTCGGGGTAATAAATACATACTCGTGGCGGTTGACTATGTGTCCAAGTGGGCCGAGGCGCAAGCCTTACCCACAAATGATGCCCGAGTAGTTGTGAGGTTTGTTAGAGGCTTGTTCTCACGGTTTGGTGCCCCGAAGGCACTGATTAGTGACCGTGGCACGCATTTCTGCAATGCGCAGCTTGATCGCGCATTGGCACGATATGGTGTTCACCACAGGTTATCCACCCCGTATCATCCACAGACAAGTGGACAGGTGGAGGTCACGAACCGTGGATTGAAGCGAATCCTTGAGCGGTCGGTTAATCAAAACCGCAAGGATTGGGCTGACAAGCTTGATGACGGGTTGTGGGCCTTTAGAACGGCCTACAAGACGCCTATTGGGACGACCCCCTTTCGGCTGGTCTATGGAAAAGCGTGTCATCTACCTGTCGAGTTGGAGCATAGGGCATTCTGGGCTCTTAAAACGGCGAATTTGGATCTTAAGACCGGCGGTGAGACCCGTTTCTTACAGATTCACGAGCTGGAGGAGCTTAGGCAGCAGGCCTATGAGAGCTCGATATTGTATAAAGAGAGCACAAAGAGACTGCACGACAGTCGCCTGAAAAGCCAGAAAGATTTTCAGGTAGGCGATTTGGTTTTGCTTTATAATTCTCGCTTGCGTCTCTTTCCTGGAAAGTTGAAATCCCGCTGGACAGGACCGTACACCGTTAAGGAAATATATCCATACGGTACTGTCTCAATTGCAAATGCTGAGGGTTTGACTTTCAAAGTCAACGGTCATAGATTAAAAGTCTATATTGAAGGACCGGTTGACCAATCCGTAGAGGAAATCGATCTCTACGCCCCACACGCTTCATAAAGTGTGGGGAAGTGAGTCTAGCTAGCGACTCGATAATAAATATAGCAAGGCGCGTATGGGCGCGCCAAATTGGGGTAAGTTGGTAATTTTCTAGTTTATTTCATAGTTTTTATGTGATTTCTTAGATTTTAATGTTTGTTTGAGTCGTGCGCAGGTTCATGCAGGTTTGATCATATCCGAGGAGTGCAATGATGCAAGAAACGAGCTTCAAATGGGTTAGATGTGTATGGGCGCGCCGAATTGTACAAATGGTTATAGTTTAGATTGAATTTTTAGTTAAATTGTTTAAGTTTTTAACTAGTTTGTTTAGTTGTTCTTAGAGATTGCAGGTTTGATTCGCGCCTTGTGGATTATGTGGGAAGTCGCTTCACAACTGAGGTAATACACTAAGAAGCGTCAAAACACAGGTATGTTGGTTGTTCGGGTCAAAACGGACAAGTGCAGCGGCTTTTGGGTGAAAAATTGCAGCAAATTGCACATCAGATTGCAGTGAGCGGCCGCTCACAGAGAGTGAGCGGGCCGCTCACAACGCCCAGCAAAAAAAAAAAATAATAAATATGGGCGAGCGGCCGCTCGGGCTGAGTGAGCGACCGCTCGAAGTCGTCTGGTGAAGTTTTTCAAGGGCAAAATTGGCATTTCACATTTTAAACTCAAAATAACCAACCCTAAAAACTTATGCTCGGCCGCTCACTCAGTTTTTGACCCATTCTCTTTGGTTTTTTGCTCTCAAGAACACCAAACTCAAAACCCTTCAATCCTACACACAAATCTTCAAATCAAGGTATGAATCACTAGTTTTCTTGCAATTTTTCTTGTTCTAGTCTAATGTAGGTCACTTGTATACAATCTTTTCTGAATTTTGGGGTCACTTCATACATGTTTAACAAACCCTAAATTTTTGGATTGATTGTTTGTCTTGTTAGTTTAGATTAGAGTGTAATTGTTGTTCAAATCTTTGAAATTTTGGGTTTTCTTCATAATGTTTAACTTGAATCCGAATTTCTTTGAAGATTTGTTCATCTTGTAGTCTTGTGTTTAGTGTAATGTAGTGTTAATGTAGTTTAATTTCATGATAGGATGTATGTTAGTTTAGATGCTAGTGAAATTTAGGTTTGTTCTTGGAAATTTGGGGTTCTTCATAAATGTTTAAACATCCCCAAATTCCTCTTGTTTAAGGTTTTAATTTGTTGTTAATGATGTTGAATTCTTGGGGTTTCCTTCATAAATGTTTAACAAAACCCCAAGACTTTGATTTCATTTTGTAAGTTAGTTGTAATCTTTGTCTAGATAGCCTTCTTGTTCAATGTTGAGGATCCTTCATGAATGCTCAAAAATCCTCAAATTCATCATGTTTAGGTTGTTTGATAAAGTGTAGTTATCTTAATCTTTGGGGATTTTTCATAATTGTTTAACAAATCCCCAAATTTTGAGGTTGATAGTGTTTAGTTTGTATTTTAGTTGTTTTTTGTTCATGAACTTTGGGGCGCTCTTCATAACTAAACAAACGCGCCCCGAGTTCTAGTGATTACTTCATAATGATTTTGGAAATTGAGCGCCTAAAGCTAAGCAAGTTGATTTTGAAAACATTTTGCAAAGTCTTAGCGCCTAAGTGTTCAAGGTTCAAAATTCGCTCAAATACTTCATAATTGCTAAATACTTCATAAATGTTTAAACTCGGCCATTCGATCACCAAGTCATACAATTTTTCAAAACACAAGTGCTTGAATGGCCGATTACAGAGTGCATTTGGCTAAAACATTGAAAACCGGCCAAAACCAAGTGCACAGGAGCGAAATAGGGAGGCTGCAGAGCGAAAACGCGCGCGCAGGGGCAGTGAGCGGCCGCTCACTCCCTGTGAGCGGGCCGCTCACAGAGGCTGTAAAGAAATTTATTTTTTTTGTTTCGCGTTGTTTGGGTCCGGGTCCAATTCCTTCGATGTTTACTAACATATTTAAGCATTCTTATGCAGATGGTTCACCGTTTTCTCAGATTCGATCCGGCAAAACCGAAAGAGCGCGGGTGCATTGAAAAGTTTGAACAACTATATTCAAGGCGGAACTCAATTGCCACCCCGCGAAGAATTTGTTTTGAAACTCTTGCCGAGTTGAATCAGAGGGATAGGTTACGGGAAATGATGGATGGCCCGATGGAGAACTTGCTTTCTATAAAAGAACCGGTCTTTGTGGAGCTCACTATTGAATTCTTCTCTACTCTCCAATACCAAAGACCAAGAAAGCACGAAGAACCGGATTTTCAAGCAAATGAGCGATGGGGGTTACAATTTCGCTTGGGTGGAGTGTGGCGCGACATTTCAGTCGCGGAACTGGGGCGCCACTTGGGCTTATATTCGGAGGAGGAAATCTTGGATGACAGCTTCAATGAAGCTATGTACAAATTTCCGGAAGACAACGTGTTAAGGAACGCTTTTTGGGCACAAATCACGGGGCTTCAAAACTATAATCCCTCAGGTTCAAAAGCGACCCGAATCCGCGACCCTTTGCTCCGAGTGTTCCAGAAAGTTCTCTGTGGGACTGCAGCTGCCAAGCAAGAAAACTCCACCAATTGCCCTACCCCTGATTTGCTATTCTTGTATGCCTTGGTAAGTGAACAACCAGTTAACCTTGCTGCACTAATGGCATCTATTCTTAGTCAAGCAGCAGGTACACAACCAGGGAGTACGATTTACGGGGGGGGAATATGTGACTGCTATTGCCAGATCTATGGGTGTCCTCAAGGCAGCGAGGAACACCCTTACTCGAGTTCAAGGTGGATCTCTGGTTAACATGGACGTGCTCAGGCGCATGGGGATCCTTCATGAATACAATGGAATAAGCCGTTTAAAAGGGCATAACGATGAAGTTTGGGACCCACTGCCACAACCGGAGCACCAGCTACAGCCGCACCAGCCACTCGAGCAGCCACATGAGCAACAGGAGCAGCCACACCAGCAGCATGAGCACCAGTACGCGCCCCCCCCCCCCCCCCCAAACTTCTACACAGAGTTCACCGAGTTCAGGAATGAAACTCGCGAGAACTTTGGGTACATGTTTGATAGCATGCGCCACCTCTTTCAGGACTTGCGCGCGGTTTACCCATCCCACTTTGGCCATCAGCCTTATCACTACCAAAGTGGGCCGGGTGACAAGCGCAGAAGAGGTGGGGATGCTGCGGGGTCGTCCGGGACCCACCATGACGATGATGATGACGAGGAGTGAGGAGTAGTGGTGGTGGTATTTGATTTGCTTATGTTAGTTATTTGTACTGTATTCGGGTGCGAGCACCCAAGACATCTTTTATTTTCCTGTATTTGTACTCTTTACTTTTCTCTATTTTCAATTTCAGCACTGTTTGCTTGTTTCAATAAGTGTGATTATGGATGGATGTGTTTAATGTGTTTTGGTTTTGTCAAGAATGGTGATAGTGCAGGAATAGGCGAGCACCGGTATGGATGCTCAATGCAGCCACCGTGTTTTTCGGGATATCACAAACAGGGGAGTATTATTCTCCCTTTTCACACAGTAGTTAGCTAATTCATAAACGCTTTCTATTTTTTCACATTGGGGACAATGTGACATTTAAGTGTGGGGAGGGTTTATATTATGTTCCAGTTTGTCCTCTTGCGTTGTATATATATATATATATATATATATATAAAAAATTAAAAAAAAAAACTTTTAGAAAGTACATATATATGTATATATATATATATATATATATATATATATTTAGAAACATCAAGCTTAACCAATTTTTGATAAAAATAACTTAAGGCGCGACAAACGGACGTGACACTAGCTTGCTAAATCTGTACATTTGCACCCATTTCCTTCCGGTTACGCGAGCATTTGAGCCTTAGACTAGATTTTCATTTCTTTGACATGCTTACGAGTGAGCCGGATGTTTTGTGTAATTTAGAACTTGTCATTAGCATACGTGTTTAGACCAGAGTCGTGTGAAATTGTACGAATATGATTGAGGCATTTAGGATACCCTTTTGATTTAGCCTTTTCTTTTCGTTCTATCTGTTTCCTCACCAAAACATTATCCCCTAGTTAACCATGTTGAACCTATTCCCGTGTTTTTTTTCTTATTTACCACACCATTTCGCCACTAAACCAAATGTAGCCTTTTTCTTTTAAACCCTTTGTGTTGAAACTCGGTTTAGGTTAATGTTTGACTCGTTTTTGCGTTGTAAATAGTTCGTGTTCGGGTTTGTATATTTAGAGCCCGTATGTTGAGTATATTCGTGTTTTAATATCAGTTATGTCATAGATATATATGAAAAAAAAAAAAATCCAGAAAATTCCAGAAAAACAGAACACCCTAAAGAAGGGTGAATTAGTAGTGTTCGAGCAGTTTTCGGGGCAATAAAGTTAGAAGTTATATGTTTAGCTCGATTTAAATAAAATTCGGGTATATTTGCATGTGTTTTGTATAGTAGTATTTATTTCAGTTTAGTTAGACTTAACCGCCGAGTTTTAGCCATTTCGTCACTGTATATATATCCATTCCACACCCTTACCCTAGCCTGACATTACAACCCTTATAAGACCTCTTGATTTGTGCTTTTTCACACGTTAGTTGGTGAAGACTAGATCTTTTGACAAGCCTATGATATTACACGATTCATTGCCTGGGCAATGGAGCGATTTACACATACACATTACACGTATGTTTCATAAATAAAACCGAGTGTGTGTGAACATTGTGAGTCGTGTACGGGTTTGCCTGCTATGTTGATCGAAAGTGAATCGCCGCCTTGTAGTTGTTTTGTCACCTGTTTATACTTGTTAGCTTGATTCTATTATGTACAGGTTATTTTATTTGTGTTGAGTTTATTTTTCGTTTAAGTTTTTGCTTGAGGACAAGCAAAGTTCAAGTGTGGGGAGGTTTGATATACGTTAATTTACACATATAAAAGTCCCCGTTTAACTCCCAAATTTCACGCGTTTTTGACCTTATACACAGGAATTGGTGCTTATTTGTGTATCTTTACTGTTTCAGGTCTTAAACGATATCCCGGAAGCAAAACAGGAGAAAACACGCAGATTTCGGCGCGCAAACGGGACCTCGGGTCCTGTGAGCGGCCGCTCACAGGCTTCGAGCGGCCGCTCGCTCCTCCAGATATTTGTAGAAACGTTCTAGAAGGCATACGTCAGCGAACGAGCAACTTGTACCACTTTTTGAAAAGTGAGCGGCCGCTCACAGGCTTCGAGCGGCCGCTCACAGGCCCTGTTCGAGTATAAAATGCCTTATTCTGCCCACTGATCGATTATTGGGTTTTGGAGAGCGATTTTGGGCGATTTTTCGGACGATCTAAGCTGCTGGAAAGGAGTGGAACAAGCTCGGGATCTCATCCTAATCATCTAACATCATCCAATCCTTCACATTCAAGATTTATGGTTTGACCTATAAACTTTAAGTTTGTTCAAATCTGAATATTTTGGCTTGTTTGTGTCGTTTATGTATTGTATTATAGCCTACGGATAATATCTAGTAATCGTTTGTAGTTAAAACAATCGTTTGTATGAAATCGCGTTTTGTATGAATTTGGCGTTTTTCATGTTTGGATCTTGATGATCATAGTGCAACCTTGTTTCGTTGTTGTTGGATTTGTGATTATGTTTTAGTGACTTTGATGATTGTCGAATGTGTTAGGCGGATTACTTGTTGAAGAAACCGTCCGTTTAATCGTCCGGTAGTAAACTAGTTAACTTGTTGATAAAGTTTACACCATGAAACTGTAACCGGGTATTGGTTTGGTTAAAGTCGCTTGAATGATGATTATGAATGTTTACCGGCACGTAAAAGAGTTTTAAAAGCTTAATGGTGTTGTTACCAATCTTTGACACGGTTAAATATCTTTGTTAGTTATTTTGGTAAAAATAGCGATCTTAGTAGATTTGTGTTCAAAGTTGGTAAAATGGAATAGGTTGTGAAATGATCTACTTTATGCTAGTTTAGGTGGTCGTATTGTGTATTCGATATTGCTTTCCCGAACTAGTGCGGTTGAGGACTCCCGAAAGGTGATACTAACCTTTATTTAAAGATCCACATGAGATTATATCAGCTGCTCGCTAATGAACAACTTGAAGTGGTTAACGTGTGTATTCGTGTTAGCTTTCTGTATAGTTGTCATGTTAGGATGCCTGAGAAGGACACTAACTGTTGGAAAATGGGAATGTTGATCACACGCCTGTGTTTTATATGATTTGTAGATGACATGCTAGGGTTGTGTTTATAGTTATATTTTCTATTTGGAGTCTTATATATGTTATTTACATGTTTTAGAATTAATTTAGTTTTAAACGAAAACCCAAACTTATCTTTTACCTACTGGTGAATCGGGGACAGAGTTTTAGTACCATTGCTCCGCGCGCGTCCATGAATCGATACTTGGTTCTTATCTGTACTTACTACATATATGACAGGGTACACTTGCCCTAGTGTGTGTGTTTTAATATGAAGGTCGAAACCATTTTTATAAATATTAAAGCAAAACGTGTGTTAAAATCCATTGTAAATTATGTGTATATACGCGCACGTCACATATCTCGGGGTCCATTGATTTAATAGTTAAGTTTATTATTAGAATTAATAATTTAGGTGAGTTAGTTTTGTGAGGAAGACGAGAGGGATCTTGAAGTGTTGACTCTTTTATAGAGAAGCGGAGGCTACTACTGTGTAGAATGCTAAACCTCTCTAGCGTGCGTCCACCTGGGGTCTCCGCCAAGGCCTCGCGTATAGCGGGCTCCTCAAACCGCGGTCAAGTATCTGGTCTTCGAGCTCATCTTCTTCTTAAAGCGGAGGCTTCACTTCCGACCTGGAACACCGTACACCTCGTCTTAGCTCTCGCGTTTTCTACCGAAGGGTCTCGCCTTAGGGTCATTCCCGAGTAAGCCAACAACGAATCCCCATTGGTTAACGAACTAGGTCGATGGATCTCTCTTACAGTTGGTATCAGGAGACCGTACCCCCATTGGTTAACGGCGTTGTACTAACGAGAACTAGATAAAGAATCCATTATTTATTTATCTATATTGTGTCACTTAACATTTAGTGATCAATTAAATATTAAGTTGGTTGAATTAATGATAACTTAATTACCCAACCCTTAACCTCCCGAGCTGAATGAAATCCTTGACAAAGGTGGAAACATAATCCTAAAGGCATATGATACAAGTGATCAATGGTGCGCCCGTAAGGAATCCTCCCAGTGCCAAGAAGATCACTCAACTACTGAATAAAATCTTTGATAAAGGTGGAACATAATCCTAAAGGCGTTTGATACAAAAAGATCACTGGTGTGCCCACAGGGAATCCTCCCTTTACCAAGAAGATTACTCAGTCATATGGTATGGACCAGAAATTTGTCACTCAGATCTGGTCCACTTCAGAAGCCATTGCTTAGAACCCGGTACGGATATCAGAAGCCCGAGGGATATGTCTCACTACCGGTTTCTTTGCCTTGGATCTAGTCCGGGACTACCAAAAGCTGATTAAACCTCTAGTTATTAGTTAAGTTAATCAATTATTATTTTATGTTTTCGGATGAGCTCACAAGTGCATGGGTTTTGACACACCATGGGTACGCTCATGAGTTCTCCTAATAAGTTAATTATTGATTTTAGGTTCAAATTATCATCAAAGCAACCTGTCACAAAGATAAACAAATAAGGATTAGAAGAAGAGGACACCACAAATAACTAAAAATAAACTACTAATAATAAAAATAAAAGTCTACAAATCAAGTGGGTTCATGATAATAGAAAGATACAACCATAGAACATGATCAACACAAGAACATGTCTGCTCATAGACAAGCTATCCATCTTCAAGTGATATGTAGCTCTCTTGATCCTCACGACCCTCGATATTATTGCATAACTACTCTACGATCCTCTTCTTGGCCAAGCCGATCAAGGTAGGACGAAGCCTAGCCATTGAGGGATGTTAGGATGGCCAGAAGGCCTCCCACAAGACCCCAAGATCTCTGGAAGAAGCTTGGAGTTCGGCCCAATAGAGCACAAGAAGGGATGAACAAATGGTGAGGGTTAGCTTGCTATTTATAGGCCTCCCAGGGGTTGCACGGGCGTGCACAAGGGTGTTACCACCTCAATCGGCCACTATATAAGGAACTCTTGATACTTCCCAAAGCTTCACACCACAAACTCTTTCTTTCCTTTCCCTTCTCCTTAGCTGACCCCCATTTCACCAAAAAACCATAACCATTTCTCACTCCAAGGCTACAAGACTCAAGGTTGGAGACCCGATTGGAAGCTTTGAAGGTCCAAGCATTCGGTTATATCAACACTCCGACTAGGTACTTCTAACTTACCACAAACCTCTAGTTTTATCTTCAAACAATCGGCCATCATTGTTAACCCGATCCCCGACCTTTAAACACCATGAACTCGACCTTATAGTACAACAAAGTTAGTTACTTTAAAGGCATTACCTTGTTATTATGGATTGATATCGATTCCAAGCACACACATGTACATTTATATATATGATCGCACCTAAGCTAACCACACACATATGTGACACAAATTAGCTTAGATAATGCACCACAACATGGATAATGTTTTAAAAACAACATACGGCTTTGGTGATTGTCAAGGAATCGATTTGGAATAAAACACACGCATATATATATATGTATATATATATGTGTGTGTGTGTGTATCCAAAACTATGCTATATTATGTGAGTAATTATACATGATTTCACTGAAAACACACTAACACACACTAGTAATCATTCGAATATAAATTGATGAACATGAGTAAGTCGTTTTGGATACACTAAAAAATCGGACTTGAAGTCAATATCATTGGAAAGTTTCGGCTATACCATACTAACACATGTTAACATAGCCACAACATGTGTTAGTATTATCTTTGACATTAAAGGACATAAACATATGTTAAAACATTCATTTTCCTATAAAACAACCACACATGTTAAGTTTGGGAATATTCTACACCCATGATGACGTGTAGGGCCAATTTTATTAGCAACAGATACGTTTTCACAATAAAACGCCCGAGAATCACGAAATCGTACGCTTTACAATGTACACATGAAACGAGTAATAATTGTCACGTGCACAAACTATGGCCCACATATAACTAACATAAGGGTCCACAAGTCGGGTGAACAACTTGTATGAGAAATGACAAGAACGTACAACTTAAAAAGAAAAGAACCATTTTCAAGTGAAATTTATCATATATTAAGTAAATAAGTATAAATAGTTTAAAAAATCATTAAGTCGATAAGTATGATCTGGCTTGACCCACCTTGTTTTAACTTAGCCAATTTGTGCCCCCTGTAAAAAAAATTCTAGATCCGCCACTGGTCCTATACGCATTTTAAATAATTTTTTTATTTCCGGGTACCATTTCAATACGGTATCTTAGTAGTTACATAGCCGAAGTAAAAGACCTAAGTTGCCAAACTCCCATCCATATCCAATCATCACAAACGCTATCTCTCTCTGTATTCAACAAGCCACCCCACCTCCATATTCTAGGGTTTGTTTGTGTTCATCTTCTATTCAATCCTCTTCGTCATCAATTCAATCCAATCTAATCTAATCCAATCCATGAGACCGCCAAACGCACCCAAAATCTCGCTCTAATCCCTCTCTTATTCCCGTTATACCCTTATCAACACCAATAACCTTTCTTTAGTCAATTCATTATTATGATTATTATTATCATCATCACTAAACTTGTTAATCTCCGTGTCTTTGGTCCTGGCTTGAATCCTTTTGCTCCTTACAACATGGCCAATCACTTCTCTCGCTAATTTCCTTTTTTATTTAATAATAATTAGTTTCTCCAAATCATGTAAACAAGACGAGTTTCTTCAATTCGTTTGTTGTCAGTTTTGTTGTTTGCAATCAGTTATAATAATCAATTAAATAATTAGTTTGTTTGCTTGCTTGGGTGTGAAAGAGTTTAAAAGTTTGGGGTGTGTTTGAAAGATGGTTCAGGATTATCTTACACGGTCGAATAGTAATCGAAGGCGCGTAAAGCGATCGGATAGTATGCGAGCTTATAGCTCTGGGGAGGATAGGGATGATAGAGGCTGGACGAATTTACACGTTGGTGCCCGAAAAGGAGATCTTAAGGAGGTGAATACATATACACTTTAAAAGCTTTGTTTTCTGTAGTATTTGTTTGTTTGTTTGTTTGTTTCCATTAAATGATTTATTATCTGTTAGCAGGCCGTTTTTATGATGGTAAGCTATGAAGTTATGTATGTATTTAGGATGAAAGATATTGCCAGGCGGCTAGGGATCAACCGGGTTGGGATTTTATATCTAATTTTTTAAGTAGACATGTTTTGAAGTAGATAGGATTAATTGCTGAAATTTACAAGTTTTGGCCGGAATTGTTAGACTGCCATCGATTTTTATCCGATTAGGACTGGATACTGTTGACAACCTAGCTATTAGTTGGCCGATTAGATGAAAATTATTAGGTAAACACCATGGATATCGTTGAATATCTTTGATTGGAGTTCTTGAAGACGGCAGATAATGTTGGGGGTATTTAGTGGGCAAACGATGGTTTGTTCTTTAGGATTACAATTGTATTTAGATGGCCTTCGTAATGTGGTTTTGCTGACATATATGTTGTGTGTATTTATTATAATTAATTGGGTATTGATTGGTGTCTGGATGTGGTTGTTTTAAGATATGGGGATTTTTCTTGTGGCAGGTAAAGAGGCTCCTTGATGAAGGAATGGATGCGAATGTGGCAGCGTTTGGCCCCAAAGCTCATGGGCTTACTCCTCTTCATCTTGCTGCCAAAGGTGATCACATAAAGGTTATGGATGAACTGCTTGAGCGCGGTGCCAATATCGATGCTCGGACCAAAGGCGCTTGTGGTGGCTGTATGTAACAATGCTCCTTTTTTCACTCAACTTTAGTGTTATTTTGTGAAAATATCGGAGGTTGCAATTTCGGCCTGTTTGTAATTAGATGGGTTGGTTTTATACGGGTAAAATGATAATTGGGTGGGGGGGGGGGGGGGGGGGGGGGGGTTAAAGTAGGCTGTACATTCGAAAGGCATAAAACCTCCTACATCACCATATAAAAAGATTAGGTTATCATTGTTATAATAGTGTTTTGGTAATTATTAATCAAGTTGTGAAGCATCAACTATTTACAAAGAAGATTTTAAAAGGCGTGCATAATGCGATGCACAGTATGTGGTGATGAAAACACATGCAGTTGATGCGCTGCGATTCCACACCGCATCAGTATTCGAACAAATTAGACTGCTGTTTACATGTATATTGATTTACTGGGTACAGTTGTTGTAGACTGTTGTTTATATATTTATTTCAACATGTTGTATATTGGTTTTGTGATCTATATATTGTTTGAATCACCTGATCTTCATATGTTGTCTGTTATATATTAATTTTTAGGATTATCATTTTATATATCGTTTGTATAACCTGTTTGTTGTTTTTATACCTTTTTTATGTTTTTGATTGCATACCTGATTATACAATAACAAACAAGTGAGTATATACATATATATTGATTTTATATACTTTATAGCTGATGCAACTTTGTTTGAAAAACTGGTTTTCTGTTTATAAATAAATCACTTAATGAATTTTACACCTGATTCTATATTCTAAAAGTTTGTTTTGTTAATAAGTATGTTTCATAAGTGTGTTATAGAGTATGTATCATCAGTGTGTTATAAGAGTGTTTTGTTGTTTTAGTATATTAAGAAAGAATGCCTCCCATGCATGATGCATGCGTCTCGAGCAGTAGGTTTTGGGACTAAAGCTCATCAGAGTGCTTGCGCTTTTAAAAACAAATTGCCTGTTTTGAACTGTTACCCCCAACTTGCTTGACCTGCACATCTTGCCACCACATTATACTATTATAGTGTTGTATATTTTTAATTTCATAGTGTTCCTTCTTGAAACATTCATTTTGCTACTCCACGAGTTGATTTGTTGTAGTTTTCTCGATTTAATTTAATCTATTTTTATTTTGAACACAGGGACTCCACTTCACACTGCTGCAAAAGAAAGAAACAGGAGGGCAATCAGATTCCTAGTCGAGAATGGAGCATTCTTGCCGGATAACATAGAGGATACCAGATTCAATCCACCAGTTCATTACTGTCCTGGTCTCGAATGGGCTTATGAGGAGATGAAACGTGTTCAACAAGAAAGTAGCTCATCATCTGGAGAAAGTTCCAACAGTTCCTAGAACAAAACCCCACCATTTTCACTTCCTGCTGCTTTATTTGGATGTTGTGTGAACTAAAACGATGCCAATGGCATGGCAAAAGAATCTGGTTTGTGTGTGCTTTTGTGTGTGTGATATTATTGTTATGTGTTAATTTCTGGATGTTTTGTATGGACATTGTGTTTGAATATGACTTCTATTCAATAAATCACATACTATGTTTATCTTACTCTTTGGTTGGTAGGAATGTTTGGTGGTCTTTGGGTAAATACTTTTGTATACAATCATACAAAGCTTACTTCAGTAAGTTTTGTACATCTAAGTAAGTGATATAACTAAAAGTGCAAATGCAACAATAGAAAACATCATGTAATTAGTTCAATCTACATGTTCACGGTGTTTGGTACAAAATGAGGTATATATTTGTATATATCATATAATCGGTTCAACCTACTTGTCGTGAACAGACGATACGGAACTTGATAGAGATTTGTAGAGTATTCTAGACCTGTACAGGGTTTGTAGAGTATTAACTATTTCTAGACTAGACTTGATAAGTTCACACCTGCACCAGTTTGACTACTATAATGATTTAGTCAACCTATCTCACCACTAAGAGTATACGTAGTGGAGCGCCATAAGTGGGCAAACAAAATATAGCGCCCCCTGTACACCATTACAGGGGGGCTCCATGCCCAAAAATCTGGTTTGGACTCCATGAGTATAGCGCCTGATGCTATATGCCTCCTCCAATCAGATTTTGCCATATCACCCCCTCTCTCTATTTTATTATTTTTTTATTTTAAAAGATATAATAAAATATTAAAAGGGGCTTTATATATAAAGCCCCACCACTACACCCCTTTTTCACTTTATCTCTCCATGCTGGCTCAGCAGCCACATGGACCAATCAGGAAAGGGGGCTTTATATATAAAGCCCCCCACTACGCATGGTCTAATTCCCTCTTAGCTAATTGTTATGGTTTTACATTTTTCCTCACTCTACAATATTACTATCACGTAGGCATGACTTCCCCACTATTTTTGTTTCACGTTTGCATGTTATGATTTCACAAATTTTCATTATCCACTATCTATTAAAATAGTACTAAAATCTAAGGAAAAAAAAAGAAACAAAATGGGTGATGGTGAGACACATGTTTTTTTCCTCATTAGTCACTTTAACTATTTTACAACGCTTAGTTCCTCACGCTTGTTTAACCTTTGAGAACGCCGCCATGTAATGGTGTGTAACGTGATAACGTCCTTTAGCGGCCGCGTGGGCAGGGACATTACACCATATCGAACGGTCTTACAATGAGAGAGTAATTCACATTAGCGGGAGCACTAACTCCTCTCCATAATAATTAACCTAACTAATACTTGACAGATAACTTGCATATAAAAGATGCTCAAAATTTATTAATCGAAAATAAATTTACGAAAACGCTGTACGTTGTCTATTTCCTATCCGATATTATTTTATACAAATCCTTGTGATTGATATGTGATGGTGAATTTTTTTCAAATCACACGATATCGTGTTTTATTCGCTTCATATCATTCATTCATTGACTACACATTCGCTTGGATCTGATCATCTGTGGTGAAGTTTCCATCGAATTAATATTAATCATGGTTAGAATTATTCGAATATTATACACATTCTATACTTTTATCGTTCAACTTTGTCTTTTACCTCAAACGTATGAGTTTTGCTATATGGAAAGGTTATTTTGACCTATATGTTCCATAACATGTGACGTATATTGCAAGGTATCAGACTTGTCCCACGTTGGTTGGTTGGTTGTATATATGGCATACCGGCCACACTAGTATTTTGGGTTGAGTTCTCCTTGTTGGGCTGTAGATTAGTAGGTATAACTTGTATGGATGTGTTTTCAAATCTCTTTTTATTAAGGATGCTTTAAATAAGTTTATTATTATTATTATTATTATTATTATTATTATTATTATTATTATCAGTGAAGCTGGAGATTTGATTGATCACATGTCAATTTATCTGTGGGTGTTTGATGTTTAATGTCTTTGCAGATTCATTTTGTTGTTGCAATAAGCCGACAAGGAAAAGTTCGGTTGACAAAATGGTATTCACCTTACTCCCAGAAAGAAAGAAGTAAGGTATGCTCAGCTCTTCCACCATTCAATCATAAAAGCATGATTTACAGACTGCATTTTATGTTTTTTGTACTCAAATTGCTGAATATTGAGGTAATATATTATATACTAACACGGCCGCACTACTTATCTTTTGGGTTAATCGTAAGGCAAGCAGATCAACTGATTGATTAAGTATAAACTAGATCATTCTTTGTAATCCACCCAATATTTTACTGACATAGTTTTCTCTAAATGTTGGACTATTCGTGTTAGATCGTATATAATATCCAATGAAGACATAACAAATGTTCTTTAACTGCAAAACTGCTGCCAATAATCTTTAAGTACTTTAATGAATAATTCACAATACTGAAAGCGAAACAAACGCCTAATTACTACCAACATTATTCTCTGCATGGTTGCTGCATTGGCATGCACTTTATCCATATATTCTTTCTGAAATTGGTAATATAGATGTTGAACTATTGATATGCATTTTTATGTCACTGAAATTTGTATGAAGGTAATACAAGAGCTTAGTAGGGTGATTCTAACGCGAGGCCCAAATCTTTGCAACATTGTTGAATGGAGGGGATTTAAAGTTGTTTATAGGAGGTATGTCCACATTATCCATTAGATTTGTTTGCTATCTAAAGAGATGATAATTTCTACCTCTTTACTAATGAATTGGTCCGATTTGGGTGTGCTCGTTCCTAGACGGGTCAAGTAAATAAAATGTAGATAAAAGGAACCTTTCAAACGGGTTGAAAGGTGGAGAAAGTCCGTTTTTAATTCATTCAATCCCCTAATTTTTTTTATTTTAAAATGTTAATTATTATCATATTGATAATTTTTCGTAATATTAATGTACTTTTTTATTGAAAAATTTCAATATCTAAAAATTTCTAGTTACTTTCTACTGTTTCAGATATGCTGGTCTGTACTTTTGCATGTGTGTTAACCAAGAAGACAATGAACTGGAGATCCTTGAAATTATTCAATATTTTGTTGAGACCCTTAATCGTTACTTTGGAAGTGTAAGTCATCTAAACCGTGAAGAATGTAGTATCATTATTACATTTTTTTTGTATTTGGAAATTGATTTGGTTTCTCAACATCTGTTTGCCAGGTTTGTGAGCTAGACTTGATCTTCCATTTTCATCAGGTTCGTTCTTCTCCACCTCGGGAGCATCATAAGGTTATATGGACTAACAAGTGATCAAAGTCACATATGTGCATCATTCCTTGATGGTTTTGATTCCTTTAACATTAATCTGTTACATCCATTCTTATATATTTGTTGGCGTATTCATCTTTCCAGACTTATTATATACTGGATGAGATCTTAATAGCAGGCGAACTTCAGGAATCAAGCAAGACCACAGTTCACCGACTAATAGATGCACAGGTATATGGATGTGGCTATTTTTGACCCAATTAGTAATGAATGTGTTAATTTTGGTTGTGCTTGATCCTAATCGGTCAAACGGGTCAAATGTCTGTTGAGGTGTATTTTGAGCATAAAACCTCCAAAATCATTATATTTAGAAAAAAAATGACTCTTGCTGGAATAATCCAAGTTTTTTAATCATCTAGCACACTATAAGAAACGCTTGATCCGTGTTGCTTAACCTTTAACAGGTCAAACGGTTCTTAGAAAGTGTATTTTTTTAAGCAAAAAAAAATGTATAAAAATTATATTCTCAAAAAATAAAACTATCTGGTAAAAAAAGTGTATTGGGTCAACCATACGCCGGTACTAAAAAAATAACCAATTTAATGTTTACCTCGCCTGAGTGAGTTGCCCTTATTGCCCCTGTTATGTTTGCAGGATTCTTTAGTGGAGGCTGCTAAAGAAAAAGAAAATACTGTTAGCTATATAATTGCACAGGTAGCTGATTGAGCCATTCTTATGCCGGCATTCGCTTGATAAATATTCATGTCCCTGGTGAATGGCTTAGAAGTCTGTGAAATTATGTATTAGAAAGACTTGAATAAATTTTGAAATGTCAAATTAAGTATTGCATGTTCAGGCAGTTTTAACGGATAGTCTTGTGGCGTGCACGCATGTGAGTAAGTGTATATATGTGTGTGTGTATATAGGGCCGCGTTCATTCAGAAACCAGTTTTTAGTAGAGAATCACAATAAACACTTCAAACTATGGATTTATGTTGATCAATGCACTCAAATGAAGAATGCTGTTTGCGTAAGACGATTGAAGGTAGTGGTTTGTTTAGGATCATGATTAGGGCAACATGTGTATTTCTTACTTATATTTGAAAATACCAGACTTCATAAATATTTGGGGATGCAATGACTAGAAGTCAACAGGAGGGAGCTAATTTTTTTTAGGGAAAATCACGAAAATAGCCGTTGACCACCCCCACTTTACGAAAATAGCCAGTGGAACCGTCTCTGTGAGATGGTCCAGTCACCTTAACCGATTCCCATGACCTTTGATAAAAAGAGCCACTAAGACGTGGCCACGTGTCCCAAATCCTCCGAAACGTCTTTGAGACCTATTGACGCCGTCGTGTCCTATCCGAATATCTTGGAGACGGCTCCAGTACTTTTCGGCTCATGGCTTGAGCCGACTACCATTTTGTCAGTCGGCTTACTTGGATCCGTCTCGGAGAAGTCCCATTAGCTGACAAAGACGGCTCCTCAAGACTTTTGCTGAGTTCCGAACGTTTTTAGTATGTCAGATTTTTTTTTTTTGAAAGGCTTTGGTATGTCAGATGTTCTATGCACGTTGTGACAAGTACAATCCGTACATAAGCGAAGTTGTATATAAGGGATCGGATCACTGTATTTAATGTTTCCCCCCGAAATTTTTTTTCTGTTTGTCATTCTTGTGTTTGTTATTTATATTAAATAAGTTAAAAAAAATTAAAATATAATGGTTCGATTTGTCGTATACCTTAATGTGAAGTGGGATGTCGTAAATGGCAGGCTTGAATATGTCGTTGATTCAAAAAGTAGAAGGTGTCTTCTTGAAATCGAATCAAGCATGTCTTATCTTGGTATATTATCTTATCTGGCGGATACGTTTCAGGTTTTGCCAATTTCACGTTTATCATATAAAATGTCTAAGTTTGATGATACAATCGACATACTTAATGACCGTGATGTATCCTATCTTTTTAAAATTGCTGAGGAAAATCCTCTTGAAATATTCAAGTTATATGTTATTTCCGATTGTGGTGTCGGTACGTCGAATTGCTTTCCTTCAAATGATTTTAAAATTCCTAATTTAAATGTGCCTTTCGAAAACTACACAACTCCTGACAAAAATCTGTTTTCAAATGAAAACGCAAGCTTTTCAAATGAAAACGCAAGCTTTTCACATCAGAACGCAACCCCGTATATTTCTCTAGGAAAAAGAAAAAGAAAAGTTCTCTCGTCTTGTCCTTTTCCTGAAGGTTATATATTTCCTGACAAAGACTTAATGAAACTGGAGTTGGGGAAATTGTGTTTGTCAGAGTGTTTCTCTTATAAAGTAGAAAGATCTAGTAAAACACGTTATGTGGCATCATGTATCAGTGAGAATTGTAGCTGGCGTTTTATGGCATTTTCCTTCAACGGTTGTAAAAAGTTTTTTGTTAAACACTTTAATGATAATCACACATGTTCCAAGACTCAAACTCACCCTCATCTTCGTCAAGCTAACCCGAAAGTGGTTGGGAACATATTAAAAGACCAATTGAGAGATAGTGGTCGTGTCTATCGTGGTAATGAAATTGTCGTAGATTTTCGACAAAGATTTCACGTGGACATAACTTACGCTCAAGCATGGCGTGGGAAGTGTCACGCTCTCGCACTTTTGCAAGGAAATAGCAAAGATTCATTTCCTGAGCTCCCACTTTACTGCTACAATTTGGAAAGGACGAACCCGGGGACAATTACTCGCATCCGGACTGATGAGAAGAGTCGGTTTGAAATTCTATTTGTTTCCATTGGTGCTGCTGTTAGTGTCAAACTTTTCACAAGTTGTTATAAGTTTAATTTTTTTAATTAAAACTGACGATTTGTTTTTGGTTTTTAAATTTGTTATAGATTAGGAGTTTTATTCATTCTTTAAGACCTGTGATAATTATTGACGCGGCGCACTTGCACGGTGAGTTTAAAGGAACGTTGTTTCTCGCGGTTGGAATGGACGGTAACAACCAAATCTTACCGGTTGCGTTTGGTATCGGCAAATCAGAAGATGGTGAAAGTTGGATATGGTTCTTGTCTAGGCTTAAAGAGTGTATCGGTCAACATCCAGATCTGGCGATTATTTCGGATCGCGCGAATTCCATAGACTTGGCGATACGTACTGTTTTTCCCCGTGCTTATCATGGGTTGTGTTGTCGCCATCTGTTGGTCAACCTAAACCTACCCTCAGATAAAAAGAAGGAATTACACGACCTCTGGTGGGCAACTTGTAAAGCTTATCGAATATCAGATTTTAATGATAACTTCAATTCCTTGTGTGCAGAGGTCCCGCGAGTAAGGGATACTTTGTTAAATATCGGATTGGCCAAGTGGACAAGAGCACACTGTACGGGTAAAAGATATCATTATATGATATCAAACAGTGCAGAGTCGATAAACGCATTATGCAAGCATTCAAGAAAAAATCCCATCACCCACCTTGTTGAATTCTTTAGAGAAAGACTTCAGCGCTGGTACTATCAGCGTCGAAAGGAAGGTATTGAAAACACCCACACACTTACTCCCTTCGCGGTGAGAAAAATTCATGAAAAAATTAAAGGGTCTAGGACGTGGACTGTTCATGGTGTTGAGGTTAACAGTTTTCAAGTCGAAGATGGAAAGAAAAATGGCTTCGTTGATATGCAGAATCAAACATGCAGTTGTCAGGTGCCTCGGATATCTGGTTTCCAATGTGGGCACATGATTGCGGTATCAAGATATTTAAGAGAAGATGATTGTAGTCATCATACTTCTCGTTGGTACAGCAATGAGCTATACAAAAGAACATATGAAGAGGCGATTTATCCGCTT
The DNA here is from genome assembly GCA_032199755.1 of Ambrosia artemisiifolia. Classification (NCBI taxonomy): domain Eukaryota; kingdom Viridiplantae; phylum Streptophyta; class Magnoliopsida; order Asterales; family Asteraceae; genus Ambrosia; species Ambrosia artemisiifolia. The sequence continues at coordinate 36,991,756 of CM063522.1, forward strand.
CCCCATAGGTCTGATTGGGAGATACCCGATGGAATAATACATTTAGAACCACCGCATATTACAAAACGACAATCAGGTCGTCCTCCTGAAAACAGTCGAATCTTATCGCGAGGTGAGCAACCCACACCAGTGTACTGTAGTCGCTGTAAAAGTTATGGGCATCATCGTGACCGATGTTCAGCACCAGCGAAATCTGAATCGAGATTATCAAGGCGTCCTTCAGGTTCAGGCAGGAACGTAAATGTTTGTGAAAGACCGTCTCCTATTTATGTCGAACCTGAAAACTTCCAAGATTTTATTTATCAAAATACGTGTGAGGCGACAGTTAACTTGGATGATGATTAGCCGTTTGTTTGTTTGGTAATTAAAGGTAGAGGTGCGCGTCATATGGAAAACCGATGAAACAACTGTATTCTGCCGTTAGTTCGCCATGTGTCATTTGTTTATTTGTATATATAATGTTATGTTTTTAAAAACTCATCAGAATACATTTGGTTTCTTTTTTATTTACTTTAATTCGCACGTACATAATGATACTAGATATAAACATATACTACGTTATATGAAGATAAGAATAAAAACTAAAGTTGTTACATAAGTGAAATAGTTATCAAACAAACTAAACACAATAACACCACTTGTGTTGTAATACTAAATGTCTAACCAACTATTGAAGATTAGATCCTGATGTTCGAAGTTTCCTCCATTGCGCCGTCTAATCCATCCATCGTCTCTTTTTGTTGTAATACTAAATGTCTAACAAACTATTGAAGACTAGATCCTGATGTTCGAAGAGGAGAATGGAAATGCCACTAATGTAGGAAAACACACATCATAGATGATATTTCTCCGGGTTAACCCACGCGCAGATGCAACAACGATCCAACTATCTTTACGCAGATGTAACAACGATCCAAGAATAACCGGACAACTTTTAAATAAGGTAGCAGGCTTCGGTTGGAAAAGTGGAGGATTTAAAAACGTCATGGATTGGAAAGCTGAAAGGTGAGATGTATTGTAAGAAAAATATAAGAAATTCTATTCTATAAAATACATAATGCAAAAGGGTTAGATTTTTTTAAAAGGGGTTACAAATCTGGGGGAAATAATTATGGAAATTTATAATAGCCCCGTCTGACGTCTAAGATTAAGTAAGACGACACAGAGACGGAACCAACTCTGTGACGTCTCTAACGTGTGCCATCTGACGTGACACACTGACACAAGACGAGATTTTCAACAGTCACACTAATCCTCGAAAACAACAAGACTTTTCAAATACACCTGATTTAATACATGTAATAAGAATAAATTTTTTATTTGTTAATGAATTTTTTATAATCGCGTCTAGAAAACACGATATTAAAAGAAGAATTTATTTAAAATATTAATGGATAATATTTAATATGTTATTTATTTTTTGCACCTGCGTGTAAGTCTCTTTTATAAAAATATAGTTCTATTTTTTGCATTTGTGTTAACAAGTTACCATAATAATATATACTTGCGTTTTGTTAAATAATCGTAGTTGCGTCTTTGTTTTGTTATACATCATAAGTTGCGTTTAGTTTGTTGTGCATTAATAATGTTAGTTGCGTTTAACTTATATTTTAAAATAGAAAATATAATTAACAGAAAAAGAATAATAGCATAAAGAGTTTGACATTAAGAAAAATATAATAAGTGAAACACATGATAATAATTCTTAGAATTTTTTTACATATGTGACATAGTAATCAAAGAAACTAAAGACAATAACAACTCTCGTGTTGTTATAATAAATGTCTAAAACTATTGAAGACTAGATCCTGATGTTCGCAGTTTCCTATTTGTTTCAACACACATCTTCAACCCATTCCGAATGGTTAATCCCTCAACACAAGCTTTGTAATCACCGTTTAGAACCCCTACTGGATTCTTTATCCACGCATGTGAGGATAGATCCGTTGACGATGTGTAAGTTGGCAAGGGTATGGCTATCATCGAGGGCAATAGGGGACGAAAAATCTAACATTAGGAACTAGTCATAAATAGTAGGTTAGACATGTAGTATTACTACTGAAAGATACGTTGAGCAAAAAGTAGTGTTTGAAGCCTAGTTCTTTGGGCCACAGTTACAGAAGGGTTATAAATGTTCATGGGATTTCTGTACCTGTCGCCAAAAGAAATAGGCTTGAAACAACTTTTTTGCTCAACGTATCTTTCAGCAGTAATAACTACATGTCAAACATACTATTGATGACTAGTTTCTAATGTTAGATGTTTCGTCCCCTGCTGCTATTTAATGATATTGTCCTCGACGATATCGATACCCTTGCCGACTTACACATCGTCAACGGATCTACCCTCACAGGCGTTGATAAAGAATCCAGTAGGGGACGTGATTTACACCGATTGTCCTATCTCATCTTCATCAACGGATGATGAAGAAATATAGGTAAGGACAGATGTTTACAATCGGTGAAAATCACACCGGCAAGTACTCCCTAATAGATGAGCAGAAGTTCATTCATGTGAAGGGACTTTGCTGAGGAGAATGAAATAGATTGGGGAGGAGAATGAACTTGCCAGTAATGTAGAACAACAAAAATCGAAGATGACATCTACACGGGGGGTTAACCCACGCGCAGATGCAGCAACGATCCAAGTATCTTTACGCAGATGTAACAACGATCCAAGTATAATCGGACAACATTTACATAAGGCGGTAGGCTTCGGTTGGAAAAGTGGAGTATTTAAAAACGCCATGGATTGAAAAGATAAAGCTGAGATTTATTAAAAAAAAGAATATTATATATATTATTCTATATTCTATATAATACAAAATGCAAAGGAGTTGCAAATTTTGGAATTCTGTATAATAATTTATTACAATATGGAAAGGAGTTGCAAATTTTGGAAACGAGTTGAAAATCTAGAGGACGTATGGTGCAATTTTATATACAAACGTCTGACGATTAAGACTCAGTAAGAGGACACAGAGACGGAACCGAATCTGTGACCTCTCTGACGTGTCCCGTCCGACGTGCCTCTGACACAAAACGAGATTTTCAACCGTCAGACTACTCCTCGAAAACATTATTGACTTTTCAAATACACCTCATGATGATTTAATACAGTACCTTTAATACATGTAATAATAATAATTTTTTAATATTTTAATGAATTTTATAAGTTGGATATTTTACTTTTAATTTATAAATAAATAAAATATCAAATCTTAATTCTATATTCTATATAATACAAAATGCAAAGGAGTTGCAAATTTTGGAAAACTATCAAATCTTAATTCTAAAAAATGAAATATAATATCCCTTTCTAAAAAAATATATTACGAACTTTATTGTTGGGTTTTTTATTTCAAAGTAGAAGTTGCACATTTATTTATCTCTATCATTCTGTTTTATATATAGTTGTTTTTTTACAATTTGTGTCCGAAGATGTATGTATTTTCGACTTTAGTCTGAAGACTACTAAACCTTTTCTTTAGAATATCTATTTTGTAGATATGTTAATTGCGTCTGAATTTATTTTTACTTGCGTCTAGATAATACCATAATACAAGTAAAATTTCTTTAATAAATTTATGAGGAATATTAATATAATTTTTTTTTTGTACCTGCGTGTAAGTTTGTTTTTGTAAAAATTTTGAATTTGCGTATGATAAGTTACCCTAATAATTTATAATTGAGTTCTGTTAAAACTAGTAGTGGCGTCTTTGTTTTGTTTTATCTCATGAGTTGCGTCCTTTTTTTACAAATTAACTTATATTTTAAAATTGAAAATATAATAAACAGAAAAAGAACAATAATATAAATAGTTTGACATTAAAAAAATTATTAAAAAAATTATTTGGAGATTAAATTACTTTCATTTTTCACTTTCAATTATTTATACTTTCTATTAACAAATTAAATTATTTACAAATTAAATTAAATTATGTCTAGCTAAATGCATGCTTACACGTGTCGCATTTATGATGTCTTAGACTCAGTAAGATGACACAGAGACGGATCCCACTCTGTGACGTCTCTCACGCGTCAGACGACACAGTGACGGATCACTCTCTATGACATCGACGTGTCCCATCCGAAATGCTTACACGTGTCCCATCCTAAAAGCTTCCCAAGATGACTTTTATCGAATTCAAATTCCATCCATAAGTATATAGATGTACCACCTAGTCCAATCACCGTAAAAATTTCGACGGAAATTTTTGTAACGATCCGATCCGATCCGAAGTGCCCAATCCGGTTAAAAACAACACAAAATAAATGGCACCAGCTCGTTGGACTGAAGAGGAAGAAATCGCCCTTGTAGTCGGATGGCAACTCGTTGAAGACAGCAGTAATGATATTAAGAAGTGGTACCGTATCCTAAACGAGTTCAATAGCTTGGTAGGGGGTTCCAACAGAACAATCGATTCGATAAACCGTAAATGGACCGATTTGAATGCCAAGTGTCAAATCTTCAACGCGTACCACAATCAAACACTGCGAGACTTTTCAGACACATCAGAAGACGTGGCCATCGCAATAACCAAAGTCGAGTATCAGTGCAAGCAAAAGAAAGAGTTTAAACACATCTCTGCTTGGCAAATGATGAGGGAAAGGCTTAACGGGTAGCTTTCGCAGGTGTTCGTTTTCATTGTAGTGATATTTGCTTTGGCAAATGATGACGTATGTGGTGGTGATGATTGTGGTGTAAAATGTTTGTTTATGTTTTTTTTAATGGACTGAAAGGTTAATCTTAAATATGCTTTTTGTTATTGTTTCTTATGTTTTTAATCGTAAATAATGTTGGATTTGAAATAATATTTAATTTTTATAAAATAAATATAAAACAACAAGATAGTGTAAAACATAATTATATGTTGCTATCATGATATATTCAAGTGACTGATTAACATACAAATTACTCGGTATTAAATGGACAAAAATAAATAAACACATTTTGACGTGGTTCTAAAATAACAAAAGGCTAGTTCTCCAATTTCCATATATCTGATAGCTTACTTACGGCATCCGGTTTCCTCTTTCTCCCGCTCATTATTCCTGAAACTCCCATTTCCCTATATCTGATAGCTTAGTTATGGCAAAGGTATACATGGCTATTGTGGTTGCGTTTAACTTGGTTTGTAATTGCGTTTATCATGGTTTGTGGTTGCGTTTAACATGGTTTATAGTTGCGATCTCAACTAATGCCATGTTGTTGCGTTTAACTTGGTTTGTAATTGGGTTTTTCATGGTTTGTGGTTGCGTTTAACATAGTTTATGGTTGCGATCTCAACTAATGCCATGACGTAGATATGGGAGGTGGATGGATGATCGTTCGGATATTGTAAAATACAAAACCGAAATTACATTTTACACGTCTTATACAACGTGCAAATGTAACTACGATCCAACCCTTTTGATAAGTTGTAACAAAATAATGTAAAAACAGATGTGAGGACATAATAATATAAAAAAATTTAAACCAACATTTATACATAAAAAAATATAAAAACACTGTTCGGTTGAGACGTCTCCGACTCGGTTCCTACTCTGTGTGGTCTTACTATGTCAGCTGTGTCAGACGTAATATTTTAAAATTAAAAAAATAGTGGCTAAAGACGTATCCGAAAAACTAGTCGAGCCGTTTGGTAGTCGGCTCAAGCCATGAGCCGAAATGTGCTGGAGCCGTCTCCAAGATATTCGGATAGGACACGACGGCGCCAATAGGTCTCAAAGACGTTTCGGAGGATTTGGGACACGTGGCCACGTCTTAGTGGCTCTTTTTATCAAAGGTCATGGGAATCGGTTAAGGTGACTCGACCATCTCACAGAGACGGTTCCACTGGCTATTTTCGTAAAGTGGGGTAAGTCAACGGCTATTTTCGTGATTTTCCCTTTTTTTATGGGTTTTGTAACTGAGATGTAAGCTTCTAAAATAGAGGGAAATAGAAATGGACGAAAATACCCACACATGCGCAGCACAAGATCAACATTTAACAGAGAAATCAATTGAGTTAGGCTTTTTTATACAAAAAAAATAAAATAAAAGGGTTAAAAGATAGAAATGTTGGGACATATAATGTTAAATTTGGACTTTGAGCTCAACTATTTAGTATGGACAAACCACGCGGAGGAAAACCGAACTTTACTCAATAGATTATAATCAACTAGGATCCTATTATCACAATATTGTAAGTAGTTAGGAACCTACTCACTAATATTATGTCAAGTTGATAACAATGGCAATTCAAAAAAAAAAAAAAAAAAAGCCCTGTTGGTGCTTAATGATTCAAGCTCATGAATATTCTTGAAAATACTTTTCATAGTAGTTCATGCTACAATGCTGTATGATGGATCTGATTCATATGGGTATTGGAGTTAAAGACCTACATGTTAGGCATGGTAACTCTTAACTGTATATTACTCATACTCCTACACACTATTGTTGTGGTTGTTGTATGCAGAATGAGTCTGGACTTGTATGCTACATGAAATGATTAAAATGACACATTACTCAGTAACATGTAGACACATACATGTTAAGTGGACCTAATAATTAAAGAAAAGCAAATAAACATTAAGGAGAATAAAGATGAGTGATGTTATATGGAAAATATTATTTGTCTCAACGTTGAACAATTGGATTCATCAAAAGATTATAATATGTCGTGTGTTGAATAAGTACCACCTGTTAGAAGTTGGTAATCAAGAAATGAAAAAGGTCAAAGAAAAAGTCAAACAGATGTTTGCCTTCAAAGCAGAATGTTTCGTCTGTATGTTTAAGTCACGTCGGTTAGTTAAAAGGGTTTAGTAACCGTCATTTGTAAAGGGTATAAATACCCGTAGTATGTCTCATTTCATTGTGTGTGGAAACATTAATATTATTGTATATATCAAAAGGTTTCTTCCACCCTCTGTTCCTTCATCAAAGAGTCACTGCACATTTGATTGTGCATACTCAATGTTCATCCATTAAATCCAAGTATAATATGCAAAGCAGGAAACAACACCACCATATGGCAAACAACTATGGTCGTCACATTATATGCTTGGAGAGGCACATTGGAAGTAACCTAACAGGTTAACCTGATACACATGGTATAAGCATGTTCATGACCCGAGAACTATCCCGGTGTGTTTTTAAAGATATAGCAAGGGAAGCATGAATAAATAGGGAGTACACCACAATACAATATAATGACCTCACTATATATGTGATGCATGTTTGTTTGAATTTAAACTTAATAGTTATAACAAATAAACAATTTAAATAGATAATATGATGATAACATATTATATGTAATTGTACTATGTTCTAATTTTATAGCTTACACTTGTTTTAAAACTAAAACTAATGTGTATTTCCTAAAATTTTGGATGCAATAAACTCAAATACCTCCATGAAAGTAGATCATCTACAAGTTGATACACATTTTATGGAGCCAAAAATGGACCATCAAAATCACCAACAACTCATCTTCTATATCGGATCATGTCATTTAACCTTAATACCTACATGATTACCAAATTAAAATCTCTAAAAAAATAATGTCATCTGATCATCACTCACCACAAAAAAGCATACTCATAACTGGTGCAGCAGGTTTCATAGCATCTCATGTTACCAATCGTCTTGTTTCTAATTATCCTAATTACAAGATTGTTGCTCTTGACAAGCTTAGTTATTGTTCATGCCTCAAGAATCTACAACCATCTCTCACATCTTCCAATTTTAAGTTTGTCAAAGCAGATATTACTAGTCCTGATCTCATCAACTACCTTTTGGATGCCGAAGAAATCGACACGATTATGCACTTTGCAGCCGAAACCCATGTTGATAATTCGTTTGGGAATTCGTTCGAGTTCACTACCAACAATATTTATGGAACACATGTGTTGTTAGAAGCATGCAAGGTTACTAGACGTGTAAATCGGTTTATTCATGTGAGTACCGATGAGGTTTATGGTGAATCGGATCTAGAATCCGATATTGGGAGCTCGGAAGCGTCCCAATTGCTTCCAACTAACCCGTATTCAGCTACTAAAGCGGGTGCCGAAATGTTGGTTATGGCATACCATAGATCATATGGTATGCCAATTATAACCACAAGAGGGAATAATGTTTATGGTCCTAGCCAGTTTCCGGAAAAGATCATACCCAAGTTTATTTTGCTAGCAATGAGGGGTGATCCATTGCCGATTCACGGCGACGGATCGAATGTTCGGAGCTATTTGTATTGTGGCGATGTCGCGGAGGCGTACGATTTGGTGCTACATAAAGGCGCGATTGGGCATGTTTATAACATCCGGACGAGGAACGAGAGGAGTGCGTTGGATGTGGCGTCGGATATTTGTAAACTTTTTGGATTTGATGTCACGAAGACCATACGTTATGTAAACGATAGACCGTTTAACGATAAACGATATTTTTTAGATGATCAAAAGCTTAAAAAACTAGGGTGGGAGGAGAGGACTCCATGGGAAGCCGGGTTAAGGATGACCATTGCATGGTACCGTGAAAATGCGGACTGGTGGGGGAATGTGACATCAGCCCTGCACCCCCACCCCTTGATCTCACCCATGGTACCATCACAAAATGAAGAAGAGTTTTTGATCATGCAACATAAAGTTGCGTGCTCAAATAATGATGTTAAGTTCTTGATCTACGGTCGGACCGGGTGGATAGGAGGGTTGTTGGGAAAACTATGTATGGATAAAGGGATCCCATATGCGTACGGGCGAGGTAAACTTCAATATCGAAAGACTTTGCTAAGTGATATACGGGCAATGCAACCTACACATGTGATTAATGCGGCTGGTGTGACTGGGAGGCCGAATGTGGATTGGTGTGAAACGCATAAGGCCGAAACCATAAGAACAAATGTCGTTGGAACATTAAATTTGGCCGATGTATGCAAACAAGAAGGTGTTTATATGATGAATTTCGCAACCGGATGCATCTTTCAATACGATAAGGATCATCCTCAGGGTTCTGGTATCGGGTTCAAAGAAGACGATAAGCCTAACTTCACAGGATCATTCTACTCCAAGACAAATGCTATGGTATTGAATTAATCACAATTTTTATAGTTTTATTAACAAAATATGAAGTATTTTTAGAAGTAGGATTTTTTTTTTAAACAACAATCTTATATACTCTTAACTTCACACCACTCCCCACTCCGTGACTAGAACTCTTGACCTCATAAGGAGGTGCATCATTTTACACATCATGGTACTGCTAGGCCAAAAGTAGGCTGCCTTATTATAAACAAGACTAATACTTACTTCATATACATTTAGGTTGTTTGCTAGCTCTGTATGTGAACTTGATGAGTTCGCTTAGGTGGCAAGCCAACTTCGTAAAGTTCACCAAACTTCACATTTTATTTCACCAAACTATAAGAAGTTCGCTTATCACCTAGCGTGCTGTCTAGAAGCACAAGTTCTTCCAAACGACTATCCAGATATATCAATCTCGTTCCTAAACAACTTTTATACAAAAATTTCAACAAAAGTTGGTTATGATCTATGAATTTTATGTCTTTTGATGAGTTGTAGAGTATAACAATACATTTTTTCTATGTTTAGGTGGAGGGAATGTTGAGGGACTACGACAACGTTTGCACATTGAGATTAAGGATGCCAATATCATCGGATTTAAGCAACTCGAGAAACTTTATAACAAAGATCACACGTTACAACAAAGTCGTAAACATACCAAATAGTATGAGCGTGCTCGACGAGCTCCTACCAATATCAATAGAGATGGCAAAGAGGAAATGTAAAGGGGTGTGGAACTTCACAAATCCAGATGTTGTGAGCCACAATGAGATCTTGGAGTTATATAGAGAATACATCGACCCGAACTTTAAATGGGTCAATTTTGATTTGGAAGAACAAGCCAAAGTAATATTGGCTCCAAGAAGCAACAATGAGTTGGATGTATCTAAGCTCATGAAAGAGTTCCCACAGTTGTTGCCAATTAAAAATTCTATTATTAAGTATGTCTTTAAGAACAACAAACGAGTTGAATGATTGTTTGAACCAAGTCTGACTTCGCTGGGAGCACGCGGCCTATGATCTTGGAGCCACACGACCAAGAAACGAAACAATGTCGATGCAGGCTTCTAAAGGAGACTGAATTTTGCGGTGTAAGGATACAATGCATGACAAATTTTGTAGTAGCTAGTAAGGTTATTTCTTTTTGTGAAGAGTTTATAACATCTAAGAAGCAGGGTCCTATACACTTTTGGGCTTTTCATATGTAGTAATGTGTTGGACATATATAAGTATATTGAGTTTAAGTCTTAATTTAAATGAGGATATCTTGTTTTATGTAAATGAAAATACGCATGTCGATCTTAATCCTTTAAAGTTTTATTTAGTATTGTATAAAAATAAGGTTGATCTTAGTATCTCACACTTTTTGCTTATTCTCAAAGTCGACCCTAAATATTCAAGTGACTTGTCAGGGGCAGCCCAAGCACAAAGCAGTTGAAGCAACTGATTTGGGCCACCAAAATTTTGAGGCCCCATATTCTATATGCTTGAATTTTAGTTAGGCACGTTTGTTTTCATTTGGCAATGATTTTTGATAGTTGAAAATTCCCGAGTTTTACATCGATTCATTCCATATTTGTATTGAATTATTGAGAAACAAACAAAGTATTTGATTTGAACATGCGATTCTAAATTGTGAAGACGACAAATAAAAATAAATTGATCGAGAGGTTTGTTTTCTTTTTTGCTTTTTTTATCCTCTTTGTGAAACCACTTCATACCCCCATAATATGATTTTGTAGAAGTGTGAAACAAGTGCAAAAGCTGCATGTTTCTCTTTACTTGAGTTTGAATAATACCTCCTCCTCTCATCCTCTTTTACTTGAGTTTGAATAGTATTTCTTCTTCTTCTGTGATGGAATTGTGGTCATGTGGGTCAGAACGAATTTTGCTATATGAATTTGTGTTGAATTAGAATTTTTCCATCTTAACGTGGGACATAAAGAATCTTGTTCTATAGATCTTTAGGTTAATTTTGTTTTGAATGTTACTCACTTGAGGGTTTAGTAAGCTATTTTTTAAGATTACTATTAAGCTATTCAATTTAATTAGTTGAAAATTTTACTATATTTTTGTTACTAGATTATAGTATTATATTCCGGGAGTGTTCTGGGGTTGAGAAATCTAATATGGCACATCAGTTTTAAATATGAGATAGACTGATGTGTTTCACATTTACGTGCAGGAAAGCTTCAGGTAACACCTAACCTAAAACAATTAACAATGTATAACTCCAATGTTAACAAATAATCTAAAATAGTGTATAACTTCGTAGTTAACACTTAACCTTAAACAATGTATAATTCTAATATTCACATATAACCTAAAACAATGTATAACTCTAATATTAATACCTAACCTAAAACAATGTACAACTCCAATGCTAACACCTAACCTAAAACAATGTATAACTCCAATGTAACTCTAATATTATGTAACACCCCGGTTTTAGGGCCCGGAATTTTCCGCACAACATTGCTGTTTTATAACGAATAAATAACCAAAATAATAATAAGTAATATGTTTATATACGAAACCAAAAACCGAACTATTGTAAATTAAAATATTATTATAACATACGATTGCGAGACCGAATCGATACATGATACGAACCCGATCGGTAACTTGGTTAGTCACCAAGTGGGGGGACATGTGTTACCCTCCTTGAGGCACACATGCCCCTCCCATTTTACACCTGTCCCAAAACAGATACTTCACCTCATCTACTCGATTTCTTTAGCTTCTCCCCAGTTCATAACAGTATACCCACAAATATCACACAAACACACACACACAACACACAACACATTACACTTTACCTCGTCACTCCCATGAATATAATAGTGGATAACGGTGGTGATAGCGACGGCGGCGCAGAGAGAGGTGTACGACGGTGATGATGTTACTGTAGATTGATGATGATGGGTTGTTGTTAAATGTCGAGTAAACACTCGGATAGGTTTAATAATATGTGTTTATATTTAGTAGATATATTTTGTAATCATTGTAAAAATATATCCACAATAATAGGAGATATCCCTTTGTATTATAAATGGTTGTAAATCAATGAAAGAGAGCAAGGTTTTCAATCACTTTCATGGTTTCAAACCTCTTTCCTGTCCCTACACCTCCTCTCAAAATGGTATAGCGGAACGCAAAATCCGCACCATTAATAACATGATCCGCACACTCCTTGCCCAAGCATCTCTCCCACCCAACATGTGGCATCACGCTCTCGAAACCGACACTTACCTTCTCAACATTCTTCCAAACAAACTACACAACTTTAAATCCCCAACCTCCCTCCTTTATAACTGCACCCCAGAATATGAGCATCTTCGTGTTTTTGGGTGCCTTTGTTATCCACTCACCCCTCCACCAAAATTCACAAACTCAACTTCCGCTCTCACCCATGTGTCTTTCTTGGATACCCCAACAATCACCGGGGTTACAAGTGCCTTGACCTTACCTCCCACCAACTTATCATTTCCCGTCATGTACATTTTGAAGAATCCATTTTTCCTTTTGCCATTCAATCTCCCACTACCACACCCTCATATGATTTCCTAAACCCCACCATTAACCTCTTGGTTTGGGATTACCTACAAAACCAATCTCAACCACCTACACACCATTCTGCCACTGTTCACAACACCCCACCCCACCCGGCCCAATTCCACCTACCAACCAACACACTACAAGCCCATTTACTACCAACCCAAATCCCTCCAACCCCACTGTTCACGTGAACAGCCCACCATCTTCCTCTCTATCTAACCATCCCTCCACTTCTTCGGCCCAAACCCACGGACCAATTCCACAACCCACTGCTTCGACCAGCGTACCTACCTCCTCTACGGACCCACCAGGCCCGTCTTCCACATTGCCTTCCCACCCCTCAACCGCCTCCCCGTCCGTGCCTGTCCCTCCTCCTCCACCACCCACTCGCACCATACATACTCGCTCAATGAGCGGTATTCACAAACCTAAACAACACTTTACCCTCCATACTTCCACCACTGTCCCTATTCCCAAGAACCCCCAGGTTGCCTTGTCCTCTCCGGAATGGTACAATGCCATGTCTAACGAATTTAGTGCACTTATTAAAAACAAGACCTGGGAGCTTGTACCTAGGACCCCTGATATGAACGTTATACGTTGTTTGTGGTTATTTAAACATAAATTCAGGTCTGATGGAAGTTTGGAGCGTTACAAAGCTCGTTTGGTATGTGATGGTCGTAAGCAGAAGACAGGTATTGATTGTGGCGAAACATTTAGCCCGGTGGTTAAGCCATCTACTATTTGGCTCGTTCTCACTTTAGCTCTTTCCATGTCTTGGCCCATTCACCAGTTGGACGTTACTAACGCGTTCCTTCATGGCAACTTGGAAGAGACTGTTTATATGCATCAGCCCATGGGCTTTCGCCACAGAGATTTCCCCGATCATGTATGTCGCCTCAGGAAGTCCTTATATGGTCTCAAGCAGGCTCTCAGAGCCTGGTATCAGCGGTTCACCGATTTTGTCCTTATGCATGGATTTCAGCAGAGCAAATCAGATAATTCTCTATTTATTTATCATCGTGGCTCCGAAGTTGCTTATCTTCTGATTTATGTGGACGACATTATTCTGACTACTTCCACAGAGGATCTTCGCACACGACTATTACATATTTTATCTGGTGAATTTGCAATGAAAGACTTGGGACCACTGTCTTATTTCTTGGGCATTCAGGTTACTCGGGACGGCGATAACATGTTTCTATCTAAGCAGGCATATGTCAAGGATATCATTCATTGGGCTGCCATGGACTCTGGTAAACCGGTGGCTACTCCGGTCGACACACAGTCCAAGTTATCTGCTACTTCTGGTCCTCCTCATGATGATCCCTCTACTTATCGTAGCCTTGCAGGGGCTCTCCAGTACCTCACTTTCACTCGACCAAATATCTCATATGTTGTGCAACAGATCTGTATGTACATGCATGACCCTCGGCAAGATCATTGGAACGCTTTGAAGCGTATCATTCGTTCTCTACAGGGTACTTGTAACACCCCAACCGATGGCGGAAACATCGGGATGTCACGTATTGATGATTATTCAGTAGCTCATGGTAAATAATAAATTTCAATAATTGATTTAAATAAATTACATACAATTGTTCTAAAATTTGTACATAAACTGAGAAATACTAAATACAAGTCTTCAAGCATTAACTCTAATCTTCAAACAAAGCTATAACCTGAAACATGTTGAGTTTGAAAATATTTTGGGTCAACAAAAGTTGGTGAGATTTACATAGGTTTGAATATTGAATAAAAACTTGTACAATTCGAGTGTCATGTCTAGTCTAGTCCATATGTGAAAACAAACTATCAGGTAAATCGAGTGCATAATCAACCCTTGAGACTAGAATGCTGTGGTCCATCCCATACGCATATGGTTCACTCGATTATGTTATGTGTTCGATAACAATCACCTACGCTACCTATAAATCAATTATTAATCCCCAAATTAGGAACCCTAGCATACTTTAGACTAGAAAACTTAGACTTATTAAGTTTTCCCCAACACTTATTTATTACCTTGAAATAGGGTGATATTTGGATATACACGAGCCACATTTTATTTATATATCAAGGGTCTCCATCCTAACACTAAGGTGAGTTTACATAGCCCCTTTTTCTATTCACTATTTTGGGGTGAAACATGTTACAACATTCAATTTACAATTCAGTCATAAGTGTCTATGTGTTATTCTATGTTGCATTATGTCTTAAACATTACTAGGGTAAGCACATTATTCTAGCATAATCATTAACATTGATCAGCCGACGGTATACAATGATAGATCTATTGGACTGACAATCCCACCCGGATATGTGTACCTCCTACATAGGTAGCGTGGGTGATTGTTATCGAACACATAACATAATCGAGTGAACCATATGCGTATGGGATGGACCACAGTATTCTAGTATCAAGGGTTGATTATGCACTCGATTTACCTGATTGTTTGTTTTCACATATGGACTAGACTAGCCATGACACTCGAATTGTACAAGTTTTTATTCAATATTCAAACCTATGTAAATCTCACCAACTTTTGTTGACCCAAAATATTTTCAAACTCAACATGTTTCAGGTTATAGCTTTGCTTGAAGATTAGAGTTAATGCTTGAAGACTTGTATTTAGTATTTCTCAGTTTATGTACAAATTTTAGAACAATTGTATGTAATTTATTTAAATCAATTATTGAAATTTATTATTTACCATGAGCTACTGAACAATCATCAATACGTGACATCCCGATGTTTCTGCCATCGGTTGGGGTGTTACAGTACTTCTGATCATGGCCTTCATCTCGGGCCGGTTTCTAAGATGTCTCTAGTCGCTTATACGGACGCTGATTGGGCCGGCTGTCCTGACACTCGACGCTCCACCTCTGGTTACTGTGTCTACTTTGGAGACAATCTCATCTCCTGGTCTTCTAAACGTCAGTCCACCATTTCTAGATCCAGCGTTGAAACTGAATATTGGGGGGTCGCCAATGTAGTGGCTGATATCTGCTGGCTTCGTAATCTCTTACTTGAGCTTCGCCTGCCTCTTACTCGAGCTACTCTAGTTTATTGTGATAATGTTAGTGCCGTCTACCTATCTGGCAATCCTGTGCAACATCAACGCACCAAACATATCGAGCTCGACATTCACTTTGTCCGTGAACAGGTGCAACGGGGTCACATTCGAGTTCTTCATGTTCCCTCACGTCATCAGATTGCTGACATTTTTACTAAAGGTCTCCCTCGCGTGCTATTTGAAGACTTTCGATCCAGTCTCAGCATCGGTCCACCCGACGCTTCAACTGCGGGGGTGTAATAATATGTGTTTATATTTAGTAGATATATTTTGTAATCATTGTAACAATATCTCCACAATAATAGGAGATATCCCTTTGTGTTATAAATGGTTGTAAATCAATGAAAGAGAGCAAGGTTTTCAATCACTTTCAAGGTTCAACTGTGTTCCTCGATGTCTATGGTAAGCTCGATGTTTTCCATCCATTTGATAATAGTAGTATCTCTGAAGGCTATATTGATATATTTCAAAGGTTATTGCTAGATAAATTGGGATTAGGATTGAACCAGGATGAGTCGTGATGGTGTTGAAGGTGATTAACAGAAGGTGATGGTTGACATTAGATGGTGTTGGATGATAAAGATTGATGGAAGTAGTCGTAGTGTTTAGGTGTGGTGGCTTGAGTGATGGTGTTTGAGGATTGTATTGAAGGTGGAGTTTCCAAAACATCCAACAAATACAAGTGATGAGGGCGGTTCATGGAATACAATCAGCTCTACACGTTATACCAATCGGTTCACGAGAGAAAGGTATAAGCATGTACTTGAACCCTTAAATTGTATATTCCGATTACTAATAATTTGCGTGTATCACATGTGGGATAAACGAGCATAACGAACCTGGCCAAACTTGGTTAATTCGATTAACGCAAACAATAATCAAGTCTATAACACTTGATATGGTAACTTATAAGCATAAGAAATAGATGGAATTATAACTTACGGACCATTAATTCAACTGGGACAATCACATCAATTATGGACTTGGAACATTGTAACAAACTAGCTAGCAAAGTTATGACCATATAGCTTAAGATAATACTCATGACTTGGACTAAATGATTACTTGGCCATTAAGAGGATAAGAAGTTGGATAATAAAAACATATACGCTCACATGAACCAATCTCGACAACTAGTTGTCTAGTTGATACACTAATAAACTTCCTGAGTTCGCCCACATGTGTAACTGCAATATTCAATGATACGTACTAATACTTGATACCACTAGGTTTGCTAGATGATTGCTCATAAACAATAGGTGGGCTCACAACCTTGGGACACTATGAAACTACGTGACACGACAGGTGAGTTTCGTGTACTATTCCTTTTTTTGTCTTTTAACTATTTTGGGGTGAACATATACTTGTGTGTGTGACTTAACTGTTTGATGTGACAAGTTACTGGCTGCCAAAGAAACACTTGACACTCATTAACCCAGGGAATTTGGGCCACTTAATATGTGGGTAGTACTACTTGGGGAAACCCCCACACACAGTGGATCCGGAAAGCCCGGAAAACCCTCCATTGAGGTTTGCGGGCCGTTGTGACATGTATTTTTCCAGGTAAATCCATAACGGCAGTAGATGGATTTTGTGTTAGGCTTGAGGTGTCGCTTGTACATCACCATGTGTTGTGTTGTGTAAACTTGTGAACGTGTTTATGAAATGATAAACTGTTTTGGATCCACTTAACTACTTACACGGACTCACCGGCATGTTTGCTGACCCAAACTCTTTTAAGCATGTGTTCAGGTACTGCAAATGGATGGATGGCAACGCAAGGTATGTGATAGCTAGATGCGGATTAGAGATTATTTTGATAGAAGATTGTTGCTGCAAGTGTTGCGATTTAGAGCATCTTGAGATAAGACTTTTTTAAGCATGTGTTTAGGTACTGCAAATGGATGGATGGCAACGCGAGGTATATGATAGCTAGATGCGGGTTAGAGATTATTTTGATAGAAGATTGTTACTGCAAGTGTTGCGATTTAGAGCATCTTGAGATAAGAAGATAGCGATTGGATCGACTAGTGGATTATACCCCACTAACTGCTTTGACGACCGCCGCGATTCGTCCCTGTATAGTTATTAATTTATTTAATTAAGTTATGTAATTACATTTTTGGATTAGAATTTGTATTAAACAATAAATATTAGTCATCGTTGCTTCCGTTGTGCAAGTTTGGTAACAATCTGTTATTTCGTTTAGCCCCCTCATGGTCGGGGTGTTACATATTAACACCTATTTTAAAGGCTAAAAAATGTATAACTCTAACATACTAATATTGATACATAACCTAAAATAATGTATAACTATAATATTAACACCTATCATAAAGGCTAAAAAATGCATAACTCTAATATCAATATTCAATACCTTACCTAAAACAGTGTATAACTCTAATATTAACACCTATCATAAAGGCTACAAAAATGCATAACTCTAATATCAATATTCAACACCGAACCTAAAACAATCTATAAATCCAATGCTAACACCTAATACTTCAAAAAAAAAAAGCTAGCCGAATCGGTAAAAGATACATAACATATTATACAAAGCGTCTCAAAATATTAAAACCAAAATTTTTCACTAACCTACTAACAATTCATCAAAAACAAAATAATAAAAAAAACCTAACCACTAACCTTCCGATCAAACCATTGACCATACTTTTCTTCTTCATCTTCACAACATCATCTGATCCATTCACAACACCATTTTCTTCCATAACTGTTAAGCTTCAAATAATAAAAATAGTAATGATATTAGGATTATCAAAGAGTCCTAAGAAGTTCACCATTTCCTGAGCTCACAAATATTTTTAAGATTACACATAACAAACATATTCATAAAACAAACTCCTATTTGTCTATCATCAAATAGTTACATAATTCATGACCTCCATACGCCTCTTATTGGACAGTCATCATGAGGGATGTATTTGACAGCAATAGCAATTCCAACACCTTCTAAAGGGCTAATGTCTTGTGCTCAACCCAACTAAGGAACACCTTTTCGAGACGCGCCTCACCCAAAAGCGGATTTTGACTAAACCTTCTTGTAGCTTTTTCCAAATCATCAAAGTTAAGTTCCTTGACACTTGGTGCAATGTACAACGGATTCTTAAGCGTCTTCTGTAACGTCAATATAGACTCAAGGGTGGCCACAACCTTAGCTATGTGAGGTCGCTTTTGCGAAATTTCAAGTGTGCATCGCTTTGCAATTTCAAAAAAGTCCTGAAAACATATAGGGGATATTTCATTCTTGACTTTGGGATTGACCACATCCTTTAAATCCATTTAAGATTGGACACGCAGCTGAAACCAGATGACCAGACTCCTTAGTAGGTCAGTGTTAACACGAGTTGCATCGATTATAGGCCTCCGACAAAGCAATTCTAGCAAGAGCACACCAAGGGAATAGACATCTGACTTCATGGTAAGGCTTTCAGAATGGACAAAAAAGGGATCCACGTAGCCACAAGCTCCTGGAGGAACGCTGATGTGTGAGGGATGATGAGATAGAGATAGTTGGGAAAAGCCATAATCGGTAATTTTTTGTTCTAGGGTTTGAGGAGAAAGTGAGAAAGGGTGAGGAGAGACTAAGATTTTAGGGTTTGAAATGAGGATAATAAAATTTTATATGGGATGATGAGGTTTTTTTGTTTTAATTACTTAGTGCCACATGGCACACTCAAGGGGGCGAATAGCCTCTTTGAATGTCATGTAGGATTTTAAACTTTGAAATATTAATATATATTGATATAGATATAAATTGTAAGTAATGCAGCCTTTAGCCCCTCCAAATTACATTTAGCCAATACATTGTAGATATTATGAGTTTCGGTGTTCATGATGAATCCCAAATGGAGGCTTAGTAGTTGAGCCTAAAAGGCCTCAATTTTTAAGTTTGCTTTGGGTATTCAAAAGGGTTGAGTCGGCCCTATGACATACATGCAAAAAAAAAAAACTTTAGGCCCTACCGAATTATATAAACAGTTTTTTGGATGAAAATTAACGTTATAGAAATAAGTTTTTTTTAAACTCGTTATAGCAATAAGCTTTTTTATATGGCGTTATAGAAATAAGTTTTTTTTTAAGTTTTTTTAATTTATTATTATTTACATGTTTGGATTATAAATAAAATAAGTTTATATGGGCCAGTAAGTTATAAGGTTTTAGATAGATATTCAATAAGTTTTATGGCTTTAAATTTTTATAGAAAGGGTCCAATAAGTTTCCAGTTTATTTATTTTTTAATATATATAGAATTTAGGCCTCCGTAAAAAAGGGCCTCGGTCGGGAGTGCACCTTGCCCAAAGCTTGTGAATAATGCTTACAAATAAGCATGAATAGTACTAAAGTCATTTAACCACATTTTGCTCTGGGAGTTTACAATTTTAGTAGCACTATTTTACCTGAGTGTACAACCATCATGTACACTGGCATCATGCTCAATTTTATGTATGAATCGTATTGAGATCCACTCAATTTTATGTATGTTTCCTAGACTCCTACTCAACTCGTGTCAGACTCATTATAGCCTTGCAACCATAAAACATGTATTAATTTGATCAAACTATACATGCCCTTATGGCATGAACACTTATCCATAAACTAAACGTATCTAACACATCCTCATGCTAGTTTCAAATATATAAATCATTTTCAAGTTTTGAAAGATTTATACGTATTCATCTTGATAACTTTAGCTAAATGATAGCTTAGAAGTTCTACCACACGTTGTTCGTCAGTTCGTACTTCCGCAGCGTCTCGAAATTGATATCTAATGGGTAATCACGTAAAGAGCTTGCTCCAGGATGAAAAACCATCAACAATGTTGGTGTGGGTGTGGGTGTGTGGTAAACGAGCAAAGAAAACAAGAATTTATGAATATCAAATGAAAGTCTATACTCTCCCTTGTTCTATCTTCGTCGGTCAGCGGTGAACCCCTAGGCAAAGTGGTGGTGATCTGTTACTGCATACGATTAAACAGCCATCAGACAAGTGTAGATTTCAATTTCACATTCTACTTGTTGAGATACATACGGTTAAAGAACCATCAAACATGGGGTGATGGTCTGCTAAGCCTCTATTTCACATTCTACTTATCGAGATACATACGAGAGTATGAATTTCGATTCGGTTAATCTCTGTTAGCCAAGGACGCAAAAAAGACCGATAACCGAATTTAAGTTAACTAGCAGGATACCTCCGCGCTACGCGGCGGGAATTTGTTCATTTAGTTTGTCATGGTACCGACACTCATTATAACAACTAAATGAGAAAACATTAAAAAAGTTTGGTTCGTGATGGTACCTATACTCACTATAACAACTAAATGAGAAAACTCTAGAATTAAAGTCGGATATGCCCAAAAGGATATCATGTATTTTACATTGATAGAAATTCCATAAAACCAAATACCGGTTTTGATAATACCAATACTATAGTTGTTTGGTCGGAATCAGTTAAATTCATGGTTACCGATATGGTACCAAAATAATCCTCCATCTTAAATAATATCGAGGAAAAAGTTGATAAGAGAATATATGTATATACTTAAGAAATTACCAAGGTAAAACTATAAAATAAATATAGTTAGTAGTAATTTCGTTGCTTCCTGTTACAAAAGTAAATTTGAAGAAAATATAATTTATTGGGTTGGGAGTGTGCTTGACAAAAATAATTTAAAAAATGAAACAAAGGAAAGAACAAAGAAAGCTACCAAAATTTACATGCACAGGATGAAAGAAAGTAATATCTAGTGAAGAAAAAGAAAACAAACAATAGTATACTGTTTCTCGGCATGTTGTTAATTAATATATACTAGTGTTATGCCTGCGCGCTTCGCTGCGCAAACACATTTCTAAACAAATATGGCGACGTATCTTATCCGAAACATGGCTAAGTTTCTCACTTAAATCGTCCAAATGCAATTGAGAGTTGTTTATCGATCTGGGTCTTAAAATTCAACTCCCCATTGCCACAACCACCATACGCCACCTCCACAACCATCACCCAACACCACCGCCAACAACCGACACTACGACAAACATCAGCCAACATCGGCACCACCACCACTAAACCACCACCAAAACCCAGCCACCATCACGGAACCACAACTCCCCCTCTCTTTCTACAACACCACCCTCTTCTCTCTCTCTCTCTCTCTTAAAACCCAGGCACCACTTCTCAAAACAAATTAAAAAAGAGTTTGTTACATTGAAGCTCAGATCTCCGTGACAGAGGCTTAGATCTCAAATCCCCAAAAAAACAGGTTCAGACCAGCGATATTCCGATCATCATTACCTTGAATCTCTGCCATGGTTGCAACAGAGGTTTCCACGCTAGGTAAAGAGACATAAAAAAGTAGAGACAAAGAGATATGATAAGCTCTCCAAAAACATAGTATTATCGTCATAGCTTAAAAAATAACATTACATGCAAGTGGCCGCCTCCCCTGCCATTGGCGGCCGGAACTGGCCTCTATTCGGGAAAAACCGATGGAACAACAGTCGAAAAAACGACGACAACGTGATACGCGGGTGAAAGTCTTAGTCGTTTCGTGTTTAAGATTGTATTTTTATGCAATTTTATGGTTTTGGACACACTACTTTGATAAAGTTTGCATTTTGCAGGTTTGACGAAGTTTAAGGTGTTTTCCGGAACTTAACGAGGCTTTGGGACGGAGCTAGGTGGATGCTGAATTGAAAAAGGAGCAAAAATGGATAACTTGAAATTTTGGTTCCGTCGGCTACGGAATGTCAGGCCGTCGCCGACGCATGAGGATCCCGTAGGCTGCTCCATAGACAGCAGAAACACCCGTCAGCTACAATAAGGCGTCGCCGACGGCAGTGAAGCCCATCGGCTACGGTAAGGCGTCGCCGGCGGCAGTGAATCCCGTCGGCGACGGGGGTCCCTGACAAAGTCTTCCAATTTTGACCAAAATTTATGGGATTTGAAGGCTTTTTATGGGAATTTGACCAAGGACTCGAAAGAAGGAAAAAAACCGGATCTTGGGGATTAAAAACAATATCTTCCACTCTCTAATCATCATCAAATCACTCCATAACACTAAAATCATTCAATCTCATCATCATTCATTCATCCTTTTCACCAAACCTTAAAACACCATTCCTAAACCTTTATCCCCAAACCTTTCCATGGCCAATTCTCCTATTATTTCCATTATTATTGAAGTTCCAATCACCATGAGCGGCTAATCACCTTTGGATTCACCCGGTATAGGCTTGTAATCTAGGGTTCTTGAACATTTTGGGTATTTTCTTATTTCTTTGTAATTGTGATTTGAACAAACTTGTTAATTGCGTTAATCTTGTTTTGAATTCTCTTTGATAATTGTTTCTTGCGCCAATTACTAGGGAAATGAATTCGGTTAATTATGCTTTAACTTGTTATTAGGGTTCATGTGTTCTAGAGTAATGAAGTGTAGTTTAGTCCATCTTTGATGTTGATAAAACTTGACACCTAAGCCTATTGAAACAATTAACCCGCTAATCTTCATTGCAAGTATTTGACCCAACCCAATTTGTGATAGAACTCTAGGTTGCTTGTTGAACCCAGTGTGATATCCATCTTTATTATTATTATTATTGTTACAATCAATCATTTTTAATTAAGTCTTTCTATTCAAAGTTTTTATTAGTAATCAAGTAATCATTCTTCACTTTAGAAAATTATAATCTTGAATCATTTTGTGGTTCACAACTTTCAAACCAAAATCTTAAATGATCAAAAGCACTAAACTTCATAATTAAACTATTTCTTCATAAGTGATGTTTTCTCAACCAACTAATACCTTAATTACCGACCACAGACTCTTCGTGGTTCGACACCCTTATTGCCACTACTACATAACTAGAGGTAATTAGGACTTATAAATATTATTTTTTACCGGACCGCGACATCTGATCAAATTTTGGCGCCGTTGCCGGGGAGTACGTGCGCTTGGTGTTTAGTGATTAGTTGATTTTGTGATAATCTGTTTAATTGTTTGTTGGTTTTATTGTATTCTCTATTTTTCCTTGTTACGCGGGGTGTGTTATTTGTGCAGTTTACAGGTAGTGCATGCGTAAAAGACATTTGGGGAGGACATATCCTTTAGTGTTTGAACCGGAAATCGAGAGGG
Source organism: Ambrosia artemisiifolia (assembly GCA_032199755.1). NCBI lineage: Eukaryota > Viridiplantae > Streptophyta > Magnoliopsida > Asterales > Asteraceae > Ambrosia > Ambrosia artemisiifolia. Next base: position 37,015,605 of record CM063522.1, read on the forward strand.
TAGCAAGAAGAAACCGCTAACACCGGTTAGAGGAGCCGATTCCTTCTAACTCACCTACATTCCAATCACCACTTCCAAATCAAAACTTGTCCTTTGGAACCGTCCAAATGGAAAACCCAAATAACCGTTTGGGTGGAAGTCGAAGACCACCCAACAACAACCACCACAACACCCACCTCACCAACCGGTTCCCAACCGAAACCTCAACAACCGAAATGTCAACCAACAACCTCCCGTACTAAACCGTGACAATCCCGCATTTGACCCGAGGAACCGACACAATGAAGCCGGGTATGATGAGCATATTGGTAATCTTGAAGAGTTAAGGGAAAACATCAACGATGATGACCCATTTAGTGTTCCGGGTTATCAATCAACGGATCGGGTGAGTGTGCATTCTTATCATTCGGGGGAGGATGAATATTCGGAGAGGAATTATTCCGAAGAAGATGAGGGTTGGGGTTATGGCAATGGTAATGGTGGTCATGAAGATGAAGAAGAATACCAAAGTGATCATCATTCCAATGTAGGTGTGAACCAAAACTTTGGCAATGAAGGGTATTATCGTCATGTCTTCAACCATCATCAACCAAGGCAAAATCCAAGAGGACACCGAAATCACAACAATAACCAAAACCGGGGTGAAAATTATGTGGGTCGGGCGGAAAGAAGACCTCATGAGAGAAGACAACCAAGGGATGAAGAGGTCAATGCTCCACAAAGAAGCCCTCAAGCTCCGATGCTAGGGGTGAATGGTCGGTTTAGACCGGTTGTTTCCGAAAATGAGTCGCCCATTGTTCCACCACCTCGGGGGAGAAGATCATTTGATTGCAAACCAAACTACATTAACATACTTCCTCATTTTCATGGGATGGCCACTGAAGATCCGTATGATCATCTTTCCGAGTTCATGACAATTTGTAGCACTATGGGGGGTCATAATTTCTCCCAAGATGAGGTCCGGTTGAGATTATTCCGTTTTTCTCTCAAAGACAAGGCAAAATATTGGTTCCGCACCTTGCCATCACATAGTATTTTTACTTGGGGAGAGATGCAACAAGTATTTTTGGATGAGTATTATCCTAGTGCGAAAACGGATAACGCCCGGTTGTAAATTCGTTCTTTCCAACAACAACCGGGTGAACTTCTTCATGAGTCCTTTACCCGTTTTAAGGAGATGATTCGCAAATGCCCGCATCACAAGATTGAGCTATGGGAATTGGTCAACAGTTTTGTAAACGGGTTGAACAAGGAGGAAAGGAAATACTTGAAGTCCACAAGCAATGGGACTTTACTATCCAACCCGGAACAAGAGGATTGGGATTTTTTGGAATTGATGAGCAAAAATTCTAAGGCCGAAGAATCCGCGGATAGGAGAAACAAGCATCCCATCTCAAAATCTCTTCCCGATTTGGATGCTAATACCAAAGACCGAATTGCTACATTGGAACGAGAGTTGGCCCGCATGAAGAAAAAAGATGTGTCGGTGGTGCAATATGCGGTGTGTGAAGTGTGTGATGAAATGGGACACAAGACGAGTGAGTGTCCGGAAAATTCGATTCGAGACACCGCGGAGGTAAATCAAGTGTATGGAGGAGACAAGAAATATGACATGAATTCCAACACTTACCATCCAGGGTTAAGAAACCATCCTAATCTTAGGTATGGTAATGCTTCAAACCAATTGAACCCCAATTTCCAAACTAACACTCAAGGGGGTGGATCCTACCAAAACCGCCAAGGCAACTACAATCAAGGCGGTTATCAAAAGAGTTCATACAATCAAGGTGGGTATTCAAAGAATTAAAACAATCAAGGAAGCTCTTCGGGAGGACAAGGTGGTGATGATTCTTTGAGTTCAAAGTTGGATGCACTAATGAATATGATGAAGGACTCCAACAATGACATCAAGGAAATGAAGAAGGTGAATGAGGTGAGAGATAAGTCTCACGAGGCCTTAGCTAAACAAGTGGGTCAACTAGCGGAAGAAATGGCTCAATGGAGAGGAAGCGCGGGGAAGCTTCCTAGTGATACCACTATCAACCCGCAACATCAAGGTTCGAATTCGAAGAACACTCGCAATGTTCCCATTAATAAGGTAACCGTTCTTCGTAGTGGTAAAATCATTGAGAATAAAATTGAGCCACCATCTCCCCAATTTGTTGAAGGGGAGGTGGAAGATGTGAGTGATGAGAATGAAAGAGAAGAGGAAACAGGTCAAAATCAAGGTAAAAAAATTTCCGAAAAATCAAAACCCGTTGAGAACAAACAAGCTCCCAAGGCTAAGGAAAAGGGTATGGAGGGTAATACCATCCCTTATCCCGAAGCATTGTTGGAGCCATCTAAAAAAGTGGTTAAGAAAACGGGCCTGCAACAAGAAGAGTTGTGGGACATTTTTAAACAAGTGAGAATTAATCAAACAAGTCCCCTCTTATGCAAAGTATCTAAAGGATATGTGTACCCAAAAGAGAACTCATAAGATTCCAAAGAAAATTGATTTGACTGAAAATGTGAGTTCCATTCTTTCGGGTTCACTTCCACCAAAGTTACAAGATCCGGGGGCGCCTATCATATCTATTCAAGTTGGAGAATTGAAAATGACCCGAGCGCTTTTGGATCTTGGAGCTAGTGTAAGCATCTTGCCGGGTAGTCTTTATGACCAATACGAATTTGGTCCACTTCAAGAGTCTAATACCACCGTGGTATTAGCCAATTTGACCCCCAAGCTACCCCGTGGGATGGTTACCGATGTGATAGTAAAAGTTGAAGATTTTTATTATCCGGTGGATTTCTTAGTACTTGATTATGTTTCCATGGACCTAACCAAACAGCCAACGATCATTCTTGGTCGACCATTTTTAGCCACATCTAATGCCCAAATTAATTGCAAAACGGGCACGGTTGACATGACTTTTGGTAACCGTCGGTTAAGGTTAAATGTTTTTTCAAATGGGGCTAACCCTCTAGTTAATGATGAATGCTATATGGCGGACATTGTTGACGCGTGTATACCTCTATGCGACACTGTTGTAGATGAGGAAAACACAATAGATGAGTGTTTTATGTTTGACAGGGTACAAGTGGAGAAATTGAAGAGCATGGTTGAGGAGGAAAAGAGACAACAAGTGATGGCGGTGAAGGAAGGAAGACCACCATGGACTCATCAAGTGGAAAGCCTTCCGGATCACATTGATACTAAATTGAAGCCCTCATTAGTTGAGCCGCCACAAGTGGAATTGAAGGAGTTACCTAAGCATCTAAAATATGCTTATGTTGGTGAAGGCAACACGCTCCCGGTAATCATTGCTTCAAATTTAACCGGGGAGCAAGAGGAAAAATTGATGAAGGTATTGGTGATCCATAGAGTGGCTATTGGGTGGACTGTGGCGGATTTGAAAGGTATTAGTCCATCGATTGTGATGCACAAGATCATCACGGATGAGAAGGTGACTCCCGCAAGAGATGCCCAAAGAAGGCTCAATCCTAATATGCGGGAGGTTGTGAAGAAAGAAGTATTGAAGTGGTTAGATGCGGGTATCATTTACCCCATATCCAATAGCCAGTGGGTTAGTCCAACTCAAACCGTTCCAAAGAAGGCAGGTATGCAAGTCGTGAAAAACGACTCAGGTGAGGAAGTCGCCACCCGACCGGTAACCGGGTGGCGTATTTGTATTGATTATAGGAAGTTGAATGCTGCAACTTCTAAAGACCATTTTCCTTTACCTTTTATTGATCAAATAGTAGAAAAATTAGCCGGACAAAAATTTTATTGTTTCTTGGATGGGTATTCGGGTTACAATCAAATTGCTATGCATCCCGAAGATCAACAAAAGACCACCTTTACTTGCCCATATGGCACATTCGCATTTAGGCGAATGCCATTTGGTCTTTGTAATGCCCCCGCCACCTTTCAAAGGTGTATGATGAGTATCTTTTCAGATATGGTGGGGGAGTCTTTGGAAATCTTTATGGATGATTTTTCTATTTTTCGGGTAATCTTTTGATTCTTGCTTAGACCAATTGGAAAAGGTTTTACAAAGATGTGTTGAGACAAATTTGGTTTTGAGTTGGGAGAAAAGTCATTTTATGGTCCAAGAGGGGATAGTATTGGGCCATGTGGTTTCTAGTCGTGGGATTGAGGTTGATCATGCTAAAGTACAAGTTATTTCAACTTTACCTTATCCCACCAATATTAAGGACATTAGATCATTTTTGGGGCATGCAGGTTTTTATAGGAGGTTTATTAAAGGTTTTAGCGACATAACAAAACCTTTATGTAATTTGTTATTGAAAGATGCTCCACCTAATTTTGATGAAAAATGTATTGAGGCCTTTGATATTTTGAAAAAGAAGTTAGTTGGGGCCCCAATTTTGCAATCACCCAATTGGTCTTTGCCTTTTGAAATCATGTGTGATGCAAGTGCGTATGCGGTTGGGGCCGTGCTGGGTCAACGGGTGGATAAGAAACCCGTTGCTATATACTACGCGAGTAAGACTCTTTTGGAAGCTGATGTATTGTAAAATACATCCATTTCCAGTGTAAAATTTGTATAGTTTTCGAGTCGTTTAAATAGTACTTTTATTAGTTTTATGCTTGTACCGGTCTATTTTATTTATCATAGGTTTTTATAGAATTTTATTAGTTTTTGGTCATTTTTAGTATTTATCTATTTTATTTTATATTTTGGTAGGTGTTCATGGACGTTAGAGCGTAAACGAGCAACTTTGGTTAAGTCAAGAACACCCGAGGCGAGAGCGGAGCTAGAATGCTATAAATAATAATAATAATAATAATAATAATAATAATAATAATAATAATAATAATAATAATAATAATAATAATAATAAAATAATAATATTAAACCGTGACTTTGAAAGTCACGGCCCAAAAGGCCAAAGGAAATTTATGAGGGCTTCATTATTAAGTGTACATATAAAAGAAAAGATATCATCGATTGGAGAAAGAAGCGAATATTATTGGAAGCACAACAGGAGGCCGCTAATTGTTTTTGGACGGCGAAAAGATATTTTTCGTCGAAGAAGGAAAGGACAGACGAAGGGAGTAGAAAAAAAAGAGGATCGATCTTTTGAAGCAGCAGCGGAGATATTATTAAGAGGAGAGATCGACACAGAAGCCTCAAGAGGATTTTAGAGAAGGAGGTCAAGGGTTGAAACATAGGTGCAAGCACGGGTCAGGTATTTATTATTTATCTATTCAATACCCGTTGTGAACACCATAATTTTGTCTTGCTTTTATTGTTTTGATTTTTTCATGACTTTTAAAGGCTAAACCTTTTTGTTACCTAGGTTAAAGATGACTGCACTTGAATGATTTATTTTCTTTTGGTTTTGGAACTTTTAGTTGTGGATGAATTTTAAAGTAGAGAACTCTTTATTTTTTGGTTTGATGTATATGCATATTTAGTTTTGTCTAATTAATTTTTATAAACTCCACTTACGTTTTTGTGAATGTCTTTCATGTATGAATGCGGGTTAGGTTGCGGACTGGGTGTTAGCAGCTAATTTATGGTTAATTTCTGCAGGTTATCCGTAGGAGTTGTAATTGTAAGTTAGATATTTCTAAGTGTTCTACCAATTCTCAATAGCTGTAAGGTGCGAGATTGTTGGTCTGTCTAGGGTGTTAAATTGCTAGATCTAGAGGCTTTGTGAGAAGATCTTCCTAGTTTCCCTAGCATTCCTTGTAGGCCAAGTCTTATCAGAAATATTGTAGTTACCCCTTGCACTCTTAGTGTAGTGAGGCTTTCGCGCTATGAGGTAGACTGTCTAGCGGGTACTTTAAGATTCGAGTAGGTAAGCCTGTGAGGGTAACCTCTCAACCGTTGGTTTAACAGCACAACAATATTCTAGGGTTTCCCCTTGAGAAGGGTCGAGGGTGTCTAGTTTATTCTTGATATTTAGTATTTTAAGATCCCGGTTCCACACCAGTTCCATAGCCGTTAGAAACTTATCATTCATGTGTAGGATTCTAGCCTAGGTAGTGCCTTCCCATCATCTGATCCCAAATTTCAGCTCCCATTTTGTGTCTTTAGTTATTTTAGTTTTATTTTATTTATTTGCATTAGTTTGTTAGAAAATCCCCCCTTTAAGCAACAAAACATTATTAAGTCAGTATTTAGGATAAGTAGTCGAGTCTAGTTTACGTTTTCCAGTAGAGTCTCGTGGGTTCGATACTCGGACTTACTTTAGCTGCACTGCATTGACCTGTACACTTGCCGGTTGTGTGGTTTAGGTTTAGAGAGTCTTAGTTTATAAATTTAAAACTTAGAGTGTCTAGTTTAAGTTAATTTAGGTAGTTTTTATTAAACCACTTTCAACACATCAAGTTTTTGGCGCCGTTGCCAGGGACTCTTAGGCGATTGCGTTTATTAGCTTCGATTACACTTATCTGCTATATCCGTGCTACTTGTTTGTTTTGAGTCTGTCTTTTATTTTTATTATATAATTATATTTAATTTTTTGTATTTAATCATGTGTGAGATCTGTGGAGGACCCCATTTTACCGTGAAATGCCCAAATGCATCGAGGTATCCCCCAGGTTACCGTGCGAATACGTATACCACACAATATTTCCTGCAGTATCATTGGACAGAACTGAACACGAAAGAGGAATTTGATAAATGGCTTAGATCATACAGGGAAGCGCGAGATAGGGAACGTAAGGCCATAATCGAGCGTCTAAATAGACCAAATCCCATAGGTCTAAAGGTTCCTTGCTTTGATAAAAATGGGAACTTAGTTGGTCATCATGTTGGCTCCGGCCCGTTAATCCCACTTCCCCCAGGAACAAAGCCGCCTCTAGTGGAGATGGAAACAGTTTACCTGCACCCAGTTTGTAGAGCTCCCCCTGAATCACAGTTAGAGCCAGAGACCATAATGGACATCTTAGTCCCACCCCCGGTGCCACAAGTTACTATAGCGGGAGTGACTCTGATGAAGAAGACACGGAGGAGGAGGTAGTGATGGTTGAAGATGAGGTAAGTAATGAACCATCATGGGAGGTAGAGTTTGGTGATGAGTTGTTGATTTGCCAACTGTAGAAGTAGACAGAGATTTTGACCCAGTGGGTGACCTCGACATCTTAGAGGCATTATTGGAAGGGTACCCAACTGTGGAAATAAAAGAGTCACCAAAGGAAGTTGAGGAAGAAGTGGTTGAAGAGGAAGAGCACCACTACTGGCCCGTGAAAACTTCAAAGGATAGAGTGTCACTGGATCAACCAAAATCACAGGAGAAGACGAAGAGGCACCTGGACCAACACAGGTTGAGGGTCAAGAGTTGCAGAGACAACAAGTCCTCACATTACATGCCAAGAATCAGGTTTGGTCCAGGTAAATTTAAATATTGGTGGCCCGACCCGTTTAAATTCGATAAAATATTTTTCAATTCCACTAGTATATTTTTGTTAATTAATAAGGATCGAGTGGAATTAAATGGGTTGGATCGGGTTCAGATAAAAAGAAGCCCCCTGATTAAGTTTAAGTGTGGGGAGGCTTTGTAGAGTTTGTAAAAATTAATTATTTATGAGTTTTTGTTTTATTTTTCTTTGTCGTCTGGTTTTATTTTTGTGTTGAGTCAGTTATTTTTTGTGAGTCGGTATTATGCTCGGGTTTTGTTTTGCTTTGTTTCCGCAGGTTTGGATTGCACCACCCGTACTCAATCTCCATTCGGGTGATTCCATAGCTGTTATCATTTATCAAAGCAAGCCCAGAGTTTACCATTGTGTCAGAGCCGATCGCGAATGAAATGCTATACGATCGAGCTGGATTGGACTAGAGCTTACGAAGAAAAATTAACCAGCTAAGTCTTTTCCAATTTGCCCTTTTTTATTTAATTTTATAATTTTTGTATTTGGAATTTATTTTGTTTTGAGTCGTTTTCTATTCCTATATTGAGGGCAATGTAGAGTTTAAGTGTGGGGATGGAAAACTGTCGTTTAGTCTGTATACAAAGTCATTTTGAGTCAAAAAAAATTAATAAAAAAATTGAGAAAATGTCCCTGATTTTGAAGTTTGCATTATATAAAATATGGAAGATGATAGGTAAAGTCAGGTGTCCGGTTTTCAAATAGTATGTATAATAAGATATTAAAATTGATTGAAAACGTGTCTGATTTGGGATATGTGGGTAGGCTCGGCCGGTAGAAAGGTTTCCTTTGAAAAGTAATAAATTAATTATGTTAGGCTATTTTGTGGGTTCTCATCTAGGAGAAACGGGGAGACCGAAACCGCCAAAAATAGTATAAGAAGCACCGTTATAAGTAGAAAACCGTTAGAATTTCTAATCACTTAAAAAAAATTAGAAATCAAAGCAAAAATGCTGAAGCTTAAGGTGCCTGGTCACTGGGATAGCGACTTGGATTGGCCACACCCTCTGAGTTAAGTATGCTGAGATGAAAAAAAAATGCTGAAGCTTATGGTGCCTGGCCACTGGGATAGCGACTTGGATTGGTCACACCCTCTGAGTTAAGTATGCCGAAAAAAAAAGAAAAAAAAGTGATTTTAAATTCTCTTGGTTCTTGGTTTTCTGCATAAGACGGTTGGGAAATGGTCAATTGGTCGTTCCTTTAGCTTCATAAGCTTGAGGCGGGATTAGCAGGAACTGTGGCTTCCTTTGAGTGAGACCCTAGATAGACTAATCAACATGAACTTAACATAAATAAAAAGGGGCTTGGAAACCGGTTTGAGTTTAAGAGGATCAGTATACCTGCAATCGCAATCAACACGTTAGTAGATTATAAATTAAGTAACCTATGTTTTGAAACCGGATGTAAGCCTGACTGTGATTACATAGCATAATTCTTTTTCAGGGACGAAAAAAAAGATAAGTGTGGGGATATTTGATGTATTGTAAAATACATCAATTTCCAGTGTAAAATTTGTATAGTTTTCGAGTCGTTTAAATAGTACTTTTATTAGTTTTAGGCTTGTACCGGCTATTTTATTTATCATAGGTTTTTATAGAATTTTATTAGTTTTGGTCATTTTTAGTATTTATCTATTTTATTTTATATTTTGGTAGGTGTTCATGGACATTAGAGCGTAAACGAGCAACTTTGGTTAAGTCAAGAACACTCGAGGCGAGAGCGGAGCTAGAATGCTATAAATAGTAATAATAATAATAATAATAATAATAATAATAATAATTTTTTTTTTTTTATTGTCGATTGAATAATTACCATTAAACCAAAATACGAAAGTTACATCATAATAGAAGGTAGACGGGCAACAAGCTGCGCCGCCACTCCTTTCTGAATTGCAAACCCTAGGCCAAAACTAATAATAATAATAATAATAATAATAATAATAATAATAATAATAATAATAATAATAATAATAATAAACCGTGACTTTGAAATTCACGGCCCAAAAGGCCAAAGGAAATTTATGAGGGCTTCATTATTAGGTGTACATATAAAAGAAAAGATATCATCGATTGGAGAAAGAAGCGAATATTATTGGAAGCACAACAGGAAGCCGCTAATTGTTTTTGGACGGCGAAAAGATATTTTTCGTTGAAGAAGGAAAGGACAGACGAAGGGAATAGAAAAAAAAGAGGATCGATCTTTTGAAGCAGCAGCGGAGATATTATTAAGAGGAGAGATCGACACAGAAGCCTCAAGAGGATTTTAGAGAAGGAGGTCAAGGGTTGAAACATAGGTGCGAGCACGGGTCGGGTATTTATTATTTATCTATTCAATACCCGTTGTGAACACCATAATTTTGTCTTGCTTTTATTGTTTTGATTTTTTCATGACTTTTAGAGGCTAAACATTTTTGCTACCTAGGTTAAAGATGACTGCACTTGAATGATTTATTTTCTTTTGGTTTTGGAACTTTTAGTTGTGGATGAATTTTAAAGTAGAGAACTCTTTATTTTCTGGTTTGATGTATATGCATATTTAGTTTTGTCTAATTAATTTTTATAAACTCCACTTGCGTTTTTGTGAATGTCTTTCATGTATGAATGCGGGTTAGGTTGCGGACTGGGTGTTAGCAGCTAGTTTATGGTTAATTTCTGCAGGTTATCCATAGGAGTTGTAATTGTTAGTTAGATATTTCTAAGTGTTCTACCAATTCTCAATAGCTGTAAGGTGCGAGATTGTTGGTCTGTCTAGGGTGTTAAATTGCTAGATCTAGAGGCTTTGTGAGAAGATCTTCCTAGTTTCCCTAGCATTCCTTGTAGGCCAAGTCTTATCAGAAATATTGTAGTTACCCCTTGCACTCTTAGTGTAGTGAGGCTTTCGCGCTGTGAGGTAGACTGTCTAGCGGGTACTTTAAGATTCGAGTAGGTAAGCCTGTGAGGGTAACCTCTCAACCGGTGGTTTAACAGCACAACAATATTCTAGGGTTTCCCCTTGAGAAGAGTCGAGGGTGTCTAGTTTATTCTTGATATTTAGTATTTTAAGATCCCGGTTCCACACCAGTTCCATAGCCGTTAGAAACTTATCATTCATGTGTAGGATTCTAGCCTAGGTAGTGCCTTCCCATCATCTGATCCTAAATTTCAGCTCCCAGTTTGTGTCTTTAGTTATTTTAGTTTTATTTTATTTATTTGCATTAGTTTGTTAGAAAATCCCCCCTTTAAGCAACAAAACATTATTAAGTCAGTATTTAAGATAAGTAGTCGAGTCTAGTTTACGTTTTCCAGTAGGGTCTCGTGGGTTCGATACTCGGACTTACTTTAGCTGTACTGCATTGACCGGTACACTTGTCGGTTGTGTGGTTTAGGTTTAGAGAGTCTTAGTTTATAAATTTAAAACTTAGAGTGTCTAGTTTAAGTTAATTTAGGTAGTTTTTATTAAACCACTTTCAGCACATCAGAAGCACAATTAAATTACACCACTACCGAAAAAGAGCTACTTGCGGTGATATATGCTTTAGACAAATTTAGGTCTTATGTGTGGGGTAACAAAGTTATTATCTATACTGACCATAGTGCTGTCAGGTACTTGATAAATAAGATGGATGCTAAGCCCCGATTGATAAGGTGGATACTCTTGTTACAAGAGTTTGATTTGGAGATCCGTGATAAGAAGGGCACGGAGAACGTGGTTGCGGACCATTTTTCCAGATTGGTGGTTGAGGAGGAAGACTCAACGAATGAAATTAATGAGTCATTCCCGGATGAGCATTTATTAGCCATTTCGACATTACCTTGGTTTGCTCATATTGTGAATTTTTTGGTGACAGGTACAATGCCGGAGCGTTGGGTTAGGAAAAAGAGGCTCCATTTTTTGTTCCAAGTGAAGCATTATATTTGGGATGAACCGGATTTGTTTAAAGTGGGAGCGGATCAAATCATTCGAAGATGCATTCCGGATGAGGAGATCATGAGTGTGTTGAAGCATGTGCATTCGTATGCATGTGGAGGGCATTTTAGTGGCCAAAAGACGGGTCACAAGGTTTTGTCGGGTGGGTTGTATTGGCCAACAATTTTTAAGAACTCGTTTGAGTATGCTAAAAAATGTCTCCATTGCCAACAATTAGGAAGCATCTCAAAACGAGATGAAATGCCAATGCAACCCATTATGGATGTTGATGTTTTTGACGTTTGGGGAATAGATTTTATGGGACCATTTCCCAACTCTTTTGGTAATCTATATATTTTGGTGGCAGTAGATTACGTTTCTAAATGGGTTGAAGCTATTGCCACCAAAACCAATGACCATACCATTGTTTGTAATTTTATACAAACAAATATTTTTTCAAGATTTGGGATACCCCGGATAATCATAAGTGATGGGGGATCCCACTTTAAAAACTTTAAATTTGGAAAATTGCTTAAACGGTATGGTGTTGACCATAGGATTGTCACCCCATATCATCCACAAACAAGTGGACAAGTTGAGGTTTCAAATAGGCAAATTAAAGAAATTTTGCAAAAGACGGTTCGTGCGGACCGAAAGGATTGGTCAACAAAGCTAAATGATGCTTTATGGGCCTACCGCACGGCCTACAAAACACCTATTGGAACCACTCCTTATCGACTAGTTTTTGGTAGAGATTGTCATCTCCCGGTTGAATTAGTTCACCGGGCAGTATGGGCCATTAAGGAGGTTAACTTGAGATATGATGATGCAGGGAGAGAAAGGAAACTCAAGCTTTGCGAATTGGAAGAGCTAAGGGATGAGGCTTATGAGATTGCATCAAAATACAAGGATCAAATGAAACGGGCTCATGATGCAAAAATTCGTAAGAAAGAGTTTGAAGTGGGTCAAAAAGTGTGGCTCTACAACTCTAAATTGAAGCTTTTTCCGGGAAAACTCAAGAGTAAGTGGGATGGCCCGTACATAATCACAAGGGTTGGAAAGCTTGGAGAAGTGGAGATAGAGGACCCGAAAAATGGATCAAAGCAAACCATGAATGGACACCGGTTAAAACCTTACATAGAACATGTCACGGAACTCGGTAAGATTGTGGAGGTGGTAAGCTTTTTGGAAAGCATACCAACTTATGAGGTCAACTAAATTTGAAGGGTAGCTCACACCCCAGGTACGTTCAATTTTAGTCAAGTGTATTGGGGACAATACACATTTTTTTTCGAGGGTGGAGTTTTTGTAAATGTAAAAATACCATTTTTTATGGTTGTTTGTAAATACTTTTTCTTTCTTCTCCATTTAAAAAAAAACTTGACGTAAATGTTTTGGTAAATAAGCTTTTTAAAGTTTTTGTTACAAATTGCATGTTAAAAAAATAAAAAACCTTGACGTAAATGTTTTGTTAAATAAGCTTTTTAAAGTTTTTGTTACAAATTGCATGTTAAAAAAAAAAACCAAACCGCGTCGGCAACGGGGTCTCAGGCCGTCGCCGACGGCCAATGCACCAGACGTGTGATCTTGCTGTCTACGGGGTACCCGACGGAGTGTTAAGCCGTAGCCGACGGCAGTGACACCCGTCGGCGACGCAGCTGTATATGAGAACATTTATGATTATTATTTTTTTTTTTTCGGTTTTAACCCCTCAAGACCCGAACCCATATAACAAATCTGACCCGGTCCAACCCATGGGTAAATAATTATGAACTTTTCAACCCTCTTCATCAAAACTTCATCTTCCCCAACAATCCTTCATAAACCCTAAAACTTCTTTCACTCATAACTTCTTCAAATCTTAACCAAATCTAACACTTTTTGGGTCCATTTCACTTAATTTTTCGAGAGCTACAAACCCCCCCCCCCCCCATAATATTTTTTCGAAATTCCCAACGGTTTGAGAGCAGCGAAAAGATTAAAATTCGGGTGTTTGGTGGGTCGTTCAAGTGTTGCTCGAGTCTTTTAGTTTTTGAGATTTCTTAGTGCATTCAACCTAAAAGGTATGTTCTTTCTTTATTACAAGTTTTACTACTACAGATTTTGTATGATGCTTCCATGATTTTGAACTTAGTTGTTTAAATAGAGGTTGAACATAAACAATTAATGAGTTAGTAGCTTGTTACTAATAAAGGATTGTTATTTGGTAATTTTAACATCAAATAAGTGTGGGGATTCATTCTTTGTGCTTGTTCTTGATGATTGGGTGTTGTTAGGATGTTGAACAAAAAGGAAAATTGGTACTTGTTTAAGTGTAAAATCTTTTTCCTAAATGTCTCATATATTATTAAGTTCAACATCCAAATAAATACATCCAAGGGTTATGAGAAGTGAATGATACTAGTGAGTTTTAACTTGGAATTGGTTTGTTTTGGACAGAAAATGTTTGGAAGGAAACGGAGTAAACCTTCCGCTGGTGAGGGATCATCTTCCTCACGTATTGCTCGGGGAAAAGGGAAACAATCTAGTCAAGCCATAGACGATGTCGAATTAGAAAGAGAAAGAATGGAAAGGGAAGAAGAGCAGGTTATGGCCGTTAAGAATGCGGCTCAAGAATGGTTTTGGCTCGATGCTTTGAAGGATCCTATTATTAAGAAATGGGAAGAGGACAAAAGCAAAAGTTTGTCAAGCTTCAAGAATAGAGATTGGGAAAAGTGGTTGTGGAGATGGAAAATGTGTGACCTAGAAAAAGGAGTTTTAGATGTGGTTGTTTATGAACGGGCAGTTAACTTAGAAGAGTTCAGATGGTTTAATTTGACACAAAAATTTGAAGCTGTGGGTTGGGAACGCGCCTTGGATTGGTGCAAGAATGGTCGAAAGAGGGTTTATTTGCAGTTGGTATGTGATTGGTATGCGTCATTGAAGATTGAAAATGGTATTGGGCACCCAAGCACATGGAAGTTGGTTGGTGAAGCAAATGGAAAGAAGATGACCATGAGCTTTGAAACAATGAATAGGATAGCTAACTTCGATTCTCTTGGAGTTGGTGCTTATACTTATCCTAAAGCTAATGATTTTTGGTCCAATGTAGTGCTTGAATCGGACCCTCAGAATCTGTATGCGATCGCATGTCCCGACTATCCGTTAGTGGGATTGTTGAATAGAAATGAAATGACTCTGGAAGGAAAGCTTATCCAAAATATGTCTTTGGAGAATTTGATGGTCAGGTTGGGAGATAGGGGTCACATTAAAATTTGGGATTGTAGGGTTGTTTATTCTATACTTACTGGAGGCCCTAAGTTGTCTTTTCGGCATATTTGCATGATGAACATTTGGGACACGCGCGAGACATACGCACGGAAAATGATCCCATATGTTCGCTTGATTAACGAGATGTTGGTGGATCAAGGTTGTATTCCCGCGGGGACATGTTGGGTTGATAAACCAGTGGGTAATTTCGATATCAAAAAGTTGAGGAAGTCTAGAATTCTTTATAGTATGGCAGATTACAACCACACTCTTAAAGATGAATCGACCCAGAAAACTTTTGTGGTGCGTGATGCTAATGCACCACCGATTGAGGAGGAAGAGATGAGGAGGATCCAACAAGAGGTGTCGGTTAACATCCCGCGACAGAGGACGACAGCACGGGGTAGAGGGATGACCATAGAGATGACTCGGTTGATTAATATGAATCGACCGGGAGGTTTTGAGACATGGACCTCCGCCGAACGAAACATCTTCGATAACACTACATGGAACCGATTAGAGGCTGAAGCAAGAGAGGATAGAAGGTTGGAACATGAAAGAGAGAGAGAAAGATTGGAAGATAGGCGCTGGGGCGTGTTGGCTATGGCAGTGGAACAAAACCGGGTGAATCAGTTTGTTTTAGAGGACCAAAATCGATGCCATAGAGATTTGAGAGATGGACGGCCATATGAGCCGTATTCACCATGGGTGGATTATTCCACTATTCGGGATGCGTCACAGGAGATTCGGGATGCAGTCCAGTGGCCACAAGGGGTATCATCAAGTTATTTACCAACCCCGCCACCTCAGCCCATGGAGACGGGCTCTTCCACATCTCCATTCGAAAATTATCAAGAGATGTGGGGAGAGCTCTTGGGTTTACCATATCAACCATACCCACCAAGAGTCCGAACGAACGTTACTACCGTTAGAGGGTGAGGTATGCTTTATTTTTGTTGTTGTTCGTTTTTCTTTTCAGTTTATTTGTGTGCGGTTTTCTTTATTTTTTTGTGTGTTTTATTTTGTGTTTTTCAAAGTACATAAATAAGTGTTGTGGGTGTGTTTAACCCTCACGAGACCTCACTCGTCCTCATAACCGGAATGTCGGGAGGTTTAAAGGATCTATCCCTAGTTAGTTTTTTTTTATTATTATCCACGAAAAAAAAAGAGTTAAAAGTGTCTGGTAAGTATCTTTCAACAAATAGTAAACCAACAACCCTTAATTTCTTTTGTGAGAAGCATGCTTCTACACATTTGTGATTTGTAGGTTCATTCACAATGGAATGGAGCATGTTGTTGAAAGCGAAGAACATGGAGCATAAAATCAAACCAGGTGCACCTCTTTTGAATTTTTTTTTAGTTCTCTAGTGGATTGTGTACTATTTTGAATTGGGTGAATCTTTGATGGGTGGTTATCGCATTCCCGTGCATGCTTTTAGTTTCTCCCTACACATTGAGGACAATGCAACCTCTAAGTGTGTGGAGGGGAGAAAAAAAAATATGCATTTTGAATCCCACCATTTAAACACTACACATTAGGGACAATGTTGGACTCTAAGTGTGGGGATGGGGGAGAAAATTTGAAAAAAAAAACGTCCTTGTTTAAGCATTCTAAAAACGCAAGTAACTAAGTCAACATGGGATGTACGAACCATTTTGGTCTTTTGTCATGGTCAAGTTCTGAAAAATTCGCATGATAACTCTCAACCAGTTTTGGTAAAAAGAATTACGGGTGGTTATTTGGGAGTAGTTTGCTTGAAAGGTCGATTTATTACACACATGTCATATACCTACCCATCTTTCCGTGTGAGATTTTGAGCCACCACAACATGTTACACTTTATAAAATTCTATCCATTTTGCATGTTGTGTTCCTTTGAATTGAGTGTGCCATTATAATTGACACGGTAGAACTTGCACCTTTAATACGTTTACCACCCTAAACCAGTTGTGAACACAAGAATGATTGAGGCATTAGGTTAAACCTTTTTATTTTTAAACCATTTTTATCATCCCTGACCCGTTCCAATATCCCTTAGTTAACCAATCTTGAGCCTTAAGCCTTTTTCATTTGATTACCCATTTTAACCCGTTTAGCCATTTTTAATTTTAAACCCGAGTGATGAAAATTCGATTTCATGATATTGCTCTGTATTGTTAATAGTTTGCAATGTTTATGATTGAAAAAAAGAGTGAATCTATATAAAAAAAAAAAGAAGAAGCCTTAGTTGGTCGCTGAATAAAAAGGCGCCACATTGCTTTATAGTTGAGTAGTTGCTTGTTGTTTTGATTAGTTGTTTGATGTAATAAGAGTCGAATTTTCATCACCTTAGTCACTTTTAAAAATATCCCATTCCACACCCTTCACCCAGCCACGTTACAACCCCTTTAAAGACCTTTTGACTTGTGTTCGCTTTTGTGTAATTTGGTGAAGTACGATTAAGTTGCAAGCATATACCAATGTGCATAATAATCGGTTTTGAGAGTACCATATATATACTAGCACATCAATACTAGTCAATTGAACCGAGTGGAGAGAATATTGTGAGGGATATGTGTCTGGTTTGTATGCTTTAGAAGGTAGGCTAATCTTGGGTAACCACTTGAGTTTGGAAAAGAAATATTCATTGAAAGTTGGGTAGTTTTGATTGTAGAAGACATAGGAACTGAGTATGACATTAGACCTTAACTCTTTGAGAATGGGGAATGTGTTTTGTGTTTGGAATTGTGAAAGCGTAATAAATTTGTTTGAGGACACGTAAAAAGATAAGTGTGGGGATGTGATACGCGGGTGAAAGTCTTAGTCGTTTCGTGTTTAAGATTGTATTTTTATGCAATTTTATGGTTTTGGACACACTACTTTGATAAAGTTTGCATTTTGCATGTTTGACGAAGTTTAAGGTGTTTTCCAGAACTTAACGAGGCTTTGGGACGGAGCTAGGTGGATGCAGAATTGAAAAAGGAGCAAAAATGGATAACTTGAAATTTTGGTTCCGTCGGCTACGGAATGTCAGGCCGTCGCCGACGCATGAGGATCCCGTAGGCTGCTCCGTAGACAGCAAAAACACCCGTCGGCTACATTAAGGCGTCACCGACAGCAGTGAAGCCCGTCGGCTACGGTAAGGCGTCGCCGACGGCAGTGAATCCCGTCGGCGACGGGGGTCCCTGACAAAGTCTTCCAATTTTGACCAAAATTTATGGGATTTGAAGGCTTTTTATGGGAATTTGACCAAGGACTCGAAAGAAGGAAAAAAAACGGATCTTGGGGATTAAAAATAATATCTTCCACTCTCTAATCATCATCAAATCACTCCATAACACCAAAATCATTCAATCTCATCATCATTCATTCATCCTTTTCACCAAACCTTAAAACACCATTCCTAAACCTTTATCCCCAAACCTTTCCATGGCCAATTCTGCTATTATTTCCATTATTATTGAAGTTCCAATCACCATGAGCGGCTAATCACCTTTGGATTCACCCGGTATAGGCTTGTAATCTAGGGTTCTTGAACATTTTGGGTATTTTCTTATTTCTTTGTAATTGTGATTTGAACAAACTTGTTAATTGTGTTAATCTTGTTTTGAATTCTCTTTGATAATTGTTTCTTGCGCCAATTACTAGGGAAATGAATTCGGTTAATTATGCTTTAACTTGTTATTAGGGTTCATGTGTTCTAGAGTAATGAAGTGTAGTTTAGTCCATCTTTGATGTTGATAAAACTTGACACCTAAGCCTATTGAAACAATTAACCCGCTAATCTTCATTGCAAGTATTTGACCCAACCCAATTTGTGATAGAACTCTAGGTTGCTTGTTGAACCCGGTGTGATATCCATCTTTATTATTATTGTTACAATCAATCATTTTTAATTAAGTCTTTCTATTCAAAGTTTTTATTAGTAATCAAGTAATCATTCTTCACTTTAGAAAATTATAATCTTGAATCATTTTGTGGTTCACAACTTTCAAACCAAAATCTTAAATGATCAAAAGCTCTAAACATCATAATTAAACTATTTCTTCATAAGTGACGTTTTCTCAATCAACTAATACCTTAATTACCGACCACAAACTCTTCGTGGTTCGACACCCTTATTGCCACTACTACATAACTAGAGGTAATTAGGACTTATAAATATTATTTTTGATCGGACCGCGACATCCGATCACAACGGAGGCCAACACCCCCTCTTTCTTTTTCTCTCTCTAGAACAGTTTTGTCTATGTTTCTCTGTATGAGATGAAACCGTCTTACGTCATCGGTCGGCATAGACGACCGGAGTATATGTATGATGCTATTTTAGAGAGAGAAAGAAGAGATAAGACATGGTAAAAGAAGTGGTTGGAAGGATGGAGGTGAAAAGTAAGTTGTGGTGCACAAATGAAGGAGAAGTTTTAAACAATTATGTCTGCTTTACACACTTGTACGTGGCCATAACCATGCTTCACCTATTTGTACAATTTGCAATACTGCTTTTGCACTCACAAACCAAACTTACTAATTATATATATAACTAGTAAAAACACCCCGCGCTTCGCGGCGGGTTTCATGTTTGTAATGAGAAATGTTCTTGGACCGAACGTAGTGCAGCGCAAAATTCACACCCCTCCCCACCTTTGATTGGCTCATCACAAAAAGGCATTTCACGCCATGTTCAAGCGTAAAATGTTTCACGCCTTTTATTGGCTCATCACAAAAAGGGCATTTCACGCAATGTTCAAGCATAAAATGTTTCACTCCTGGAGCCGAATCCCACCTTTCACGCCCCCGAGGGCGATGTGGCAAAAAAAATTCGGGCACCAATTGCCCCATTCGCGCCCTTTTTCACGCTGCACTGCGGTCGGCCTATTGTCCAAATGGCTACCGATTTGCTAGTACGGTTGACATACTAATTTCCAGTGGTAAAATGAGTAGGTAACCACATTTCAACTCTGCCCACTTAAGGAGTCCCAGATGAAACAATGACCGCATAGCATTCCAAGCAAAATGAAATATTGCATCCTTAGATGACTTTGAAAGAACCATTAGCAAATAGTTGAGTGCTGACCTTTGTAATACCAATAACTATACCAACACAATAACCAGCAAACAAAAGTAATATGACATCACCATTCCCATTTGATTCAAAAATTGTGGTAGGCGGCAATAAACAGAGTCAAGCATGACAACCCAAGGTTTAGTAATCCCAAAAACTGAATATGGTTGCCCCAGTTGCCACGTAAAATGCACGACCAACAGGGAAATCCTGTAAAAAATGGCTACCGTACCAGCGCTTCCAGAAACGCATGTCGATAAATAATACATAACCTAAATATTCTTGTAGGTAAGAAATTACGCAAGTTAGAAAACTTTAAGCATTACCAACCAGTCAAGCAGCTAGAAAGAAGGTTTCATCGGAATGTGCGCAGTCGGAAGTGTAAATACATTACCACAAAAAAATGAAGCTAACAACGAAACCTCCAAAATTAGCGGACATTACACATCCACAACTACCATCTGGCGCCGCCCACCTGCAACAGGAAGACAGTTCACATACCGTCGTCTGCCCCGAAAGTTCCATCAACAAAGGCAATTGGCACCAACAACAAAACCCCAAAATTAGGGAAACACTACAGCCCCACAACCACCATCCGCCACCGCCAAAGACGGGGCACATACCGCTGGCAATAGCCAATCGAACAGCTGTCAATAGTTGTCTTTGACTCTCGAAAACAGATAAAATTCAACACGATGACCAAGCAAGGTGGTTGAGCAGAGAGAGATAGTGAGAGAAGAGAGAGGAAGCGATGACAGAGGCAATGAGAAATGAAAGAGAGAGGAAGCAATGACAGAGGAAAGAGAAGGAAACAACAACAGGTAAATTACAAAAGTGCCACTTTTAAAATTTTTTTGAAACATGTGCAATGCATAGAGTACAACAAAAGAAAGCACCACCGACCTTACTAAATATAGGATCAATAATAATAATATAAATATCTATCTATATAATAATTGAGGTCACTTGGGTCGAATGGAGGCCTTAAAGAGGGCCTCTAGGATCCAACAACAATATGGAGCTCCGAATTTATTAGTATAAAAACCTCTTTCTTTCATTTTTTTTCATTCTCCATATCAAAACTCTCATACTACTCTTCTAATTTCTATTGATACTACTCCATATCAAAGCTCCGGATCTAATTCCTAACAAATCTTAGAGGCTTTCTTCTTCATCTTGCATCATTTCTTGATTATCCACAACCGATTAAAGGTAAACATCCATATTACTCTTCTAATGTTGATTATCCACATATGTTCAATCAGATTGTGATAAAGAGATTTGTAATATAGAAATATTCAATCGGATTTTTTTAAAAGCATATTTTTATTCATTTGAAATCATTTGAAGCGTATTTTGATTCATTTGAAATCATATTTTTTTTAAAGCATATTTTCATTCAGATTTGTGATAACCGGATTTGTGCTAAACACATATTCAATCGGATTGTGATAAACAGATTTGTAATATACCCATGTATTCATTCGAATTTTTGTTAATTTTATTACTATTCAGTCAGTTTTACTAATGCTATGTTTTAACATTTGAACAATATGATTTGATCCGAATACACAAATTCTAGAATCCAATTAGGTAATGGAGCTCCAGCTTTGTATCTATAAAACCGTTTTGTTTCTTGTCTAAATCCTTTTCAAGAGTCTATCGATTCTGTTTATTTATTGCATTCGTTTGAATCTTCGGATTCTGTATATGACACAAGAAACCGACTCTTAATTTTTTTGAAGATGTTGTTTAACATTCAACAATCGCTTAACAATATTTTTTAAACATTAAACTATCGACAATTTTCTTATGTTAATTTTGATTATTCAATCCTACATTCCATATTCGGCTGATAATATTAAACCAATTTTAATTTCATTAATTCTGAATTATTGTTATTTATTATATTAATAAAGTTGACCGAATTTAATGTCATTTAATCTGAAATTTGAATCTTAATGATGGTTATCAATTAACATTAATAATATTTTGACCCAATTTAATCTTATTTATTACTATCTTTTAATAATTGACAGAATTTATATTAACATTAATACAAATCTAAGTTTACCATAATAACCTTATTTATTATATAAAGGTTAGTTATATTCTTTTTGTAAAGTTTATATAAAAAAAATAAATGAATATTTTCTGTAATCATTTAACCCTATTTACAAAAATATATTTCAGGATAAATGTAAGCAAGCATAAAGTTGATTCGGATTATGTATATAACACAAGAAACCGACTCTTAATTTTTTTGAAGATGTTGTTTAACATTTAGCAGTTGGTCAACAATATTTTTTAAACATTAAACTCTCGACAATTTTCTTATGTTAATTTGATTATTCAATCCTACATTCCATATTCGGCTGATAATATTAGACCAATTTTAATTTCATTAATACTGAATTATTGTTATTTATTTACATTAATAAAGTTGACCAAATTTAATGTCATTTAATCTGAAATTTGAATCTTAAAGATTGTTATCAAGTTTACATTAATAATATTTTGACCATTTTAATCTTATTTATTACTATCTTTTAATAATTGATTGAATTTATATTAACATTAATATGAAATTAAGTTTACGTTAATAAGCCTTATTTGTTATATAGAGGTTAGTTATATTATTTTTGTAAAGTTTGTATAAAAAATAAATGAATATTTTTGTTAATCCTTTAATCCTATTTACAAAAATATATTTTAGGATAAATGTAAGCATAAAGTTGACAAACCTAGCGACAATAACCTATGTATTTAAATTTGATTGAAATAAAGTTGACAATTACCTAATATGTACACCATATGTAAATTAATAGTAAATTAAATTTAAGTTTAGTCAACATTATTAATTTCAATTAAAAATATTTAATAACCTTAAACACAAATACAAAAAAAAAATAACAAATTAAAACCACTAATAAAATTTAACGGATCATTTGAACCTAAAAAATGCAAAACCGATTCCAATTAAACTGGCCCAATTATGCCCAACGTTACTCTTTTACCCGGATTCACCAAACATGCCATACACAAACGTACCGAACAAATGCTCAGCAACTGATAAATTAGAAAAGTTTTTCTAACCTAGACTTAACTTAGGAAACTAATTTGAATTAACCATTTCAAACATTAAATCATCAATCAATCATTACTAAAATGGATTACCAATCATGCCATAAATATGCAAAATTCATAAACAAATCTGAGACCATATTTTTAAAGCATTCAATCATTATAAAAATCGTTCCACACATTCCTCACTTTTTTTTTCTAAATTACTGAATCATTTTCGTTTGCACCTTTTACTCTGAGACCATATTTTTAAAGCAATCAACAAACTTAATTAAAAATTTTCGTTTTACTACACAGTTATAATGTGCACAAAAGACTTATAATTTTTATAATTTACAATAAATCATAACTAATGTATATGTTGATTTTTTATAATTTACAATAAATCATATCTAATATTATTTATTGTCATTAATAATAATTGACCAAATTTAATGTCAATGAGTCTGAATGATTGTTATTTATTTACTTTAATAATAATTGACCGAATTTAATGTTATTTATTATGATTTTTTAATCTCATTAATTTATATTACTATTAATACGAAATTCAGTTTACCATAATAGCTCTCATTTATTTTTTTGTATGAATGATTGATTATGAATCAATTTAACCCGAAATTTAGGCTTACCATAATTTATGCTGAGTTAGAAAAGTCACCAACTCAAGTTCTAGGAATTCAAATTTCAAATATTAAAATATATCCCATATACAAATATATTTTAAATACTCATATATCATTAGGTATACGACATCAATATACATATATATACACAAATCCATCCGTTTTATATTATCAATGTATTTAAATTTCATAGATGTTACATACACATATGTTATTTTATATAAATCACCCTTGAGTAATAATACATATACATATATTTAACATACTCACCTTTAAAAAAACAAAATTATAACTAATGTATTGGTTGACTTTTTTAATTTAAACTAAAAACCTCCGTATATTAACATCTAATGTATAGGTTGATTTTTTATAATTTACAATAAATCATAACTAATGTATATGTTGATTTTTTATGATTTACAATAAATCATAACTAATATTATTTATTGTCATTAATAATAATTGACCAAATTTAATGTCATTCAATCTGAATTGTTGTTATTTATTTACTTTAATAATAATTGCCCGAATTTAATGTTATTTATTACGATTTTTTAATCTTATTAATTTATATTACTATTAATACGAAATTCGGTTTACCATAATAGCTCTCATTTTTTTTTTGTATGAATGATTGATTATTAATCAATTTAACCCAAAATTTAGGCTTACCATAATTAATGCTGAGTTAGAAAAGTCACCGACTAAAGTTCTAAGAATTCAAATATAAAATATTAAACTATATCCCATATGAAAATATATTTTAAACACTCATATATCATTAAGTATACAACATCAATATTCATATATATACACAAAGCCATCCGCTTTATATTATCAATGTATTTAAATTTCATAGATGTTACATACACGTATGTTAATTTATATAAATCACCCTTGAGTAATAATATATACACATATATTAAAAGGTTCTTTCATATACATGTATGTTAATTTATACTCACCTTTTAAAAAAAACAAAATCATAACTAATGTATGATTTCCTTATTCAATATATTAAAAGGTTCTTTCATGTAATAATTTTAAGATGACAACAATAATTTGTAGATAATTGTTAAGTCAATTTGAGAGGCGGATGATTTTAATGTCATCGATTTGAATGATTGATTATGATTTTGATATTATTTATTAATATTTTTAATGTTATTTATTGATATTACTAATTACGAATTTCGGTTTAATATTGTTGACCGAATTTAATTTTTATATTATTAGTTTC
The DNA here is from genome assembly GCA_032199755.1 of Ambrosia artemisiifolia. Classification (NCBI taxonomy): domain Eukaryota; kingdom Viridiplantae; phylum Streptophyta; class Magnoliopsida; order Asterales; family Asteraceae; genus Ambrosia; species Ambrosia artemisiifolia. Next base: position 37,040,114 of record CM063522.1, read on the forward strand.
CTTTAATCAATTGTCATTAAACGTTAATCATCAAGATCATTTCAATAAGTGTGATAATTTTAAGTGTGATAATTTTAATATGTCAATAATAATTTGTAGATAATTGGTAAGGCAATTTGAAACGCGGATGTTTTTTTGTCATTGATTAAGATGATTGACTATGATTTTGTTGGTATTTATTAATATTTTTAATCTTATTTATCGATATTACTAATACTAATATTACGAATTTACTTTTAATGTTGTTGACCGACTTTCAGTTTGATATTACGACTTTTCTTTAATCAATTGTCAATTACACTATTCAAGTTATCATGGTCTCAAATTCGTATTCTAATTTTAGTTTCCTAATTTTAAGATGACAATAATAATTTGTAGATAATGGGTAAGGCAGTTTGAGAGGCGGGCTATTTTAATGTCATTAATTTTAATATTTGATTATGATTTTGATGTTATTTATTAATACTTTTAATCTTATTTATTGATATTACTAATATTAAGAATTCAGTTTTAATATTGTTGACCGACTCTAATTTTGATATTACGACTTTCTTTTAATCAATTGTCATTAAACGACAATTGATACTTAATGAAACGACAATTTTGAACCTATTTTAACAACAAAATTAAATGATTATATAAATTTTCAAAATGTTACTTTTTGTTAAAGAATCATTCAATCACAATTAATAATGATTACTAAAGATGTGTAAGGCAATTTGAAGCGCGGATGTTTTTAATGTTATTGATTTGAATGATTCATTATTGAGATTGTAGCAGCTTTAATATTATTTATTAAGGGTTTTAATGTTATTTGTTGACATTAATAAGAATTTTTAAATTCTGATCGGACTTTATTGCAATTAATAAGTTTATTGAGATTGTAGCAGTTTTAAAGTTATTTATTAAGAGTTTTAATGTTATTTATTGATATTAATAAGAATTTTTAAATTCTGATTGCACTTTATTGGCAGAGATGAATATTATTACGAAAATTATAATTTATTAATTAGCATTTACTTGATATTCATTTGTAAATAAATGATAAAATTCTCAATCATTCAATTGTATATTAATAAAATAAATTTTGTCAATAATTAATAGTTTCCTAAAATATATACTATATTCAAAATATTTTTCAATCATATTAATAATATTACGTGTTTATTCCTATTATTAATTTATGTCATTATTACTGTCAAATAGATTTAGAATACGTCTTTATATTACTATTAATAAATTCAATCAATCATTCAATTGTATATTAATAAAATAAATTTTGTCACTAACTAATAAAATAAAGTACGTCTTTATTACTGTTAATTATTTTTTAATTTACGTTTTAATTGCTATTAATAAAATAAATCAATCGTTCATTCGTATATTAATAAAATAAATTTCAATCATATTAATAATATTACGTCTTTGTTACTATTACTAAATTACGTCTTTATTATTGTTAATAAAATAAATCAATCGTTCATTCGTATATTAATAAAATAAATTTCAATCATATTAATAATATTACGTCTTTATTACTATTACTAAATTACGTCTTTATTATTGTTAATAAAATAAATCAATCATTCAATTGTATATTAATTTTCAATCATAAAATTAATATTACGTCTTTATTACTATTAATAAATTACGTCTTTATTACTGTTAAATAGATTTAAATAACGTCTTTATTACTATTAATAAAATAAATCAATCATTCAATTGTATATTAATAAAATAATTTTCAACCATATTAATAATATTACGTCTTTATTACTGTTAATTAGATTTAAATTACGTCTTCATTACTATTAATAAAATAAATCAATCATTCAATTATATATTAATAAAATAAATTTTGTCCGTAATTAACAGTTTACTAAAATATATAGTATACTCAAAATAATTTTCAATTATATTAATAAATTAGTAAATAATTTAAATTGTTAAGTTAACTTTCGTCATCCATTTATTACTATTAATAGTAATAATTATTACAATTATTAAGATAAAGAATAAACGTAACATCAATATAAAAAATCATCATTTGTCATAAACCCTTTATCATTAATAACATTCAAATTATTAAAAAAAGCTCAATTAATGACAACAGGAAGATTCATGTAATAATTTTGGGAAACAAAATGTATCTAATAAATATAATTTAAATCTATTTTTTTAATAGTAATAATTTAAATCTATTTAACAATTTCCTAAAATATATAATATATTCAAAATAATTTTCAATGATATTACTAATATAACGTCTTTCATTTTAATATTGTTGACCGATAAACGTAAAAACTTTTTACGTTTTTGTTATTTTGATGGAGGTCAATTCTTTGACTTTATTTATTTTTCATGTCTTACAATAATTTTATTACTATGTAGTAACGAAATTAGTAATGAAATATCATTTTACGTTATCAGTAACAACATTAACTAAAAGGTGATTCATAACATTAAAAACCTCATTTTTCATGAAATCCTCCATCATTGACTACATTAACTAAATATCGTTTCAGTGATACTAAGAATAAGAATATTATGCCTTTAAATTAAATATATTTGACAGATTAACGTTATCATATTATGTTTACAAAGAATTGTCCTTTAATCAATTGTCATGAAACGCTAATCATCATCATGATTGCAATAATTTTGCTAATTTTAAGCATCGTTGACTAAATCACGTAAATTACCAATCCTTCCATTTTTATAATTCAACTATATAAATAAATCCGACTTATACGATTAGAATTGTTCAAGACACAATATTCCGATTGTTGAAGCATTGAAACAGGTCAAATGGATAAAAGGTTGCCCTATAAAAAACTTATATTTTGACATATTATTCAACCCATCCACGTTGCTAGATTACTCCTAACGAGTTTCTCATGTGGGTTTAGTATTGATTTTTCACTGTGGTTTTAGCTTGATTTTTAGGTCATTGGTTATGAGTCAAACCGTCAAAACATTTCAGGATCTTCTGGATATATTTGCGTTAAATTCTTGATGATAATACAGTTACAATGGCAAATGTCTTTCTTTTCCTCACCAGAGTTTTTTTTGACAAATTTTATTGTTTTGTTATTCTAATGGTTCAGGGATCCTATAAGTGGACATAAATTCTTTTCAAAGCCACAAGTTCCAAATCGTCTTGCCATATCAAACCGTGTTATAGAAGCTAAAATAATTTCAGGAAGTAACAGTGGAATGCGAACTTTTATCCAAAGAATTAGGGTGTCCCCATCTGATAAGAATATTCCTTTCAGATTTAACAGAAGACAAATCCTTCTTACTTTATGTTTCGCAATGACAATAAATAAGAGTTAAGGACAAACTCTATTAGGGTAGGTCTGTATTTGAAAGATGTTGTTTTTACACATGGGCAGTTGTATGTCGCTGACTCGCTGCCAAGTGACAAGAATAGAGATGGCCTGAAGATATTAATATTGGATAAAGATGGCAGCTTTAATAATAAATAGCAAATGTTGTCTGTAAAATAATATTTTAAAGTTTGTTAATAAGTATGCGATCATATTTTGCATAAATCGTTTATTTTTTTATAATTTTTTAGTTGTATGATTTGTTAAAGTACATTTATTTACTTTGAATTTAATCTTCATTTGCATGCCGTTACAATAAATATATGTTTATTCATTTCATTATTTGTTTTTAAATCACGTCAAATCAGACATTTGTTGATTCATATATTTGTTATTGGGGTAACATTAAACTTTTTTTATGATAATTTACAATCAACCAAAATTCATACGAATTGTATTACATAACTTTTAATAAATAAAATTGCATACTACAATCTTTATAGAATTTTTTTCATTTGACATGAACATGTACCGCGTGTACACGCGGGGCTCTAACCTAGTAATATACTCCCTCCGTCCCATTAGAAGTGTCTTAGTTTGAAAAACACAAAGTTTTAGGCACATTAAATGATTGCTTTTTTTATTTGCCAAATGACAATAATACCCTTGTCATATGTGGGTCCATCATATTCTTTGTTTATTTTAGTTGTGTTTTTAAGGGTAAATTTGGAAGTTGGCTAATAATTTTTTAAAGTGGACACATGAAATGTGACAAATAAAAAAGGGAATATGGACACTTCTAATGGGACGGAGGGAGTAATAATTCCGTTATTTGATTTTGGGTTAGATTATTGCCCACCGGTTTTAACATAATAGTTTTGAAATTGGGGTTGAATTAACCAACATTTCCCTTGCACCTAAAACCTTCTCTACTCTGATTCATTTTTTTTTGTACCAAACTCGAATTCCCTGCTGCAGTCGTTTGTGTTGTTCGATCAGAGATCATGTCTCGTTTCATTGTTTCTAGGTTAACCCCTTATAGATACTAGTAAGTTCATCAATTTTTCATCAAATCAATTACTAACTTCACTTTACTTATAATGCCTTATTTTTCACCAATTTCTTTAATTAATTTATTTTTTTTAATATAAATAAAAGCAATACTACACTAGGTTCTACATGGAGAGGAAGATGTTTATCTACAGAGTCTAATAAAATCGATGAACCGCTTAATGTAGAAGAAGCTGAACCAATACACGTTCCTCCACCTCCTGCAGAGAAGGTACAATGTATTTATTTTGTGAAATTAGGTTCCTAAATTGTGACTGTGTGTTTTGTTGATTTGGTTTGGTTTTGTAAACAGTTGCTTGTGCTTGGTGGAAGTGGGTTTGTTGGGTCACATATATGTAAAGAAGCGTTAAATCTTGGCTTGTCGGTTTCTAGTCTTAGTAGGTATGTATGTATGTTGTATGTCTTTGTTGCTATGTTTTTGCATTATGCTTATCAATTGTATCAGTATGGCTATAATAAGCCTGGATGGTGTGGTTGGTTTAACATATAAGATACATAACGCCCCGCCACGTCAACGCCTTGTAGGTAAGGGGATTTAACTAATCCACCTGTTTGGTTTAACTAAAAAAGTTTCAAAAATAAAACTAAAAAGATATGTGTTGGTTGCTTTTTGGTGGCCCCCACCTTAAACTGTTATGGGCAGGTGTTTGGGTTGTTAACAAGGTGATGAGGCTAGGGGCGTTAAACTACATCATCCAGCCTAACAATATAATAATATTCTCTTGTCCCGTAGCACCTTTAGTAGAAATCGTTGTTTGCGATCCAATGTCTAGAGTGATGTTTTTGCATTTAAGAAATAGGAAGTTTCAAACACAATAAGAGTTTAAGAGTAGTTGACTTAATCATTTTAAGTTTGTTGCCAAAAACAAGGGTTAAACAACTCTAGAATCGTAATAATGAGCAGGTGACGATTATACTCGTTAATAGTTCATGTAATTTGATAATGATCTTATAGATAGCCTAAACTGAAGTTATATAGATAATGACATGGATGGTATCTTTTTATTGCAGATCTGGGAACTACTCTATTCAGGATCCGTGGGCTAACAAGGTGCAGTGGCATCAAGGTACAGCATCATGTTTATGAGAATGGTTCCTCACAATATATCTTTGTGATTTGTAGACTCATTTGCCGTTCTTTTTGTTTTCTCAACTTAAGTACAACCAATCAAGCAATGCTTGCGCCTGTGCAGGAACATTTTTGGTTATTACGCTCTTTTGGATATATATTATGTAATTGGATACATACATACATACTTACGTATATGTGTGTGATTGATCAGGAGGTAGTGAGTTGTTTACAAACTCAAGCATGTGCTTTCATAGCATCTTATGAAGGCAAAGCTTATATTTTGGTCACTTGCTATTCTATTATTTATCGATCTGATCATCTTTTTTTCTTTAAGAGTTCTGTCCGTGAGTTGATGCAAATATTAAATTATTAATCACATGCCAAAATGGCGATCCACATGTGTCAAATGCTTATGTTGAAAAACATCTAAGTGTTTATAATAATGACACTGTTTTTTTTTGCCTAAAACCCTAGTAACTGTAACCTATATATATGGTTAGTTTATTAAAAAAAATCTTAATGTTTAGATAACTTAGTTTTAAATTAAACTATAATTATGTTAACTTATCTTTTATCCATGTGTTCAGGGGACTTACTGTCTGGAAGCTCATGGAAGGAAGCACTAAATGGAGTGACTGCTATCGTATGTAGCTTCTCACTAATAGTTTAAAATGCAGAATCCTGAGGGAGAAAAAAATACCCACTTCATTAATTAATTATTTCTGTCCTGAAGGAAACTTTTATATCGATTTAAAACTTACAGGTGTCTTGTGTTGGTGGTTTTGGCTCCAATTCCTACATGTACAAGATTAATGGAACTGCAAATATCACAGCCATTAGAGCTGCAGCTGAAAAAGGTGGAGGACCTAAAATCACTTACCTTCATTTGTTTTTTATATGCTTTGCATCATTCAGTGAAGTAACAAGTGATAAAAGCCTCAAGGAATCTAACTTAAAGCATATAGGAGCTACTGCTTATTAAAACATAACATATAAGATAATTATCTCATGCTTGTTCCATCAGAATGTGTGGTATATTTTTTCAAATTTTCTTCTTGTTTTCATAGTTATCAAAAGCGCTAGACCCACTCAAGGTGCATAGGCCTTGCCTGGGGCCTAGGCATGAGGCGCAAAAAAAGCGAGGGCCTGAGATAGAAAAAGCAAACAAAGAAAAGAAAGTAAAAATATATTAAAATAATACTATTTTTCATCTAGTTGGTATCAAAAGTTATATAATATTGATGCATTAGTGTATATAAGTAGTTTTCCTTAGATAAAAGTAGAAATCTGGCTGGAATCTAGCCATAATTTAACGAATTTAGCTGGAAACTCTCCAGAATTTGGGAATCTAATTGGAATCTGTGCCTAAACCATCACCTGGAGAATTAAAGCGCAATTTCCTCGATTCAAAGCGCAAATGCATCGCCTCGCCTAAAAAATGGGCCTAGGCGCACAAGGTGATGGCTTTTAACAACTATGCTTGTTTTTACTCACAGGGGTTAAAAGATTTATATATGTATCTGCTGCCGATTGTGGCGTGATGAACTACATTCTACAAGGATATTATGATGGAAAGGTAACTATGGACCACTGATCATTTATTTCTAGCATTCATAATTCGTTGGTTATTGTTGGATTTAATTTGCATTGCATATGAAATATGATACAAAAGAACATGTATGTGCTCATTGGATGATTCAGCAAGGGTGGTGGCAATTCCTGACACAACACAAACCCAACACAGAGATAATCTGGGTTTGACTTGACCAATTCATGTTTGGGTTGACGTGTCTAACCATTTAATAAATGGGCTGTGTTTGGAATGCACAAAAGTTAAACCTGTTAACTTGTTCAGGCTCACTTACTTGACACGATTGCCATCCTTCAAAACATCTATCACCTACCGGCTACCAATTCTATTTCTAAGTTTGGAAAATTAACTTGCTTCTTGATTTAGCCTTAAATATAAAGATTTTCGATTGTGTTAGTTTTTTTCACCAACTAAACTGATGGTTGTGTAATAAACTAATAATGTTGCAGAGAGCTGCAGAAACAGAGTTACTGGTGAGATATCCATATGGACGTGAGTGTTTTCACTCTTTTCTAAATATTTTATTCTTATTCCCATGTAAAAAAAATATGATTTTGATTTCAGATGTGATTCTGAGGCCTGGATTCATTTATGGAAATCGTCGCGTTGGCAACTTGGAGTTGCCTTTGGGTGTCATTGGCTCTCCACTAGAGATGGTACCATGCTACTCATAGATTTACTAAAAAGCTGTTATAAGTTATATGTTGACAAGAAAGGGTACTAAAAGTCACCGGTTCTGCTGTTACTCAAACCACGTGAACCTGATGTGAGAGGCGATCAAGAAAGCGCCTCAGGGCCTTGATGCTGTGCCTCATGCACATCCAACTCAAAAGTGGTTAAACCTGGTTAAATTTGGGGTCTGTAGGAGGTGTGGTTTACGAGTAAAAAGGCTGTATTGTAGAATAGAACAGACTCCTGCAGCTTTTGGTTGTACATAGAGCAATGCCACACATCTCTGCCACGGCTAAAAATGGTTTGTGTTTTTTTTTTTTTTTTTTTTGTGAATGCAGGTTCTCCAACATGCAAAGCCACTGAGCCAGGTTCCGCTTGTCGGTCCGCTGTTGACACCACCTGTCAATGTTACAGCTGTAGCTAAAGTCGCAGTTAGAGCAGCTACTGATCCCGTGTTTCCTCCTGGCATAGTTGATGTCCACGGAATATTGCGTTACAGCCAACAGAAGTAACATCAATACTGGACACCAACATCAATATTACAGTTTCTTTCGTATGTAGTTTCCCTGATTCTTTTTTTCAAGCGTTTCACTATAAAACCAACATTGCATCTTTGGTACCGTGAAAGGTTAAACCCTTTTCTTTTGTTCTGTTTCTTTTCTCTAATTTTTTCAATTACAACGCATTTTTTTCAGTTGGAGAATGAATTAGAGAAAAAGTGGTCTTGAAATATACTACCTATGATTCGGATAATTAACTTTTGCGGTTATATGTATTTAGATGAATCTTTCAACACTTGATAGGATATAGTTTCACAATAGGAACAAGTGACTGACCTTTGTGATCAACTATATGCACTTGTACACTCTATGCGCCGATGAGGAAAGGCAAACCTTTGATAACCCGGGGAAACTCTTTGGTTAGGGTGACGGGTCAAAAAAGGTTCAGGCCTATATTAAGCAAAAATGAGTTTGGGTTAAACAGGCCGTTTTGGTTTGGGTAAAACGGGCTTTGGCCATAATAGAGTCAGGTCGAAATGAGTCATTCTTGAAAGAACAAAAAACAAAATTAAATTCACCCGCTATATTTAGAGTTAACTGCAATTTGCATCCCTATGGTTTAGAGGAGCCGGCACCTTGCACCCATTTTCGAAACCTTTTGCATTTTGAGCCACTATACTTGTATTTTCTTGCAGTTTGAGCCCAAGTGTTAACTTTCCATCCACTTTAATGTTAAAAAAAATTGAAGTTACTAAAATACCCATCTTTCTCCATTATCATACTGATGCAAACCTAGGAGCCCTAATTCTTTCCACAATTCTTCCCTGCTCTAATTGACCCAAAGGTAATCGACCATCTAATTTCTTCACTGATATAGTTGAAGCTTCCATCCAACTTTTAATGTAATTGCTCTTATTTTATTATTTGATTATGCACCCTACAAGCCCCTCACAGATTCCATATGCTAGTTGTTCGACCCATCAATCTAGTGAAGGTAAATGCAATTGTTTTACATCTTTCTAATAACCAACTAGTGAAGGTAAATGCAGTTGCTTTATATATGCAACTCAACTAATAAATTAGAGAGAATTATTAACTTACGTATGAAACTAGTTTTACAACTAATTTTATCCTCTTTCTTTTAACGTTGTAAATCTTTGTTGCTAACAATCGAGCCCGATTACAGGGTCAAATATCAAACCTGCTGCTATAATCGAGCCTGATTACAGAGCTAGTAATCGTCGTCTGCAAGTTCACGAAGGTTCGGTATGGCCGATGAGTTGTGCCGATGTGGTGCGCCTACATGTTATCGCGTTTCTAGGACACGAGAAAACCCCAGACGCTGATTTCTGTGTTGTGTAAGTTTTTTTTTTGACCAGCCTATGTAGTGTATTGTTAATTGCTGCACATGTTTTCTTGTATAAGTTGTTCGTCAACTAACCACAAAAGTTGCTTGCTGCATAAATTAACAGAAGGGCAGGTGTGGATGGATAAAATGGGCTGATAATCTCGACTGTCCAAGATGTGAACGGTTGATTCCGGCTTTGGTAAGCAGTCTCAACGACAAGGAGGAAGAAGCCAAGGCGAAGACCAAGGAAGTGTGTAAATTGAAGATTGCAATGGGAATTTTAGTGTTGTCGTTTATTGTTTATGTACTTCACCCTTGAAAGGTGTTGTAGTTAAGATTTAGCTATGTGAGCAACTGTTGAAATGTGTTGTAGTAAAATATGTTGTAGTCAACTCTTTCTAATATTATTGACAACTATTTTGTATGAAGTTTAGCCTTGACAAGTCTTTGTATGTGTTCACTGGCACTGCATATTATAACAGTGGGTCTTATTTGACCCACATTACAACTGTCACCATTACCCTTTGGATTTAGACACTAGGAATGATATTATGATCAACAGTTAGACTACACTGTTTATGTAGAATGACATATGAAACAATATATATTAATCTAATAAAATAAATAAACTCAAACATTCAACAATCCTTACGATAATCTGCCATTAATGTTGAAAGATTACTGTAGCAAGCTAGGGTTTTCTCTATTAATCAAGTAATGTTGTAAAAGAATGGGATTAAGGTTAATTTGGATGGAAAATTACAAATCTGCCCTTGCATCTAACGTTAAAGTGGATGGAAAGTTAACAGTTGGGCTCAAACTGCAAGAAAATACAAGTATAGTGGCTCAGAGTGCAAAAGGTTTAGAAAATGGGTGCAAGGTGCCAGCTCCACTAAACCACAGGGACGCAAATTGCAGTTAACTCCTATATTTATTTGTGGTGCATAGTGGCGATGGAAGAGGTGGCAATGGTGGGAACAACTGTGAGCTGGTGTCGGGGTGGCATTAATGGTGTCTATGGCGGTGACGGAGGCAACAATGGTGGTGGTAATGATTCATTTAAGATATAGTGTACTTACTACTACATACAGGTTTTATGTTTCATTGTGCTTTGATCCTTCCTGTGCTAGGTGTGAGTGTGCTGTTTGTCATGTATTAAGCTATCATTATCCTAGTTTTTGTCAAAAATTTAAGTCATAGCATTTAAATTTGTTTTGGAATAAGTTTCAAGTCACGAGTTGTAGTGTAGCTACTTGGTCCATAATGCATTTATTTTTCTCTATGATATGGAGAAAATGGGTTAAGAGGAGAAAGGGTATTCTGAAAGACTCAATTTATAAGGGTGTTCATTAGTTCGGATACCAGTTTATTCGATTTACACGGATGGGTTTATATGTATTTTAGTCACTAACTAAAGGCTGAACCGAATTGTTGATGTGTAAACCGAACTGATTTCAATTCTGAAAACCCGAATAAACAGAGTCGTTCCTGTAACTGATTTGTATAATTCATATGCTTCAGGCCACCACGCAAATACCAACTGACAAACACTAAGATCATGCATTAGCCACTATTTTAACAAATTGTGATATTGAACCACTAATTTACAAAGATATATAGATTAGCTAATTTACTAGTATAAGATGTTTTCCGCAACTGTAATTGACATCTGGAATCAACAAGAATCACCATCATTGGTAATTGGACTCAAATGCTCAATCAGTTTTACAAGAGTAAGTGTGTTGCGAAAGACTCACCTTGTAGGGGTGTTCACATCTACCGTAGGTGGCCTAAATAACAATGCCCAAGGCTAGGTCATTGAAGAGATATGAGACCGCGCACCTGCACGGTCCCACATCTCCACACATGCCAGCACAAGACGCTGACGTGGACTTCCAAAAGGCCGCGCAGGATACCTCGTACATGACAACTAATACCCGAGAAGGAAAGGGACATCCAGCCAATCAGAGGCGTTTATTCCCTGCTCCACGATTGCCTGCAGGTACGAGGTATAGAATAGTACGAGAAAGGACAATCACAAGACACGTGGACCAATAGCAGAGCGACAGCGCAGCGGACGACAACGGCTCAATCGTACAGCCAGCTGTCATTCCTCTTCCATCCAATCACAGGCCACCCCAAGAGGCCTATAAATACCCTCTTAGGTCAGACGAAGAAATGAATGAACAATCAGCGAGAGAATTACACATAGTTAAGGAAGATAGATTATAGTCGAAGCGCTGTAACGATTACTAATCTTGAGTCTTGTAATAGCTATTGGTTATCAATAAGAACTGTGTCTTTACTCGTACTCATATATTTAGTATATTGTTATATTGGTGTTTCTTCAGTCATATGCTTAACAACCAAAAGATTAGTTCTAAAAAAAGAATGGGAAGTTTGTTTGGTGTTAGTCGCATTACCAATGAGCATTTACCGGAATCGTATTAGCAGTGGCGAAGCTTAGACAAAATTTAAGAGGGTCGTAAAATCACAGGACTTTTAAATTAGGAGGAACGGACTCACTACATATTAAATTATTAGGCAGAATACTAGGCAATTTACGCTACTGAAAAAAAAAAAAAAACAGACCGGTACCAAAAATACCAAAAAATGGCCACCGCGAAAACAACCGGTACAGTATGAAAAAAAAAACGAAAAAAGTGGGTCCCAATATCGTACCGAAAATTGGGTACCGATACCATTTCCTCATCCCTTCACATTCACATTGAGGAGCTGTCCGGAAGTATTCACCTCACATCACACCCAACGTAAAAATAGTAAACTTAAAAAGAATGGGTTCTCTAAGACGTGAATAAATTTGTGGTGCAGAATCATCTTATCTCAAACGCAGTAAAAATGGAATGCCAATCAAATAAAAATGTCACTAAATCATCTGGTAATTATATCTGGTTAAATTATAACAATTTAACAAGAACCTGATACTACATATTTTAACAAACAAACAATTAATTTTTATTCTCTCAATATTTAAACATACAAAGAACGTTTCTCATTAGATCATAAATGCACAACTCTTTCAAACAAGATGTTAGAGCTATTTATATCACCATGTACGACTATCCACCCTAACAACAAAGGATTATGACGGTAACTCAGCCCACACACAACACTAATGCCTATCTAGAGCCATCATGTTTCAACGTGAGACATGTACAACACAATTTCGTGAACACACATGTCACACACCGAAACTAATACCTCTAGATATTCATTTGTGTTGTTTGTGGGCTAGACTACCTTCATAATCCTTTGTTATTAGTCGCAAATAGTCATACATCGTGACATAAAGAGCTCTAACAACTTGTTAGATCAAAACCTAAATTTTCCACAACATAATTACATAAATCGCTAAACTAAATAAAAAAAAATTTTGCTTTTTCTTGTCTTCTTCAGTCTTCAACTTCTTTGCAGCATAATATGTAACAAACTGCAAAAAGAAAAAAAAAATATTAAAGCTAAAACTTTTTGGAAGGATTTAATACCCAAAAAAGAACAATATAAATATGAATCAGATATAAAGGAAGTGTATCATACATATGATTGTAAAAAGAGACAGATCTAGGGTTTTAAGAGAAGCGGCCATGTTGAGACCATAAAGGGCATAAGGCGATTGTTATTGGGTTAGGGTTTGTTGTTTTATAATGGTTAAAATGTTTTTAGTTAGTCCCTACCGTACTGATTTTTTCTCTTATTTAATCCTTGTTTTTAATTGTATTTGCATATAAGTCCTTTCAAGTTGGTACTTTCTAGCAGAAGTGTTTGCACATTAGGTGTTTTTAGTACCAACGTTATAATTCTAGCACTTTGACTTCTTTTTTTTAAATTAATAGTTAATATTAACTAGCAACTTGACCCGCGCGCGTTGCGGCGCGAGCTCAACGCAAACACCAAGTAGATCCGTTAACGCGCTTTCCTTGTAGAATAAATGAATGGATTAGCCAAGCATTTCGTTGTAAAATAAGACTGCACGTGTATGGTATACATTTAAATTTTAAATCACATTCCATCATTCACCATTTTAGGACCCTAATCACATATGTTATGCCAGTTGGCTTTTTGCTACTGATCTCCATAGCCTGAAAAGAAAAGAAAACCATACCCAACTAAACAATACTAACAATATGGATGAAATCAGTAGGCAAGCACCTTTTGTTTCTCTGTCTCCTCATTCTAAGAACATCTTCATTACATAATTAATTCAAAGGAAGGTCATTGCTTCTTGCTAAATAGAGTTGGTTGTCAGTATCTGATAATTCATGAAAGCATTAGCAATCCTATAAAATTAAAAGATGCAAATTAACATGTTAGAAACAACAATTCCAAACGCATATAAAAACAAACTTTAAACTTCATTTTGAAAGGTTAGCGCAATTTATGTTTTCACCAATGCAAAATCAAACTTTAACTCGACTGAACTAAATTAACATTCAAATGGTCAAGATTGCAATCGTAAATAACAAAGGAAATTCAAAAGAATTGATAAGAATTTTGGGAATAGAATACATGATCATCCGTCGGTTTACAACGCACCGGAGAACTGTAATCAGTCACTCCTGCCACGTCAGAAACTGATTCGTTTGAAAACCCGTTTGGACTGCCTCGCCGTCACTGGAATAGCACCTTGATTCAACCATCGCCAAAAGTTACTATATGACACCATAGATAACAAAATATTAGTTCATATTATACTCAGAAATTGTAGATCCATTTATGCCAGTCAGCCTCATCATGCAAGATAATGTGTGCTAATTAAAAAAATAGTTGGTGTTTTAAACCTTGAATAAATACTCAACGTTTCCGCGCTGCTCAAATGTGCCATGGTAGGAGCCACTTTCTTCCTCTTTAATTCAAACAATTACTACCTTTGAATAAGTTCCCTGAAACCACCGTAAGCAGTCGCCACCCACACCTGCAGGTCAGCGTAAAATACGGTGGTGAGTCTATAGGACACCACCAACAGGTCGTCGGGTAAAAAAATCCGTTTTTTTGTGCAATCGTTTACCACTCCAATTGATAAAGTAAAGACGCGTTATCGTCGAACTAAGGACCCAACATCGCGTGTCGCACCAGGAAATAAACAAATGCAGATATGTAACAGCAAGCAAGAGCACAAAGGCATATATAATATAAAGGGATCACAATCATACTGTATATCACAACACAAAGTAATAAAGTTTGTTGAAGTAGGTCTGGCACAGTGATCATGCTCTCGATGACTACAAAAAGATTTTTCTTGAAACCATAACCGTAGCTAACACACACAAAATGTATAAACATTGTATCTGTCATAGTGTCACATATAGGATCAAAATTACCAGATCAAAACAATTGCGAAACTTACCAAATCATTTAAACATGTAATAATGTTAAAGAGACTACCGTCTTCTCTGTACCCAACGCGAAACTCTGCCTAAAGTTGTCTCGTCTGAGAGAAATAACAACCAAAAGAACATATTCAAATTATTAATCAAATCAAACACAATGAATAAAAAGGCTAACAAAATTCAAGAGCATCATTATGTGAAGCCTCAATAATCTGTTTGATAGCGTGTAATCGGAAAAATAGACTCGGGAGAAATAATCGTAGCTTAAATTTCCACAGGAGCACAGCTGACCAACAAAGTATTTCACCAAAACTTATAATTCAAGCATAAAACTAATCAAATTATCAATACTTGGAACAACCCAATTGAATTCGAGTGAGACCCTAAACAATAAAACCTAATCAGTACATGTATAAAAATTGACAAATTGTCATACTAAATTAGAAGTACCTGAACGAAAATCGAGGAAACTAAGACAAAACAATGAAATTGAGAGGCTCAGAGTTCCCAAAAGTGGCTGCAAGGAGGGTTGCAGATTAAAACCTACCATCCGTCATCCTCGCTAAACCATCTTCATCGAATTTCTGTAACAAATTAAGACTCATCATAGCCATCTTCATTGAATTTTTGTTACAAATTGAGATTCATCATATCCACAATGTATCCAGGTAACCTTCTGCGGAGGCGGCCAGTTTAACGGTGTCTCATACGGAAAAGTATCATCGGCACCGTCTAAAGCTACCGCCATCCAAACGAAGGTCACAGCTGCCGACAACAGCACCCTCTCTCTGAAAGAGATTACGGTGACCCTTGACGGGCGGAATCGTAGGAAACAGATAGCAACCCCTTAAAGGAAACCCACCGTCTACTTCTCCTCTCTACCAATAACACGGCTGGCTGCTCGATGGCAAGAAAATGACCAACGTTAGACCAGATCCGCCGCCGACAACAACCGCAACGATAACCCACTGTCTACCTCTCTCGACAGATAACACATGACCGACGTACAATATGACAAGCCTTTTACCCATAGAAAGAGGCAACAATTGTTAAGAGAGAGGAGAGAATGAGAGAAACCATGAAAGAGAATGGAGAGTAGCAGAGGGGAAGGGAAGGAAAAAAACCGAGCAATAATGACATGTACTTTATGTTTCTTTGACTTGTACTCCTCAAAACTTTTTTGATTTGCGTGCGAGGATTGCAATAGTGCCACTCTGTGAGTGGCACCGACACTGCAAAATATAGTGTTATATAATAATACAATATAATTTGTAACAAATGTCCATGCGTGATACGTGTCTAATAAAAGTAAAAAAAAAAGTGCACTTATGTTATCTCTTTAAAATTTAAATAGATTAAAATCATACGTATTACACTACTAGTAGGGTACCGGCGTGATACAGCAGGGAACTCAGACACTTTTAAAGGTGTGTGTAATTCGGTTCAGTTTAGTTATTAGTTACAACCAAAACTAAAACCAAAGTCACGAGTTAATCGATCGTATTAAACAATCAATTACTTGGTTCGGTTTATATGGTTAAATTATCGGTTTTTAGTCCGGTTTAGTTCATTTTGGTTAATAACAAAAACCAAACTTTGGTTTTTTTCCTAGAAGTACATGAAATGGAGGTATAAATACATGCAATAAAGGTATAAACGCTAAAAATATGTGAATGTATGAATGGTTTTGTTTCGGTTTGGTTGATTTTGGTGAACTAAGTGTGCAAAAAACAATAATCGATTTTAAGTTAACTCAGTTTTTGATTGCTTTTGGTTAAGTTTTTTTGTTTTTTGGTTCGTTTTGGTTAAGTGTTCAATTATTACTCACCCCTATATATCTACACTACATATAATGTATTTGATAGTGGCATTTTAAGATACTCAAAATTTAAGAGTTAACTTTTTTTATTTAAATAACACACATTTTCCCTTTATTTTAAGCCAACCATAATTTTTCATATGTTAATACTTTAAAAAACTATATCATAAAAAATGGGTGAAAAAAAACTAAACCTTTAACCGAAATATTGATATGTTATGTAATTAACAATATATAGGGGTGAAAAATAACTAAACCTTTAACCGAAATTGATCAAAAATTGATATGTTATGTGATTAACAATATCCGTTGCCGAAAATTAACCAAAAATTAACTAAAAACCGAGTTAACCTAATATCGGTTATTTTGTACCCTAAGTTAACCAAAATTAACAAACCGAAACTGAACCATTCATATATTTATATCTTTTATACATCCATTTCATGTATTTATATCTCCATTTCATGTACTTCTAAGCAAAAAATTTAACCAAAGTTTAGTTTCGGTTATTTATCAAAATTAACTAAACCAAACTAAAAACGATAATGTAACCAAATTTACTAAATCAATTAACCGGTTTGTTAATAAGATCGATAAACCAATAATGTCGATTTTTATTTCGGTTGAGGCTGATAACCGAACTGAACCGAACCGAACCATGCACCATTAAAAGTATTTGTGTTCCGTACTACATCACGAGGGCGTACTTTTATGAATATATTAATGGTTTCGTTTTAGTTTGACTTATTTCAATTAATTAAGGGTAAAAAAATAAAATGATAACCGAGGTTAATTCAATTTTCCATTGATTTTGGTTCAATTTTGTCTGTGTTTTGGTTTCGCTTCGGTGAACGGCTTGTTTATTGCTCACTCCTAGATATTGTTAATTACTTAGCACATTATTTTTTAATTAAAACAAATAGCAATATTATGCTCAAATTCAAGATAATAAAATGCTCATCATCATGATGTATTTTTTTTTTAATAAAACTATCAACGTATGGAAAAAATATGATTGTTTAAAAATAATGGGGGGACAGTTTGCTTAAAATAAGGAAAAAAAAAGTTTAACTATAATTTAAATAATTAAAAGTTGAGCAAAGTTTAAGGGATTAAAGTGTAACTAAGATGAGGTATCAAAGTGTAAAAGTGGTTAAATGACTATTTTACCCTAATTTTAGGGTTGTTAATGAAAATAAAGTTCTTAACTTTTGGGTATCTTAAACTACCCTTGCCTCATGCATTATAATATAGTATAGATTACGTGTGTCGAATAAATATAGTTTTATACGGTAACGGATTTAGGATATTTTTTCAATGTGGTCCCCTTTCTTTGGTATTACGGTTTTTCACCATCTAATGCTAGCACTTTCGAGTCGATTGCCGTTCAAGTTGGGGCGAGGAACATTTTTTAAATGCTTTGCGTTGGCCCAGACAACTAGATCGACCTCAAACATACAATATTTTGGTGGACGAACCCACGACTCTTTCTTATTCAAACAAAATGAACTAACAAACTTATAATGAAAGGGACAAATAAAAACATTTACCTAGACCCCTGCTTATACTAAACTAACCATACGAATGCTATTCAAATACTTTTAGCAGTTATAATATAATACTAATCAAACATCATTATCCCTAGTAATTAAATCTAACTAGATAATTCTAAACATTCAAACTAATCTTAACCTTACTATATAAATCAAATAACTAATCTAAATCAATCTTTCACTTTGGCCTTTCAACTTTCAACTCATAAGTGTTTGCTCAGTATCTTACTTTCGTTCTTGCTCTTCTACCGTGAACCACACTGGTTCTTGATCTTCACGCGTCAACTCGAAAATGAGTTTTTTACTACATTTTTTCTTTCGTCCTTCAAAATCTGCTATTGACTTCATCATCTCTTTCTTTCTTCAAGGTGTCTGCTTTTGAGGGCATCCATTCTTCAAGATCGTAAGGCAACAAGTGTTATTTGGGTGTCAACTAACCGTCAAACATTGGTTTTCTTGAAAAGAAAGTAGTAAAGTATGTTTCTTGAAAGAAAGAGAACAGAAGAGAAGATAAGAAAGGTTTGCAGTGTTTGGAGATTGGTTTCGATATCGGGAATCAATTTCAACTGAAAAGAGCAAACCATTAGAAAGAATGGTGACCTCAAGAGATCTGCTGTTGAGGGCATCATTTTTCAAGATCTGCAATAATGTCAGAATTACAAACATAAACTAGGAAAAATACTTAGAGATCTTGAAAAGTTCCAAAATTTATACTGGAACTTTTATATATTACAAGGGACTCACAAACCAAATTTCGTGGTAAGTGGAGTTGTATAGCTATATGTTTCATTTTTTTTTTGCCATGTAAATACCAATATAATGGCGAAAATCGAAAGATCTACAAAAATTACTCCTAGGATATATGAAATATATTTTTCCCAGTAGCATATAAGTCAAGATCTGATTTTATAAGTTTTTTACAAAATAAGCTACTAAACTCGTATTTTATGAGTTATTTTGTAAGTTTTAAGGCAATAAAACACTAATTTTAGTCAAAATTGACTATGTTTTAGAATTCGCAAGCATAACCTTCAAACATTCGATCCAAGACCTCATATCTATTTGGCCTCAGACCTGGTCGAGAAATAAACTCAAAGGATCAAGGCATTTTTGGCAAAAGAAACAGAAATAGTGGCCGTTTATGTAAAACCAACAAACTTAGGAGCTAAAATTGGCAAAACCCAATGCTTTAACAAGTTTTTAAAACTTAACCAAATCTGACTTGGCGCTAGGGTGTAGTAGTTCATTGGTTTAAACTAGAGGCACCTACGTTAGAAAATCGAAAAGTGTCGATTTCGTAACAAGATCTACAACGACATTGTGTTTGTTGACATGTTTTCCACCACCAACTCTACACCATCAAAACACTATATGCTTTATTTGTTTTAAAAACCCTTGGACGCGGCTTGTATGATCATTTAACAAGTCAAATCGTCGTCCATTTTGCGTTTTACACGCTAATGTTTTTTTTTTTTACCATTTTAAGCGTATATTTTTCGCAAGTATCAAAACATAAATGGTAGTACGCACCAAGATCTCTATTAATATAGTTGACCTTCGAAATCTCACTAGAGTTCCCTCGTATCGTAGGTCCCGAGTATGACACACGTGCGAGCGAACACAATATTATGTGAAGTCCAAGCATCCTATCACTGAGTGAGTTTCACGACCCCCTTTTACTGTTTTCATACTTTGGGGGGAAACGTGTCATACTTTGATTTCTTAATATGATAGCATGAGAGTGATTTCTATTAAATCATTATGTATGCATGAGTTAAACAATTAAGGACTCAATGAGTCCTTGTATTATTCATATTTGTCCAAGGTAAGTCCTCGTGTTGTTCAAATACCATAACCATTAGCTATGGACTTAGCTAGGGAATGCTTGAATAGATCTACTGGGTTTGACACCCCCACTCTAACCTGGTAGAGACAAAAGAGTGCTTGTTATTCCAAAACGATTACACATTGTCTTGAGTGAACAATGTACAAGGCATATTTCATCAAGGGTTGGTTATAGGCTCATGTTGACACATTTCTCATTGTCCTAGCTAGACATCGATTTATCCTTGTTCTAAATAAACAAAGATTTGATCACTCACAAATTATTGGCTATGCGTATGTTTTTCAAACGATATTCAAGAAATGATTTACGAGATTTCCAAGCTATTTAATCGAGTCAATTAATAACTTGTGAACTCACCAACTTTATGTTGACGATTTTAAGCATGTTTTTCATGTGTTTAATCCAAGACAGAGAGTCTTAGATTGATTTTGCATGCATACTAGAATACCGAGTACTTGGAAAAGTTACCTAATAGTTTATTAGTGTTGGCTTGTTTCCAAATCTAAAGGATCTGTGATTGTAAAATTGTTTATAGAACTTTCGATATCAATTTTATGTAAACGTTTGCTTAATTATATGCTCTGAAAGCCTTTTTGGTTGCACCCTCGTGTTTCCGCCTTGGCGGGGTGTGACAATATAAGAATGATTAAGAATTAATATGTAGGTATCATTTTTTGGACTTAGTCATGGTGTTTTGGCTAGAAAATATCAAACATAACAGTTAAAAACACAGAGTAATGTATTTTATGCTTAAAACTTAAAACACAATGTCAAGAAAATTAACCAGTGTGTTTTATTCCATGGTTATGATAGGTTGCATTGTGTTTTAAATTATTGTGTTTAATGTTTTTCTATCTAGAACTCAAAATATCATGTCTAAATCCAACATATGATGCTTACATGTTAATTCTTAATCTTTATCACACTTATAATTAAATATCGTCTTTGTACATGAACATACATACATACATACATACATACATACATGTGTGTGTGCATGTGTTAATTTACAATTTAGGCATCCATCATGGGTCATACCATGGGCTTTTGTGGGTTTTTTTAATCTCTTTATCTTTAGTTATTACACTTTTAGCCCAATAATTTTAAACATTTTACAATTTAAGCCCAAAAGTTTTCACATTTAGCTTTAGTTCTTTATATTTTTCATTTTTTACATTTTTCATTTTGCGTTTCAGTATAAATTTTGCTAGTTAACTCGTTACAACGTACGTGTGTGGTTCAACAATTTACGCCTATTTCTTTCCCCGTTTAACAGCCCCGTCACAATGCGATGCTCCTAGACAGACTTAGTTATTGTTTTCTATGTTTTACGTTTCATTTGCGTGGCTCAAAGTTTTTACATCTACTTTTCGTTTGGTTTATTTTTTTTTTCCCTTTTTAACACAAGTTTTTTCGGTGTTGGTGGTCGTTGACGTGTGTGTCATTGGTACTTTGTGGTACGGATTTACGTCCCCGCCGCAAGGTGGGAGGCTTAATACTAGTTTTTAACTGGGTTACAATGATTTATTTATTTTTTAGAGTGAATTAAGTAGAGTTTAAAATGTTTACTCGATTATGAATTCTATCTACATTGTAGTCTAGTAGCACCAAAGGGGTGGTTAAAGGCAATGTTTTCAGACCCGTTTTGGACTGGCCGGACTGGGAACCGGTGCCTTGACCGGTCCGAGTCAAGGGTTGAACCGGGCTTACATCGAACGGGGACCGGTGAACCGAGTGGTCGGACCGGGAGTTTAAAATTTTTGATGGAATTTTTTTAGCCGGTTGGTTGGATCGGTCAGACCGGTCAAACCGATGGACCGGTGGGAAGTCCGGTAACAAAGTGTATAAATTAAAAGCAGGATTCATGAGTGTGAGAGTTATTTCGAACAAAAGAAATCCATTACAAAACTATTTACATGTAATTTGTGTTTTATGGTCTTATACATCATGCTTAACAAGTGCTTTGTGCATTAAAAGGTTTTACATCAGCTTTGTAGGTTGTACCATACTTTATTTTTTCTTTATTTTTTAATTTAACCATAATACTTTTCATCTTTTACATGTAACCACTACACTTTTTTTTTTTTTTACTTTGAACTTTATCTCATGTATCTTAAAACAGATTTGTAGTTTTACGTTTCAATCCAAATTTTTGAGTTGACACACCGCAACGTGCGTATGTAGTTCAACGTTTTTACCTTTATTTGTCCCGTCAAGCGGTGACGCTGTGTTTTAAGTTTAAGTCTAATTTTTGCGCATTATCGCGCCGCAACAGATGTGCATAGTTCACCGTTTTTACGTCTATATTTCACTCAGTTTTATTTTTTTTGTTTTTTATTTAGTTATTATGAATGTATCTTAAAAAGAATTTTGTAGTTTTACATTTCAATCTAAATTTTCGAGTTGACACACCGCCACGTGCGTATGTAAAGTTCAACGTTTTTACCATTATTTTTCCCATCAAGCGATGAAGCTGTGTTTTAAGTTTAAGAGGGTGTTTGGGATTGAGTTTCAAAACAACTTATTGACTTATTTCCAAGAAGCCAATAAGTCAATAAGTTGTTTGTGTAACCCAAAAACACTTTCTGTTTTGACTTTTGGCATAAGGTGGAAACGTTGTTTTTGAGAAGTTAAAATCCTGACTTTTGGCTTTTGGAAAAAAATTACAAATCTATCATCCATACAACCAATATTCACAATATGTTAAGCGAAACACTTAAAAAAACAATCTATTGACTTTTCGACGTTTCTCATCCCAAAAGCTAATCCAAACACTTTTTTTTAAAACCTCTTTTCAAAAAGTCATAAGCCAATAAGCAATTCTGATCAAAAGCACTTTTGCATTTCCAAACTCAATCCCAAACACCCTCTAAGTCTAATTTTTGCGCATTATCTCGCCGCAGCGGATGTTCATGGTTCACCGTTTTTACATCCATATTTCACTCAATTTTATTTATTTTTTGTTTTTTATTTAGTTGTTATGAGTTTTTTCGGTGTTTCTTGTCACTGGCAATAGTGCGACATTGATGCTACTTGGTACGGTTTTATGCCCTCCGCAACGAGGGTACTTAATACTAGTTACCTTAAGTCACCAACGTATTACCCTCACATTTTGTTTGAATTTAGTTCACTTGAATTAGAATTTTTTTTTTCTTTTTCCTTTTAAAAAGGTAAAACAAAGAGGCTCTCACAAAATAAACTTCACGGTACAACAAATGTAACTGCAAATTTACTTGAACAACAAAGAGATGGAAAAAAAATAGAAAGCCAAAGCTACTCATGAAATTCGAGATGTAGAAGATGGGAGAAGAGTACGTCGTCTCTTAGCGTTTAACATACCAACGGTCAATATAATGAGTGATCATCTTCTACTCGATGGATATAGAACACGACTTTACCATGTAGTCTCTTTAAAGTCCCAAGTCCGTCCCTAGTACCCATCCAACCCATATGGGACAGCAACAGCAAACCCATACAACTTAAATGATAACTGGGTACTGAAATTTTCAATAGTACAAAACCCCCCCATAACCTTTGGCATGTGCTAATCACATGACCAAGTTAAATAATGATACTACATACCTAATTCCAACTTCCAAGTTCAACCAAACCATCAACTAATAACTAACTACTACATCAAATGACACTTCTTTACTTGTGAATCAACTTACAAACCGACGAAGAAGATACCCATTTCCCATTAATCCATTCAAGATGCCGCCTTAAATCAGACTGTTTGAACACAATTTCCTCGTCCGTCGCCCTAAAAAACACCTCATACCTTTGTCGGCTTAATACCTTGAAAACCACGCCCACCCACCACCCGTCATTGTGCATAGCGTCCACTTCTTCAAACATACGGAATTGGTCAATGGCTTCTTTAGGAGGACAAGGACGGATGTGGTTGCTATCAACGGTTTCTATTAAAAAGGCGGTATCATCATCGTTTCTTAAGGTTTTGTATTGGATCTTGAAATTCCCATTGCTTAATTGTTCAAGAAGTGTGGCGGTAAACCAAGCGCCATAGAAGCCTTCCTCGTCACTGCATACTTCAACAGTTGCCCCTTTGATAAATTTATTGTTGTTAGAAGCATTCAACTCTTTAGAGTTGTATGCCTGCAGCAAACCATGTTAATTATTTGTTAGTTTGAGAAAAAAAAAACATTTATAATGCGTGCGTATGAAGTGAAGATGATCCCAAAGTTTTGCAGATTTGAGTTATGTTTTTATCTCCAAAAAGGGTCATCAAATGGGTCAAGTGAAAAGATATTTGTAAAAAGAAACTAATCAAATGGGTCAAAAGGGCATAAATCGCGTTATAACAAAAAAGAAAACCCGGATTTTTATTACAAGTATATATATTGTTCTGTAATCATCAAAACATACCATAACACAACCACAGACTGTTCAACAGATTCCAAAAAGAAAATAAAAAAACACTTAGGCCTGAGAGATATTTCAAGATCTAATATTCTCATTTCATTGTTTCCAGCAGTATGTAAAATAAGAAATGAAGATGTGGTAGTGGGCACTATTTACCTAATACAAGGATAAATGAAGGTTATACTCGCAAAAAAAGTACGTATGGACAATGAGTGAAAATCTTATATATGAATAGAACCAAGGCCGGGCCACTATAGCACGTTGCAAAAGGCAAGGCCTTTAGACCCATTAAACTTAGAGGGCCACCTAAATTAGAAAGCAGTTGTAAAGCTTGGCTCAAAAGCCTCTTTTAATAGCATTTTTTTGCCACTACTTCCTTACCAAAGCATGTTATATAGTCATTTTCTTTAACACCACTTCCTTCTCTCATCAGATGTGAGATTGGAGATGTTCTTTTGTTAAATTCTTTAAACTATTTCTTTCTTATGCAGGATTGTGGGATGACAAAAAATGAACTTACTTGAAAAAGTTGATTACAAAGAGTTACTAAAGTATTAAACTGTTCGTATCACGTAAAACTTGAAGAATAGTTTTTTTTTTTTTTTTTTTTTAATGAAAAGGGCCTGAAATCAAATTCTCGTTTAAGGTCCCAAAATAGGTTGAGCCGCCCCTTAACGGAACTTCTAAATATTGGCCCATTTGCTCTTTTAGTACTCTTAATACCAAAGAGAACCGTAGAGAAACTACATGTTGATCCTATCCAATATGTTGTTTCAATATTACCTCAGGGAGGGTGATGCACATTGATCCCATGAAATTGACCAACGACTTTGCAAATTAAAAAACAATCGACCACATAATTTGTGGATTAAGAAACAAACAGCCGTTAAGTAATAGATATTATCATATGGCATGAAATGTACCTAAAACCTTTTCAAATTTGACCTGAAAATTAAACTGAATTGTGCTTAAGAATATGTACCTGGGTTCAGGATTACGAAACAAGCTTCTCAGCGTGTACTTTTAGATCATACATATATTTGTGCTTAATTTTTTCTTTCATTATCTTATTTTTTAGTGTCCATGGATTAACAACTTAGTAAATGTTATCTATAACAAGTTTCAAAATATGTATAATTACTGAACGGCTTTCAGGACGTAAATGTATCAGAGTGCCCTTTTAAAACCAAGCCATGAGAAGTGTCTTAACACTTTTGATGCCTATAATGTCATCTTCATTTAAACCATGAAAAATCAAATCACATGTTAGTTGCAGTATTTTATATGATGAGGCATATGTATCTGCATGCAAGCAGATCATCATTCAAAGTTAGCTTTTGCCACCTAAATGATGGACCAAATATCAAATTAATAACATGACCTAATATTTTAAATTTTACATACGCAGAGACAAGATCAAACTGTTATGATACAATGCTCATAAAAACATGCATCCTAATAGAATAATGAAACTTAACCTTAGACATTCAAGCGCATCAAAGTTTTTAATAGTGAATTCAAACTACTTAGCATGATAGTGTCTTCCATATGATGAGTCAAGACGCAATCATGAAAGCGCCTTAGGGAATTGAGGTTACTTCAAGGTCAAAGTTGTCAACAATCAGAATTTGTAGGAGACTGATATGTCAAAAAAAGACTGTTTTTAGATTCCATGGTCTCGGTGGGAGCAGCCTCTCTATCCTCTTGGATAAAAGAAAGGTTTGCCTCCACCCCACCTTTACCAAATCCTACAAGTAGCTTTTACTATAAGTAAGATTTTACTATGTACGTTTGTAAAAACAACTAAGGGTGAAGAAAATATGAAAGGTTGATAAGAGGGTTGATATGTTAATCAGAGTTGAGACACAACTTCTTGTTGTAATTAAATCTTAATTGCTTTTACATAAAACAACACCTCGCATACGTGATCACGCCTTACGCAGGCAATGTGCACCTTTGTTGTCAAGCCAAGTTTGAACAAAATCCCGTCCAAAAATTGTCTAAACAGGTTTAAACACGTCTAAAACAATTAAACCAACCCTAAACAAGCATAGAATCAACCTAAACTATCCCTAAAGAAACCTAAAACATGTTTAAAACCCCTAAAAATCACAATTTCTATACTATACACCTCACCTAAAAACCCCTTTTACGCACTTTGCACTAATCCCCAAAGCCCACCACCCTTCGCTCCTAGCGCCTTCAACAACTACGATGCACACGCCTCACACCTAACTTTAAAAAACCAAACACCAAAACCAAGATCCAAACACCACATAGCATATCTGTCTCAAATCCTAACTACACCTGTTTCTTCAACTAATATTATAAACACAAAAACATTATCTAACTTATACACTAAATAACACAACACAAAACAAAGAAAAACATAAATAACATTACCTCTGCATCCTGTTGATCAAGAGGTGGGACCCACTTCCCATAAAACCACTCCCTATGAATCCTAAGCTGGGTCCCACTAAACTCCAACTGTTCCCTAGTCGCTCTAAAGAAGACAGAATACCTATTCCCAGGAAGAACCTCAGTAACAACGCCTTCCCACCACCCATCGTTATAATAAGCGTCGACCTCGTCACTGAACTTAAACTCCAGGACATTTTTCTCTCTAGGGGGCAGAGGCCTTAGCTGGACAACGTTTAAGGTCTCACGGAGTGGTTTGGTTCCTGCTTCGTCGGCCATTAGGGTGTTGTACTCGACCTGGATTGTTTTGTTTCTGGGTTTTGTTTTGATTATTATGGCAGTGTACCAAGCTCCTCGGAAACCGTTGTCGTTGCTGCTCACCTCGACCTCTGTTCCTGGTTTGAAGATGGTGGTTAGATCGTCTGACATTTTCTTTCTTTGTTTGTCTGTTTTAGGGTTTTGTGGGTTGTGGTTGTTTTGTTGGGAAGATGGGAGGTTTTTGGGTGTGGGTGTGGAGGAATGGTGTAAATGTAATTGGTTTTGGTTTTGGATTTGGATTTGGATTTGGATTTAGAGGGTGTTTGGGTTTGAGTTTCAAAATAAACTGGTTTATTGATTTTTTCAAAAAACCAATAAGTCAAGAAGTTGTTTGTGTAATCTAAAAGCACTTTCTGTTTTGACTTTTGGTTTTTAAGGGTGAAAAAGCTGTTTTTGAGAAGATAGAAATCCTGACTTTTGGCTTTTGACTTTTGGAAAAAAATTACAAATCTACCACCCATACAACCAATATTCACAATAAGTTAAGCAAAACACTTAAAAAATAACAATCTATTGACTTTTTGACGTTTCCCATCCCAAAAGTTAATCCAAACACTTTTTTTAAAACTCCTTTTCAAAAAGTCATAAGCCAATAATCACTTCTGACCAAAAGCACTTTTGCATTTCCAAACTCAATCCCAAACACCCTCTTATTAAGTAAGTACACTTTGGTTTGGAGTGTGTAAGGAAGTGACTTTTGGTTTTCTTGTGAATGGTAAGAATATGTGTTGTGTCCGGTAAGCGAAGAGTCGCGAGTCACAACTTAATTCACGTGGCTAGCCTGATCCACAGTATCTTCACGTGAACGTTGGCGCGAACAAGGGCAAGTGACCATATTTGCGTGTGTTAGCGAGGGGAATATGACCGTTGGCCAACGGCTAGTTTGGCTATTTATAAAAAAAACCTTTTTTATTCATTTTAAACAAACAAATACACTCTTCAATCTACAAACACTTAAACAATTACAAAGTAACCTTCGATCTTCAAAAAAAATGGAGCTGTCACAATAGGAAGGATGTTACCAACACGCTATGGAGTTCTTAGATGAAGGTAGTATGGTACAAATACCAAACTCAAAGATAATCTTAGTCAAATGCCACCACCGTCTCCGGATTTTGTAAGTCCGGATTCGCAACCACCACCCCCAAAGCGAGGGCTAAAAAGAGGTGGTGGCAGAGGTGGTCCGGCGGCTAGAGGTGGTACGGGTGGTGAACCGCTTGAACAAGATGTACGACCAAGGCGTCAAGTGACGCCTTTGACGAAAGAGGAGAAAAACCCTTTGTCGGGCGTGGGTGGAAGTTTCGAAAGATCGAAAAGCCGGTATAATATTTTAACTATATTTTTAAGTATATATATGTTGCAAGTAATTTTTTTATTATATATATATATATATATATTTGTAGCTGACTACCAACGGTCGAAGGTTTTTTGGAGACGTATTCGAGAAATCTTCTATGAACAAGTGGGGACTCAAATTCGTTCCCCGGTAAAGATTTCCGGACGGTGGGCCGAGATTAGAAAATATGTGGGCTTGTTTACAAACCTTCATAACAAGAACGCTAATCGAGTGCGAGTGAGTGGGTCTAGCGATCTTGATGTCTACCAGTTCACTTGCAACGAGTGGAAAGATGAGGTGTTACGCAAGTACAAGACCAACAAAACGTGGGATGAAGACTACTTGTGGAAAATCCTTCGTAATTGCTCCAAATGGGTGGAGCTAATTTCGATTGAAGAGATGAGCGAATGCGGCTCATCAAAGTGGGCCAAAACCTCTTTGTAATTGCTACTTGATGTCTCCTCCACAAGCTCGGATGCTTACGTGGGGATTAACCTAAACTCTGATGAGGGTTTTCCCCCGTCCCCCCTAAGTCGACCAGCTGGAAGGGACAAGACGAAAGCTAAACGAATCGTCGGGGAAAATTAGCAAAATAGGACTACAATGGAGATGACAGCGAAAGTTAAAGTCGATAAAGTAAGATTGAGGAACATGGACTTTTTAACGCGAGACTTTAGCAACCTCCCAATGCCTCGTCGGGCGATACTTCAACGAGAACATGACCGTCTCGTGAAGGAATTCGAACAAGAGCTAAACGACGAAGATGAGTAGTTTACTAGTTTTTTTAATTATGTCTTTTTAATTTTTTTATTAATGAATATTTTATGTTTATTATTTAATTTGTGTTACAAATTTAAATATTATATAAATTTAAAATTACAAAGTTTAAAAAATAATAATTTAAAAAAATGGATAAAGTTGTTGCTCACCTCTACCCACAACAGGATTAGGCTAGTGAGTTGCAGCTTTATCACCTTGCCATGTCAGCGCTTACGTGGCTTAATATTAGAGGATAAAGTCATCACTCACTTCTACCCACAACACATAGTCTAAGAGTTTAGATCGAAATGGTGGTGAGGCATGTTAGTGTTACGTGTTGTTTGGTAAGCCTTTTAATGAGCTATGAACCAATTAGCGTTGAATGAGAGTTTGTTTTAAATTTTGAATGGAATGGTTAAGATTGAAGCATTAAGACTTGAGATTTAGTTGAAGCATTAAGCCTTGAACTAGGCTGAAGGCTCTCATACCAATATTAAGAGGTCCAATTTAATGATTAAGCACTTAACCATTCAGACCTTTTAACCATTCATCACTTAATCAACCAAACAACCACTTGCTCTTCTTGGATTAAAAAACATGGTGATATCAGAGGCGTCTAATAGGATTTACGTGTCATATCTAAACAAGTAAAAATATGTCCTTTAGGCTACATGGTGTGGTCAAGTCCTTGAGGGAGGCATGGACCGATATGTGGATTCACCTCACCCAACCTTCCAAAATACATTTTGCACGGGGTAGTGGTGGCGTGGACGGTCGGTGGATGGCATCCACGTCACCGTGAATTTATTATTTATTTTCTTATTTAAATTTAAAATAATTTATTTACACTAAGCATAATATTAAACATTATATTACAAATAAAAAATATTACATTATATAAAAGTAAACAAACCTAAATTAAACATCAAAAACATAAATTAAACCTAAAGTAAGACCTAATCTAAGCGCCCCCAGATCATCTGCCAAGCCGATAAGAGGGTGCTTGGGATTGCTTTTTCAAAATAGATTATGCGTTTTGAATTGTAACCTTTTAAACCCAAAAAATCAATTTTTATAAACCTTTCTCAAACACTAAAAATTGATTATTTATGATTTCAAAACACAATAATCTAAGAATCCATTTCAAAACTCAACCCCAAACACCATCTATGTTAATTTAAACCTACATATTCAAACACTATAAAACAAGAGACATAACTCAAGTATTTTATATTTTTAGCAAACCTCAACATATTGTAACCCGTAAACCTGTGATAATCCATTATATGTGAATAATTTATCTTATACATTGTTAAACTTTTTATATGTTAACATAAATATATGTTCATCCACCATATGAGACTAAGATTTGATTTTTGTGTTTTTTTATTGACAACATCATTTGTATCTTACTACATTCACGAGTTCTAACCCTATATTATATAAAAAAAGCATTATCAACATTGATCTCATTTTAACTCCCCACGATGATATAGTTATCTATGCATTATTTGATGATAGAGTTAATCTAAATCTCTTATTATATTTGACGAGGTTATCATGGCTAGGGCAAAATAGGTGTTTGTCAAACTATAGAGAAAGAAAAATGATGTTAAGAATATATACCACAATACATACATATACATGTTTATAAAAGTTGAAGCTTTTACAAAATCATCAAATCAGAACAAGAGTAGACAAGGATGTCTTGTATGAACAAAAACAAATCATATTTTTAAAACTAAATCCAAAAATACATACGAACATAACCAAAGTAGAAACAAAACATACAACACTTGAGTAATCTTGTTTGCCGAAACATGTTCATTGCTTTCGATGTATTCAAACGGAAAGCATCTTGCTTGACTTCTTTCCCTTTACATTCACCTTCTATCTAACCATTCTTTTTATGAACAAAGAAAATTAATTTATAAGAGTTTTATGTTTCTTTAGTTTTCTCAAGTAATTACTAAATCATTTAATTTTATAAGAAGTTGAATCTCTTCACTTTCTTCTTTTTAATTATTATCATGTTACAAGAATATGATGAGATACTTTTTTTTTTTGAACATTAACTTTCATTAAAACAAGACGAACTCTAAAAGCAGAGCCGCCGAACACTATACACACATATACAACGGGTACTTGACCCAATCATCCCAATCTAAATCCTTAAAACAAGATCTATACTTTAACCACAAAAACGCCTTGGACTTCACTTCCGCCACCGCTTCCATCACGTTACAAGCTTTCTTTTGAAATATCTTCGCATTCCTCTTATTCCAAATAACCCAAATTGTGATCATGATGATACCGTTTACAACTTTTTTTCGCCATTTGCCACCATGCACCGATTTATACAACAATAACAAATCCGCAAAATCATAGGCAACGAAAGGGGCCAACTTACACCAAGAGCAAACACCGGTCCAGATCCTGTAAGCGAAAGCACAGCCCACCATTAAATGAGTAGTATCTTCGTTATCACATCCGCACAGAGGGCAAGACACATCGATGATATTGACCCTTCTTTGAACCAAGGCGACCCGGGTCGGTATCCTATCTTTAGCAGCCCTCCAAACCATTAAACTCACTTTAATCGGAATCCACCCAACCCATTTAAACCTGATATTACTAGAACCCTGAGCAGCCCCTATGCCAGGATGGCCAGAAGCCAGCAGCGAACGAACATCTTTAACAGAAAAAATCTTCTCCTGTCTGCTGTCCCAGACCCATCTATCACCCGACCCATTGAAATTCAAATCAGAAATCAACCTTTGAAGATCCTGGAACTCCGAAATCTCTGCTACCGATCTCAGCTGTATCTTCCAACTTGAATTAACTGACAGCCCCGAACCACTTTGCTGCAGCCTTTCTCGCACCATCACCGCTTTGTTGTGATCCTTTTTAAAAAGGTTAGGCCAGCGATCTTTTAACAAAGAATCACCCAGCCACAAGTCTAACCAGAACCGAATTTTACGACCATCTTGAAGGTCTCCTCGAATCAGCTGAATAAAAGAACGATCAGGCACCTTGGAGGACTCCAAAAGGTTAACAATCCCTTACTATCTTCATTTATTATATAATTTATACTTATTATATAATTTAAAGCAATTTAATTGTATTTATCAATTTATCTAACAATTCATTTATCAATTTAATGTTATATAGAAAGACCATATTGCCCCTTACTATCTTCATTAAGTTGTTGTACCAAAAGTATAAAGTGTTATAATTACTTAAATTTTCATAGTATCCTTTCTAAATGCTTTATAATATAGTATAGATTAGTAGTTAGGGATGCGTGAAGTTGTGAAGTTCACATATGAAAGGTAAGTATATGCATGAGGTGATGCATGTACTTCTTTATATGGGCTTATATGTGATTATCTTAGAGGGTGTTCGGGATTGCGTTTTGAATCTGATATTTAGATTATTGCGTTTAGAAAACGCAGATAATCAGTTTTTAGTGTTTGGGATTGCGTTTTGAAAACGCAGATAATCAGTTAGGCTACCAAAACGAAATAATCTATAAGCAGCTCCACCCCTGCTTTTCCAAAACGCATAATATGTTTTGAATAATCAATCCCAAACACCCCTTAATCTTGTATGTGGGGCTATAAATTGGAAGTCTTAGACTTCAAATGAGGCAATCTAGATTTGGGGGTTTAATGGAACAATATTGTAAATCTAGAAAGTGAAAGTTATACAAGATTGGGTTTAAAGTTTACATTGTTTATTAATCATGTTCTTGAT
This sequence comes from Ambrosia artemisiifolia, assembly GCA_032199755.1. Classification (NCBI taxonomy): domain Eukaryota; kingdom Viridiplantae; phylum Streptophyta; class Magnoliopsida; order Asterales; family Asteraceae; genus Ambrosia; species Ambrosia artemisiifolia. The sequence goes on from CM063522.1 coordinate 37,073,236, forward strand.
TGTTATGTTTGATTAACCACACGAATTGAGAGATTCTGCATCTGAATTCATGATTTGAATAGATCGTGGGAAAATATTTTGATTTTACAATTGGAATCAGAGCATGTGAGATCTTAGAGTTCAAAATCAAGGTTGAAATCAAGAATTTATGAGTGCTAATAAGTTACTGATGAATTTCAAACGTTCATATGGTGATTTGAATTGATTCTGTGATGATTTGAGTTAGAATATGTAATTTACAGGTTCGACTTGAAACATGGAATAAATCAGTGCATTTTTTTACTAAATTATAGTATTTGACCAGTCAAAAAGAATCAAGAACTGATATTATGGCTATTTCAAAGATTTTTACTGATAGCTTTGTGGTAAAACTCGTTTTGAAGTTTGAATATAAGATAAGTTATCAACAACTCGACAAGCGAGTACTTTTGTTCAAAAGTACATGCTTGGTGGGTTCTTGACATGAGCGATTACTTTGAAACTCACTTAGTTCACACATCAGCTAGTGTCACTCTTAACATATATGTTTTAGACAAAGCGTACACTTAGTTGAAACGTAAAATTTAAATATGAAAACTATCAAAGAATGCAAGAATAAATAGACAGTAATATATGTTCTTAGTATGCTATAAAATAATATATGGATTAAGGGTGAAATGGGGCGTTCTTAGCCCAACCTGTGTCAACTCTCACGACCAATCATTTATAGTGTGACATCTCATACTAATTCATGTAAATTCAAACGACCACACATCATTTACGACGATATTCTAGCTCCATCACTTGAAAACCCATGCTTTCCAAGAAATTCAACACCATCTTTATCTTTCCTTTCAACTCAACTATTTCTCATCTCGCCCCATTTCACGAACCCGAGATCGATCCAATCCAGCAACATAGAGGGGCTTGCGTGTTGTGACTGTGTTCTCGTGGAACGTGTGCAACCCGGAAGCATATCATCAGGCACCTTTCCCAACCTGATACAATTATCGATTAAGTTATTGTTTACTTGTTTAGGGCTAAAAAGCTCTCTTCTATATTTTTATGGAGGATGATAATTAATCTATACTATACTATAATGAATTTGAGATTGACATATATATTTAAAAGTTAAGAGTTTAAAATTTAATGCATAAGGTATGATCGTAAATTACTCTTTCCAACACTACTTACACATTAATCATCTCATTTTACTTACACTTTACTTCTACTTTCCCCTTATTTTAAGTCAATTACCCCACAATTTTAAAATACTAAAATTTTTTCATACATTAATACTTCTCTTAATAATACATCGTAAAAACGACCATTTTATTATCTTTAATTTAAGTTTAGTATTGCTATTTTTATGATTTTAAAAAATTAATGTATTTCATGATTAAAAATATATAGGAGTAAGCAATAACTAAACCGCTAACCAAAACTGAACAAAAAAGACAAAACCAAACCGAAATCAATAGAAAACTGAATTAACCAAAAACTGAATTAACTTAAAGTCGGTTATCTATTTTTGTACCCTTAGTACCGAAATTAACTATTTGAAACTGAACCATTCATGTATACATATTATTTAACTTTTATACAATTATTTCATGTACCTCTAATCAAAATTCTAGCCAAAGTTTAGTTTTAGTTACTAATCAAAATTAATTTTACGAAAATGAAAACCAATAATCTAACCAAGTAAACTAAACCATCTAACCAATTGGTTAGTAAGATTGATTTACCGATAACTCGGTTTTAGTTGTGACTGAGGCTAATAACCAGACCGTATCAAACCGAACCATACACACCTTTAAAAGTGTTGGCGTTTCTCGCTGCATCGCGCAAACACATGAACTTAACAGACAATTATACTATAATAATAACCCTTCCACTTTGAACAGTAATTTCTATTTTACCCGAATTTTGTATATGTATAAATATGTTTCGTTTGAAGATTATTAACATGTTATTGCAGTGGTGTGGTGGTGATATGTTATAAGTTATAAGGAACCCACCCGGGTTCGAAACTTGGTTATGGCATTTTTTTTCCTTTCCCACTTTTGCTGAGTGGTACTATGGTAATTAATCAGCTGAGGTGGGGTTGTTTTTGGTAATTTTGTTTCTGCTCCTTGGCCACGTGTTCTGTTTTGAAACCCTCCACCGAACACCACACGTATAATCACCTACCCACCTCCATTTCTCCTCCACAAACCCACACACTCTCACACACACTTCTAGAGAGAGAGGATCCACAGAAGCCACAATTCTTGATTCATCATCATCGTTTCTAGAATTTGACCTACAAAATGACGCTGTATAACATACCCAATAATCTCAATCAAAAGGAACGAGACATGAGGCTTTCGGGAATCCTAATATTCAGAGTAATTGGAGCTACTGCGACTTTATTCGTTGTACGTTATCTTCCTCTGTTTTATGGTCTTGTCTTTATTGCTTTGTGTTGTGTTAAATATTGAAAGTGAAACATAATATTGTTTGAACAAATTGATAGATTGGGCAGATGCAGAGGTCCGTTGATTGGTTTCATTCTCAGGTATTTCATTGTTTTAAATTGTAATTGTTTTATGGGTATGCAAAATATTTGATCTTTTGGCGACCCAGATGGGAATTTTTGGATTTCTTTGAACAAACTGATGTGTATGTGTGTATGTGTGTTTTGTTATTGTTGTTGTTGTGAAAGCCTTCTATGTCGCAGGAAGATTTTAAAGGCGGGGCGAGTGGCGGTTATTCAAAAACAATAGGTCAAGATGAAGCTAGGGCCTAGGAGAAGGTATGCGCGCCGCCTGCGGGAGGAGTATGAACCAGAGATGGAGAGAGTGGTGTGTATCTTTTTATATACATTTTTAGGCAAATTCATACTTGCTATCTATTTGATTTTGTTGAAATTAGTTTTGTTCAAGTTTTACAAGAATCCTGGATTCTTCAAACCCATGATTGATTTCCGATGATGTTTTTCGAGGATTGGGGTTTTCATTTTCAAAAAGAAAAAAATAATATCTTTTTTGGATTGAATAAACGATTTTATATGGTGATTAGATTGATCTTGGAATGACATTTATGTAACATCATCTTGGTTTAGATGATGTTATGCACACGATCAGGAGCTACAAGTGGTGTCGGGTCTGAGGCAGCACGAGTCCTTGCATTGCGCAATATACATGTTATTATGGCAGTAATAAACATCAAAAAAGCGATACCTTTTGAATTCTGCAGTAACTACTTAAATGTACTTGTGTTGTTATCTTGCACTTGGGCTTGTAATTTCCAAAAAACAAGGAAGATCAAATGATATAAAATACATTTAACTTCATTTAGTGATTATATGCTTTCAACTCAAAAATTGAACTTATGAGTCAGTTTTGAAATGTTATTTTATGTCTGCCTCATATTTTGATGTGGCTTTTCTAATTTTTAAACTTTTTCAGAAAGCTGCTATCAAGAAGATGGATATGCAAGCATCAAGAAAATTTCTAGCTGAACTAAAGTTCTTAACACATGTTCGTCACCTGAACCTGGTAAGAGGTGTTTAGGGTGTGTTTGTTATGTGGGTTTTGGAATTAGGGAATGGATATGAAAGTTTTAGTAGGTGTTTGTTTAAAGGACATGGGATGAGATAGAAGGTTCTATCATAACCCATACCCATACCCCTTTCGAAACCAATTTACAAATTGAGCACCACCATTAATTTCTTATATTTGATTTAATGTTAGTACAGCAGCTTAGGCTGCTGAATGCGGCTGCTGGTGCAGCAGTATCGGTTGCAGACGAGTTAGGTGCTTTATCCTCATGTTTACAGCAAGTGCGAATCAGAAACAGACAAGATAATTGGTCGTGGTTTGGTTGCAGAGCTGCACCATATTTAATAAAGGCTGTCAAAACTTTAATGTCGAAACATAGGGAGTATGGCGATTGGTACAGATTTAATGGGTCAGTTGGGTTCCCTTAAAGTGCATTATTTTGGCGTGGAGGTCAGAGATGGATCGCCTTCCTACGGCTCTTGCCTTCTCTAGAAGAAATGTGCATATAGGTGACAAAACTTGATTATTTCTTAGAATGTCTCTACATATTCTAGGATTTAATTTTTTTTATACGTTTGCATTCCTGCATTTTTTTTCCGTAACATTTGAATGTTGCTATGTATTTGGTTTTTTTTACTGTCCATATAGAGGTTGCCCACCTAGCTTCGCATTCATGTTTTTCGGATTACCGTAGGTAAACAATGGTGTTACACTCAATGACGATGAACAATGCTTCATCTAAGAGCGGACAGCCACTGTTCCTTCAAATTCAAAATCATAGGCGTTCCATTTTCTGATTTGCTGCTTTGAAACCTTAAATATTAAAGTTGATTGAGTACTGGTTGTCTTCATGGGTATGGGGTCTTTCTACCGCCCAAAACTCCAAAAGTAGCTTTTTATCTTTGATCGTGTATGACTGTGCTTGTGGTTATTGAAATTTGGAATGTTAACTTGAAATTAGGCGATGATGAATTTACTCTTGGCGTGGCAGCTGTGTTGCTTAAAAAAACTAAACGGAAAAATTGTAGCCATGAGTCTGAGCCTAAACAATCAATATGGATTTTATGTTTGTTTATTGCCGCATAGGACTAAAAACCAGATTTTTCCGCATCTTTTGCTCTTCATGCTGCTGCAATTTGGTCATCACATTAGTAATTGATGTTTTGTTTTACTGATTTCATGATTAGAGTTGGTATTGTCTTTGAAAGTCAATATACTACTACACATTTTGGTTTCATTAAAGAGTCAATCAACATGACGGACATTTTGCAGGTGCAAAAAATATGATGCAACTTTCTACACACTTTTTTTCATGAAAGTTTCTAATTATTGTTCTTTCACGATGTATGCATTGAACATAATGGAACTTTGGTTGGACAAAAGAATTTGATGCAGACTTTGGCTTAACTGTGAAAGCAATGAACCTCATGCAAGTTTGTAAGGGATACAAGAAAATGGTGTGGGTTAAGAAGGCTTGTGGCTTTTGATGTTCGTGATTTATTGGATCTATACAAGCAAGCTATTGATGATAAAACATGAAGAAAATTGGTTTCGAGGCATAATAATAGTTACGCTTTGGGTGTTATGGGGTGCTATAAATAATAAGCCGTTTAACAAAAAAGATCCGAAAGTGCACGAGGTTGTCTCTAGCGTCAAGATTTTGTCGTTTTTTTGGTTTAAGCATAGAAGTAGACACAAGAATATATTGTGGAAGGATTGGGTTATTTCACCATTCTATATGTTGTAAGTGTTTGTTTGGTTTCGACGGCCATCGGTTTGCGGACTCGTCCATTGTTTAATGAAAGTTAAAGTTAAAAAAAATAAGTAGTTTGTTCTATGTTATGGGCTACTGTTGGTTCCAACAGATACGTTTAGATCTTTGCGGGTTAGTCGGATTAAAGGTAACATTACTAAATGGGCATTCCAAAGTGTACCAAAGACAAATATGGTTTATTTGTAAATTGTATGTGATATTAAAAAGGATTAATAATAATATGAAAGAACTCTATATTAGGTGGATTTAAGCCAGAATCAATGGCCTAACCCAGTTCCCATTGCCAAGATTAAAAACGACAAGAAGAAGAAAAATTTTCGACAAGAAGAAGAGAACGAAATTCGCGCAACGCGCGATATAGAATACCACTAGTTAAGCATAGTTTATTGACGTACAAGAACCAGGGATTCCCTGGTTTTTGGTAAAACCCTCACGAAACCTCCACTCACCTTTCTCCTTATAAACCCTAAACATAACCACATCACATCACTAATCAACCAAACACACAACACAACAACATTCGATCACGTCAACCATGTTCTTCTTCTTTGTGGGAGGAGTGACTCAAGAGGTCCGTCAAGTCCTGAAGCAAGAAGCCGGACGCTGCATCAACTGCCGCTCACCGGCAGACCTCGTCGACACCAACAAAGTCCTCAAACTCTTCTTCGTACCTGTCTGGCGTTGGCCGTCAAAAGACCAGCTCATGCACTGTAACAATTGCGGCCTCTTTTATCCGCCGTCGCTTTCTTCCGACTTCCTGCGGTCAGAAACCCTCCGATGTCAGTTCTGTGATCGAGAGGTGGATTCTGATTTCAAGTTTTGCCCATTTTGTGGCTCTGCTCTCTGAATTTATTATATAAGTTATATATAATCATGCCCTGTAGCACTATAAATTGATCATCAACTGTAATTTATAGTTTAATCCAAATTAGAGTGATGAACTGATGATACTTTTGAATATAAATAAGTGTTATTAAATGGTGATTTTGTAAGCTGAATGCATTTAGTTTACCCTAATTTTGAACTTGTAATTACTGTCTGTTTCCTAGTTAGTTCCTCAATATAGGCTGTTTCTACACGAATGGTGTCAACACCTGGTAGATCTTGTTTAAACATCGCTTAGATTAGATCGTTCTTGTTTGTAATCGTTTGGTGTTTGGATGTTAGAATATGCCTATTTATGTCGTTGTTAATCATTAGGTTGATCCCGCATATAATTGTTTGGTGTAGTTGAAGCCTTGAAGAACAAGATCGAATCTGGGTTTAACATAGGCCCTCTATTGAACATAGACCATATATAGATCTTACTTGTAACATACTAGATTACGAGTTACCAACGAATATTAAATGCATTATATTTGTTCTTGAGTTGTGCGCACTTCATTCCCCTCTAGGGAAGGTCTCATGTTTGAATATTGCTTACATTAGTTTTCTACCATAACCTCTCGAATCCTACCTACTGTGATTTTAGTTGGGTTATCATGGTTACTAAAAAAAGGCGTCTAGAACGTGTTTGTGTTTGGGTTTGGGTTGATTGTTCCTTAATGCTTATGTATAAGCTTATCTCGTGCAGGATAGGCGTATGATTTGCTTAAGGTATTACATTACTATATTATAACCGGGCATTGTTTTCGTTTCAAACAAATGAGGCAATGGAAAGATATAAATTGTTCGGTTCTTGGAATCAAAATGCCATACATTGTAATGTTCTAGGTATGTTAACAAAGAATACAATCAAAACATATAGCAAGTTACCTAACGATTAAACACAACCATATCAATGGCCGAGTTATATTCATGCCTTATCGTCTAAGGTTTGACATCATCCTTCATATTGTATATGGTTCTTTCTCTTTTGTTTCTGCAGCATTTTCCTTAAAATAAACAAAAATCTTCACCTCTACTCAAGCTTTACCTAGTGATGATATTTGTAAAAAAAAATTTGAATTCTTGTCAAAAATAAATGATAATGTAGTAGTATAGGTCTTACAATCATATTGTAATAATGTATACGATTATTATTAGTAAATTCCAAAAAATGAATACTATGGTGTTGTCGAGTTAACCCAATCTGACACTCCTCGTTAGTTTGCCACATCTAGTGTTGAAGTAAGATGGTTTAACCACATCCGATTCAAACCATTTTGGCCTAAATATGTTTTGATCCCATAGCTAATCTGTCTGACCCGTCTGTTTACCACCTTTAGTGCTGCTAAAATCTTCTCTATGTGTTAGTATGATCATTTCAGTATTTTTAATGAGAATGTTAAATAAAGTTAAAAAACTATAGTTTCTTTACGTAAAACATACTGAACTATGATTTCCCTGCTTTTCGTAGAACCCTTTGATGTATGTTCTGCGCTTGGGAGGTTGATTCCGATTTCAGGTTTTGCCCCTTTTGTGGCTTAGCTATATGAATTTATATACTTATCCTGCCCTGTAGCACTATAATGTGAAATGCTGCTGCTTCTTCTTCTTTTTTTTTTTTTACATTCTGTATGAACAAATATGTTGCATCTGTTGTAAGGGGGTCTCATGGTTGCGGAAAAAGATTCTAGAATGCGTTGGTTGGCTTTTAGGTCGGCTATTCCTTACGTTGCTATATCTATCCTCATGATAAACGTGTGCTTCACCTAAGGTGTCACATTACTATATGAAAATCGGACATTGTTTTGATTCAAAACAAAAGGGCAAAAATAAAGATAAAAATTGACAGAGGATTCTAGGAAACTTCAAAATGCCATACATTGTAACCTTCTAGGTATGTTCACAAAGTATACAATCAAAAAAACATAGCAAGTTACCAAAAGATTAAACCACAACGATATCAATGGCCGAGTCGTATTCATGCCTTGTCTTCTACTTAGGATTTTACATCATCCTTCATATTCTCTATGGTTCTTTCTCTTGTGTTAATGTAGCATTTGCCTGAAATTGAGCCAAAAGAAACCGTCAGCTTCTACTTGAGCTTTATCTCGTAATGTAATTTGTAGAAAATTAAAGTATTAACAAAAATATATATATTTATAATTTTAGTAATATAGCCTTTATACTCATTTTTAATATGCTTACTTTTAACAAATTAAAAATGACAGATTAAAAGGTGCAGTCAGCTTAACCCAATTCGACCCGACTCATTTTGGTCCAAGTATGTTTTTTTGTCGTAGCTAATCTGCCTGACCCGTTTGTTTGCCACCTTTAGAGTTGCTTAAATCTTCTTTAAGTGCTAATCTGTCTGAACTACCTGTACGTTTGCAATATGTAGGGCTGCTAAAATTTACTTTATGTGTTATTATATGATCATTTCGATTTGTGGAAGAAGATAGTTAATCCAATCCAACCCGAATCTTTTGGCTCAAATACAATTTGATCCCATAGCTAATCTGTCTGACCCGTTCGTTTTGCCACCTTTAGTGTTGCCAAAACATTCTTTATGCATTAACATATGATCATTTCGATTTGTGGAAGTAAGATAGTTACCAGTCTAATAGGTAAAAGTAATAGACAGTATGCTTAAGAAAATATTAATGGAGGAATATATGTAGTACCCCATTGGCTGTGGGAACCTCTGTTTCTGTTGCAGTTGAGATCTTTGCCTTAATGTCTACTTCGGTCACCGCAACATCGTCTTCAACATATGTCAATAAAGATGATCAGAAACTTATATATTTTTACTCAAAATTCAAAAACAATCTATATCTTAATTGTTTTAATCTTTAACATCTCTAGTTTCATTGTGTTTTATTAACATGTTTACTTGTGGATCTCATACCTTTGTTTGCTTCCACTTTTATCGATTCTGAGGCTTGCGCAACAAGCATTTGTTCCTCGACAATGAGGTTGTCGTCCTTGGGGTTTGAAGAACCGTCAATGGTTGTCACATGTCTTTCATCAGAAGTTTCGGTTATTATGGTTTCTTCCTCGGAATCGTTAACCTCCTCATCGCCCTTCACGGTTCCAAAGGGACCCACAACATCTTCGCTTAGCGTGGGAGTCAAGAATTCTGTTTTGCTAATGTTATCCTTTAGTAGGTAGGATTCCTTCATTTTGTCCTCATCTAAAGGAACCACATTGCCAATTTTCGCTTCGTTATCAACTTTTAGGGTGGATTCTCTCTTCTCTTCATCTTCTGTTACAACTTCTGTGGTGACCACGTCGTCTATGCTTGACGTGGGGACCACATTGCTTACATCATTGGCTTCTACTGGGCTTAAACCGTTAACTTTCTCATCTCCTATCACATCTTCTTCGGCTTTCCCAGCGTTTTCCACCAATATAGGGGCCACATTTTCTGTTGCATTGGAATCCTTAACCTTCAGATCTTCTTTAAAAACATCTGCTGCGGATTTCTCCACATTTTCCGCCAATGTGAGGGCTGCATTGTTGGTTTTGTCAACGCTGCTGTCCGCCACAGGCTTTTTGTTGGTGTCTTCAATACACAAACTCTTGGTTTCGGTTTCTTTTTGTATCAACGATGAGCCTGTGGTTGTCTCCTTGATGGTTTTGGTGGCGGTGGCAGTGGTTGTTTGTTTGGTGCCATCAATGTTTGTTGATTTGATGACGGTGGTGGCTGTTTCAACGGCGTGTTTGGATTTCCCACAGCCCATTGTTTTTCTTGTTTTAGTGGGAAACAAGTTTGGGAAGAGGATGGAAAGGGAGACAAAAGGGGAAGGTTGAAGCTCTCCCTGCCTATTGTTCCCTGTGTGGTTGTGGTGATTGATTAACAAGTACAACTACAAGGATGGATCTCTTTGCACATAATTAGTTATTTCTGTTAGCCTTTTAAGGGTAGAGATTTCATTTGCCGGCCTATGTTTAATCATATCAAATATGTCTTTAATTGTGGCATGTCATGTAGTGCTTTCCCACTTTCTCAGCTTTAAAAAGATATATAAAATAGTTTTGGTAGAGGAATACACCCCACTCAAACTATTTTTCTAAGTTCAGAAATGAACGTGTCACATGTGTGTTTGTTTCTGTAACAATGTTATTTTGAAATTGGAAAAGAAAAAAGTTTATATTTCTCTCACCATGTTTTTGTAAGTATCTTCTATACATAGTGTCTTAATAAAAATTTTGAAAAGTTTATATTTCTCTCACCACTTTTCTTAACTTATAAAATGTGCGCATACGACTATATGCACACACGTAGTGTAGATGCAAACGTGCATTCATAGAGAATAACATCGACCATATGTGGCAACTGAATTCGGCGTTTTTTTTAGCATTTCACGCCCCAATTCACAAGCAAACACCGCCCCATCCGGTTTTTGGGCGTTTGTTGGGCTGGCGTGAATTCTTTCATGCTCCAATTCACAATACAATATCCAATCTAATATCTCCATCTCTCCCTCAACCAATCAAATGTTATTTGTTTTATTTTTTTTAAAAAAAATAATAATAATGGGGTAATGATTGGAAAGGGTATTGTGGTGCTTGAAACCACTACATCTTTTTTTAATTTCAAGTCATTTCAAGCCCCATGTGCAACCCACATGCCACATGTCACACAATGCCCCATGGTAAGGCTTGAAATTTGGATACCACTACACATGGTCTAAATATTATTAAAATCTACTTGTATCCTAGTCCTTTTGTATATCAAATAATGTAACAGTTAATGTCTATTCATATATATGTAACCATGGTTGTAAAAATCGCACCTAGCCTCTGATTAATCACTAGCTGGAGGTTCACCGATGAATCACTAGTATGTGGCTGTTTAGCGATTCTAACAAGATTCTGGTAAAAAATATGTAATTTTGCTCAACTTTCAATCAAAACCTCTGAATTTCGGTAATATACTTAAAGACATGAGTAAAGGAAGAGTTGAAAAATGCATACTTAAAAATTTACATACAAAACTGAAAATTACATATAAAATTCCAATCCAATTAATCTCTATTCCCTTTTAATCCTTAATCGCTAGTCGGTACCTCATTGTTTGACTAGCGTCTAGTGATTCTTACAAAACTTCCTGTAATATAACAAGTAAAAACCAAAAAAAAAAAAAATGGGCGGAAAATCATAAACTGATACACGAAAAAAAATTCAGTTTATTACGTATTTAAATGAATACTCTCATTTATTCTTGTAAGCAATGGCATGGGAATCTACGAGGCGGCAAACCTGCCTACAGACGGCCCATTTTTGTATTGTAATGCAAATATTGGACACGTATGGGCTTATATGTACAACATTTTTGTTTTTTGTTTTGACAATTGTGGTAGCTCTTCAGAACATACTTGACAACCAAATAAATTTCAAAACACCTTTTTTTGTGTTTTAAAAATAGATTGAATATTGATGATGCATGGTATAATACTACTGAGGAGTGAGAGCATCATCACACGTGTTAGAACGGTTAGTTAATATTGCCCGTTATAACTTTTCTTGATATTTTTAGTTGCAAGATAATTATGGTGGTGGGTTTCGTCATATATACTGGGTTGACACATTAGATTTTTAAAATACTACTCTAACACCACCATAAAACACCATATTTAAAGGGACACTACCATAATGTACCCTAAGATCATTCACATTAGCTGTTCTATCTTCATCTCTATAATTACACTAAAAATCATTACTTTTCTTTCTCTTTTTCTATTTAATAATATTTATTCTATACTTTTATCTAAGGATGACAATGGGTTGGGTTCGGGTAAGGTATTGGTAATACCAAACCCGTACCCGTTTATAAAATCGTATACCAAACCCGACCCGATACCCGTCGAGTATTGTCACATCGGGTATTGGGTATACCCACGGGTAACGGATATACCCATTATTTTGTTAAAAAAAATACCTGTTGGGATTTGTAGTAGAAAATACCCATAAAGTTTTGACGTTTCATTATTTTATAACAGTAATTCATTGGATTAGGGGAAGTTTGGAAACATTAAATATATAAGAAAATAATATTTTAGAAATACAAAGAGACAAACATATACTAAATATAATATATATATACATATATATTATAAATAAATTATATCGGGTAATCGGATATCCATATATCGGGTAATCGGGTCCAATATACCATACCCGAACCCGAAAAAAATAAAATTTTAAACTCAAACCCGAATCCGTACCCATCGGGTATTGGGTATACCCATCCCAAATATTTCGGGTTTTGGGTATTCCCGTGGGGTTCGGGTTTTTTTTGCCATCCATACATTTATCATTACCTTTTCTCTCTTCTCTACTCACAACCACATTTAAAAATATTAAAAAAATACTCTAAGAGCATTCACATCAGGTCTTCTATATTTTTGTGAGCAATGTTGTAAAACAAGGTCTCGGACGCCGAGTACTCCCCGAGTAATCGCTACAAGGTAGGTTGCTGAGGCCCGAGTACTCTAGGCGTAGGCCGAGTACTCCCCGGGTACTCTCCGACTAGGCCAAGAACTCACCGAGTACTCCCGACTCCGACTATGGAGCGCCTAGCGACTTTTGCAACAATGTTTGTGAGTATGTCTTCTATTTTATATAGAGTGGTTATGAATGGATGTGAGTGGAGGAGAGAAAAAAATTATTGTTCATCAGTAAATTTGGAGAACATACTGTTCACCTCTATAATTTGTTATAGTGATTGTGAGTGAAGGAGAGAGAAAATGTAATGATAAAAGAATAAAAATATTATCTAATTGAAAAGAAGAGAGAAATGTAGTGTTTTTTAGTGTAATTATAGAGATGAAGATGGAGATGTAGATGTGAATGCTCTAACACTTTTTTTGTAAAAAAATATACATACATTAAACATTTTAATTTAGCAACCCAAAAACTAAAATTCAATAAAATAAATAAAAAACTTACATTAAAAAATAAAAAAATATGATTAAAATTTTTTTAGTCTGCATCGAGGTATGGTAGATCTAGAGATGCAAGGCGTTCCACAAGATCAAATCGAAGCCAGAAATGCGTATTTTCATTTTGCATCACCTTAAGAATATTTCCGTCAAAGGCTGGCTTGACCAGTTGATCTCTTATGTGGACCAGAGATATCGCTCATCCTTCATCCTTTAATATTATGTTGTGCAACACCATGCACGCATACACAATTCCCCTAACATTGCCTATGGTCATCTGTCGCATTAGCCGCCTAAGTATACACCATTTTGCCTTTAGAACACTAGACGTCCGCTCCACGTCCTTTCTTGCTGACTCTTGCGCCTAAGTTACCCTCTTTTTTTTGATCGGTTGGATAATGAAACGTTTTCACAAACGTTGACCAAACAGGGTAAATCCCATACATTGTTTGCTTCAATTCACCTACAATTTTTGAAAATAAACATTTCGACATACAAAACCTATGTTTAAACGTTCTTCATTGTACTTAGGGTTGTCGACGAAATAATCTTGCATTTAAACTTCTTGACCTTTTTCATGATCACGTTCCACAAATCTTAATGTCTTGCTCTACGACTCGTGAGACGATATCCGTCATAAATTCTAAGCTACTATCCGTTGAGAATATGTCATCGTCATCATCGAGCGGTGCAATGATTACTCCAAGATAGTCTGAATCGTCATCCATTGTTTTTTCAAAAAGATTTTGTGAAGTGGTAAAGGTTGTATGGATTTTAGGTTTAACGCTATGTTCCTGAGTTTACTAAAGGAAAGAAAAGAGGAGAAAGGGGATTTAAGACAGAAAAGAAAGGGATGGAAAGGAAATAAATAATTTTATTATGTGTTCCCGAGTTCGAAAGAAAGGAAAAGAAAATAAAAATTTTATGTGTTTCTGAGTTGAAAGGAAGAGAAAAGAAAGATGTAATTTTACAAGGATACCCTTATTAAGTATTATATTAGATTAAGTAGATGGGTAAAATAGTAAATGTCAAAACATTTTGTTTAATAACTTTCCCTTCCTTCCATTTTGGAAGCAAAGTTTTAAGCAATAATTTCCTTTCAACTTCCTTCAAGTTCTTTCCACTCACTTCCTTTAATGAAACTCTGGGACACACTTATTTCTCACTTTCCTTCCAATTCCTTCACTTTCTTCTCACTTCCTCCCTTTAATAAAACTCTCGAACACAGTGTAAAAGAATGTGAGAATGATGAAGGTTTAATGATTTTTGGTGAAATAAATGGTATTTACATAGAAAATGAAAAAGGTTGTTTAAAAAAAAAGAAAAAAATGCCACTAGTCACATTTTTTACCGTTACACACTCACCCTCCTTCGGTTTCTTCCAACCGATGTCATTTCCTACCAATGAAGAGTTACTACTGAAATGGTGGTTGCTACCAACTATGTGTTGTGCCAACAACATAATGAGAACAAATAGGGTTTGATGAGGGTCTTTTTAATCGTTATTTTGGTAGTTATCTCATAGTTTTCTTGTCGAAATTCGTTAATGTCTTTTTCGATTATATAAAGATCTATTAGCTAGCATATAGCTTATTAGTCGTATTCAAAACAACTGTAGCCTTAATGGTATTTGTTGAACAGTCAATTTACGAGAAACAATCTTGTGTTCTTGATTTTTTTTAATGACAAATGTTAGATCTCCTACACTATTACACATCAATAATTTTAAATTACACCATTGCCAATAATTAACTTCTGCAGTCACCAAAAAGCCAATCTGTTGACATCGGTTGAAGGTCGGAACGATGGATTTAGGTGTGAGGGTAAGGTCACTGGAGAGAAGAAGAGAGTGAGGTGATGGATCGGCGGTGGAGTTCTTTTGGTTGGCAGTAGTGGGTGTGGCCGTCGTGGCGGTGACGGTGGCGGCATGGTGGTGCATGGGTGGGTATTTGGGTGAGGAGATAGAGAGTAGGTTTGAAGGGTTCTTGAAATGGTGGATGGGTGGGTGTTGTACTGTTACCTTCAATGGTTTATTAAGCTTCAAGGGTTGTATTTCGAGCAGTCAGTTATGTTGTGTGAGTTTTAGTCAACAACAATTCCGAAGGTAAAATCTGAAATCAAATCCAATTATTATATCTACTAGGTTAGAGTCCCGTGGGGACCCACGGTTCACCCGAAAGTAAAATGAAAAAAAGTAGGAAAATAAGAATTGTATTATGCAATTTGTTTTGGTTACTAAATGTTCGATAATGCAATATGTATGAATTTTGATGTTAAATGCAAAATGTCATCTAACAGTTTAATGTAACGAAATGATGGATATATCGAGTAAGTTAAGTTTAATTTGACAACTGCAAACTACATAGCATACTATCACAATATCACACATTACATCATTTGGGTAATATCTATATTCTAATCATAATTAAGCTTAAGCATAGAACACTTATCATTTAGTTGGGGCTTAACGAACTTCAACCAATATCACACATTACATCATTTGGGTAAGGGTAATATCTATATTATAATCATAACTAAGCTTAAGCATAAAACACTTATCATTTAGTTGGGGCTTAACGAACTTCAACCAATGGTCCATTTTCATTACTTCAATCAAAATCTTCCAACTCTTGCTCATTGATAGCTGATTTTCACCTTCGAAGTTGTTATCATTGTCATCACGATCCTCGGAGTGCAGCTCATTTTCAATAATTTATGAAAACCTCCACTATTGTATTCCATATTTGTGTTCTACATAAAATATAGTTGTTGTAAAGATATGGATACGGTGATAAGTAAATCAAGAAACAATCCTTAACCCACTTACTTGAATGGGTAGCTTAAATTTTCATGTTATCTCTCCAATGGTTCAAACCGATTACATAGCTAAAAAACAACTAATAAGAAAATGGGTCCAATGTCACATGCTGTAATATAAATTTCCTATATTTTATTAAAAAATAGACACCAAAAGGATCAACCCAGACCCATTTCAACATGTAGCCAAAAGGACCCATTGTACACACACTTTAGGCAACTTTTGACATGTTACAAAAAGCCGCCAAAAAATGTCATTATTTAAACTGTGTAAATATAGTACTTAACAATTAAAAATCTTAATAAATAACATCAAAATCATAATCAATCATTCAAATCAATGATATTAAAATAATCCGTGTCTGAAATTGACTTACCTATTATATACAAATTATTATTAACATCTTAAAATTAGCACACTTAAAATTAGCACACTTATTGAAATCAAGATGATGATTATCGTTTAGATACAATTGATTAAAGGAAAGTCGTAATATCAAAATGAAAGTCGGTCAACAATGTTAAAATGAAATTCGTAATATTAGTAACATCAATAAATAAGATTAAAAATCTTAATAAATAACATCAAAATCGTAATCAATCATTCAAATAAATGACATTAAAATCATCCGCGTCTCAAATTGCCTTACCCATTATATACAATTTATTATTGACATCTTTAGTAATCATTATTAGTTGTACAGAAAGTAACATTTTGAAAATTTATATTATCATTTAATTTCGTTGTTAAATTTGGTATGACGATTAAATGATTTTATTATTTGTTAAGGTTTATATAGTATTGTTGTGTCTCGAACAATTCTGCAAAATTGGAAATACTGTGCCTCGATTGACGTGATCGAGTAGGAATATTTATTTATATATTTGAATTATAAAACGGAAGGATTGGTAATTGATGTGAATTGGTCAACAACGCTTAAAATTAGCACAATCAAACTCAAAGACATAAAGTCAAAGAATTGACCTCCATCAAATTAACAAATACGTAAAAAGTTTTTACTCAGATTAAGTCAACAATATTAAAATTAAGGTTGTAATATTAGTAATAGCAATGAAAATTATCTTGAATACATTATATATTTTAGGAAACTGTTAAATAGATTTAAATTATAATTATTATTAAAAGAATAATAAAAGTGTAGGAAAATAAATGCACACTCCCATCTTCGGATTATATTTAAATTATAAATTGTTAAATAGATTTAACATTGTTAAATAGATTTAAATAAATGTTTAAAGGAAAGTCGTATATGTTTAAAAGAATATCGTTTCATGACAATTGATTAAATGAAAGTCTTTGAATTATAAAAAAAAAGGGAAGGATTGGTAATTGACGTGAATTGGTCAACAACGCTTAAAATTAGCACAATCAAATTCAAAAACATATAGTCAAAGAATTGACCACCATCAATTTAACAAAAACGTAAAATTAAAAATCGTAATATTAGTTTTAGTATTTTTTTTTTGAACGGTTAACTTCATTAAAACGGGCAAGACCTTAAAACAAGGTCCGCCACAACAAAACAACAGATTACAACATATACATTGGGAAAACCGTCCAATCCTTCCATGAAATATTATCAAACCTACTACGGCTCTTAAGCCATAAAAAAGTAAAAGACTTCACTTCGGCCACCACGTCGACTATCTTTGGAGTTTTGTCTTCAAAAATCTTTTTGTTCCTGGATTTCCAAATAACCCAACACGTGGTCATGACAATACCTCTAGTGATTCGTTTGGCCCATTTCGTCCCCTGCACCCAAGTATGCAGCTTCAGCAGATCGTCTATGTCAAACATGGGAGCCGGATGGATTCTGCACCAATTCCAGACACTGCACCAGACCCCGAGAGTAAAACCACAGTCAATGAAGATGTGCTGGCAGCTCTCAACAGCCGCATCGCACAACGTACAATCCATAGAGGTCGGCATAATATTTCTTTTAGTGAGGGCAAGACGGGTTGGAAGACGGTTCAATTCGGTTCGCCACATATGAATATTTACTTTAAGAGGAACCCAAGATTCCCACATAAAGTGGTGATTTCGGAATTCATTCCTGCCGCTTTTTAAAAGGACTTTAATATTCGCCACCGAGAAAACGCCTGAACCATCCGGATCCCAAATCCATCTATCCGAGGAATTCGACATAATAACAGAGGAGAGCAAAAACCAAACATCCTCCATTTCGGAGATAGCGGCAACAGAATCAGTCTTGGCATTCCAGTTAGCTGAAACAGTGACCAAGCTCCCATTTTGAGTGATTCTATCGCTGACCGTGCAGTTCTTGTCTGTTTCAGAGGCATAGAGAACCGGCCATCTGTTCATTAAAGTTGTAGAGCCCAGCCAATTGTCTTTCCAGAAGCGCAGAGACTTCCCGTCCCCTATTTTTCCTTTGATAAAACTGTTAACCGGTTCCCCATTTAAGCGAGTCTTCTCAATGGCCGACACCATAGTCTTCCAACAACCTGTTATGTTTCGAGCAACCGGTAAAAAAACCCATTTGCCTCTACCTCCATGAATAGCTTCTATAATATTTCTCCAAAGGCTACCTTTTTGAGTTTTGAAACGCCATGCCCATTTGATGAGGAGAGCCATATTAACATCGGTTAACTTGACGATTCCTAGCCCACCGTCTGTCTTCGAAGTAGTCACCACATCCCAATGGACCCAGTGAATCTTTTTATTAACATTGTTACCAGCCCAAAGAAACTTCTTCATAAGCCCTTCAATTTTATCCACCACTTTCACAGGCGCCTTATACAAAGAAAGGTAGTAGATAGGAAGACTTGAGAGAACCGACTTTATAAGAGTCAAACGACCACCAATGGAAAGCGTATTAGCTTTCCAAGAAGCTATCCGAGATTGAACTGTATCAATAACCGGATTCCAATTGGAAACCCGATTCATATTTGCTCCGACTTTGATGCCCAAGTATTCAAAAGGGAACTTACCAATCTTACAACCAATGGTAGCCGCATATCTATTCAACTCCTCCCCGTCAATGCCCAAACCAAATAAAAGGGATTTATTAATATTAATTTTCAGCCCGGAGCATAAGTGAAAAATCCTGAGTAAACGGGCCAATTTATGCAGGTTATTTTTGGACCATTTGCCCATGATTAGAGCGTCGTCTGCATAAAACAAGTGCGTCAGATTCAGACCACCATTATGAAGGTTAATACCCTCAAACTCGCCTAATTCAGCTGCCTTGTTAATAATAGAAGCCAAGCCCTCCATAACAATAAGAAAAAGGAAAGGAGATAGAGGATCTCCTTGCCTAACACCTTTCTCACATTGAAATTCAAAGGTGGGAGAGCCGTTGACCAAAACGGATGATCTAGCCGAAGATAGGATGCCCTTGATCCAAAGACACCATCTTTGAGGGAAACCCATTTGACTTAACATCGACAATAAGAAATTCCAGTTCACATTATCAAACGCCTTTTCAAAATCAAGCTTTAACATGAAAGTCTCTTCTCCTCGTTTTTTATCCACCCAATAACTTCATTAATAATGAGGGGACCATCCAGGATGAAACGATCTCTGATGAAAGCCGATTGAGTGTGCGTGATGACCATACCAATGACTGACTTCAACCTTCCCGCTACCACTTTGGAAATTATTTTGCTTATAACCCCCACTAAGTTTATCGGTCTATAGTCCTTTAAACCTAGTGGTGTTTTGGTTTTAGCAATGAGTGTGATAAAAGAAGTACTACAACCTCTATTTATAATCCCCGTTTGATGGAAATCTCTCAAAAGATTATAAAAATCATCCTCAAGACAGTCCCAAAAGCGCTTGATAAACCTGAAGTTGAAACCGTCTGGACCCGGGGCTCTATCCAAGCCACAATCGAGAACTGCATCTATTATTTCCTCTTTGGTGAAAGGCGCAATCAATTTTTCCACACAACCCAGGTCAAGAGTATTGATGTTGCTACAAATGAGAGTAGGCCGGGTCTTGAATTTTTCTGCGAAATGACTTCTGAAATGCTTAAGCACCTCTCGTTTCACCAAAGCAGGTTTAGAGACCCAATTGCCATCAATCATCAGGCCTGGAATGGCATTTGAGGCTTTTCGACCATTTATGAATCTATGAAAATAAGCAGTGTTGTCATCTCCATTCATGGCCCAACGAACACGAGACTTTTGCAATAAATCCCTTTGTTTACACATGTTAAACTGTTCCAACCCGTGCTTACTTTCCTCCCAAATCCAGACTTCCTCCTCTTCAAGCTCTCTCTCTTCAATAATTAACTCAATCTTTTCAATATCCCTTTTCAAAGCTTCAACTTGATCTGATTCAGCCTTTAACGTTTGCTTCCACCAGTCCCGTAGGACATTTCGAATAAAGTTCAGCTTCTTATTGATAACAACATCCCACGGCCCATCAAAATGGCAGTCATCAAACGCTTTAGTAACCATATTTGAGCAACCCTCTCTTTCTAACCATGAGTTGAACCACCTGAATGGTTTTGCGCCATAATTAGTGTCAATCACGGTAAGAAGTAAAGGGCAATGGTCAGAAGGACCTCTAGGAAGCGCACGAAGACACGCTACCGGCCACCTGTTGAAAAAATCTTGACACACTAGAACCCTGTCAATTTTACTCAATTTAAAAACCTTATCTTTCTTTGTCAAGCAAGTAAACTTATTCCCCCGCATATAATATTCCTGCAGACTCACATCGTCAATAAAGTTATTAAAATCAGGCGCACTTAAGCGATTAAAATTGGAGTTCTTTCTTTCTTCCGGGAGACGAACAGCATTGAAGTCGCCCAGGAGCACCCACAACCCAGCTGATCTAGAAATAATATCTCTCAAACTGTCCCAGAGAGGTCTTTTTTGGACAGTTTTAGTATTAGTAATATATTCCTAATTTAATTCGGTCAATAATAAATAAATAAGATTAAAATTAAAAATCGTAATATTAGTATTTGTATTAGTAATATATTCGTAAATTAATTCGGTCAATAATAAATAAATGATATGTAACATTAAATTCGGTCAACTATTATTAATGTCATTAAAACTCATAATAAATATCATTAAAAATAAATAAATCCTATTAATTGCAGGCAAGACCAATAATAATTCGAATGAATAGTAATATAAATAATATTAAACATAATTTTATAAAGATAGATTAAACATAATTTCGTAGTAATATTAATATAAATAAATGAGAATAAAAAATCATAATAAATAACATTCAACTCGGTCAATTATTATTAATGCCAATAAATAACATTAATTCTAACATACTAAAAATACATTAAAAATAATTAAATCTTATCATAAATTCGAAAAAAGTAATATAAATAAATGAGATTAATAATTTTAATAAATAACATTAAATTCGGTCAATTATTATTAATGTCAATAAATAATATTAAACATCTTAATAAATAACGGTAAAAATGAATAAATCTTATTAATTGCAATCAAGACTAATCATAATTCATAAACATAGTAATATAAATAAATGAGATTATAAATCTTAATAAATAAACTCAAAATCGTAATCATTAATTCAAATAAATTACATTACAAACATAAAAAATCGTAATTTTAATTTGAAAATCAATGACTTCTTGTGGTGGAACCTTTGTAACAAACAGTCTGTGCTGGATTGAACACCATTTAAAGACACACTATTCGCCAATGGAAATATCTTCTAATTGAAGCAAACTAAAATCATAATATTAGTATTAGTATTAGTTAGTGTTAGTAATTAGTAATATATTCGTAAAAATAGTAATAGAAAATTTTAATTCGGTCAATAAGATATAAATGAGATTAAAATTAAAAATCGTAATATTAGTTTTAGTATTAGTAATATATTCATAATTTAATTCGGTCAATAATAAATAAATCAGATTAAAATTAAAAATCGTAATATTAGTATTAGTAATATATTCGTAAATTAATTCTGTCAATAATAAATAAATGAGCTTAAAATCGTAATATATAACATTAAATTCGGTCAACTATTATTAATGTCATTAAAACTTATAATAAATATCAATAAAAAATAAATAAATCCTATTAATTGCAGGCAAGACCAATAATAATTCGAATGAATTGTAATATAAATAATATTAAACATAATTTCATAAAGATAGATTAAACATAATTTCGTAGTAATATTAATATAAATAAATGAGATTAAAAAATCATAATAAATAACATTCAACTCTGTCAATTATTATTTTATGTCAATAAATAACATTAATTCTAATATACTAAAAATAATTAAATCTTATTAAACATAAATTCGAAAAAACTAATATAAATAAATGAGATTAATAATTTTAATAAATAACATTAAATTCTGTCAATTATTATTAATGTCAATAAATAATATTAAACATTCTAATAAATAACAGTAAAAATGAATAAATCTTATTAATTGCAATCAAGACTAATCATAATTCGTAAACATAGTAATATAAATAAATGAGATTATAAATCTTAATAAATAAACTCAAAATCGTAATCAATAATTCAAATAAATTGCATTACAAACATAAAAAATCGTAATTTTAATTTGAAAATCAATTACTTCTTGTGGTGGAACCTTTGTAACAAACAGCCTGTGCTGGATTGAACACCATTTAAAGGCACAATATGCGCTAATGGAAATATCTTCTAATTGAAGCAAACTAAAATCGTAATATTAGTATTAGTATTAGTTAGTATTAGTAATTAGTAATACATTCGTAAAAATAGTAATAGAAAATTTTAATTCGGTCAATAAGATATAAATGAGATTAAAATTAAAAATCGTAATATTAGTTTTAGTATTAGTAATATATTCAAAATTTAATTCGGTCAATAATAAATAAATCAGATTAAAATTAGAAAAACGTAATATTAGTATTAGTATTAGTAATATATTCGTAAATTAATTCGGTCAATAATAAATAAATCAGATTAAAATTAAAAATCGTAATATTAGTATTTGTATTAGTAATAAACAAATGAGCTTAAAATCATAAATTCGGTCAATTATTATTAATGTCGTTAAAACTCATACCGAATAACATTAAAAAATGAATAAATTCTATTAATTGCAGGCAAGACCAATAATAATTCGTAATATTAGTTTTAGTATTAGTAGTATATTCGTAATTTAATTCGGTCAATAATAAATAAATGAGCTTAAAAATCATAACATATAACACTAAATTTGGTCAATTATTATTAATGTCATTAAAACTAATAGTAAATAACATTAAAAAATAAAATAAATCCTATTAATTGCAGGCAAGACCAATAATAATTCATAAAGATGGTTTAAACATAATTTCGTAGTAATATTAATATAAATAAATGTGATTAAAAAATCGTAATAAATAACATTTCAATTCGGTCAATTATTATTAATTTCAGTTAGTATTAGTAATATATTCGGTCAACAATACTATTTTTACGAATAGTAAAACTAAAATCGTAATATTAAAAATAAATGATAGTTATTTCGTTCATAAATAATTGTTAAATTGATTAATAATCAATCATTTATAATAAAAAATAAATGAGGCTTATTATGGTAAACTGAAATTCATATTAATATTAATATAAATTCGGTCAATTATTAAAAGATAGTAATAAATAACATTAAATTCAGTCAATTATTATTAATGTAAATAAATAACAATAATTCAGATTCAAATTTCAGATTAAATGACATTAAATTCGGTCAATTATTAATAATGTAAATAAATAACAATAATTCAGAATTAATGATATTAAATTCGGTCTAATATTACAATAATATTAAACATAATTTCGAAAAACAGTAATATAAATAAATGTGATTAACTGTAACGTTCCTCTTGTTTATGTTTTTAGACAGCAAAAATTTGTTCATGGCCTTCAGCACATTCTGAATTGACACGTTAAAAAACAACATTAAAAAATAAAGAATCATTTTTGAAAATTAAATAGGCATATGTACATGAAAATAACAAATATACCAAAACTGTTGCCCAAAGGTCATGCAATACCTTGAAGAATTGAGAACCATTATGATAACACATAATAGCGTTTGTGTCTTCGGATCAAATCCTGTTTTTCAAATGTTAAAACATAGCATTACTAAATCCGATCGAATAGTAAATCCGATTCAATATATGTCTAAAAAAAACCGTGATGACAATAATAAAATTAACATAAATCTGATTGAGCGCAATCCTTATTATCCCTTTATCACAAATCCGATTGAATATGTGTTTATCACAAATACGTTCATCACAAATCCATTTCATTAGAACATGTGATAAACACAAGAATTATTTCAAATGGTAATTAGATTATGAAATATTAAAAAGAATTAAAAAAAAGTAACAATATGAATCGATAGTATCTTTGTTATCCCTTTATCACAAATTCGATTGAATATTTTGTTTATCACAAATCCGTTTCATTAGAACATGTGATAAACACTAGACTGATTTCAAATGGTTATTAGATTAGGAAATCTTAAAAAGAATAAAAAAAATAACAATAGGAATTGATAGTATCTTTGTTATCACTTTATAATAAATCCGATTGAATATGTGTTTATCACAAATCCGTTTATCACAAATCCATTTATCACAAATCCGTTTCATTAGAACATGTGTTTAAGAAGAATGATTTCCACGTAAAAGAATAAGAAATTTCATTCGGTTTGATTTGTTCTTAATAATGTTAACAATAAAAAAAGTCAAAATAATAATAGGAATCAACATTAGAAGAGTAGTTTTGATGTTTACCTTTAATCAGTTGTGGATAATCAACAAATGATGCAAGGTGAAGAAGAAAGATTGAAAGATTTGTTAGGAATTAGAAAGAATATGAGAGTTTTGATATGGAGAATGAAAAAAAAAAGGTTTTTATAATCATAATTTGGAGCTCCATATTAGTTGTTGGATACCTCAAACCCTCTCTAAGGCCTTGATTCAACCCAAGTGACCTCAATTATTATATAGATAGATTAGTAATTTATTCTTAATATAAAAATTTAATTCGGTTAATAAGAAATAAAGGAGATTAAAATTAAAAATCGTAATATTAGTTTTAGTATTAGTAATTTAATTCGGTCAATAATAAATAAATGAGATTAAAAATCATAATATTAGTATTAGTATTAGTAATATGTTAGTAATTTAATTCGGTCAATTCGGTCAATAATAAATAAATGACAATAAAAATCATAATAAATAACACTAAATTCGTTCAATTGTTATTAATGTCATTAAAACACAAAACAGATAACATTAAAAATGAATAAATCCTTTTAATTGTAGGCAAGACTAATAATAATTGAAAAAATACTAATTAGAGTAATATTAAACATAATTTCGTAAATATAGATTAAAAATATTTTCGTAAAATAGTAATATAAATAAATGAGATTCAAAAATCAAAATAAATGACATTAATAGGGGTCAATTATTATTGAAATGATTTTGATGATTATCATTTAATGAGAATTGATAAAAGGAAAGTCATAATATAAAAAATTAAGTTCGGTCAATAATATTAAATATAAATTTGAAAAAACAGTAATATAAATAAAAGAGCTTAAAAATATTAACAAATAACATTAAATTCGGTCAATTATTATTAATGTCAATAAATAATATTAAACATTAAATTCGGTCATGAAGCTGTTGTACAGCCCATGTAAACCCTTGGCCTAAAGAAACATTCATAAGCCACTTCCAAATCATATTAAGCAGCCCAATTTAAAACCCGATCCATCCATGCCATTCCAACTGACAGAGGCTGGCCCAATATTATCCACGCCATTTAAATTTTAAAAATGAAGCCCAATATGTTTAAAAGTCAATCCCCATAATTAAAATCATTCCATTCTCAAGTTCCATAATATCCACATCTTAATATTACAAAATTCAGCAACTTCCAAAAACTCAATCACTAAAAATAATATTTACCATTAATTCTCCAATGATCATAATTAAATAGCACCCATAATTGTCGGCCATTCTTAAAAGATTTTAAAATATTCAAATTTTATATCAATCTCCATCCCAAGATATATCCTCAAAACAAGGAAAGTATGTTAATGCATATCAGACCATATCGGATCCATACCATATCCGCAAACAGAGATCCAAATTTCATCCAAACCATTATGGATCAAACATCAAACTATCACAATCCGAATCAAACCATAAGCCTTAATTGGATCAAACTATCAAGAACAAACATCATTCTTTGAAGATCCAACATGTAACAAAACCATAAGAACACCATAATAGTGATGAAACTTACGAATGCACCTATACAGCCATAATCATAACCAACAATCAATCTGATCTTAACCCGAGCCAATTAACGTGAATCCAAGCTGATGCACAATGATGATGATAACCTAGACGCTAGTCGGATTCAAAACTAATCCTAGGAGTTTGGTCTAATGCGACTACGGCTACGGTCCTTCAATCACCAACATCATACAGGCTATGAAACTAACGCATCCAGGTCATCAACAAACCCATAAACACAATGAAACATACGTGCAATAAACACTCAAGTAGATCCATGAGACACAAAATCCAACCCTAGACAACCAAGATAGACTCGAATACGTGAAAATACAAATGGATTCAAAAGGCAACAACTTGCACAAGACTATGAACAAAAACAAGAAAATAACTTCAATCAAGACATAAACACTCCTGTTTATGACGGTTCAAAGAATCATGATTCACAGATCGATCTTCCAATAGCATGGACACCATCTAACAATACCCACATGAAAAATGTCAAGAAATGCATCAAAGTTCACAATCGATCATTACCTTGCTAAATTTGTATAATTATATACGATTCCAGATTTTGAATCGGTTTAACCGATTCAACAATATTCATACAATTCTTGTTTATCTTCTGCCAGAAACAAAATATTATGAAAACATCCAGATTTTGACACAACAAAAATAACGTTAAGAATAAAAATGAAGTGAAACAATAATAATATAAATCAACGTTAGAACAGTAGGATCGATCATTACCTTGATAAAATTGAATCATTAAATTCGATTGAAAATGTTGAATCGGTTTTGGAGAATCAAAAGATTATGCAAAATGAAGGAGGAGGATAGAAAACTTTCTTAGGAAGAATTGGAGAGTTATGTTTTGAAGAATGAAAAAAAAAGGTTTATATAGTGTAAATTCGGAGCTCCATTTGTTAGTTGGATCCTATGCACACTCTCTAAGGGCTTCATTCGACCCGAGATGACCTCAATTATTATATAGATAGAATAGATGTATGTATGTTTTTGTTGATATTTTATTGCAATTAAGGTTAGGGGAGAAGAAAGAAAAAAACCAAGGTTGTGTTACTATTGGAAGTGAATGAATTTTTAACACTGATCACATGATATCTATACTCTTAATAAAACAAAGTCAATTAGGACACTTGGCACTCCCTCATTTCACCTCAGTTTCTCTCTCTTCCCACATTGTGCCATGTGTCCTTCTCTTGTAATTTATAAAATTTATCTTTTTTAAAAAATAAAAATTAGACTAATAATACATAAATATGGTCAAAATTGGTGAGTTAATACTTTCCTAAAATCATTAACCTACCCAATTAATACCCTAAATTTGAAAACACACACGTTTCTCTTTCTTCCCTTCATTCATCCCTCTTCACCGCTCTCTCTCCTCTCATCAGAAGAAGATTGCGATCGGCGATTTCTTCATCAAAGCAAAGCTTCCATCTCCGATCATTGGTAACGATTCTTTCTTTCTTTTTCATAATATGGCTGTTACATATTGTTGTTTCTTATAATTATTTCAGAATTAATCGGTTGTTTTATGTTTCTCTGTTTTTTGTGGGTTTTCGTCGGCTGTTTATATTCACCATCCATCGGCGATCATTCATCTTCATCGTGTGTCTCATTCAAGGTAACCTATTTTTTTGTATTTTTGATTGGTTTTAAATAATTATTCAGATTTCGGGGTTTAGGGTTCATGTTTGTTATTTGACTACTGACATGATTGATTCTAATATTAACCTGTTTTTTTTTGTATTGTTGATTCTAATATTATGTTTGTTGTTTTCAAAGATTATCAATTGTTAGATAGTCTTTAGATTTAGGGTATTATGTTTGTCTATAATTAGGGTTACTTTTTTAGATTTCGGTTTAGGGTTTCATTGATGTTTTAAGAAATATTTGAATGGTTTCTTATGATTTAGGTTTCCATAAGTGGTTTATGTTTTAGGTATCGTTTTAGGTGTTTATAGGGTTCAGATGATGTTATAAGGGTTTATTGATGTTTTAAGAAAACAACTGATGAGTATATCTGATTTAGGTTTCGATTAGAGGTTTATGTTTTAGGTATCGATTTATTAGGTTTCAGGCTTCAACTGATGTTATAAGGTTTGAATCATTGTTCTTTAGTTTTCGTTTATTATTATTCAGAATGATTATGGGTTGATGTTTAGGGTTTCATTGATGTTTTAACAAATATTTGAATGGTTTCTTATGATTTAGGTTTCGATTAGTGGTTTATGTTTTAGGTATCGTTTTAGGTGTTTATAGGGTTCCAATGATGTTATAAGGTTTGATTAATGTTTTAAGAAATCTAATCATCAGTAGATATCGGTTTCTATTTGAGGTTTATCTTTTAGGTATCAATTTATTAGGTTTCAATCTTCAAGTATTTCATAAGTTTTAAATGATTGTTCTATAGGTTTTCATTGATGTTTTAACAAAAATTTTACATGGTTGCTTATGATTTAGGGTTCGATTAGTGGTTTTTGTTTTAGGTATCGTTTTAGGTGTTTATAGGGTTCAAATGATGTTATAAGATTTGATTGATGTTTTAGTAAAGCTACTGATGACAAATACTGATTTATGTTTCTATTGGAGGTTTATGTTTTAGGTATCGATAACTTAGCTTTCAGGTTTCAACTGATGTTATAATTAGTTATCGATTCATTTTTTAAACCCTGTTTTAAGAAAGGTACTTGAATATGTTTCAATTCAATGCTTCTTTATTTGTAAGGTGTATCATCATCTTTGTTTTGGTCATTTATGTATTACAATAAATCATGAAATTGTAGTAATATGAATTATGTATTAATATGTTTTTTAATTTAATGATACTACAGGTTGTTCATAAGCCAATTCATAATGGTGCACGGATTTTGGGTGAAGTCTGAGGGCAACAACAGTGTATGTCAGGTAAGCAAGCTTTCTTATTCGACACTAATTTCATTATATCTTAATATATGTTCATGGGTGAGTGATGTATTTGAAACTGTTAATAAAGTTTTACATTATAATTAGGTTTTTTTTGCTCATTATGTGAACACTAATTTCATTAGATGTATAGATTTGCTGATATGTGTCATTCAAAACTGTTAACATAGTTTTACATTATAACCAAATCTTCTTTTTGCTCATTATGTGTAGGCATTGCCTAAGGAATATGATGACTGGATTAAGAAGTATAACTTCCCTACCGGCACGACCCATATTCACACTTTAGACGAAAGATCGTTTGAAGTTAAGGTTATGAAACTCGGTCGCAAATGGTTTTTCTACAATGGCTGGAAGCATATGATTACCACTCTCAATTACCCAGGTGGTTGCAACTTTGTTTTTGAGTATGAAGACATGCTTCATTCTTTCCGGATGATCACTTTTCACCAGGACGCCATATCTGCACCAGGCAAATTTTTCTACTGCAAGCTTCATGACCCACTCAATGATGAGAATCGGCTGGTAAGTCTTTTTAACCGTCGTTTATCTTGATTACTTATCTCATAATTCAGAGTTATTTGTAGTCATGTTTCAACATTGTTTTCAACTTTTCAGCATATAAGTTGCTTTGTTCATCATGGTCTGTACAACCGACAGCCTCCAATGGAACCCATTATGGTCAGCTCATTTCCAGGTCGTGTGTTGTGTATATTATGTATACACAAGATGGTTTACCATTAAATTACAGTTTTTATATGTTACTAGATCTCTATTTGTCTGATTAAATTTAATATTTATCTATCTTTGTTCAGGGCATGTTTTCCACATTCAGCTACAAGACGATGGTGATGATGTTTTCATTAGTCAAGGATGGCCGTACATGAAAGAAACCTTTGAGATAACAAAAGATACTCTGATCGTCTTTGAAATTTACCAACAGGTTTGATTCTCAACTTATAATTATCAATAACTATAATTATTCAACCCATGAGTATACTACTGATGTTCTTCTTTGTTATACGCAACAGAGATCATACGAGCTGTCCTTCTTTAAGAAAGACAAGCTAACTCTTTCTCCCGATGAATGGGAAGACGATGACCAGCATGAGGATGATGATAAGGTGAAGGATGAGGATATAATTGTTGTTTCTGATGGGGGTGGAGAAGAAGAATCCCAGGGAGTAGAGGATTCAGATGGAGATGAGGATTCAGATGGAGATGAGGATTCAGAGGGAGACGATGAAACAGATGGAGATGATATGGAAGTTCAGGATGATGTAGTTCCTTCGCTTGAGGATGTGTGGAATTCCGAGGGTTGGCCCGTTCCAGTTGCGTTTGTGGTTGACAATAAATTTGTAAGTCTTATATGTTTTACTCCATAATTATAGTAATATTGCTGGTACATAGACCCTTTTTAATAAACTGTAAATTATTTATATTGTTTTAGCGAATGAAGGCTACGTGGGCTAGGGAAAATGGATTGAACAGGTCCAGGGGATTGACAATTAAGGACGGTGAGGGTTATACTTGGGGTGTTTCTGTTGGTATTGAAGACAGGGGAACCAGTAAACGTTACAGCCTCAAAGGTATGGCACCGTTTGTTGCTGATAAAGGTTTGCAGAAAGGTGATCACATTCATTTCCTGTGGTTTGAAAAACAAGGTCTGTTTAAGCTCTCTAAAGTAGTTAGGGTTGATGGTAGTTAGTAATCTTGGTGGTGGTAGTTTTTTGGTTGTTCACATACTTTGGCATCTAACTGGTGGTAGTTTGTTGGTGAACATAGTGGTGGTGGGTAACTTTTAGCACCTTGGTTATGGTGTTTTTTTGGAACATGATTAACGATTAGTGGTCACATACATTTACACGTTTTACTACTGATGTGGTAAATTGTGTGTTTTTTGGGTTGTCATGTGTTTTAAACGATTCATTTGTGGTATGCTTTGTGTAGAAAACATATAACCTTCTATGGCTTGATAGTTGTGGTATGCTTTGTGTTGAAAACAATGATTTGAATGTGGATGTTATTCTAGAATTAGGTCAATATGGATAATATGATTTAGATTAAGTTATATATATGCTTAAAATTTAGATCATTGTTTTAATGTTAACCTTTGACTTTGTTTATAGTGTTTATACAAGTTAAATTTTCGTAAATTATTAATACTTATCATTAAGCATTCTCAATATTAAAAATTTAAATTTCGTATAACAATTTTTACCATTTATTAGTATCCACCTATTTGTTTAGATTCCATTTTTAAAAAAAATATATTTTTAAATATTTGAATCCTAATATTAGTCAAACATAATTAATAAGTATAATATCTACAAACACCTCCCTCTGCAAATAAAACCGTTTTTAGGAGGCAATGTAACAATGTAAGTTATTACTTTTTAATGATGTTTAATCAAAGCTATAATTCGCCCAATTTGTCAACCTTTTAAACTCATTGACTTTTTTTTCATTAAATTTGTCGGATTATATTTATCAAAAGTTACAATTTTTTTTTCCAAAATGTAAACAATAACGTTTGATGTTAGTTAGTCAACATACCAGACGATTAATATAACATTAACATATATTCTTTTCACAATTTCTTATTGGTATAAAAAAACTTTGGTTTTCTTTGATAAACTAAAATGAATCACCTTGCAAACTTACGATTTACTTCTTTTAAATGTTTTGGTACAAACAAATTTTACGTTTTTTTTTAATAACCCGAATTAATGAAAAAAAATTACATAAAAATTCATTTTGGCGGTAAGGTGAATTATAGTATGATTTGACCATAATGTTTTTTAAATTTACTAAATATATGCTTGATTTACATAATAAAGGAAAGTTTTATCATTTTTATTGATTGAAAATCGTGATTGGAAACATTTAAACATAATCAATTAGATTGCCATTTCATATCCTGTTTCCTATTTGTATAATGTATACTAAAAATACAAAAAAGTTCCCTTATGTAATACAGATGGCATCATTATAAGTACATGTAAGATTTCAATCCATAATCATTCAATCTTTTTCTTCTACACTTGCTCAGGTAGCATCTAATACTTATCCTTCTTACATTCTTTATTCATATGTCACTATAATACTAACATTCTTTGTATCTCGGTTATTTGTGATACATATTACAAACGTGCAGGATTATGGATCCAAATAATGTAACCTTTTTGAATGACATAACATGGCGTCTGAGTCAGTACACAATCAAAGTTAAGGTACTTAGACTTTGGAAGAGAGCAAATCGTAAGATACCAGGTGAAACTCTTGCTATTGATATGGTTGTTATGGATGAACAGGTTAGTTTTGCTATCATCATTTCATATATCGTTTATATGTTACATCAGTTTTTTGTATATTATTTCTGATCAAACTTTCTTTTATCTCTCATAATTAAAAAACAGGGTTCCAAAATGCAAGCGATTGTGTGGAATAGATACATGAAGAAGCATGAAAAATTTTTACGTGAAAACGAAGCTTATTATATCTATAGACCACAACTGGCTGATAACAAATCTGTTAAACATTTTGATAAAAATGACATACTTTCGTTTACTTTTGACACAAATCTTACGAAGTGTAGCAGGTTTGAGGGAAGCCAATATGGTTTTAATTTCTCTTCATTTGAGTCAATTAAGTCTGGTAACCTGTCTCAAGAACAGAGGATTGGTCTGTTTGCTAATCCTTAATCTTTTATATATGTTTACTCTTTTAATTTTTATTCTTATATTAGTTTAAATAACTTTTTAAATCTTTTAGATTTCATTGGGTTTGTTGAAGAATGGAGTCCACCGGAGCCAACAGAAACAAAAGCGGGTTCGAAAATGAAAATGAACCTTATCTTGATTGATCTGGAGTATGTCTTTCATGTGTTCAAATCATTATTTATTATTTTCATAATATGTAACGTTATATTTATGTGTCCTTTATACCATCAATGCTTACGAAGACATGTTTGAAACATATTTGTATGTAGGGGGTAAAGATGTCCTGTTCTTTGTGGGATGAATATAGTGAGCAGATGTTCGAGTACATCAAGCTGAATGAAGGCGAAGTCCATGTTGTTCTCATTGTTCAATTTGGTAGCTTTACTAATTATAAAGGTTTGTTATTTCTTACACTTGGTATTACATTTTACATATTTCAAATATGTTTTTAAAAGAAATAACAGTTGATTATGTTTTACACGTAAAGGTAATATAAGCGTTCAAAATGGATTCAATATAACTCGGCTGTTTATCAATGAAGACATTGAGGATATTCGTGCTTTTAAGAAAAGGTGATATACCTTAATTTCTCCTGTTATTATTTACATATATATTTTAAAAATATCATAGATAAGTTGTAGACTTTTTTTTTCCTTACAGTTATATTGAAAAGTTTATTTCAAAGGAATCATCTTCTGTTCAACGATCTCTTGGATCGTCTGGTAGCATGAATATTACTGATGAATTCTTGAATAAAACACCTTTCAGCACTATTCGTGATCTTCCTTTGATAACAGAGGTAATAATGACTTGATTTATCATATCAGGGGTTACAAGTAATATTTTTATTACCTTTTTAACCGATTCCGGTATCTTTTGTAGGTTAACAAACAGGTCATTGTTGTTGGAACCGTTAAGGGTGTCGATGATAAGGATGAGTGGTATTATCTGGGATGTGAGCATTGTAACCACAAGGTCGAGCCTACTTTAAGTTTACCTGATGAAAATGAAGAAACAGATGTTACTTCATTTAAACAGGTCTTGGTTTGCGTCAATAAAGATTGTGAAAAGCACATCGTCTCTGCTGATCCAGTGTATGCTTTTTTCTTAAATATACAAACCTTAAAGTAAAACAACAATGACATTTTTTTACTAATATTTTGTAATTTGTAAATTTAGGTTTAGAATTCCAATCAGGGTGCAGGATTGTACTGGTATAACATCCCTTACGTTGTTTGATCGTGAAGCCAAGAAATTGCTGGGAATGTCAGCAATGCAAATGTTAGAAAAATCTAAACAGGTAAGTTGTTTAAATTCAGTCCTTAAGAAGTTATGTATTTTAGTTTATAATACCTATGTCATTTGTTATTAAGGTTTCTGGTGAAGAAAAAACAACTCCTGCTGAGTTTCATGCTTTTGAGGACAAAAAGTTTGCGTTCAAAATTAAAGTTGGTCGATTCAACATTGATAAGCACCTAGATGGATATGGTATACGTAAATTTACAAATGAGTCATCGATAGTTGCTTCACTCGAAGAAAGGTTCTCTGATATTCAGGTTTCCTTTCTCTTCCTATATTCCTTTATAAGATGTTTTTATAAATACTTATTATTTTTTTACTTTAATATGTTTCACATACATATCGTTTTATTTTTTAGGTGGATCAACCTGGATTTGAAAACTTGGATGTAGGTGAATCGTCTACACAAAATGCAGTCTCTCTTAAGGTTGTTTTGACCTCTTTAATCATTCACCGAATTTAAATTTAATGTCTGTTAAACTCAAATTTTTTACCTTTCATTTACTTTTGTAGGATTCTGTTGGAGATAACAACACTCCAGAATCATCTTGCAGAGTTAGTTTCATAAATGACGAGCAGGAAGTGAAGCGTAGCCTCGACAAAGTGTACGAGCTGGACGATGATGCAAACGAGTCTACAACTAAAGTGCTTAAGACTAATAAGAAAGTTTACACTGACAAGTCACCTGAGACTCCCCTTTTGACCCCTAAGGTTGAAAAATAGAAACAATGATATGTTTGTTTACTGTTTTTTTATTTTCCGGATGTTTTTTTATGGTGTGAGACAATTTGTTTTTAACTATGGTTTGTTTGGTGTTTGATACTATTTTCAATTGAATAAATGGTGTGTTTGAACTTTATGTTTTTTGTTTTACTTTTGACAAATAACTATTGCATTGTTGATTCATTTTTTATGATTTATACATTATGTTCATGTCTTTATAAGAATAAAAACGTTATAAATATGTACACCAATATGTAAATGACATTTTTTGATCATATATATACATCTAATAAAAAACAGGATACCAAACCAAAAAAATATAATACATTCAATAACATTAACCAACAAAATCTTTCAAAGTTAATAAAAATGGTAACTAATCAAACGAAATATTACCTTAAATTTACAAACTTACTATACAATTCTATTAAACAAATTTATTGTAATTACATAGTTACTAAAAATCAACAAAATAAAAATGTAAATAAATTCAAATTTTCCAAAAATTTAAATTTAAAATACACCAAAAATTTAAATATTTCGATTTCTTTAATATATGGTAAGTAATTAAGCATATTAATTAATATTTTTAATTACAAATTTAATTTCAAGGTTCTATAAAACCCATACTACTCATTACACATTTTCACAAATTTCTCCTAACTTAATCCACAATCAAACAAACAAATCAGAAGACTCAAAGCTTCAAGAGTTCATCGTTGGTTTTTTCTGCTCTGTCGCATCTTCTATCATACAAGTTGCACGTATGTCCTTTTTTTTCAATTTTACATATTTTCGCATAAAATGATTATCTACATTTTTTCTTTATTTTGATGTATTCTATATTTGTAAATAGTACTTGATTATTTGTAGTTTACGTTGATTTATAATCTATTGTTACTTATGTATTATGTATCGTTGAATGTTTACATAATACTTACATATTATCATCCATAGTTTTAAGTTTGTTTATATTGTGTTACACTCTTATGATGCAATTTATGTAGAATTTCCTCCTTTTAGGTTAAATGGGACGTAAAAGACTATCTAGCAGTTCAAATGGTAAATTTTTTTGGATATATATACAATGTATCTGTATTTGT
The DNA here is from genome assembly GCA_032199755.1 of Ambrosia artemisiifolia. Taxonomy (NCBI): domain Eukaryota; kingdom Viridiplantae; phylum Streptophyta; class Magnoliopsida; order Asterales; family Asteraceae; genus Ambrosia; species Ambrosia artemisiifolia. The sequence continues at coordinate 37,109,256 of CM063522.1, forward strand.
ATTATTTTTGGTTTGTCATCTAATTTTTCGAATTTTTTTAAGGTCATGACAAACGAACGCCGTTATCTAATATCTCAAACGGTACACATATTTCATACTTATATATGTCTTTATTTATATTAGCGTTTACTTACGTAACTAATACATAATTCTTCACAGTTCTCTCCCATGAAGAAAAAGTTAAGAACGCGGCCGAGTGTCGTAAATATAGAAAATTACAACTGGATGCAAAGAGATGCAAGGTGAACAATCATAATAATGGAATTCAAAATGTGCCGCCAACTGCAATATTTAACCGTCACTCCGTTGAATGTTCCAACCATTATATTCAGCAAAGCTCAACTTTCCAAAGTACATTGAATTTTTCGACACCCGGTAACATCAGTTAATAACGCTTTTTACTTTAATATCTTTGTATAAAGTCTGAACTTCCAATCCATATTTATAATTTATGTCAATTTTATATGTTCGTCTATTCTTTATAGGACAATTGCACCAAAATCCTTTGTCTACTTCATCAAATGGTATTGTTATTAATTTAATACACATGTTTTATCGTATAAGAATAGACGACTTTCTTATTCACTGCAACATAAAAACTAATATTATTTCATACGTTGTTTGTACGCTTCAAGTCAATAATAATATTGCATCGGAGTGTCGAAAATCCAGAAAACTGCAAATGGATGCTAAGAGACTCAATGCTAAACAATGTCATAATACAAACCCATCCACATCCAAAAGTACTTTAGTGTCAATCGACGTATCATCCGTTAGAACAAGCAGAAACAACCAATTTAACGCGTCTTCTTCCGGTAAGAAATTTCTATAACATTTAATAATTTCAAAGCTTTACTTTTTTAACTTATTACAAATTTTTTACTCTAACACTGTCTTTTTATTATTTGTTTGTGTATTCGCAGGTTCTACACAACGAACTCCTTTGTCCAATATTACAAACGGTATCATACTTCTATGTTATACAAGTTTTATTTTATATTATTCTACTAATTTAAAACTAAAAGTTCATTTAATATAGAAACTGATATTATTTTTTCCATAGTTTCGGTGGCTGAAGTCCAAAGACACAATTCTGCAGAGTTACGAAACCTTAGAAAATCACAACTTGATGCAAAAAGACGTAAAGTTGGTTCTGTTACTGCAACTCGAAAACAACCCACTGTTACACATGAGTGTTCAAATAATAACACGTTTAGAACTCCTACTAATGCAACACCATCTGGTACAATTTCCTTTGTGTCTATTAATTTTATAAGTTTGTGAATCTTATTAATATTAACCTTGAAATTTTATGATTAATTACAGGTGGACTTACTCATGTTAACACGGTCTCACTTGGGTCATCTTCTGCTCAAAGAGAACCGACTAATACATCAAGAAATAATCGACGTTGCATATCACCTGTCCGAATGGTTAATTTGTCTGACGAAGAAGATGTGGAACCTCAAGCAATTGAAGGCTTCCAATATAAGGGTGTCTCTAAAGGTAAATATTAAATTTACAAAACATTTAAAAGGTTTTTTTTTTTACTTTTATAACTTAATGTTATTTTATTTATTCTGTTTGCAAGATTATCTGGATCATGGTGATCAAACGGTTGTATGTCAAATGTGTAATGCAAAATTGTGGAGATCAGAAGCTGGTAGAAGCGTAAGTGTTGGTGGAAGAACAACCTATATGCTATGTTGTGGTTATGGAAAGGTACAACTTCCGGATTTCAAAGAGAGCAGTTTAGATTATCAGAACCTTTTCAAGAACATAGAATTAAAGAGCAAATATTTCTTAAAGCACATTCGCCGGTTCAATTCTATGTTTTGTTTTACTTCAATGGGAGGGAAGGTTGATTCAAATATCAATACGGGAAAGGCTCCGTTCATTTACAGAATAAGTGGTGAAAATTATCACGCGTTGGGTGGTCTTCTTCCTAATGATGGTTCAAAACCCAAGTTTTCTCAGTTATATATATATGACACTGAAAATGAAGTCTCAAACCGAAAAAAAATTTATAGGTAATATTCTAAAAATTTTCTTCTTCTTTTTTTAGCCGTTTGTATAAATATTAATTTGTTAAAATTTCTTTTACATTCATTTCAGTAAAGAAAAGGAGACGTCTAAGGATATTTCTGACCGGCTTGACATTCAAATCATTCAGTACCTGAAGTCGATGTTAGACTCAAATAATCAGCTTGTGAAAACGTATAGGAATGTACGGGATCGATTTCATGAAAATCCTGAAGTTAGCCTTAAGTTGCGTCTTATTGGTAGGAGAACTAAAGATGGCCGAACATACAACCTACCAACTTCATCAGAGATTGCCGCTCTTATATTTACAGAAAATGATGAGCAGCTTGACAATAGAGATGTTGTCGTCGAGTCAAGAGCGGAGGGACTTAAGCGTATTTCTGAGCTCCATCCGTCGTATCTAGCCCTCCAGTATCCATTGCTTATTCCATTTGGAGAAGATTGTTATAGGGTTGATATACCACACAGGGAAGAGAGGAAATCTAAAAAGAAAGTAGATTCAAAGTGTTCAATGAGAGAGTATTTTGCATATCATATTCAGGACAGAGTTGGTAAGTTCTCATTGATTTTGAATGCAAGGCGGCTTCTTCAACAGTTTTTGGTGGACGTTTATACCATGATTGAGAGTGAGCGATTGTATTATGTTCGTTTTCAGCAAAGTAAACTTCGGTGTGAAACATATACTAATCTTCAAACGTTGAACCAAAATGGACCTACTGACTTGGCAAAAGTAGGGACGCCTGTGATTTTACCATCTTCTTTTACTGGTGGTCCACGCTACATGAGGGAAAATTATCTTGATGCAATGGCTATTTGTAAGAGGCATGGATACCCTGATTTTTTTATTACAATCACATGCAATCCAAAATGGCCTGAAGTTAGACGGTTTCTTAAAGACAAGAAGACAAATCCAGAAGACAGGCCAGATATCTTAGCTAGACTATTCAAAGTTAAGCTAGACTCAATCATGAAAGATTTACGTGAAAAAGCATTTTTGGGCAAGACTTCAGCAGGTAAAATTCATTGCGAAAATAAAGTTCCAGTATATATTCATAGATTATCATCTTTATTCACTTATACTTATACAATTTTTATTTGTTGTTTATAAATACTACCGTGTTTTTATTAATTAACTTTCTAACTATATTTTTTTACTTTGTATTGCAGCGGTCTATACTATAGAGTTCCAAAAACGTGGACTGCCCCACGCTCATATCTGTCTGTTTCTTAAAGAAGCCAGTAAGCTTCCCACAATTGAACACGTTGATCGTTTTGTTTCGGCTGAAATCCCTGATAAGAATGTAGATCCGGAGTTGTTTAGTCTGGTGAGTGACTTTATGATTCATGGACCCTGTGGACGTGAATATCCGAACTGTCCGTGCATGCTTGACGGTAAGTGCTCCAAGAAATTTCCAAAGAAGTTTTCTTCTGCATCAACGTTAGATTCAAATGGATATCCGGTTTATAGAAGAAGAGAGTCAGGGGTATTTGTTGAAAAAGGAAGTGCTAAGTTAGACAACAGGCATGTGGTCCCTTATAATGCAAAGCTTTTAAGGCGTTACCAAGCTCATATCAATGTTGAATGGTGTAACCAGGCTGCTTCAATTAAGTATTTATTCAAATACATTAATAAAGGACCTGATATGGCTAAAGTTGCCTTTGTAGAAGATGGTGGAGAAGGTGAAGAAGTGATGCAAACAGATGAAATCAAAAAACATTTTGATTGTAGGTTCCTTTCAGCATGTGAAGCTTCTTGGAGAATATTTAAAAATGATGTGCATTACAGATACCCTCCGGTTATAAGACTTCCATTTCATCTTCCCGGTGAGCAAACTGTTGTATATGATCCAAAAGACAAAATTCAAAATGTTCTCAACAAACCCACGGTGGCTGCAACAATGTTTCTAAAATGGATGGAACTGAACCAGAGCGAAGCTGTTGCACGTGAATTAAGTTACATTGATATCCCAAGGAAATTTGTTTGGAAAGATGACGAAAAAAAATGGGACTTTCGAAAGATGGGTAAGGCAATTGGTCGTGTTCACATGGTTAATCCATCTATGGGCGAGTCCTATTTTTTGAGAGTTCTTCTTAATAAAGTAAAAGGACCTAGATCATTTGAGGAGATAAGAACGGTCAATGGCGAAATCTTACCAACATTTCGTGATGCATGTTATGCTCTTGGCCTCTTAGACGATGACAAAAAATATATAGAAGCTATTGAGGAGGCTCATTATACGGGATCTGGATATTCTCTTCGTAATTTGTTTGCGATGATGTTGCTTTCTAATAGCTTATCTAGGCCTGAGCATGTTTGGGAAAAATCATGGAAGTATCTGTCAGATGGTATTATGCGAAGACACGAAGACGTATTCCAAATTGAAGGTAACAAATTTATATTTCGAAATTTAATGATTTTTTTTAACGTCGGTTTTCTTTTAAATTCAATGTTACAAACTTTTTCTTTATTAGGTTTGACTCTTCCTGATGAACAAATCAAGAACCTAACGTTGCTTGAAATTGAGAAACAGTTGCTTCGGAATAACTCAAGTCTACGTAGGTTTCCTTCTATGCCTTATCCGAATAATGATTCGATATCATCTGCAAATAACCGTTTGATTCTTGATGAGCTGAATTATCAAGTAAGTACGTTGGCTGAGGAATTTAATACCAATTCACGTTCTTTAACTGATGAGCAACGTTCCATTTTTGATGAAATCATTCATGCGGTTGATTGTAACAAAGGTGGGCTATTCTTTGTTTATGGTTTTGGAGGGACTGGTAAAACCTTTTTATGGAAAACATTGTCTGCTGCCATAAGATCTAAAGGACAGATTGTTTTGAACGTTGCATCCAGTGGTATTGCTTCTCTGTTGTTATCCGGTGGAAGGACAGCGCATTCTAGGTTTCGTATACCTTTGAATGTTAATGAAAAGTCATTATGCAATATAAAGCCGAATAGTGACGATGCTGCTTTATTGAAGCAAACTAAGTTAATTATTTGGGATGAAGCTCCAATGATTCACAAGCATGCTTTTGAGGCACTTGATCGTACAATGAAAGACGTCTTGCAGTCAAATTCTTCAGGTAATTCTGAGTTGCCTTTTGGTGGTAAGGTTATGGTTTTGGGTGGTGATTTTAGACAGATCCTTCCTGTTGTTCCAAATGGGAGTAGAAGAGATATTTTAAATGCATCAATAACTTCGTCTCCTATTTGGAATAGTTGCAAAGTCCTTACATTAACCAAAAACATGAGGTTAACGTTGGGTAACAACACGTCTGAATCCGAAGAAACAAAGGCATTTGCAAACTGGCTTCTTGAATTAGGTGAGGGTAAAGTTGGTGAGTCAATTTATGATGATGAGTTTGATGTGGACATTCCAGATGATCTTCTTATTAAGGGTACATCAGATCCGATTTCTAGATTAATTGACTTCGTCTACCCTTCACTTCTTGAACTTTACAAAGATAAAGATTACTTTGGAGAACGAGCAATACTTGCACCTACTAATGAAGTCGTACATGATATAAATGAAAGGCTTCTTGCATTGTTTCCTGGAGATGAAGTCGAGTATTTGAGCTCTGATAGTATATGCCAGATTGAGAATGGTAATAACCGTTCACAGGAAGACTTATACTCTCCTGATGTCCTTAATGGTTTAAAAATTTCCGGCTTACCTAATCATCGTTTAGCACTAAAAGTCGGTGTACCAGTTATGTTGTTGAGAAATATAGATCAACAAAATGGTTTGTGCAATGGAACGAGATTACGAATCACCAGACTTGCAAAGCGTGTTATTGAAGCCGAGATCATATCAGGGGGAAACATTGGTACAAAAACTCTTATTCCTAGAATAAATTTGATACCATCTGATATCAAGATTCCAGTAAAGTTCCAAAGGCGTCAATTCCCAATAAGCGTATGTTTTGCAATGACCATCAATAAAAGCCAAGGACAGTCTTTATCGAAAGTTGGATTGTATTTAAGAAACCCTGTATTCTCACATGGCCAGCTTTATGTCGCATTGTCAAGAGTTAAAAGCAGGGCAGGCGTGAAGTTACTTATACTTGATGCTGATGGGAAAGTGATGACCAAAACAAAGAATGTCGTTTATAAGGAAATTTTCAGCGATATTTGAATAACTGTGTATTCGTTGCTTTTAAATTTTAATAAAATTTGTCTACTTTATTTTTCTTATACGTTATACTACTCCAAATAATCGTACGTTGGTGAACTGCGTGTTCACGCGGGCAAATATCTAGTTATATAACATAATGTGTTCTATAGCATATGACACATCCATGACTCGCTTGATTAAATTACTTTAGTCAATTTTTCGATACATAATCTGTTTTGAATAAACGTTTGTCAAATAGGTGTTTAATTTTTTAATCTTCTTTCAACTAGAAATTCGTAATGCTCAGTACTATAAAAGATCTTTTCCTATTTTCATTTTGATAGTGACTTTGGTTTCTGATGGCATTTGCAATGGTTTGATAATAGGTGGTTAAATTTTGACATTACGTGATGGGTCGATGATAATCTATGCATTATCAGGCCATGTATTCAATAAAACTTCGTCTACGTTTTGAAATTTTTAGTTCAAGTTAGTCTATATTTTTGACCCCGCTTCACGCCGCTGCCACAACGCGCGACAGGTAAAAAGCAAGTTAAATTTAAAAGACTATAACATTTAAAAGCAAAAATAAATAAAAAAAGTGGTAGCAAAGTTTGGGTTACAAAACGTTTTCTTTGGAGTAACCTTTTCGCTTGGCATTGTGGAAATGGAACTATGGAAGCGTGGTTTTTTCTTATTCAGACGAGATAATCGAAAAAAAAAATGTTTTGACTATGCAAAATAATTTTTCAAAATTAATCCTTTTAGTTAAAAACATTTTTTTTGCCCATAAGTGCATTTAGCTTGATATCAAGAAATGGGTTGTTCACGGCCATGACACCCTTTGCAAAGTTAAACCCTTGATTAGGATGGTTGTAGGACTGTAAACGAACTAAACGAATACAGATAAAGCCTTGTTCGTTTTCGTTTGTTAAGGAATTAACGTGTTGATGAACTGTCCATGAACACTTGCCGAACGAAATTTTCTTTTCGTTTTTGTTTGTTAAGGAAATAACATGTTTACGAACTGTTCATGAACAGTTACCAAACAAGATTATGTTCATATTCGTTTGTTAAGGAAATGAATCTGTTCGTGTTCGCTTGTTTTTATTTGTTAAATTTAGGTGTCGAACAAAAGCGAACACAAACACAAATGAACGTAAACGAACATAACAAGCATTAGTGAACAAAACCAAGCATAAACTACCACATGGTAAATTCCGAATAAGATCAACGTTTTTCATCACAAACATTGTCTGCCAAAAATATACTAATCCAGTTACTCAAATATACTTGACATAATCTTATTACATAATGTCTCATAAAAACATAAAAATATCATATTAAACTTTAAATCCTCGTTTAATCCGCCCGAAATAATAGTTAATCTATATAGGCAAAGTAATATCAATATGTGATCCAGTAATATATATTAAATAATCTACCACTAGGAAATTTGAAGTAGTTAAATTAAGAATAAAAAGTTAAAAATCCTAATGAACTATCGAACATAAACGGACATACTACCGAACGTTCACGAACATAAATGAACGAACACAACCTCTGTTCATGTTCATTTGTTTAATTAAACAAACATATTTTTTTGTTTGTGTTTGTTTACAACCCTAGATGGTAGGGTAAATCAAAGTAAGAATGATGAGTACATAATAGGTAATCGTAAGGTTACACGGTGTGAGCATTTGATGAATGGGGCGTGGAACGACATGTGGCAACCACACCAGTAGAAGTGGATTCCCCCCTTCAAGCCTCAAACAACCATGGGGGGGGGGGGGGATTTGCGTGTTTTTTTAATTAAAAAACCAACCACAACCATCCATAGGGGGTGTTGTTGGTGAGAGGGGCGAACATAGCCCTCTTGGAGGGTAGCCCTCAATTTCTTGGCGTAGTAGATTTTTTTATGTTTTTCGTAAAACGTTACCCCTAAAATAAGTTTTATGTCGCCTCTAAAATAAAATTTACATTACCCTTAAATCAATTTTGCGTAAGTTTAAACCCCAACCGAAATTTCAATAGACTATAATTATTGAATTCAACTAAACCAAACAAAGCACAAAGCCCGAACACAACCCAACCCAAAACATTTTAACCAAACAAAGTCCAAAACCCCAAACCAAACCCCTACCTCCTTTTCTGTTGTCGTCAGAAATAAGCACAAGCCACAAGCAGAAGCAACAACTCAGCACACACACACAAAACGATCTAATGCAAGAGGTATTTTATCAATTTTTAAGAAACTTGAATTTGTGTTTTATATACACCTGTTAGACGAGATTTTAGGCCTCACAAATGATCTATCAAAACATCTTAGAAAAAGAGTTAAGACTTATTAGAAGCGGCTAAATTAATAAACTGAACAAAGTGAGCATTAATTAATCTAAGACAAAAATGGGTTTGATCAAATGTTGGCAAATGTGACATCTTTCTGTGAATTAACAAGATTGAGATGGTAGAAATGACGAAAAGTTTTAATAATCAAACAAACCAAAAAAATGTCGTTACTAATCAACATCATTTTGAAGTTGAAGATTTTAATATTGTTTTGGATTTGCAAACTTAAGCACATGGAAATCGATTCAGTCAGATATCAACTAGTTTGATAGAAAATATGTCAGGTTTAAATCCTTGTGATTTGTTTTCTAACTTTAACATATCTAAGATAGTGGAGTTTTCTTAGATGTATCTGAATGATTTTAGTAAAGAGGAAAGAATGCGTCTTTCGGGTGATATTACGGTCATTTATCATATATTAAAGGAAGATAATAAATTTACAAAATTAAATGGAATGTGTGACCTTTCTCGTGTAATGGTGAAAATCAGAAAATATAAAATTTTTCCTTTGGTTTATCGGATATTGAAGTTAGCGTTGGTTTTATCAGTTGCAACCGCAACCGTTGAAAGGTGATTTTATAAAATGAAGTTTATCAAGACATATTTATTCAATCGAACGGGTGAGGAGTATTTGAACAATGCTCTAATTTGTGCGGTCGAAGAGAGAAACTTTTGATGAAGTAAAAAAAGAGGAAGTAATGACTCGATTTCAAGTTTTCAAAAACTGAAGAGAATAAATTTATTAGGTATTTGTTTAACTTTATTTATTATTGTGTTTTTATTTTTGTTTCATTTACATTATAAGAAACTACGACAAAAATTTACATTATATGAAAGTACAACAATTTTTTTTTGGAACGTTACCCCTAATTTTTTTCTTGATCCGCCACTGGTTTGTGACATAAAAGGACTTCACAACCTCTCTTTCCCATACCCCACACCGTGTAGTCTAACATCACATGGAAATCCCACAAACAAAGGTCATGCCTCAAATACAACAACAGTTTTAGACGTAATTTAGATGAATGAGATGGAGGTTTCAAAGTTAAGTGGACTCGACTGAGAGTAGAGGTGACAACCATGGCGTAGCCCCTTGGGCGGGGTATTCTTCACCGACATGGGGGCGGGTAGGTGGGTGAGGTGACACGATTTGATTGGTTCTTTTTTTTTAAATAAATAACCTTTAATATTTAAAACTCAAGCCCCCTTTCAAGAACTCCACTCCCCATAATCTAAGGTTAGATAAACTCTAAGAATCTCCGCACAAATAAAAAAAAGCACAAATTCATAAGCTTGTTGTGAGTAAAATAATAAAAAGGCATGATATTGACGTAGAAGACTCTGTTGTATTTTATCCTTTTAGGTGTTTAATGTAAAGTTGGTAAAAAAATCTAGATATAAGAGTATGTGTATTGGGGGTGATAGAGGGCGTGATTGAGAATCATAAAGCCCTATGAAGCCCCCTACACCGGCCCTCTAGGCTTGATGATCAAAAAATGGCCTAGACTCTATGGCCATTGTGCGGGTGCTCCTCTCTTTCTCAAAAAAAAAAAAGGAAAGAAAAAAAAAGTTTTAAAATCAATTTCTACATCCCCTTCTTCTACATCCAATCAAACCCAACTTCTACACCAATCAAACCATAAAAATACATTCTTTTAAAGCCCCCAGAAAACCCCTACCACTATACACTATTTTTGTATAAAACCCCACATTTTACTTTATTAATATTTTATGAGAAAGTATACAGTGGAAAGTTTTTTAACGTAGGAAGTGTAGGAAGCCACAATGTGGTGACATCTGTAAACCATAATTAATTTTAATAAACTAAATCCCGGTTGATTAAAAGCGTAATTTAGACTTTTCTTTCTTTCTTTAACCTCTGATTCAAATTCGATCAATTATATTCGACACTCCAGTATATAAGAAATTCAGATTCAATTCAAGTTCGATTAATTACATTCGATGTTCGATGGAAAATTTTTAACGAAACTCCAGTAATTAATAGTAGATGTCCAGGATTATGTGATGCTCTGTTTTTTCATTAATTTTTACAATCTTTGTTCATGATTGATAACGAGTGTTGATCCTACGAGTGACTTAGTTTTACATGTTGATTATATCATATCTGATTACTGAAAAACAATGTTCATGGAGGTTTTGTAGAGAATGAAGAAGAAGATTTTTGATGATCAGTAAGATGATGAAGAAGGATAAGACATATGGAATGCGTTTTTATTGATTTTTGATTACTCAGTAATTGTACATGTGCGTCTGTTTAAAATACATGTTTAATTAAAGAGTACAATTAGAAACACACCTTTTATTTTAGTGGAATATAAATTTGCGTTTATTTAAAATCCTATCTTTCTTCCCCAAAACACTCATACTCTATTTCTCTACACAACCATCAAACATCACAACATCTTCCTTATGAATCCCTTCACACATCAATGGGAGATCACCTAATCACAACACTAATCTTCACAATATTCTTTCCTTATCTCCTCTCCTATAGCTCTATATACTTTATATATATAATTTATATATAATTATACTATATTAATAGAGCAATGCATTTAAACAGTGATTTTATTATTATTATATTAATAGCTGATGATATATATATTTAATTCTTCTGTTTCGTATAACGTAATAGGTTGTTGGTTTAGTGGTAGTGTTGTATGTTGAATGTCATGGCTCAGGTTCGAACCTTTTGTTCCCTTTTTTCCTTTCATTTACCCCACCTTTACTGTTTTCATTTTGTTTATTATAAAATTCTCACAGACACGTGTTCTTCTTCTTGGTTGCCACCAACTTAATTCCACTTCCACGTGTAACTTGACTGCTTTCACTTTTTCTTTCTTCTTTATCCTCATTCTCGCCTCAATCCTTCCTTATCCTCCTCCTTCTTCATCGATTGACTGACTAATTAGTTGGGTGAGGTTTACAAAGTTTAGCATATCTTTGTTTTATTTTCTTTTATAGGTGATGCTCTCTTATAGTTTGTGTTATGATTGAGGCTTTTTTGCTTTTGAAACCAGTATCTTGACTAATTTTTGGCTTTTGAATGGCAGCACTGTCACTGATAATTTGGGGTTGTCTCCTTGTACCAGTATAACCTTTGATATTACCTTTTATTTTTGTATGTTGTAGATAAGAAGAAGAGTAAGAAATCAGAACAAATTAGAACAGAGTTCAGGGGTATCCTCTTCATTTACGGGCTAAATCATCTGGTAAGCATCTTAATACATGATCTTGCCGAATTTATATGGTGAACCCAATCTATATCTGTTTAGCTACTTAATCTCTTTCTGAAATTCACAATTAATTGGTTTATATATGAATTGTTTTTCAGTTCATTATTATAATCTACATCTTAGAATTGAATCAATTTTAGATCATTATCAATTGAAGATTTAAATTATACTCAACGTGAAATGATTCAGTATCAAAGTTTTTACTTTGGTTGCATTAATTTTCCGAGTTTTTTTAATTACGGTGTTATTGTATATATGTAAAAGTTACTTATAAATATGTAAAATAATTACATATATTTTGGTTTACGACTACACATTTGAAACGATGTGCCACCACTGTTTCGATTTATGTTTATCCTTTGGGGTTGGTTGTTGCTTTTATGAAATAAAATAATTATTGCAAAAATATAAATATTTCATACATTTGAACAATTAATTACATGTGTCAAGTTGCAGAAATATAAATGGTGCTTCCTCTCAGAGAGAGAGAGAGAGAGAGAGAGCGCGCGCGCGATAGAGAGACGGTAGTTCGGATGGCACCATATCCGACGGTGAGGAAGTTGAGCGTCGGTTCAAAAGCGATGCCTTATAGTGTAATTTTCTTCTTCCAATCCGAAATTTAGTCTTCTGAAATCTTCTTTTGGTTTTCATATCTAACTTTTGTATCAGATTCAGTTTTCCAAACTTATGTATCAGCTCTGCTCATGTATCTAACAACCATGTTAAATGCAGGCTTGGACACCACTCCGCAAAGAAAGGAAGGCACGGCAACGCCACTAGCAAAACTAACAGAGCAGGGACACAAGCGTGAAACAATTTTTGCAAAGGTCAACATGTTTATACCATTAAACTTTTGTGCAGACTAGAATGTTAAGACCTTGTAATATTTACTATGGATCAACGTGATACAGTAGGCCCTCCAAACAAACAAATGGACCCGGGAATCCTAAAATCCTGTTTTAACGATTTATGCTAACGTACGCCAAGTGTAGTGATATTTGCGCAATTTATTCAAGAAAATATAGCAACTTAGGATTTCTAAATAGTTCTTCATTTATTACAGGTTGTTGCTGCGACAAGATGGATTTTGCTCGGTTGAACCCCTGTTAAAGCATCTCGCTACCTAAATCCGACGCGACTTCTCTTCGTGATCATGGTAGCAAGTACCGAATCCCCTCTTGATAAGTTTCTTCAAATTATTGTTACATGAATCTGATTATGTCAGTTGGTGGGATTAATATCCCATTATTTGTTTCTTTAATCAGATTTGACGATTAAATTTGGTGATGACTTAAAATCTATGTTATTTCATTATGTACCTTTGTACGTGATTTTTGTTTAGCATCTAATTGATTATTAACAGATAGGATTCAACAACTTTTTCTTAATTAGGATCAAGATTATCTATTTATTTTCATCTGTTTATTACGACTAAATTGCACATGTCACATTTCTTTTGCTTTATTTATTTTTTAACTTTTCAGGTTAGGAAAGTGAAGGTCGTGAGCCATATGATGGACAACTATCTCCTGCGGTTCGAACCGACGTTCAGTGATAGATGTCCAGCTTTGTGCCACTTTGTTTGTCAATTCGTATTTGGGGCGATAACATCTCACGTCGTATAGATAATGTAGAGGATGAATTTGACAACAATACAGGATTATATGATCATACAAGTTGCTAAACCAGGTGCGGAAACCCTAGCTTAGAACAAACTGATATAAACTCAATCAAAACACAATCAAGATCATTTTAAAGGCTTTTCATAGATTAACTTGTTCAAATAAACGTTTACAGACTGATTACAGTTAATCTAGACCTCAAACAAACACTCTCAATCCTCTCAGGAACACACACACAAAACACACACTCTCTATAACTCGTTATACATTACAAAAACTTGAAATCTATATATAGTAGCTGTACGTTCGCCCAGTTCAACTGGTCGAATGTAAGCTATTTCCACATTCGCCCAGGTGAACTGGTCGAATGTGTTCTTCTGTGCATCCCTGTCCCACCTTCGTCCAGACAAAACTTCCTTCGCCCATCTCTCAGTCTCCTTCGCCCCTTCTGATTCTCATTCGCCCCTTAACACATGTTAGTATCTAATCATTAGTCGCAAAACGGCATCTACAAACTCCCCCTCGACTATTGATTAGATCTTTTCCTATCTTCATCCATGGCTTTATTCAACAGTTTGATTCTCAGTATACTCTTTTGTTCTTTCGTCATTTCCGGCTCTAACTTCCTCTTTACCGGCTTCGACACATTCGCCATCTTAACCTTCTTGCCAAGCTTCCCTTCCAGATTACTTCCAGCATTGATATCATAAGCAAAGCAAACACCCACAACTTGTGTGTATTTCCTTGCTTGATCTGCATCGTTTGGCTCATGATGAATCGGATTATAGAATAACATGATGATATCTTCGAAGGTGCAATTGATCAGCCACATAGGATCAAATACATGCACATGCTTGTATTTATCCTTTCCATCTCTCAACACAATCACCGCTTCTGCCTTCCTCCAATCATAATACCAAAATATGAAGTCAGCACTGAAGTGTTGAGGCATAGGCATCAAAGGTATCTTCCTCATAACTTCAGGTGCCTTATAAATCAAGGTAACCTTCTTCAACTTGGTTCTGGGATCAACATCCCTGTGAACTCTCCTCCGGGGATATTGAGGCTTGAATCTATTCCATCTCGTCCTACTCTCCCAAACCAATTTGTCTGCACACCAACCAACATGAGTATTATTCACTGAAGCACCAGACATAGGGAATCTGCATAAATCTCTAACCGCCCAGTATGGTAGAGTTAGCAAATCAATGAATCTGTAGAAATACAAGATCCCTGATTCCCACTTGGCAGCTAGACACTTCAGCCTGCTCAAGTATGTCCACCCAAGAGCTCTTCCTCTGAACTTTGCATTATGAAACCTATAGAAGTTTCCTTGAGCTTCGGGCTTTGGTCGGTTTTCATCCATCAATCTTAATTTCTTCAAATACTCTTTCAACTCATCAGACTTATTTGAAAATTCTGGCAAATCAGCTCCAAGTACTTTCTCAACAAACTCAGCACTTCTTTTTCTTGCCTTTCTTTTAGCAGACGTATTATGCCTTTCAGTAAAATCAGGAAACACCACGTCTTCATCATTTTGTCTGAAGTACTGTGGATATTCCTCATGTGTAATATCCTCTATCTCAACTTCCTCAAACTCAGGGGTTTCTTTATCATCAGAGTGAGTTCCAACATCCTTTTCAGGAATAGGTGGAATCGACTCATCAACAATGAACTCTTCAAACGTTTTCCCTACTCTCTGTGCAAGTCCATCCAGTATCTCCTTTGCCACAGAAGCAGGTACTTCCCCCTCTTCAAGATCAGGATCGTTATATTCCAATTCATATCTCATGTCATCTGTTTGGAATATTTCTGCAAAACGACCTGTGAACTCAATGGTCCACTCTCTCTTCTCTAACATATTTTTGTATACTTGTTTTGCATCATCAGATAACGACCTCACCTTCTCGTTCCAAAACACAGTTTCATCATCTACATTCTCTCCCTTCTTCTTCGAACTAGACTCACCTGTGTCTTTCTTCTTCTTAGAAGGTGGTCTCTTCTCAAATGTAAACTTAGCAGTGTCATCTCCTCCATCATTGTCATCACTGCTACTACTATCATCATCTTTTTGACTCCCTGAACCTTCAGCATCATCATCATCATCATTGTTATCATCTTCATCATCACTTTTCTCCGATTCTTCATTCTCATCATCCTCATCCTCCTCTTTATCAGATTCAGATGGTTCAAAATCTACTTGTTCAACCTCTTTCTCTGCATCTTCCTCACCCTCCTTCAATTTGGGTGCTATGTTGTACAAATCATCAATCAGATCACTAAGGCGTTTGTTTTCAGCCTTCAGTTCTTTGTTATCTTCTTTAATTGCCTTGTATCTGTTCTTGTTTCTTAGAACCTTTCCTTCAAGCTTCTGATTCTTTGCTTCAAGCTTCTTTACCTTCTCATCTATTTCATCTTGATTAGATTTAGAAGCTACAACGATCTGAAGCATTTTCTCTTCATTCTGCTTAAACTTGGCAATCTCAAATTGTTGAGCCACAAGCATCTTCATCATATCATCCATTCTTTTATTCATCTGCTTCATCACATCATCATCCACAGTGACCTTTTTAGACTTGGATTTAGACTTAGATGGCTCAATCTCAGCTTCCTTTCCCTTCTGAGGCTGTGTAAACATGTTCAGAACATTATCCAGGGCAATATTAAACTGATCCACTGGTAATGTTGTAGCCTCCTTAGTCTTTTGTTTCTTTGCAGCTGGTGAAGATTGTTTAGATGATGTTCCAGCATCTGGTAATCTCTTTCCTTTCAACAATAAATTCAACTCCTTTTCTCTAAGCTGCTTTGTGCTTGTTTTCTTAGCCATAGATTTGTGTTTGGGCTTGGGCAAATTCACTACAACTGTTTCACCCTCATTCAATTCATCAAGATTAACAGTCAAAACTTCATCTACAGCATCAATAGATTGCTTACCCTTATTAGCTTCTTCTATTGATCTATTCAGTGATTCAGACTCACCAACCAAAGTGGCCTTTTGTTTGGTAGTCCGGACATTCTCAGCATCCGAATCCCATTGTTCCTCAGTTTCTGTCTCCTCAGAATCAACAGATTCCTCATCTACCAAACTCGTACCCTTCTTTGCAGTAGTCTTCTTCCTCACCGCTTGTTGTTTTGAAGTTCCCTGATCTGTCTTTCCCTTGCCCTTCCCTTTGGCTCCGGGATTGACAACCTGCCTTTTCCTCTTCGTGCTTGCATCAGCATAAACAAGTGGATCATCATTATCACTATCACTGTTAGGATGTCTTGCTAGATTCTTTCCAGGATCCATGTAATCCTCTCTAGCCAAAGCTCCAAATAACCTTCTGTAAGGTGGTCTCTCTTTTTCAGGCACACCTTTATAAGCTTTCATTCTTGCCAAGGTTCTAACATTCATATGATCCATATTAAGTATCTGTGTTGGATCCTTCTTCAAGTGTGGATATTTGTGATCGAAGATCATCATCAAAAATCTAGGATAGAGCATGAAGTATTTCTTCTTCAAACCCTTCAACATCTCCAACATATGATCTAGGATCATCCCAGCAACGTTAAATGGTTTATTGAGAGTCAATGCAACCATTAACGAGCTTAAACTCTTTCTCATCACATCATAACCACCACTAACACATCCAAACACTAGAATGATGACGTGAGCAAAATACTTGAACTGCACGCTCAGTTTCCCTTTATACATTGAACCATCAGTAATCGGTCCTTTGTATTTCATTCTCAGAAAACAGACTTTCTGCTCAGTCCAGGATAATTCTCTAGGATCCTCACTTGTCTCAAACTGGATCTGGAGAGCTTCTCTAATATCAGCTTCAGTGATAAACATCTCCATTCCTTGAATTTTGCTTCTGATGATAGTCTGATTATCAAAATAATCATACTTGGCATTGTTATAAAAATCCTCAACTATATCCTTGTAGATAATAGTTGGTGTTGCCAATGCATAAACCACTCTACATCTCTTCAGAAACTTTATAATCTCAGTGAATTCTACATTCTTCTCCACATCTCCAAGATACGCACAGCAATTATGGGTCTTCTCAAACGGCCATTTGTTACCGCTTGATGATCCTTCTTCTTGCACAGTCTGTGGAACTGGATCAGTCACTGTAGTCTCTACTGGAATCTCAACATTCGCTTGTTCTTCAGCCATCTGAAATGTAAAATCAAAATAAACGTCAAAATACGAAATCGTCAAAAATTCAAAATTTTAGGTTTTTGTAATTCCACATTCGCCCATAATGGAATGGTCGAATGTAGGTTTTTGTGGCCGAAAGTGAAAATTTATGGTCGAATGTAAAAAGTTTTTGAATAAAAATGTTCATTCGTCCGTTTCAGTGTTTCCTTCGTCCACTAGTTCTACCTTCGTCCGGTCGATGACCCGAAGGTGGAAACTGTTCTTGACCCAAAATTTAAAATTTTATCAAACATGTTTTTAACCCCTAATTTTGATTACAATCAGACCTAAAATGGCCGACTAAGCATCGTGTACCATCAATTTCCCTTATCATTCATTCTACAACAGTTTTCAATACAGAATTAGGGTTTTTCTCATTTTATTGATCAATCATTGATTAAACATTGTTAATATCCTAATTCCGAATACACTCTCCCCCTAAAACTGATGTGGAATGATTTACAATCAACATTAGTGATTAACATTCACTGGAATATCAAAAATTCTAAAACCCTAAGTTGGTTAAAGAATGAACGATTCCGGCTTCAATACTTGTCCATTACCTGTAATCTTTATAGAAAAATGATCAGTAATAAGCTACGAACAAAAAGCACAATCAGGAAAATCAAAATCAACAAGGTCTGGTATGGAGAGAAATTTTGAAAAAATAGAATGAACTGGTCGAACCTGAGTTGGCTTATATATAAGGTTCCACATTCGTCCGTTTAGTCCGGTCGAATGTACAAGAATTCCACCTTCGCCCCTAATGAAAGGCACGAAGGTAAAATGGTTTTACCCGAATGTAAAATTTGAGTAAAAGCCACATTCGCCCAAACTGGAACGGCCGAACGTAAACAAAAATCCCACATTCGTCCCAAATTAAGGGCAAATGTAAAATGGCACTTTTGAAAAATTTTGCCAAATTACAAATTCGAATCCCGTTCAACATTTTTTCAATCCGTTAAGTTTCCAAAACACAAATTTTCACATTTAGAATGATACAAAGCCCAGATGGTAGTGTCAAATCTCAGAAATTGACTATCAAGCATCCCCGGTTATCAAAAATAAAGCAGAAATGCAAAAATTTTGGATTTTCTGAAATTTTATCAAAACACACCTAAAATCTTTTTGGATTTTGTATCTTTTTGACTTTAAAAGTAAATTGCAACAAATAAAATGCATCAAAGTAAATGAAAACAGTAAACATTTTGTGAAATCCGGTCAGAGGATCATATCAGTTTTCTGAGAAATCTGATCACAGCGTTGATCTTTTTGTTTAATATTATCATTAGAAACAATATGTGATACGGCAATTGCTGATATTGTGGTCCACGTAAGCTCACATGCAGACAATTACGCAATGCTTTAAAATGATACGAGTTAGGTGTATTAGACTAACACGATGTGGTGCCCACACACACGACATACTCCCGTATCAAGTAATTGCACAAAGCTTCGTCGTAACGCGTGATTATGCCAGAGTTATCCGTAAAAGTTACAAAGTATATAGCACAGAGGTGTACAGGTCAGCAAATGAATGCAGCAGAGTAACATGTGCGTATACACTAGGTTGAGGCTGATATTAATCACTGATTTGCATCAGATGATCAATACGATGTAATAATGATCTATGATCAATTAAAACATAAAGTTCCTCAATTCGGTAACTTCCGGTTTTGGCAATTAAGCTCTTTTAGCAAATATTCTGATAAAACTAGGTCCGTAAATCAATACGACAAAAGTTTATCAGAATATCCGGGATAACCATAACATAACGACCCGAAACCTCAGATTTTGGCAATCCTATCAAACGAAATTACGGTACTAAGACCATATGCCCATGAGGTGTTCAGCCACGAACGCGTAGTTCGTTATGTTTGTATCACTAATGCACGCAATATTTAGTCTACGAAGCCTATCAGCATATCACACGTAATCAACACACGCCTCATAAACTATACAATTCTTTAGCCTGTATCAGATTTCCACTGATGTACTATCATTTCCTCTGTTTTACCAGGAAATCATTTTTGTTTTTCTAATTTTTAGATCTTTTTGAATTTTATAATGTTTTTGGTTTTTCTGATAAAATGGCTCCCCCTAAAATAAAGAACATATTTTTGGATTTTCATTTTTCTGAAAACAAAATAAAAACAAAATTTAAAAGAAACAATCCACTCGAAAGCATCAACTTCTTTGAGGATTTTACAATCCCTTCGAAAGCATCAACTTCTTTGAGGATTATGAAAGTAAAGAGAAATTCCCAATTAGCAAAGAGAAATTCCCAATTAGCAAAATATAAAAACGAAAAACTAAAAAGCGATAAACCGAGGTGCCGATTAGTCCTGTTTTTCCTTTATATTGTTTACTTTTAAAAGATATTCAAAGCGTGAACGATCAAAAGCTTTAGTAAACAGATCTGCACGTTGGTAGTCAGTATGTATTTTGATCATATCAATCAATTCTTTAGCGTAACAATCACGGATAAAATGATATTTGATCCGGATGTGTTTCGCTTTAGAATGATTTTCCGAATTTTTAGTTAATGCAATTGCGGCTTCGTTGTCACAGTAAATAGGAGTTTTAAGAAACTGCAAACCGTAATCCACCATTTGTTGTTGAATCCAAAGTACTTGCGAACAGCAACTCGAGGCTGCAATGTACTCGGCTTCACAGGTAGATTGTGCTACGGAAGTCTGTTTCTTGCATTGCCAGGTGATTAACCTGCTCCCGAAAAACTGGCAACCAGCTGTAGTAGATTTGCTATCCTTGTCACAGCCGCCCCAATCTGCATCACTAAAAGATATGAAATCAAAATTATCATCATTAGGGTACCAAAGTCCTTTTGAGGGACAACCCTTCAGATATCTAAGGATACGCTTGACCGCCGTCAGATGACTTTGTTTCGGCTTCGATTGATAACGGGCACAGAGACACGTTGCATACATAATATCTGGTCGAGACGCCGTCAAATACATCAGAGATCCGATGATTGCTCTGTATGTAAAAGGATCCGTCAGCTCCCCCTTAGCGTCCACTCCAATCCCGTGATTGGGTTGAATCGGGGTATCCATCGGCTTTGAGTCCTCCATCTGGAACCGGCTCAAGATGTCGGAGACATATTTCGTCTGGTGAATGAAGATCCCGTCGGGTCTTTGGTCCACCTGCAAGCCTAGGAAAAACTGCATCTCCCCCATTGCGCTCATTTCGAACTTTTCCTGCATGACAGATTCGAACTCCCTGCATAAAAGCTCGTTAGTTGAACCAAATATTATATCATCAACATATATCTGCACTAGAAGCAAGTCATCTCCCGTCTTTTTCGTAAAGAGGGTGCAATCGACGAGGCCGCGCTTAAATCCTTTGTTGATGAGGTATGTACTCAGCTCCTCGTACCACTGTCTCGGAGCCTGGTGCAAACCATAAAGAGCTTTGTTCAACACGTAGACCTTATCCCGGTGGATTGGGTCCTCAAAGCCTGGTGGCTGCCCGACATACACCTCTTCCTTGACTTTCCCGTACAGAAATGCGCTTTTCACGTCCATCTGGTAAACTTTGAATTTCTTATAAGAAGCAAACGCGAGGAACATCCGAATAGCTTCGATTCGTTATAATCAATCCCTTCGATTTGATGGAAACCCTGCACGACCAATCTGGCTTTGTTCCGAACAATTACCCCACGATCATCCTTCTTACACTTAAACACCCATTTGGTGCCAATCTTCTTTCTATCCGGCGGCAAATCCGTGAGCGTCCAAACTCCCAATTTCTGGAATTGTAATAACTCCTCCTGCATAGCTTCCACCCAGGCATCATCCTTCAAAGCGTCCTTGTATGTCCTTGGCTCTACCTGCGACACATAACACGCAAACGACCAATCATTTTGACTACCAGATTGTTGAATTTTGGCATATAAAGCTAAAGCACCAAAACTCTCTGGCGTATTAACGCTTTTAAGCTGCCCTCTGGTCATAACACTGCTTCCAGGATCACCGATAACTTGCTCCAGCGGGTGAATACGATGAATCCGAGATTCCGGATAATCAGGTACTTGCACTCCCGTCTGAACAGTCAAGTTCTCTACAGCATCCAGATCATGACCCGTATTTGATGATGAAGCCACATCAGTATTTGGAGTTGGGTTCACTGGCGGTGCCTCCTGTTCTTCAACTTGATCAAGAATAGCTTCTTCAAATTGTTCATCTTCAGATTCTGAAGTGTCTAATGAAGTTGAAGCCTCTTGAAAAATCTCTTCTTCTTGTATAGGAGCATTGGCATCATTAGAAGCTGGTAGGGGGTTCACGGTGATCGGACGCACCAACGGTGAAGTTGTTGCATTTTCACACTCGTAAAGTAATCGAATAACAGCTTCTTCAACCAAGCTATCTAGATTGAATGATTCAAAGAACTCTTTGTAATCAAACATCCAATCAGGACCCGTGCCTTGAATATTTTGAGTATATCGTTGAACTTCCACGTTAGCCCAGTCTTCCACACGACGAGTTCGCTTGTTGTATACCCGTTTGAGCGGGGTTGCATATCCAACAAAGTAACCCTCCTCGGCTTTAGGACTAAACTTTTCGCTTGGATTCAACATGGTGCACGGCGCCCCAAAAGGTTCTAGATACTCTAAGTTCGGCTTTCTTCGGTGTAACAGTTCATAAGATGTTTTACCAAACTTCTTCACTGTTAGAACCCGATTAAGTGTGTAATTTGCTGCATAAATCGCCTCATTCCAGAACATTACCGGAAGATTTGAATCAGCAAGCATTGTTCTAGCCGCTTCAATTAGAGTCCTATTCTTTCGTTCAGCAACACCGTTCTGTTGAGGGGTGTACGGAGCCGAATATTCATGATGTATCCCTTTGTCTTCACAAAGTTCATCCATCTTGGCATTTTTGAACTCCGTCCCATTGTCACTCCGAATCCTCTTTATCTTTACATTGTAGAGATTCTCCAATCGAGTGAACAGAACTTTTAGATTGATAAAAGTGTCGCTCTTATTCTGCAAACACATCACCCATGAAAATCTTGAGTAATCGTCAGTGACGACTAAACAATAAAGCTCTCCAAGATGACTTTTGCGCTTGACTGGTCCGAAAAGATCCATGTGCAATCGCTCTAGTGGCATCTCAACAGAGTTAACCTTTTTCACTTTGTGGGACTGTTTGTGCTGCTTCCCCTTTTTACAACTCACACACTTGTCATTGAGATGGAAATGTTTCACGTTTACTCCATCGACAAGTCCATTTTTCACGAGTTGATTCATTTTCTTCAGATGAATGTGCCCCATTCTTCGGTGCCACATTATCGATTCTTTCTCAGTCGCCTTGGACAAAAAGCACGTTATTTGCCCCTGTGATGTCATCGCCTTGGACATATCAAGAATGTATAGATTGTTGACGCGAGGTGCCTTCAACATTATCCACTCTTTAGGAATTGTAAAGCCCGGTTTCAAGATATAGCAGGATTTGTCATCAAAATGCACAGTAAATTTCTTGTCACAAATTTGACTGACACTCAACAGATTGTAGTCTATCTGCTTCACATACGATATCCGCTCAAAACTCACTATCCCATTGCTCACACTCCCTTCCATCGTGATATATCCACCTTTGTTACCCGCAAACGCTACATACCCTCCATTGATGTTCTTCACGTCGAACAGCAACGCAAGATCCCCTGTCATGTGGCCTGAAGCTCCACTATCAACAATCCAAAGACTGCTAATAGGGCCAGCTGAAGCTCCCTGCACACAAAAAGTAAATCATTTAGTGCTTTCGGGGGACCCAAGCCTGAGTCTTGGGTCTTTCAACATCAAGTTTCACAATAACATTTTCACAAACATTTTTAACAACTTTTTGATCAATCTTTTTCTGATTGCTCAAAATTGTTTCCTTTTTCTCATTAACTTTTGAAGATGAGGCTCCTGGAGTACCATTGGGTGTCCAAGATTGTTCAGTCCTTTTCAGGATACGAATCTGAGACTTTGGATTCTCAGTCGGTTTCTGAACATTGTTAGCAAAAGTAACTTTCTTGGTAACCTTATCTGATTTAACAGACTTAGGTCCAACATTTGATTTGACAATTGGTTTTGGTGGAACCTTTTGCCTATCAACTGTTGAGTTCACCACAGGCTTTCTCCACGAGTTTTCCATAGCGATCCGATTCCTTCTATCATAGTGCATTGGACGAATGTTCCTCATTTGAAAATTGTTTTGATAATAAAACGGTTGTGGTTGTTGAGGAACAACTCTCCTATGAGGTGGCACATAATGATCAATCGGCTTTCGCATCGAATTCCTCACTTCAACTTCGTGCCTCTTGTGCCTTACATATGGGCACTGAGCAAGTAAATGCCCGCGTTCCCCACATTTAAAGCATGCACGGTACTCTTCAAAAACATTTGGAGCATTTGGTTGAGCAAATGATCGAACAGGGTATTGATCATTGTACTGTTGCTTCCTTAAACTCTCAGGGAGTGGCCCTTTTGAGTAAGTAGGCTCATTGAAACCATTAGCTCTGTTTTTGGGTTTAACAAACTCTGTGACATGGACCTTTGGTTCTTGAGGAACATCCAAGTACAACTTTTTCAACAAAGCTGGTGGAATTTCATTTGTTCTCTCATGTTTTGGGAACCAAATAGTACTTTCTTGCCAAATCTTTTCAATTTTAGCATAATTGGCATTTTTAATTGGAAAGTCCTCGTCAGAGATGATCTTATCGGATCCTTCCATCCGATAAAATACCTTGACAGGTTTGTCACATTGTTCGTTTTTCTCATTTCTCTCAAGATCTTTCTTAATCACATTAAGATCTTTCATCACAACATTCTTCTCAGACTTTTCCACATGATGAACATTTCTCATTGGAACAATTTGAGATGATGAAACTGGTTCATTAGTAATGATGTGATTTTCTTTTGGAATATCACATACATTAACATTTTGATTACAACCAATATCATCACTCTCTGAATCTGAGTCAACACTTTCAGCAGTAACACCCTCATCATTGATTCCCAAAATCGGTCTAACATCGGAATTTGGATCACAAACACTTGAAGTGTTTGATTCATTTTCCGATGCTGAATCAGATTTTACCGAACTCTCCGGTGTCACTTGGTGACAATTATGGTTTTCAAAAAGAACCGGAGATGGTACAGCCCGATAATTGGTTGTTTTGTCATCAATGATGTGGTCTACCACATAAGCAACATTCTTGTAACTTTCTAACTTTTTGTTTACTTTTTCAGCAAAGCATTTGATGGCGGCCATTTCTAACTTGGTGTTTTCAATTTCATTAATGTAGTTGTTTATTGCCAATTATTTTAAAGACAAAGTATTTTTCAAGTCAGAAATGTCCTTTTTGTAGCCATCTAATACTTTGTTAAAAGCATTCAACTCTTTGCGAGTAGATTGACTATTCATGATAGCACTATCACGTTGAATACGGAGTTGTTTAACCTCCTCAGTCAATCTATCACAAGCACCACAATATTTTTCACTAGTATTGTCAGTACTACATGCAGAACTTACAGGTTTTGGCGGGTCAGTCATGGCCATCAATGCGAAATGAGCTTCCTTTCCTGCAAAGAATCTGGAATAATCAATCTTTGTGAAAGCATCATCTGCAATGCACGACTTCCTAGTCATCAGAAAATCTGCTTCTGCAAGTAACTGATCAATATCTTCATCAAGAGAATTAACACTAGCTTCCGTATCCGAGTCACTGTCTGAGTCAGAATAAACCGATTCACACTCCTCAGGAATGTCAGAAACAGTATCAATCACAACTCCCGAATTAGTCTCTTCATTTTCAACCTCAACATTCACTTCAGAATCAACCTTAACAGGTTCAAAATCACCATCCATCTCAGCCTTAGAATCATCACTATCAACCTCAGTTTCAACCTTCTCCTCCACCGTCACAGAATCTTCAAGATCAACCTGATAGGCAACACACGCCACATTTCCCCCAGTGGTTATCTCTTCAACACCTATCTGAATACTCGACCAGTCAAACCTCTCGTCTTGTTGAGTAACCAATGCTTGATTGGTATTCTGTTGTTCAGCTGGTGTAGTGATTGGTATGACTGTTCGGTTAGTATTGTTTGGTGTTTGGTTTTGTGTCTGGTTTGGTGTGGTTGGTTGTCTGTTTTGGTTGTTGTTAAAGTTGTTTTGACGGTTTTGGTAGTTGTTGTTGTTTTGGGAAGAAACTTGGTTTTGGTTTTGTTGTTGACGGTTCTGATAGGTAGCATTAAATGGATTCCTGTTGCCTTGTTTTGGTGGTTGAGTGCATTCACGTTTAAAGTGACCTTTACCTCCACAATTAAAACAAGTCACTTTCTCCTTATTGAACCCGTAGGTTGTGTTAGGAGAAGTTCCCAAGTCTGTTCTACCTGTCTTCTCAATAAACTCAGTTGCTCTTCTCATTATGCTCGCAAATGCCCATTGAATATCAATGAGTTCCATTTCCTCCTTATCAATCTGTGCGTAGTCTTCATTGGTCAAGTTGTTATTACCAATTTGACTAGCAACTAATCCATTATAGGAAGAAACCATTGCAGAGACTAAAGCAATGTGTTGCTGAGCAACTTCAACTGTTACATTTCCAAGATTGGAAGTTTCCAAAACCACAGTTGGTTGGTTAGGTTGGTTCATTGGTTGTGGTTGAGTTTGACCAGCAGTGTAAAAAGCTGCTTGTTGCTTTGGGGAGAATGGTGGAATATATGAATATTGATATGGAACTTGTGGTTGTGGTTGTGATAAAGATGAATTTTGTTGATGGTAGTTAATGATGGGTGATTCTACAGCATTGGATATACAAGCAACATGTGGTGTAACTAGCCCTCCAGAACTTGTACTTGCTGGAACTAAAGATCCTCCAAAGTATAAGTTTGGATTTTGAGGAATCTGTGCTCTCCTAGCCTTCCTCTTCTCTTCCAATTCCTTGTTTTCCAGCTTCTCAACGAACTCTTGAAGAGACCAGTATTGAAAAGCATCCTTCTCCTTCAGGACATCCACATGCTGATCCCAGTTAGGTGGTAATGCTTCAGCAAACTTGTCCACCTGTTTTGCCATAGGAATCTGTACACCATAGCTAGACAATTCAGATATTAAATGATTATATCTAGGAGTTAGTTCTTTCAAAGTTTCATTTCCAACATAAGAAAAATTCTCAAACTCCTTCACAAGTTCTTCCATCCTCAAATTCCGAGTCTTCTCATTTCCATCATGCTTCCTTTTAAGCATTTCCCACAATGCCTTAGAAGTTGTGCACGTCCCGAACTGATGCAAAAGATCATTTGTAATGGCTTGTGTCAGTTGTGAGAACGCCTTCTTTTCCACAGCAAACTTCTTTTTCTCATCCTCCGCCATGCTCTCCAATGGCACTGGTTCACCCGTGTTCTCCAGAACTGGTGGTGTGTATCCTTTAGCTATCATGTTCCATGCTTCAGCACCTTCCACTCCCATGCCTTCCAAGTGTATCTTGAACTTTTTCTGCCACTGATTGTATTCTTGAATCTCCATGAGCTTCGGTGGCCGAGTCCCGCTACCTGAAGACAAATCACTAATCAGTGTAGAAATAGCATTAGTAGTTTGAGTATTTACCACCGCTGCTGCTACTCCCCAGTAGTCAGACTGTGGTACTGTAGGTGCACTCTGAGTCATGTAGTTAACCGGCTGCGAAGACTGTGTGTTAGTCTTCTGTGCTGCCACTGTCCATGGGTCCATCACCTGCTGTTGTGGTTGTGCAGTTGCTGGTGTAGGAGTAGTCTGATAACGCCACATGGTCACAATCTTCGAGAAATTCAACACTTAGAAAAATTTCACAAAAACTTATCCTAGGTTCGCCCAAATGCAGTTTAGGTTCGTCCCTTTTTGATGCAGGTTCGTCCAAAACAGTCACTCCCGAAGGTAAAAATTCACCAGAAAGTAAAAATATGCTAACCCTCTTCTACCTTCGTCCACTAACACCTAGATTCGACCGTTTTAGTTTTACCTTCGTACCCCCGATCTCCCGAAGGTGAAAAATTGACCCGAATGTAAAAATTTTATGTGAAAAATTCTACGTTCGCCCTAAAACTTCTACGTTCGTCCAGAAATACCCTCTCCTTCGACCAAAAACACTCACGTTCGCCCACAATGTCCAGGTTCGCCCATAATCCAGTTTTGAAAAACGGTTACACTTTGAAAAACGGTTATTTTGATCACTGATTTTCAAAAGTTTGTGGATTTGATTGATCTTGATCAGGTTATGCTTCGGAGATGATTTGGAACAACTTTAATACTTGGAATTTTGAATTTTAACCACAAAATCACCTCTAATTCTTTCAAAAACACACAAAAACCATTTTTAGTTGAAAACAGATGTGAATTGATGAAAATTATGTCCAAATCAGCTCTGAGTTTATCAATTTGTTGTTGTATGATCCTCTATGCTCTGATACCACTTTGTAGAGGATGAATTTGACAACAATACAGGATTATATGATCATACAAGTTGCTAAACCAGGTGCGGAAACCCTAGCTTAGAACAAACTGATATAAACTCAATCAAAACACAATCAAGATCATTTTAAAGGCTTTTCATAGATTAACTTGTTCAAATAAACGTTTACAGACTGATTACAGTTAATCTAGACCTCAAACAAACACTCTCAATCCTCTCAGGAACACACACACAAAACACACACTCTCTATAACTCATTATACATTACAAAAACTTGAAATCTATATATAGTAGCTGTACGTTCGCCCAGTTCAACTGGTCGAATGTAAGCTATTTCCACATTCGCCCAGGTGAACTGGTCGAATGTGTTCTTCTGTGCATCCCTGTCCCACCTTCGTCCAGACAAAACTTCCTTCGCCCATCTCTCAGTCTCCTTCGCCCCTTCTGATTCTCATTCGCCCCTTAACACATGTTAGTATCTAATCATTAGTCGCAAAACGGCATCTACAGATAAAAAGCTGTCCGCATATGCTGGTATGGACTGGAGACTTGTACTATCTAACAGCCATTACATAATGCAGGAAATTTTGATAGTGGCACAAACATATTTATGATGTCAGCAAAAGATTAAACTCTTTTTTTTTTCTCATTGATCAAATGGCGTTTTACACCCCATCACATGACTTCAGTAGAAGGTATGATTCCTCTCTTTCCCCCAAAGATATAAACATTGAATCTTGATGTTTTTGTTGATTTTATTACTTTTGTGGTGTATGGTTGGGGTTTTTATGTTATTGCCATAGCCGTAATTGTTATTGTCGTCGCGTCAAGATCGGATCTTGATGTTGTTGTTTTTATGTTATTTCCTTATTATTATTGTCGTCGTCATTATTTTGCTTCCTGGTAACGGTTAAGTTGATTAGTTATTGAATATATTTAGTACAGAATCGGATTATGTTTCCTCCTAAAAAAATAATCAAATGGTTCACAGATGGTTTTATATTTTCTTGATGAAATGAATTTGTTGATCGGTAAACAAGACAAATTTCACATTATATACAATGAATTAGATATTGTTTGAATTGCTTAATGTGTTAAATAAGTTGGACTGCAAGTTTTGTTTAGTTAATGTTTGGAAGAGCAAAGGCGGATTGTGTTGGTGAGTTAAAAGCTGATGATTGTTATGTCTGGCAAATTACTTTAGGCGAAGTGGAACTATACTTTGTGAGGCCATCCCACCCCCTTGATTTCCCTCCAAATAAATCACACTCCGTGCAATTATACTTTCACAACTCTGGTCACAAATGGGTTCGGTTAGGTGACGGTTTGGTGAAACAGAGAACTTTCATGCTAGAACGGAATAGTGCAGGGAAAGCCTCACGGCCTGGTGGTCAGCATAACAATAATGACATTTGTCAATATGCCACATCGATGACAGGTAATGTATTGTCCCTAACTTAGATAAAAAGGTTTTTTTTTCTAAACAACGTTTTGTTTATTACTGTGTTTTTGGATAAGATTCTGATGGCGAGTCTTGATGTTGCTGGTAAGACCAACCATTTTGTAAAAGCTCATGCTCGGGGAGCTTGGAACAAACACCATCAAACCTAATTTAGAGTGTCGATACATAACCCTACCTACCGACCTCCTCCTCAGCCTCGCTGCCGTCTTCAACCATCCCGAAATCAACTTATCAATTGTGTCCATATGATTCGAGCCCGGCCAACTCAACATAAACAACAACACTCTAAATAAATGATAACCTAAACAAAAACACTACAAGAAATGTGACTATGTGAGCATTAGAGACTAAATTATCAAGAACTGATATATCAGTCTCAGGTACATAATATCTAGGACTGATTTATCAGTTACTAATAATATTAGGGACTGATTTCTACGCGACATTTTTCATTGACTGAAAATCAGTCGCTAATACATTAGCACCTTATTTGAGACTAATTTTCAGTCATAAATACGTCTGAGTATGTTTTTTATAAATTTGTTACGGAACAAGTGCTTTCATTAGTGGTAGATAATCATTCGTTATTGATAGTTTTATTTGATCAACATTTGGTGTTTTCGCCCTACTCACCGGTTGCTTGCATTAAATAGAGTATTTGTATTCTTTCGCCATCTTAATTGAATAGTGCAGGTTTCGCTGCTATTTTAGACCGTGCATATTCGAAGAGGCTTACCCAAGTTTAAAGAAGGCATGGAAGCTAGATGATGAACAACGCAGGTGCATTGTTTATATTTTTTTTTCAACTTTGACATAATCTATTCCAATCTTATATTTGGCGTGTCATTGAGATGCTTAATATGTTGCAAGTTCTAATTTCTCATAAGCAAGTTTCATGCTAAGTATCTCAACATACAGCAGGGTATTTTCTGGTAGTTCAGACATCCTTTCCCTATAAACACCCCTTCAAAGGATCTTTACACTAATAAGAGTTGTTGCCTTTCCACATTTATTGAATCGATATTTGTTATGAAGTTACTTCATCTATTATGTTGTTAGGTGCCCAAAAAATCAATTACATTTATTGTAAAATTTGGTTCTAAAATAATTTGTTTCACTTACTCTGGTTTGTAATTTTTTTAGCTTAACATGTCCAGGTTTCCGAGCAACTTATGTTAGTGGTTGTGCAGTTTGCTGATCCAGGAATGGATATGTCATTCTTCATTAGTCATCAGGTGATGCATCAACCAAGTCTGTAAGGAAGTAACAAGAAATGCAGGCGACAAAAAACGCAGAAAAGCCCTCTTTTTAAGACGACGGCATTCTTATCTACCTTTGTACAAAATGTATCTTTTGTCTTTTGATACCTACACTACGTTAACATTACACTACATTTACATGACATACGGATGCTTTGTTTTGTGTAGCAAAGTAGCAGCACATTAGTTTTTGACAAGTTAGACGGTGCGCAAGGCTGTCATCTTTAGATTTACATCGTATAGTTTTACTGTTAATAGATTTTCTTTTTTGTCAGGTCAGCTGCTATTATACAGGAGTTTTCGATCCTGAAATTGGTTCTAAATATTGCTACGGTTTTGTTCCCACTTTATACAAATTAACGACTGTTTGGGTGGACGTAGGGAAAACACCCAAAACAACACTAATTTTGTTGTTACACTTTGTATGCTATCTGCTTGATGTTGGCCAGAAGTTTATGACTCTATTGCATGTCTATTATTATTTTTTCCCAAATGAAGGTTGTATCCATAACACCACATCCGACAATCGCGCAACGCGCGTACATTACTACCACTAGTTTATATAATGTGCGTTACCCTGTGATGAAGATGACCGATAGCATTAATTATTGTGAATTACCCCCCAATTTTTTATATTAATTATTGGGAAGAGATAATTTAGAGAATTGTGAATTATCCCATGATGAAGATGACCGATGGCATTGTTTCGTTTTTTAAATCAACACAACATTGTTTCAGATGCATGTTCAGTCACTTTTAATAAATGTGCGTTTGTATTTTATATAATGTGCGTTCTGTATTTATAGTAAGATTACCTTATTAAGGAGGAGACATGTCTAGAAAAGTAATTTTACCATCATTTTAAGATGGCATACAAAAGGTTTCATATGTAAATCCCTAACTTTTACCACTTTCTTCCATCTATGCCCTTATGTACCAACTTTGATACCAATTGTACAATCCCAACTTGCCTTGCCTGCTCCTCTCTTCATCCCCGTCGGTTATTAGAATTTCAACAAAACCTAATCAATTTCTTCTGCCATTCCTCTTCCTTAGGGGTTACAGAATACCGAGAGATACAACGATGGGAGAGGGAACGGGTATATATATATATATAAATAGAGGAGAGAGAGAGAGAGTGTGAGAGAGACAGAAAATGGAGAAGGGATGAGGTTGTCGTGACCAGAACCTTACATCGTCGTCGCCTTCATCATATGGATTTGTCAGCGGAACCCTAATCTCTGTTAACCTCAACCTCTGCCACAGGTAGTTGACGATTATTGTTCGTTTTTTCCCTTTATCAGGGTTGATTCCTCATTCAACCACGGAAATGTTATGTTTGTTTTATATTATGCCATCTTTGCTGATTAATTGTATTGTAATGGTAATGTTTATGCAGTAATTCCTAAAAAGAAGATTTCATTTGAGCAGGTATTCCTTAATCTAACTTATTATTGTTGATTAATCTCATTTTGCAGGAAATTAGCGGTGTTTTATCATTGTTTATACATATATCCATCTCTGCTACTTCTAATTTTGTGATTTAGTTTAATTTGAGAATAAAGCTTTTCATATATTTTGTGTATCAGAGATACGCCTTCACTAATTAAAGCTTTTCATATATTCTTATTCGTATTAAGTTTATAGTGGTAAATACTAATGATAATTTTGTGTATCAATCTTCAGTGACAATAAAGTTTAATATGGAAAGCTTTAAGGGTTTAGAAAGTAGTCTTAGAAATTGGAGGCGTGGATTGGAGATCTGTATGCATCAAATTGGATCGTGGTCTTGCACTTCATGCCAGTTTTGGTCAAATGAGGCTGATTGGATAGCATCATCAAACTAAACGAGCCATATCTATGAGTAGATTGTATGTCTGAGATGCGAGCTAAATTGTACAACTTCTACAACTTGAGTAGCCAGCCAAGTATTTTGATTGGTAGTTTTGGTCACTTATTGTTTTACGACAAATGTGTAGGCTATGAAGATGATTGTAACCAAAATGGCAGATGGTGGCGGGACTTCAAAACTGGCCTCAGGGGGCCTTTGCATCCAAGGTTAGTCTAATATTTTTAAAAATAGGTTGGGAAGTTACGAGTTGAATACATACAAAACACACCTTGGGCACATTTTAACTCATGACATGTTTTACCGATTTTACTTTTTCCTCTTTTAGCTGAGTTTTTCATTTGCCCCGTATAGCATAAAACACGACCCGATGAGAAGTTACCGGTTTGATTATATTTATTCATTGGGTCAAAAAAAAAAAGAAATTTGTGCATTTTGATGTTTATTGTTAGTAATGGTACCACTAGACACTACCATTTGTGGAAGTCGAGAAAAAATGGAGGCATTTGCTAAAACTCAAAGATCATCTTTATATCAGCCATATAATTAAGATAACTTGTTTATCTTGAATACCTAGGTGGGTGTTCTCTATTTTGAAGAAGGGAACTAGATGCAAAACATGAATGGAGGGATTTAACTATTTTTCAGGTTACTTGCCTAACTTAACTTAAGTCACTGATGAGATTTATGCATCCGTGGTAAGAGGTATATTTATGGATTTTGTATTTTTAAAATCTTGGAAGCTTTGTTATGAGAATGTGGGCTAAACATGGGTTTTCAGTGCGGATATGAGTTGTACTCCCGATGGACAATTGAGTGGTTTTCAAGATTCATGGCATTTAACTCAACCAGAAATGGTAACAAAGGCTGGCATTTTAGGTCTCAAATGCAGCCAAGCTGGCTATCAATTTGTCCAAGAGCGCTTAGGTTGCGATCCTCTTTCTGCTTGACCTCTTTTGTAGATTGAGGAAGAGCTTGAACTTTTATGGTCAACATCTTTGAGCAGCAACTTTCACAATTCTATCAGGTATGTGCTTCCTTCTCATCACGTCTTTTTACTTGTTCATATTAAAAAAAACCGTGTACTTGCCAATATATTTAGACAGAAGAGAGTTGGATGAAACAAATCCTATACCTTTCGCTTCGGATCCAAGGCATTGACTTTTTTATTAGAACAAAAGTATATAGGCCAGAGATTTCAAGAGATGTATGGTGAGACAGAGTAAGAGGGATCTGTCACATCACGTCACAATTAACATTTTTAACTTTTAAGGAGAAAAAAATTGTTTAGGTATTTGGTGACATAATATAGAAATTAGATATTCATTTCTTAGCCGTAAAGATCATTCGATGTATTCAACTTCAAGTCTTAACTTAGGAGTATTAGTTTCTACAGCCAAACATTGGACATGTTTTACTTAGTGTAGAGATGTTCTTTGATCAGATTTTGGATCCAATGTTGAACACAAGCCGAAGTACAAAGCTAAAATTTCAGTAGCCGAAAGACTTTTTAGATGTTCCAACTTAGATTCATATGTAATATCTATGTCTCGCTCATGGCCAGCTCAAACATTTTGGGGGCGTAAAGCAAAGGAAGGAATTGGGGCCTTTCCTGTAAAAAAAATACTCCGCTTTCGATCCTAAATCGTGGTCCATGGAAGGCACCTACCTCTAATTGGTATGGGTGAAAGAAATACATATCAGAAATGTCAATAATTGATATACACATGAAGTGAAAACAAAAGGAAATGGAACAACTTACGTGGTGGAAATTTATCCCAAAAGTGTACAACAAATAGGAAACTCATAGTAATTTTGAGTCATTGTTTACTTTACATTAGTTATGTGAACCACTTGAAAATTTATGTCTTACGGTGAAATTTTATTTATTATAAACCAACTGAAAGAATGGCAATGGTATTTTCTTTTTTATTAAAAACCTACATTTTTCATTGTGTATTTAAGCATGTAGCCCCCAAGCAGCTGCTTCAATTGGATTGGCAAAAATGTCGGCTATGATCTCGCTAAACATTCAAGAGATGGTTATACAATCACATCTGCTCAAACTTGTAATTCACTAAAGCTGTTAATTTACTCTTAACTGAAGACATCACTCAAGTTGTAGGGAGCTTAACAAATTTGATAAAGATAATAAATGTGCTCAAGTTGGAAATCAATGGCCTTGATGCTTAAGATATTAAAGCCAAGATCTGGATACTTAAGTGGATTGTATAGACTTCTTTTTAGCATTGGCAAATCATGTTAGATGTGTTCCAACAAATCTAAACTAAATTATTGTGGGATTCATTAGAATCAATGAGGTAACAAATATAGACATGGTCGATTATAAAAGCTTGTCTTGTTGGTCGTTGTCAATGCAGAAATATATCAGGTACATGTTCAACTTTATTAAATTGGTATATTTTGAGTAAGCTTAGGTTAGATCCTCCATCAATCTGTAATATATATAGAGAGTCTTTTCGTTACGGGTCAAATG
The DNA here is from genome assembly GCA_032199755.1 of Ambrosia artemisiifolia. NCBI lineage: Eukaryota > Viridiplantae > Streptophyta > Magnoliopsida > Asterales > Asteraceae > Ambrosia > Ambrosia artemisiifolia. The sequence continues at coordinate 37,144,353 of CM063522.1, forward strand.
GGTTAAAAATCGTGGAGGACAAGAATATCCCCACGAAGCCACCGGATCTTAGGCTATCAGGTCAAAAACTGTCCTCGACTTAGGCTTTAGTTAAAACATACGTACCCGCGGCAACGCGCGGGCATTCCCCCTAGTAGTAAGATATTATTTAAACACACGTTATATATATGTTAGAAAATGAACGTGGGTTTTTTACACTCTCTTTAATATTCATCTTCTTCCTTTTCTTCTGCAACATCTGTTAACCTAATTGTTTTAGGTTTAAACGCTCATCATCAAATAAAATCGAAAGTATTTCACAACGATAACGAGCGTTTATACATTTCTTCTTCTTCTTTTACATTCAGTATAATGCTATGTTTTTTTTAATGATTCTCTGAAATCGATTTTTATTTGTGTATTTGATTGCATGTTCTTAGGAAATGTATAATCGTTCAGAAATCGTTTGAAATGAAGTTTCGATTTAGGCTCTGTTTAACAAAAAAAAAAGTTTCGATCGTTTTTTCCTAATTTACCCCTGGTTTTTTTTAAGCCGACAATAATTAAGTTTGTCAACTACGATCTTGCCACCGCCTACATCTAATGGCCGTGAATCCTTCCTACACTTTCTACGTTAATAACGTTTTATACTTTATCTCTCCTCAATATTTTATTGAATAAACCCAGCTACACATGGCCTAATAATCAACCGCTGAATTTCTTGCCATTCGACCAATTTAGAAAAAAAAAGTAATTAAGTTATTAAATATTTATAACTAGGTTTTAGCCTTGCGCGCGCGTTGCGGCGCGCCAAACCGGTTAAAACACCTTGCCGGCTGCTGCATAATGACAATGCTCTATATTATAGGCACTAACACTATGCCTTAGATGGTTTCTTGCCGGCTGCTGCATAATGACAATGCTCTATATTATAGGCACTAACACTATGCCTTAGATGGTTTCAAAAGAACGGTAATCGGACTCAAAATGTGACAATGACGTAAATTTGCCCGCCGCACGTTGCGGCGACACGCAACGGGTCGAACCGTGCAGCAACACATGAAGTGTAAAACACAATGCTTAAGACACAATACGCTACACACAGTTCGTAAAACACAATGCGTAAAAGACAATTAAAAAAATGTAAAACACGATGCTATTAACTCTGTTCGGAACAAAATGTACGTGGAAATGTAGACTAACTCAAAGCACAAATAATATAAGCATGAAAACGTATTATATTTAACATCACTCGTTAAAAACGTTTTAGATCCGGCCACCAACTTTAATTACTGGACACTTATTTTACCATTTTAATTAATTGTTCATAGGTGTTGAACAGCCCAAGTAAAGGAAAAGCCCAAAGAAAACAAATTGAAGAATTGCTAAAGTTAACATTAAACAAAAAACATCACCGCCCAAAAAGTGAATGGCCCAAAGCATTACATCGTCACCAATAAGATGACAACAGCCGCCAAGCACAACCAATCATACTATTTCCCCGCTACAGTAATTGCTCCTCACAAAAAAAGTTACAAATTGTATATATATATAATAATTGATAATTTATATAGTCCATCATCTTCAGTTGCTTTCAGACTTTCCCTTTGACCTATGAGAAAATGACGCCGTCTCTAGAAGGTGATTCATCTTAAATTCTTTTGAATGGATGACACGAAAGCTACCGAAATCAACTAGATATCTTTTTACTTCAATTGGAATTTGAATTATTATTAATTTTTTTTGAATGATCAACAAAAGTTTTATTTCACCTAAAGCTAGCGGGATACTAGCGGCACGCCTTATATATTACACCAAGTATTCTTTGTATGAATCTAATCACCAACCTATACTAGAAAGATTGAAATTACACCATAAGTTCCAATTCAAGTTTGGTTGTTCCGCCCTTGACTTGATTCAAAATAAAGAAAGCGTTTTGATATCACCAAGTACCTTAGAGAGTTGGACTTGCTTTGGGTTAAAAATCGCCTCGTTCCTATGCTTCCATATACACCAAATCGTAGTCAAACAAATTGCATAGTAAGTTTTCTTTTTCTTCACTGTTCCGCCGATGTAGTGATGTAACTGAAGGTCTCTGAATTGAAAAGCGAAAACCGCTCCGATCTTGCACCATTGTCCCAAGAGTTGCCACAGTATCTGAGAAAATCCGCATGAAACAAAAAGGTGATCAATATTCTCCGCATATTCACCACAAAACGGGCAATCTTCCGATTCTATGTTGATATTCCTATGCAGAACTTTTAATGGATGCACACACGTTACGTCGTTTTAACTTATAAAATTTAAAATGAATCTTAAAAAAAAGTTTGCGAAAATGAAAAATACAGGAGATCAAAGTTGAAAGTAAAAAAGTTGTTTCGTTAAATTGCAAATCAAGAAAATTTTTGGGTTAAAAGTAAATAATTTTTTTCTAAAAACACCCTAAGCATAAGCATAGGGTACAACCACAGTTAAAAGCCATCACCTCTTGTGCTTAAGCCCATTTTTTAATATTTTATTCAATATTCTATTATGATTTAATTTACAACCACACATTCATTATTCAATAAAATAAATGTGTGGTTATAAAGTGAGTTCCTCATGTTCTTCCAACTCAACCATGTTCTCATTTTACCCTTTTCCTATTGTACAAAGTAATGAAAACGTGCGAAGTGTCACTTTTTACATGATAATTACGTAATGCTTTCATGAACATACAAAAACATTACGTAATTATCATGCACTTTGTACATGATAATTAAGTAATGATAATTACGTAATGTTTTTATATGTTCATGAAAGCATTACGTAATTATCATGTACAAGTGACACTTCACACACTTCGCACGTTTTGATTACTTTGTATTTGAACCGGCCCCTATATATATATATATATATATATATATATATATATATATATATATATAGGACTGTGATCATTTGAGAACTCCTATAAGTTGTGACAACCATAGAAACTCACTTTATAACCACAAACTTATTTTAATAAAAAATGAATATGTGGCCCAAAATTAAACAACAATAAAATAATAAATAAAATATTAATATACTTACACGTGGGTAAAAATCCCTTACACCGGTGTAAGTTGGCGTAAATTAATGTATTTTTTTACAGCAGGGTTTACGTGTTTTTACACGAGAGTGCATTTTTTTTCTCGCATTTTACGTCGAGTTCTCGCGAGTTCTCACAACTCATCGAGTTCTCAGCGGATCCTAACCCTATATATATGTGTATATATATAAAGTGGAGTTAGGGTACAAATGCCACATTTCGTGAGAAGTGTGAGAAGGATTAAGAATTGATATGTAAACATCATTTTTTAGACTTATATTCATGATATTTCGGATTGTTTAGGCTAAAATAACACAAAACATAACAATTAAAAACACAACACAATTTATTTTAGGCTTAAAAACTTAAAACACCGCGCCAAGAACATGTGTTCTAAATTGTTGTGTTTTAGCTATGTTTTAAATTCCATGGGTATAATACATTGTATTGTGTTTTAAATTGTTGTGTTCGGTGTTTTTCGATCAAAAACAACCCAAAACATTATACCTAAATCCAAAACATAATGCCTACACGTGAATTCTTAATCCTTCTCACCCTTCTTGTGAAATATGGCCTTTGTACCCTAACTCCACTATATATATATATATATATATATATATATATATATAGGTAAAGGTTCGAGTACAAAGACTATATTTCATGAGAAGTGTGAGAAGGATTAAGAATTAACATGTAGGCATCATGTTTTGGATTTAAGTATGATGTTTTATATTGTTTTTGCTAGAAAAACATTAAGCACAACAATTTAAAACACAATGCAATTATAGCCACGGAATTTAAAACATAGCTAAAATACACAGGTAAAACAAAACAATTTCGAACACATATTCTTTGCATGGTGTTTTAAGTTTTAAGCCTAAAATAAATTGTGTCGTGTTTTTAATTATTATGTTTGGTATTATTTTAGCCTAAAAAATCCAAAACATCATGAATAAGTCTAAAATGATGCTTACATATTAATATTTAATCCTTCTTACACTTCTCACGAAATATGGCATTTGTACCCTAACTCCACCATATATATATAGGGGAAAGTTCAATTGAGAACTCATAGTTAGGGAGAGAACTTGAGAACTCCTACTTAAATTAAGAAAAAAATAAAAAAAAATCATAACTCAAAATTTAAGTCAAAAACCAAAAATCTGGTTCGGAGCTTCTCTTTCCCACGTCATCCTCGTTCAGAAAAAAATAAAAAAATAAAAATAAATAAAAAATAGGCGACTTCTAATGCACGTGTGTAGTAAATGTCCGGTTAGCTTTAGAGTTTCGTTTTTGGGTTTAGTTTAGCTTTTAGGGTTAGTTTTTTTTAGTTTAGCTTGTAAGGTTTAGGTTTTTGGGGGTGGGGTGGGGGGTGGGCAGGGTGGGTTTAGGTTTTTGGGTAGGGGTTAGGTTTTTTTTGGTAGGGGTTATGTTTTTGGTTGTGGCGGGTGGGGCTTAGGTTTTTGGTAGGCGGTGGGTGGGATGTGTTTAGGTTTTTGGGTGGGGGTGGATGGGTGGTTTAGGTTTTTGGGTAAGCGATTTAGGTTTTTTGGTGAGGGTGGGGGTGGGTGGGGTGGAATTAGGTTTTTGGGTGGGGGTAAGTTAGGGGTGGGGGGTTTAGGCTTTTGGGTTATACTACACATGTGTAGTAGCGTTTTTTAGGTGTTTTTTTTTCTGAACGGGTATGACGTGGGAAAGAGAAGCTCCAAACTAGTTTTCTATTTTTTTACTTAAATTTTGAGTTATGATTTTTTTATTATTTTTTTTGTGTTTAGTTAGGAGTTCTCGAGTTCTCTCCCTAAAATGAGTTCTCTATTGAACCATCCCATATATATATATGTATATATATATATATATGTATATACTAGTAGGGTGCCCACGCGATACAACGGGGAATACAGACACTTCTAAGGGCGCGTGTGGTTCGGTTCAGTTCCATTATTAGCTTCAACCAAAACTTAAACTAAAGTCATCAGTTGATCGATCTTATTGAACAATCGGTTTTTGTTTCGGTTTACGTTGTTAGATTATCATTTTTTGTCCGGTTTAGCTAAAATTGGTTAAGAATTAACTTTTGTTTATTTAAATAACAGTTACACCCCCCCATTATTTTAAGCCAACTGGAAACTATCCTTACGAATTGTTAACGACCATAATTTTTTTCATACGTTAATACTTTAAAAAAACTAAATCATGAAAAACATGCATTTTATTGTTTATAATTTGAGTATAGTATAATAAATCTTTTATTTAAAAATATTGATATGTTATCTGATTAACAATATCTAAGGGTGAAAAATAACTAAACTTTTAACCGAAATTGCAAAAATTGATATGTTATGTGATTAACAATATTCATTGGTTGACTTTGTTTGGATGAACCTCAACATCATTGATGCAATTTACAATAAGTTATTACAAAATTGTAAATGAGGCCTCTCAAGCTTTACGTATAAATCTAAAGCAAACTGTCGTATCAATTTACCACCAAACAGAAGCATATTCTCCGTATTTCGAAAGCAGTTTAAAGGTACTGATAGTATTTGATATGCTTATTTGTTTCTTTTCATTGTGTAACTAATAGTGAGAAGAATATGATGATTGGAGTATGTAATTATAGTTATTGGGGCTCTAAATGTTACTGTTGGTAGAAAATGTGGTTTTGGTGTTCGCTGAAAATTTACCTCATGGTGAATTGGTGATGGTAACCTATCTCCTAGTTTACTTAAGATTGAAAGTCTTCAATATGTGTGATCATGATAAAAATTGTTCATTTTTATAAGTCTTCACTCCATACATGAACCTCAATTGCATAGATTGGTAAAGATCTGTAAGTTTGAACTGATGATTCCTAACACCTCATTCAATTACTGTGTATATGTATTATTATAATTATACCTAGATGATGTTGTCTCAACAACTGCTTCAATATACTTCATAACCAGCTTGCATCATGCTCTGAGCCTATATGAATTCTATCAACATGTTAATCCAACCAAATTGGATCTTTTTAGAAGCCTTCAAATTTTAATAAAGAGATTAGAATAAAAAACCAACGATCAAGACGAATAAACACATTTGAAACCGTAAAAATGTAACTTTTGTAAGTCTAATCTCACAAATTTATAAAGATTCATATAATGGCAAGTGACAAATTTCTCAACCGGTTATAATATTAAACATAGGAGAATCAATAGCACAAAGATTTTATCAGCACAAAAAAATAAATGAAAAGACTTGCTTAAGAATGTGTTGATCTATTGCGAGTTGTATATTTTCGGAGACGAAAAGAAGCAAACCGTCGACAGGCGCTAACGGCTAGCAATTGACAATTGGGATGTTCTGGTTACACTGCTGGAACATAAGAGAACTGAGCTTGGTGATGATGTATTGAAATAACTATTTATTGGAATGTGATCTAAAAACTACAAAGACAAAAATGACATATAAGCTGGAAATTAACTATATAAAACCTTGTTCAAATGAGATATAAACACTTAAGAATCATCTGTGTAAGTTTACTATTCAATAGAATCCATGAACTCTATATATAGCGAAGCATAGAGTTTGCGTGAAGCCAGAGATAAAGAAGATGATTTTGAAAAAATAGAGAGAAAAGACAGAATAAGTGGCAAGAACAAATGATTCAAATTTTAAAATTTCAAAACCTCATCTATTTCTTCCGCCACTACAATTCAAAAACCACTCTACTTAGCTTCAAACCATATTATGACTATAATTTGTTGTATACTTTTAATTAAAAAATTGATTTTTTACGTGATTAACAATATCTAGGGGTGAACAATAATTGAACCCTAAATCGAAATCGAACAAAAACATACAAAGCCGAACAAAAAATTAACCAAAAGCCGAGTTAACCTAATATCGGTTTTTTTTTTGTAACCTAAGTTGACCAAAATTAACAAACCGAACTGAATTAGTAATATCAGTTTTTTTTGGTTACTAACCAAAACTAACTAAATGAACTAAAAACGACCATCTAACCAAATAGACTGAACCAATTAACCAGTTGGTTAATAGAATCGATAAACCGATAATGTCGATTTTTGTTTCGGTTAAGGCTTATAACCAAACTGAACCGAACCCAACCCAACCATGGATCATTAGAAGTGTCTGTGTTGTCTACTACATCGTGCGGGCACACTGTTATGAATATATGATTGGTTCTGTTTCAGTTTGACTGCTTTTCGGTTAACTTAAGGTACAAAAAGAAACGATAACTGATTTTAAGTTAAATCGGATATTGGTTAATTCAGTTTTCAATTGATTTTGGTTCAATTTTGTCTGTTTTTTGGTTTGGCTTCGGTGAATGGTTTAGTTATTGCTCACTCCTAGATATTGTTAATCACCCAGCACATAAAAAAATTAGATTAAAAAATAGCAATACTATACTCAAATTAAAGATAATAATATGTTCATTATTATGATGTAATTTTTTTATAAAAGTATCAATGTATAAAAAAAATATATGATATTTTAAAAATTATAAGGGATAGTTTGCTTAAAATAAGGAAAAGAAGTTTAACAATTATTTAAATAAACAAAAGTTGAGTAAAGTTTGAGGGATTAAAGTGTAACTAAGATGAGGTATGAAAGTGTGAAAGTGTTTGAATGACTATTTTACACCCATTTTAGGGTTGTTAATGAAAATAAAGTTCTTAACTTTTGGGTATGTTAAACTAGACTTGCCTCATGCATTATAATGTACATATATATATATATATATACACACACACATACATATACATAGGGTAAGGTTCTTGTACAAAGGACATTTTTTTTGTACAAAGGGCAAGAACTCTATATAGGCATTGTGTTTTAAATTTTAGGCATGACATTTTATTTCTTTTGGCATAGTATTACATAGAAAATCACAAAACATAACAATTTAAAACATTATTTAATGTATTCTCGACATGCAATACAAAACACCATACAAAGAAAGTAATCCGTGTGTTTTAAATTCATGTCTAGAATACATTTGATTGTGTTTTAAATTCTTACGTTTGGTGTTTTTCTATATAATATAATGCAAATGGAATCGAAAACATCATAACCCAAATTTAAAACACAATAACTACATAGACTTTTCACACTTTGTAAGAAAAATGTCATTTGTACAGAAACACTCAACAAAAAAATATTTATTATATATCGTTAAAAATAACATCAATTCAGAATCCACTAACATAACATGAAATTTGATTTAGATTTTAGAGGTATAGTATGTAAGGCCAAGACCAATCATCAAGCCAATACTCGTTGTTTTAATCCATGACATAAGTCATAAAATCTTATTTTAATCTACAAGTATATATGAAAACTTATTGTGAATCTAAATATAGGTTAGAAAGAATTTGGATAAATGTTAAACTGAAATATATATTTTATACATCAAATTTTACAGAAGTTGCAATATATATTTTTTTTTCACAAAAGAAATATTGCATATTGTTTCCTTGTTTTGCTAGAGAGGTATATGAGCGGATTTTATAAAAATTACATGAATTAGAAGGGTCTAGATTCACATTATGTTAAGACTACACGGTGTGGTTATGAGAAAAGGGTATAAAACTACATGTGGTAGCCATGTCAATTCCCCTTCAACCTTCAAAAAATCATGGGTTGGTGGTGGCTTGGGAGAGTAGTGTTGAGATTTAAGAAAAAAAAATCAAACAACCAATTAAAATCATATATAATCCGACAGCCAACCACAACCATCAATCTACCCTCATCTTTTGCCCCATGCTTGTGGAGATCTTTAAGTCCCAAGGGGCCACAACCCTTCTACATCATAGAGGGGGTGGTTTTGGTGACCTGAAGGGGCTTCACACCCACTTCCATACCATTACACCGTGTAGCCTTCTAGTTCATACGTCTCACATCTTTGACTTTTGGTGGTTGTGTTTCTTTCCACTTGTTAATAAATGACAAAGAGATCATGTTCCCACTCATTTGGTCGATCACAACTTCACATATCTACTCGCTGGGTCCAGTTATACTTCGTGTTTGTGCATTTAAGATGGACCTTTAACGCTGTTAATAATTTAATTTTATACACCACTTTCATATCTATCTCTCTCTTTCTGCCTTTTACATTTGAAAAAGAAGATACTACTTTTTTTTTACACCATCTCCATCATATCTATCTCTCTTTTTACCTTTTACATTTAAAAAAGAATTAATAGCAATTTAAGTCCATGTGGTTTGATCCAAAAAATAGCTAAGTCCCTGATTATGGAACTTGGTCTCTAGGGTTCCTAACGTTCCGTCACTACGTGTAACAATCGAAAGATAAGAATTACCTAATAATAATTAATTAGTATAATTAACTAATGAAGGGATATGGTATCCAAAACCAACAATACCATATCAAAATCAACTCACTCTTTCTCAACAGGAAGCTGCGTCCATTTAACATGACGTTGGTTCTCCCGCCCGTTCTACGTCAGCGGAATACCATGCGTCCATAACACAATGGACGCACGTTCTCCCACCCGTTCTACGTTAGCGGACTATCATGCGTCTATAACACAATGGACACACGTTCTCCCGCCCGTTCTTCGTCAGCGGACTACCATGCGTCCATAACACAATGAATGCACGTTCTCCCGCCCTTTTTACGTCAGCGGAACGCCATGCGTCCACCACCCAATGGACGCATAACGAAGCTTCTTAATCAAGATACAAAAGCTTCATCGACACACTTAAAAGATACCTTTTAGGGCAGCATCGAGACACACACCCCAGGGCAGGCCTATCATGGATAACTGTTTCTGACACAACAGGCTGCCTGTCAGAGTTCCCAGCCAATCAGAAGCCGCGCCTGGTCTGACTACCAGAAAGGACAGTGACGTGGCAGCTCCCCAGCCAAGATATCTCTGACAGAAGACTTTGTCGACCCCCACTTGTCTCAGGTTCCAAAAAAGGAGATGATTACCCACCGTCCAGGATAAGCCAACAGGTGGACGCCACGTGTCTACCGCCCATCAGCGTCCACTCAACGGACGCCACATGTATATCTGTCAGGACGGTAACATCCCCCCTTTCTCCTCTTTTTTACATAACCACTTGCACAAATTGGGCTTGAGGATTTAGGCCGGAAACCAAGAGACACCTCTACCTGGGCCGTGCCCATTAAGGGTAAAGGATGGGTTGAGAAAGTTGGACGTCGAGGTACTATAAAAGGAGGAGTCACTTATCCTTTTATTGGCATCCGAAATTCACTATAACTTTCGTTGAAAAGATTACGAGCATATCGTACTTTTCCAACCCTTGTTCTATTTCCAACGTTTAGAGGCTCGACTCTTCTAACCGGTTGTCTCTTTACCTCCTTGGTCTTATCTTCAGACTGACACTTTCTAAATACACGTTTTACAAATCATACCCTTCGTAGAATCACTACCAAGATCAACCCTAATCCGGTGATCCAGGATCTGTGTTTCTTCAACTAATATTATAACTAAACTAAATCTAATCGGCCCAACTAAATCATGGCCCAATAAAACAGGCCCACATATTATACAAACTCTCTCTCTCTCTCTATATATATATATATATATATATATATATATATATATATATAGGTAAGGGTTCAGGTACAAAGGCCATATTTCGTGAGAAGTGTGAGAAGGATCAAGAATTGACATGTAGGCATCAGGTTTTGGATTTAAGTATGATGTTTTTTTCTAGAAAAACACCAAACACAACAATTTAAAACACAATACAATGTATTATAGTCATGGAATTTAAAACATAGCTAAAACACACAACTAAAACACAACAATTTATAACACATGTTCCTGGCATGGTATTTTATGTTTTTAAGTCTTAAATAAATGGTTGTGTGTTTTTAATTATTTTTTTGTTATTTTAGCTTAAACAATCCAAAACATCATAAATAAGTCTAAAAAATAGTGCCTACATATCAATTCTTGATCCTTCTCACACTTCTCACGAAATATGTCCTATGTACCCTAACCCCACCTATATGTAAAACACATGACAGCCCCTTTACCTGCTTTCATCTCAAGCACACCTCATTAGGCATGCTCCACACTTAAACTTTCCCTGCTTGAAAGTTATGCTCACCCAACACCTCACTATCTTCAATCTCCACACTTAACCTCAGCTTCAATCCAACGCGCGCCTGTTATACACTCAAATTCCACGTGCGGGGTTTTACAGCGAGGCGCATGACATACCAGGATCCAAGTCAACGGTCACAATAAACGACAACTATATGATATGAAAACAACGTAATAAAACAATCAATTAGTTTAAAAGTATCAACCAAATACAGCGGAAGAAAATAAGTTTACAACCCTCATAATGAAAGTAAAAGATGTTTGTTAAAAGTGTTTCAAAAGAAATGCACGTGAACCTAGACGCCGTGAGACTCCGTGCCCCTATCCAACTCCGCTACCTTAGCGACCTGAGAAAACATGCTAAAAGTGTCAACATAATATGCTGGTGAGTTCACAGGTTTTACAAAAACGTTTCATAAGTTTTGAAAGATCAATCCCGTTACTACGATGTTATGCGAACGTTAACTAGACGTTAAGTATGTTACTACTACGATTAGAAGCCATTGCTAACAAAGATGTTCCATATGTTGCTACCCATTCGACTACCGTCATCCCCAGTAGGCCCTGTAGTTCGACACAATATGCTCCCGTCCAACTCCCAGTTGACCTAGGTGGGGTTCGTTAGGCCCAATAGATCTATCCACATTTCCCCCGCTACGTACCCCCATATTAGTGGTTTCCCTGGGATTTAGATGAGTCGTATAGTAAACAAAAGATCACAATAGTATAACATGATCTTTACGCATCCAAAATATGTAGGCCCTATTACCAGCTACCTATCATAAAGTGTTTATAAGTGTCTTGACTAATAACCCTTAGGTTAACTAGTCCCTGATTGTCCAGACCATGACTACATACGTTTGAAGTGTTTGAGTGTTTGACCTGACCACACAAGACAAGACTCGACATCCCATTGGTGACCCGATATCCCCGTGTTAGTCAAATGTAAGTAATCAAGTAAGCATGTGTATATATGCGCCTTATACGAGTAACAGCTCACAAGTGCATGCATATAGTTCACATAATGCACACATACGTCATAACACTTGTTACTAGGCTTCCTAGACATGCCACTTGGCTTACCATATGTTCCTAGGTGTTCAAACATGTTACGGGGTCCCAAAATGCACTTCCAGCATGAAAACACACAACTAGGCATCAAAACAAGAGACTAGCTCCCTGAAGGGCACGAGTAGCCTTCATACATGCGACTAGCTAAGCTAGTCGCCCCCTGCAAACTGTTTGGCTATTTTCGCGCGTGAAACCCTCCAAATTAGATTCGAAACATGTAGAAACACCCAATATCAATCCACAATCATCAAACAACCTAACCTTATCAAAAATCCCAAATTTACCTTCAGTTTAACACCCTAATTGCAAGTATTTCCCAAAATGAAATAATATTATGGAAACATCACATCATTGCATGAAAACTTTACCCTAAATGGCAAATAATCAGATTTCATTATACAAACACACTACATCATCATCAAGTTATTGTTACATCATTCTAGCATAAACCCTAATAACAATCAATCATCAAATCATCACATAACATCTTAAATCCTTCTAATACCCTCAAATGGTTCAAAACTCATATTAAACACATAACACATCAAACAACCCTCAAAACATGAGATGTTCATACTAACAACTTGTCTATATTATCAAAATAGCGTATACAGAAGAATCCCCATGTTCAAATCATCAAAATTCATTTCAAGCTTGTATCTTTCATTAAAAACTCATATAAATGACTAAATCTAATCTAGAACTGTGTTTCATTGGTTTTTAAAGATAAAAACTTTATAAAATCAGGTCTGGACCTTTAAGTTTCATAATAATGACTTAACAAAGGTTTGGGAAGGATAACACACCTTAGATCTTTGCTTGTGAGGGTTGTTTAGCTTGAAAATGATTGATTTAGGGCAAAGCGAGTGTACAGAGGTTAAGCATGGTGTGAGAGCACTTTGGGGCGAGTTAGGGTTGCACAAACGATGTTTAACAAGCTAAGTATGGTATTTATAACTACAGCTAGTCGTTCCAGACATTCTAGGCAACTAGCTGCTGCAGGACACGACTAGCTAAGCTAGTCCCCCCTCAGAGGGCACGACTAGCTAGCTAGTCGCCCCTAGAGGTGGTGACTAGCTCAGCTAGTCACCCATTGCAGGCTAATTTGGTTTTCGGCACGTTAAACACTATTTTAACATATTATATCACGTATTCACATAGCAACAAGTTATATAATGATAATAAAACACTTCTTAGTCAATTACTAACACGTTCACGTTAATTCAACAACTTCCAGGACTTGAGACTCGCGTGTGTGCGTTTAATACGGTGATCCTCCGAATCACCAACCCTTGGACACATGGATATAAACCGACTCCTGATGATCCCCCGGATCATTGTAATGACTCCCGATGATTTTCTGAATCATTGAATTGACTCGACTAACCCAATTAAGTATGATTTATGAATGTTTTGCTAAGGTAGACTTGTGTTTGTAAAGAATATTAACCTGAGTTTGCCGGGTCTTACATCATCCCCCTGTTGATGGAATTTTTGTCCCGAAAATCGCTCGAAGCCGAAAGAAAAGAAAGAAAAATTTTCCGGTTGCCACATCATCCCCTTGTTGAAAGGAATTTCGCCCCAAAATTCACTCGGCTTGAACAGTAATAGGTGCTGGTTTCGGTGCTGGCTTTGGAAACAAATGAAGATACTTAAGCTTCATCTGATCCTCCCGTTCCCACGTGAACTCCGGTCCACGACTGGAGTTCCAATGAACTTTAACAATGCGGATTTTACTCCGATGAAGGCTACGAATCTTATAATCCAGAAATTCAACCTGTTCCTCCACGATGCGCAAATGATCATTAACACGGATCTTTTCGAGAGGAACAATGAGCGATTCATCAGCCAGAAACTTCTTAAGATTAGAGACATGGGAGACATTATGCATGCTACTGAGTTCAGCCGACAAGTCAAGTTTGTATGCCACCGGTCCAATCCGTTCTAGGATTACGAATGGTCCGACATAACGAGGATTCAGTTTACTACGCTTCCCAAAGTTTATAACGCCCTTCCATAGAGAGACTTTCAAAAGAACCTTGTCACCAACCTGGAATTCCAACGGTTTGCGACGTCGATAGGCATAGCTCTTCTGACGGTCCCAAGCTAGTGCCATGTGATTACGAATCTGTACGATTTTCTCAGAAGTCTCGAACACAATTTCTAGACAAGTGAGTTGGCTCTCACCCACTTCAGCCCAACAAAGAGGAGACCGACATTTCCGTCCGTAAAGATCCTCGAACAGAGCTGCCATTATGCTAGAATGGTAGCTGTTGTTGTAAGAGAATACCACCAATGGTAGATGACTCTCCCAAACCTTGCCAAAATCGATAACACATGCCCGAAGCATATCCTCCAAAGTTTGAATTGTCCTCACACTTTGATCTTCAGTATGCGGATGATAAGCGGTACTCATATCCAACTGAGTACCGAATGCCTTATGCAAGGCTTTCCAGAAATGCGAAGTGAAACGGGAATCACGATCCGAAATGATAGAAACACGCACCCCGTTCCGAGAGACCACTTTCTTAAGATAGATCCGAGATAACCGCTCCAAACTATCACTTTCCTTAATATCCATAAAGTGCGCAGATTTTGTCCACCGATCGACAAACACCCAAATAGTATCGCAACCACTTGCTGATCTCGGAAGCTTGGTTACAAAATCCATCATGATTTGTTCCCACTCCATTCGGGAATTTCAGGTTGCTGAAGAAGACCAGACGACTTCTGATACTAAACCTTGACTTTAGCACAAGTCAAACACTTGCTCACGTATGAAGCTATATCAGCCTTCATGTTTAGCCACCAATAAAGTATCTTCAAATCCTAATACATATTATTGGTACCAGGGTGAACAAAATACCGGGATTTGTGAGCTTCGTCCAAGACAAGCTCTCGCAAATTCCTGAACAACGGAACCTAAACACGCCCTGTGAAGTAATGTAGGCCATCCGACCTAAGCTCAAGGTGCTTATCGTTAATATGCATAGTTTCAGCTTTAAGGTTTTCCTCCTTCAAAGCCTTCTGCTGCACAGAACGGATTCGGTTAGGCAAACTAGAATGGACGGTGAGTTGCAAAGCTCGAACACGACGAGGCTTAACAGATTCCTTCCTGCTTAAGGTGTCTGTCACAACATTCACCTTTCCAGAATGGTACTTAATAGCGCAATCATAATCATTAAAAAGTTCGCCCATCGACGCTGTCGCATGTTCAACTCCTTCTGATCAAAGATATGCTGAAGACTCTTGTGATCGGTATAGATGGTGCACTTGGTACCGTACAAGTAGTGTCTCCAAATCTTCAGAGCAGATACAACCGCACCCAATTCTAGATCATGGGTAGTGTAGTTCTTCTCATGGACTTTAAGCTGACGAGAAACATAAGCAATAACCTTCTTGCGTTGCATCAACACACAACCGAGACCCTGGATAGAAGCATCGCAATAAACAACGAAATCATCCGTACCCTCAGGCAAGGATAAGATAGGCGCAGAACAAAGTTTAAGCTTCAGCGTCTGAAATGCTAACTCTTGCGAATCACCCTAGTCAAACTTCTTGTCTTTTTGGGTAAGAGAGGTGAGGGGTTGAGCAATCTTCGAAAATCCCTCGATCAAACAACGATAGTAACCGGTGAGACCTAGGAATTTCCGAATCTCAGTTGGCATCTTCGGTGCTTCCCAGTCTTTGATGGCTTCTATCTTAGCTAGATTGACATGAATCCCCATTTCATTCACCACATGACTAAGGAATTGAACCTTACGCAACCAAAAATCACATTTGGAGAACTTAGCATAGAGCTGTTCTTGTCTTAAGAGTTCCAAGACTAGGCGCAAGTGTTCCTCGTTGTCCTACTTGCTCTTGGAATAGATAAGAATGTCATCAATGAAGACGATGACGAATTTTTCAAGACACGATTTGCAAACACGGTTCATCAAATCCATGAACACTGCTGGAGCATTAGTGAGACCAAAAGGCATGACCAAGAATTCAAATGGCCATAGCGAGTTCGAAAAGCAGTCTTCGGAATATCGGCTTCCTACACTCTCAACTGATGGTATCCAGATCTCAAATCAATCATCGAATAGAAACTGGAACCCTAAAGCTGATCAAACAAATCATCAATACGGGGAAGAGGATAACAGTTTTTGATTGTCACATTGTTCAGCTCATGATAATCATGCGAAGGCTTCCATCTTTCTTCTTACCGAACAGGATAGGGGCTCGGCACAGGGATGAACTAGGCCGAATGACACCCTTCTCCAATAACTCCCGGAGTTGGTTAGATAATTCTTGCATCTCGTGAGGTGCAAGACAATAAGGGGCTCGAGCGATAGGAGTTGCACCAGGTGCAAGATCAATATGAAACTCGACATGCCATTGAGGCGGAAGGCCAAGTAAATCTTCAGGAAAAAATAAGGAAAATCACGAACAACTGGAATATCTTCAATGTTCTTCTCTTCCTCAGACGATATGAAAACAAGTGACAAAATGGCTGTATAACCCTTTCGAAGATACTTATGGGCTTTCATACATGAAATGATACTCAAAGAAACGCCGCTTTTCTCACCATTCACCAATAGAATTTCTCCATCAGGGAGAGGGTGTCAAATGACTTTATCAAAACAAATGATTTCAGCCCGTTACAACGATAACTAATCCATACCCACCACGACGTCGAAACTACCCAATGACACCGGCATATGATCTTTAGTGAAAGACAGACCCGAAAGCTCTAGGCGACACTGCTTAAGAATATGCGTCGCCTCAATTTCTTTACCGTTAGCCAATTCTATCAAGTACTTAGCTTCTAAAGGTGTGGGTACTATATAGCAACTGACTAAACTCAACAGATATGAAACTCTTATCGGCACCAGAATCAAATGAAACCGAAACATAGCGATCATTAAGAAGAAACGTACCGGTAACTGTGTCAGGGTTCTATCGCGCTTCCCTCGAACCAATGAAGAATGCACGCGCATTCCGGCCGCCACCCCCGTTGTTGTTGTTACCGCTTCCGTTCTTCCCACCATCACCCTGCTTCAACTTCGGGAAATCTCGCTTAAAGAGTCCCGCTTGACCACAATTAAAACACACTTGATTTCCCTAAGGGGCAGCAATAGTAACAACAGCCTGAGCCTGCTTTGGCTGAAGATTGACCCTACAATCTTTAGCGAAATGACCGGCTACAACAGAACTTATCACAACTCCCTGCATAATGATACTCACACTGATTACACTTCGGATTTTTCCCAGCATATCCACCCTGCTTCTGACTAGATGATGACCCTAACACTTCAAACTTTCTTGCCTGTAGCTGCGACTGAACTAGAGCTAGGTTCTTCCCAGAGTTATGCCATTTCCTCTTGTTGTTCTCAGGGGTTTTCAGAGCTGCACCCCTCGAATGTAGAACACCTTCTTCAACATTTTGATTGGTCAGCTTATGGGCTGACCTGATAGTCCCCTACAATATAGAAGAATCATTCACAGTAACCAATCCACAAACCTCCAGCACTAACCCAGCAATGTAGTGCTCAATCCGCATGTACATCGGCGTAATCAACTCTGGACACATATCAGCCAGCTCATGATGCTTAGTCATGTACTCCTCGATCTCAGATCCCACCATCTTATGATTCAAAAGCTCATGCTCCAAGTTCTGCACCTCATCCTGGGGGCAGTACACACACTTCAAACGGTAAACAAACTCATTCCAAGGCATAGCATTGGCTTCACCTAAGCCAAGAGTCTAGGTAGTAGAATTCCACCACGTCAAAGCAGGACCTTCCAAGGTAGCTGAAGCAAACTTCACATGATCCACCACCGGACAATTACACATAGCTAAAACAGACTCAATTTTCTCCAACCACCTGAGAAGTCCCACTGCTCCCTCGATTCCACTGAAATGATGGGGCTTGCAATCCATGAACATCTTAAACGTGCACACAGGCTACACATGAGGAGGTGGTTGCTGGTTGATAGCATTGCCTAAACCAATAAGCACACCAATTACTCAAAGTGAATATATCACAAAGATATAGATAAGAATAGTAGTAATCAAATTACCACCAAGGCCCTACTAAGCGGGCTATAAAGCAGAAAGAGCAATGGACTTCTGCTCCTGAATCAAGTTATTCAGCTCATCATGGGTCATGTTGAAGTTGTGTGACAACCGTCACCTTCATCTTCCATCAAATTGACAAAAATAGCCCTTTAAATATTTCCATTATAGTCCTTATAAGTTTCATCGTATTAAAATTTAATTCTTGAGCAAACTAAAAATTTATCATTTATATTTTTTATGGATCGGGTATAAGTTTTAATCAAATACGTATCTTGAAACGTCTACGCAATGGATCTTATAAAAATTTCAAGTTTCATAAAGATTTGGAAACTTTTAAGTCAAGTTAAGTTAACTTAGTGAATTTTCTTTAAAGAAAAAAAAATTAACCTATTTATACTAAAAACTAACAAGGCTAAACATGAGGGACCAAATCTGTCAAACTATCAAAGTTTTAAAAACAAATCTGATCCCTCCTTTGCTTCCACGTTTTTCCGGCCATAACCGAGTCGCCGGCGGCGAACTTCCGATCAAACTCCGGCGAAGGCTTTTCAACCCTTTTCAACTCGTTTTAATTAATCCCGGACGTTTCTCCATCAATTATTGAACGTTTCAAGTATACATAACGCATTTAAACAAGCTTTAACCATGATTTAATCGGGTTTAATTTGTAACCGTCGAGGTTCTTTAACCAAAAGATCAAACATGTATGTTTCTTAATAATATATTAAATTGATCCTTCCATTCATTTTCTGCACCGATTGAGGTTCTAAGCCCACAATAAAACATTCGAAAACCTGTCCAGAATGCTCTGCAAATCGACACCAAGCTTCGCCTCTTTGTTCATCGAGTTCGACTAATAATCGATATTGTAAGTCCATTATTCTTTTGCCGTTTTGTTTCCTCATCATTTCCGATCGAAAGCCCCATATTTTCGGTACTTAATCCTATCTGAATCGTGTTTGATTGTTTTAAGGTTAGGGTTAGGGTTCTAAGTATTATTTGGGGAAGAAGATGATTAGTTTGTTATTAGTAAAATAATTTTTGTATTGGATAAAATCAACAAAAGTCCTTGTGGTGTAGTGGTAGAATGTTTGTGTGTGTGTGGATGAGACTTGGGTTCGACCCCTGCTGACCACAGGTTCACCCTTTTTGTTTTTTTCCCTTTCTGATTTTTTTTTTATTATTCATATATGTATATAAATACCTTATTCTTTTAATAATTCATAGAAAATTCATTTTTGTACCAAAAATCATGAAAATTTAGGTGTAGACTCTTGATATCTCATAGGAAATTATCATTTTTTTATTTTCTAAAAAAATATATTAATTTAGTATTTTTATTAATTTAATTTGTTTTAACCATATTTAATTGATTAAAAATTCATTTTTAATGATTTTAATCTCAAAATTTTTGATAAATTATTTCAATCATCATGAACTGAAATAAAAATTATTGGTTCAAGAAACATTTATTTTTATTGATTTTCCTATTTTAATCATTTAAACATGATTTAAATTCATTAAATTAGTTTTAAATATAAATAAGTTTACAAAAATTATGGGAAAATTAATTTTATTTATTTACATCAGAATGTATATTTTGTATAAAAATAATATTTTTGGATCATGTCTTGTATTTTTAGTTTTATTTATGTTTAATTAGAAATAATTAATCACTTATTTATTTATATTATTTAACATTTATTTTATAAATACTTTCCTTATAAAATAGATATAGTCTTAGTTATTATTTGTTGGTTTATGGTGTAACGCATAATTATTTATTTATACATTTATGATTATTATATTTATTTAATTTAGTTAAAGTAATTAATTAAATTACTTCGTCTTAATTATTCAAACATATTTTTATCTAAATATTCAATTGGTAATAATTATATTACCTAAACCACATTTACAAACTTTGGTATATTATTTTTAATATATACAACTTTTATATTAATTCAACTTATCATCAAAACTCTAATTCCCCAAATCGACTTAGCAAACCCTAATGCCTTAGACCCTAGATACTTTAGACTCTTAGACATTTCCTTATTAGTATTCATATACATTATAGGTTGAATTCCTCGGAATTCCCATTACTTAGCTCACAACCGCTTAAGTTGGATTTTGATCGCTTTCGCAAATTGTGAGTATATCTTTTCCCTTTTTACTGTTTTACTCTTTTGGGGTGACTCATGTACAATTATTACTAAACTTACGTATGTTATTTACAAAGCAATGTGCTCTTGATATGTTTTGTGTGAATTGTATGAACGATTTGTCAAAGTCATTAACCTTTAGGCCGCACCTAACAATGAGTAGTATTACGAATTATTTCCCTTGGTTACTTACGTGAACGAGTTAAGTCCTTGGTCATTGTTATGGTTTTTCTTGAACGATGTGTGAACGATTATTGAACGATGTGAGGCTTGATTTTGACCCTTTTACATATTACAATATCATAGCACATATATTGCGAAACACTTTCTAAATGTATTCAAACAGGGTATGCTCACCAATACATTTTTGTATTGACCAAATTATTTTCGTACATGTTTCAGGTTCTTATGAGATGACTTTTAAGCTTTTGGAATTTTACTTAGATTTTGGATTCATTGTATTATTGTTAGTTGGCATTTAGAATCGTTGTATTTCAATTCAATGTAATAAACTATGCAATCAATATATCAATATTTACACTTTTAGTCCATGAGGTATTGAACAATCGTCACTACGTGACACCTCGATGTTTCCGCCATCGGTCGGGGTGTTACGGATTAGTATCAGAGCCATGGTTATAGGGAATTAGGTTATTAGAATGCCTTTTAGCCTAGTCTATAACTAAGTTTACTTTCACGAGTCCTCTCGTGTATATTTATCTTATTTCTTATATTTTCTTTCAAGATATTTTCACTATGATTCTTTCTCGTTATACTTGGAAAAGAAGACACTTGTATTTCACAAACGAAACGAAATCATCAGTTAGGAGTGGTATCCATACCTTGGTGAATAGTTTCACTCTTCTATATATTTTACATCTTTGGGATAAATATCTTTGAGATAGGAGTGATACCCACACCTCAAAGAATTATTTCTTCAAAAAGAAACTGAACCACTGAGCTGGGAGTGATATCCTTATCTTAGTGACTAGTTCCACTCTTTCCTATTTTTGCTTTTGAAATAAAACTTTGAGCTAGGAGTGAAATCCATACCTCAAGGAGTATTTCTACATCTCGTTTTAAAGTCTCGCTAAAAGTTTTGAAATATACCAGTGACGGGGTACGTGCAATCGGGAAGGATGACCATTTACTCATAGGTTTAAGTACACTCCCCACAAGTCACTAATAATATTTCAATTTCTTTGGCTAGTCACCGGTTTCATTAGAAATATTTTCAGAATCACATTTCATTATTTTTCATTTGTTGTTTGAAACTTTTCTATAATGAAGTTATTATCTCTTTTGACTTTTTCCCTATTAATAGCTATCGCTATTAGTGCATTTTTCCGATTTCCATTATTGATTCTTAAGTTTTGTTTAACATTTGGATTTTAAGTTCCATCTCTTGATGTTTTATACTCATTGATCATTCGCTTTTTAATTTTTCATCATCATTATTAAAAACTCTTATCCGCTATATTATCGCATTAAAACTTACACTATTTTCATTTATGCTTTGTGACTTTTACACTATTATCGCATTGACTTTTATCATTCACGTCATTTCTAAATCTTGGTCTTTTGAAAATACATTTGATTTATATGGTTTTTGAGAAAAGAAACTTGCGACTGATAATATGCCTTATGACAATTTTCAAACTCGACTTCTTGTAAACACATGAAAGTGTGTACTTACGAAGTCTTTTCATGTGAAGCTGTTTTGAATCTAAAAAGTTATTCTCATGCATCACTACTATTCTTTCAACTATATCACAAAGTTAAAGTAAACTACGTTTTGTTTTATAAACGAAAATTTATCTTTTACACTAACACTCTTTCAGTCGCAAAACTTTTGGTCTAAACATTGGACATATCCTTATCGGAATGTTGCTAAATGACTTTTAACATATAGTGCATATATTTAAACCCACATGACCAGTAGACTATACGTATGTTCCGTCCACTCACAATTGCAGTAAATATCATTATCTTATTCTTACATCATTTTATTTTATTATATTCGCGTATTATCTTATTTATGATTATTCTCGTATTATTATTTTATTGGTGGTTATTCTCACGCGTTATTTGCAATTATTCTCGCACTAATTATTAGTAGTCATTCTTACAACACTGGTTTTGAGCATTAATTTAACTCGTTTACTTTCATTTTGTGAAAATTGTGCGA
This sequence comes from Ambrosia artemisiifolia, assembly GCA_032199755.1. NCBI lineage: Eukaryota > Viridiplantae > Streptophyta > Magnoliopsida > Asterales > Asteraceae > Ambrosia > Ambrosia artemisiifolia. Next base: position 37,166,998 of record CM063522.1, read on the forward strand.
TTTACTTGATTTATATTATACTATTCTTTCAATCGAAATGTTATACTTGACGCATATTTGGTATGCATATTTTCTTTTCTGTTTTGAGCAAAACCCTGTTATACTTTACATTATTTTGTTCATCATCATGGTCAATGAACATCCTAGTTGATAACTCGTATGAGATCTAAGCCAGTGCCCACGTACGACTCGGGTTAGAGTATTTCTTTAATCCGAGGGGAACGGTGTAAACCTCAGAGTTTATCAATATGAGTGTTTAAAGCCAACGATGTGAGCAGAAGTTACCGGTTAAGGGTGAACCCGAAAGGGAAGAAGCTCTAACCATGTCTTATACTTACATGTTATTCACATTACGGTTAAAGGGAAAACCCGGAAGGGAAGGACCTCTAACCATGTCATGATTGAACATTATTTCATTACAGTGGCTATTACATATTGGTTGCACGCATTTATTTTTGTTAGGGTTATGGAAAAGCATAACACCCTAGTGTAAGGTAAACCGATGATTACGGTCCGGAACGCAATCATGGATTTACAGGTACATGAGGGTGGTGTGTAATTCTATTTAGGCCGTTGGTAGACAATCAGTACGGGTCCAAAGTATCGGGAGTGTGGTGGGTTAGCTGCGGTACACCCTATATATAAGCATAAACGATACTGCGGGAGCGGACTAGGAGTCTGACCAAGAACCTAGCCATTACTACCTCTTCATTAGATCGTTGACTAATAGCTATCATTTTCGATAAGAACGTTCTTACACGAGCTTTAATTCGTCTTCCTAGAGTCTTTCTCTTGACCACTCTCGATTATTTGGATTCTTGTTGCATACTCTAACAACGTTCAGTCAGAAACTTTCCTAAAGTAGGGGAGACTGCCTTCATTAGTATCTTTCCCCCTCACTCGTTACACATTCCCAAACCTTACTTATTTAACTCCCAACTTTCTAATCTCGAGTCAACTGTCAAACATTTTGAAACTTTTATCTTGGATATTAGATAACTATTTTAAATTTTGCCAAAACATGACTCATAAAAATTTTAAAAGCCTACTTGAGTTTTACAACGTCTTTTGTACCATGGTAACCTCCACTTGAAAGAATTTCGAGACGAAATTTTCTAAAGTAGGGGAGACTGTGACAACCGTCACCTTCATCTTCTATCAAATTGACAAAAATAGCCCTTTATATATTTCCATTATAGTCCTTATAAGTTTCATCGTATTAAAATTTAATTCTTGAGCAAACTAAAAATTTATCATTTATATTTATTATGGATCGGGTATAAGTTTTAATCAAATACGTATCTTGAAACGTCTACGCAATGGATCTTATAAAAATTTCAAGTTTCATAAAGATTTGGAAACTTTTAAGTCAAGTTAAGTTAACTTAGTGAATTTTCTATAAAGAAAAAAAAATTAACCTATTTATACTAAAAACTAACAAGGCTAAACATGAGGGACCAAATCTGCCAAACTATCAAAGTTTTAAAAAACAAATCTGATCCCTCCTTTGCTTCCACGTTTTTCCAGCCATAACCCAGTCGCCGGCGGCGAACTTCCGATCAAACTCCGGCGAAGGCTTTTCAACCCTTTTCAACTCGTTTTAATTAATCCCGGACGTTTCTCCATCCGATGAAACTCCGGCGAAGGCTTTTCAACCCTTTTCAACTCGTTTTAATTAATCCCGGACATTTCTCCATCAATTATTGAACGTTTCAAGTATACATAACGCGTTTAAACAAGCTTTAACCATGATTTAATCGGGTTTAATTTGTAACCGTCGAGGTTCTTTAATCAAAAGATCAAACATGTATGTTTCTTAATAATATATTAAATTGATCCTTCCATTCGTTTTCTACACCGATTGAGGTTCTAAACCCACAATAAAACATTCGAAAACCTGTCCAGAATGCTCTGCAAATCGACACCAAGCTTCGCCTCTTTGTTCATCGAGTTCGACTAATAATCGATATTGTAAGTCCATTATTCTTTTGCCGTTTTGTTTCCTCATCATTTCCGATCGAAAGCCCCATATTTTCGGTACTTAATCGTATCTGAATCGGGTTTGATTGTTTTAAGGTTAGGGTTAGGGTTCTAAGTATTATTTGGGGAAGAAGTTGATTAGTTTGTTATTAGTAAAATAATTTTTGTATTGGACAAAATCAACAAAAGTCCTTGTGGTGTAGTGGTAGAATGTTTGTGTGTGTGTGGATGAGACATGGGTTCGACCCCTGCTGACCACAGGTTCACCCTTTTTGTTTTTTTTCCCTTTCTGATTTATTTATTTTATTATTATTCATATATGTATATAAATACCTTATTCTTTTAATAATTCATAGAAAATTCATTTTTGCACCAAAAATTATGAAAATTTAGGTGTAGACTCTTGACACCTCATAGAAAATTATCATATTTTTATTTTCTAAAAAAATATATTAATTTAGTATTTTTATTTATTTAATTTGTTTTAACCATATTTAATTGATTAAAAATTCATTTTTTATGATTTTAATCTCAAAATTTTTTATAAATTATTTCCAATCATCATGAACTGAAATAAAAATTATTGGTTCAAGAAACATTTATTTTTATTGATTTTCCTATTTTTAATCATTTAAACATGATTTAAATTCATTAAATCAGTTTTAAATATAAATAAGTTTACAAAAATTATGGGAAAATTAATTTTATTTAATTACATCAGAATGTATTTATTTTGTATAAAAATAATATTTTTGGATCATGTCTTGTATTTTTAGTTTTATTTATGTTTAATTAGAAATAATTAATCACTTATTTATTTATATTATTTAACATTTATTTTATAAATACTTTCCTTATAAAATAGAGATAGTCTTATGTTGAAGTCTTAGTTATTATTTGTTGGTTTATGGTGTAACGCATAATTATTTATTTATACATTTATGATTATTATATTTATTTAATTTAGTTAAAGTAATTAATTAAATTACTTCGTCTTAATTATTCAAACATATTTTTATCTAAATATTCAATTGGTAGTAATTATATTACCTAAACCACATTTACAAACTTTGGTATATTATTTTTAATATATACAACTTTTATATTAATTCAACTTATCATAAAAACTCTAATTCCCCAAATCGACTTAGCAAACCCTAATGCCTTAGACCCTAGATACTTTAGACTCTTAGACATTTCCTTATTAGTATTCATCTACATTATAGGTTGAATTCCTCGGAATTCCCATTACTTAGCTCACAACCGGTTAAGTTGGATTTTGATCGCTTTCGCAAACTGAGTATATCTTTCCCCTTTTTACTGTTTTACTCTTTTGGGGTGACTCATGTACAATTATTACTAAACTTACGTATGTTATTTACAAAGCAATGTGCTCTTGATATGTTTTGTGTGAATTGTATGAACGATTTGTCAAAGTCATTAACCATTGGGCCGTACCTAACAATGAGTCGTACTACGAATTATTTCCCTTGGTTACTTACGTGAACGAGTTAAGTCCTTGGTCATTGTTATGGTTTTTCTTGAACGATGTGTGAACGATTATTGAATGATGTGAGGCTTGATTTTGACCCTTTTACATATTACAATATCATAGCACATATATTATGAAACACTTTTCTAAATGTATTCAAACAGGGTATGCTCACCAATACATTTTTGTATTGACCAAATTATTTTCGTACATGTTTCAGGTTCTTATGAGATGACTTTTAAGCTTTTGGAATTTTACTTAGATTTTGGATTCATTGTATTTCTGTTAGTTGGCATTTAGAATCGTTGTATTTCAATTCAATGTAATAAACTATGTAATCAATATATCATTATTTACACTTTTAGTCCATGAGCTATTGAACAATCGTCACTACGTGACACCTCGATGTTTCCGCCATCGGTCGCGGTGTTACATGTTGCCACGACCCCCGCCTTGACCACCGCTACGACCACCAGTTCGGCAACCATTACGACCACTACGACGAACGCCACGAACTCCTGACATCTGTTGGCATTCACAATGAATAAGATATTCAGAATTATCACTAGTACGAGACCACTAGTAATCATGATATAGAATCCTCCCGATCCGACCAATTTGTATCAACTACAAATCATCCGATCGAGATATCTGAACTTAAAAGAATCTCTAAGTGAGCAGTCACTTGGAGGTGTACTATAACCAGTACAAATGCAAGATAGTGTGTGTATGGGCAAGCGTGTTCATTGGAGCCTAGAATGGAGATGTTCGAATCCTGGACAGAACTCTAGAATACGCCGAAGCCACTCAAATGCACACCACCGGTGTGTAAGTCCAACCAACTAGCCTCTTCATCCTTTAACTCGAAGAAGAAGAAAAGATAGGAATATAAGATTGAAACAGATAATAGATAAGATAGATGATGCGACATGCAAATGATGAAGATACCGACACCCTAGCAATGTTAGTAAGTTTCCCACTTATTACGAGTCATAAGTGTGTGACAGTCTAGTGTGTGAGACTCGGCTATAGATTAGACCCTACATGAATTCCTAGTTCACTATAACCATTGTCTCTGATACCAATCTATCACACCCTCAAATTCCACATGTGGGGTTTTACTGCGAGGCTCGTGACATTCCAGGATTTAAGTCAATGGTCACAATAAACGACAACTATATTATATGAAAACAACGTAATAAAACCAACCAAACAGTTTAAAAGTATCAACTAAATACAGCGAAAGCAAATAAGTTTATAATCCTCGTAATGAACGTAAAAGATGTTTGCTAAAAGTGTTTCAAAAGCAATTCACGTGAACCTAGACCCCGTGAGACTCTGTGCGCCTATCCAACTCCGCTACCTTAGCGACCTGAGAAAACATGATAAAAGTATCAACATAATATGCTGGTGAGTTCATAGGTTTTACAAAACGTGTCATAAGTTTTGAAACATCAATCCCGTTACTACTATGTTATGCGAACGTTAGCTAGACGTTATGTTGCTACCCATCGGACTACCGTCATCCCCAGTAGGCCCTGTAGTTCGAGACAATATGCACCCGTCCAACACACAGTTGACCCGGATGGGGTTCGTCAGGCCCATAGATCTATCGACATTTCTCCCGCTATGTACCCCCATATTAGTGGTTTCCCTAAGATTTAGATGAGTCGTATAGTAAACGAAAGATAACAATTGTATAACATAATCTTTATGCATCAAAAATATGTAGCATGTTTCACCCCCATGGAAAATTATGTGAAAGTGGGGCCGTGAAACTCACCTTAGGTTGCGTTCTTCTAAAACAGACCGACTGACCGAGTTATGATAGCCTCTAATACCGGCGACCTATCATAAAGTGTTTATAAGTGTCTTGACTAATAACCCGTATGTTAACTTATAAGACCCTGACCCATAAACACGTGATTAACGATTAAACTTACGAGTTTTGACCTTACTTAAAACCACTCCCGATTAAAACTTTGACATTTTTGAAAAACCCAAACGATTTTGATCAATACATTTTTGATTCCCACAAATTTTATATTTTTAACTATTAAACATGTACTAAGCTATGGCGATATAACGGGAGTTCTTTGAATTCTATTGCGGAAGCATATGAGTGATCGGGTATGTTCAGCTCCTCTCATGACTTGATCCTTCCGGGATCCTTAAGCTTTGTACCTAGGGTTAACATCAAGAACTAACCCGATTAAACTTGCCTAAACGTCCAAGGCTTAACGAGAAAACAAAAACAAACATTTCTGCCCTGCCCGCTTATGCGGCCGTTTCAATTTTTCAGTGAAGTCTTACGCGTCTGTTTCACTTTTCCGTTTAGGCTTTAAATAATAAAATTTCCTGATACACCCGAAATGACCGTTTTGAAATACCAAGGAAACCTTATGCGGCCGTTTCAATGGCTTGTGTAAACTATATCAAAACTACCAATTTTCACAATTTCATGGCCTACACTTTAAGCTTGTATTATAAGCTTTTCCAAGCTATATATCCAAGTATTTAGGTTGTTGCAAACAAATTTAAGAGGCCGGCCATAACCTCATTCGGTTTATGTCACTATGACCCGATTCTTAGTTTTGAGTGTTTATGTCGATTTTTACCCAAATCGACTCGAAGGCATTTATATTACTATGGACATACCGGGTGGCTTTGACCCATATCCATACCTTGTGCTCTTCCTCCATGATTCTTGGCATCAAGTGCCCATTCTAAAATGCATTTACCTGTACACTTTCTAAATTGACAAAAATTAGTTTCTCGGACTTCAAATGGTAATACTTTTCCATTTGATCTGTTTAGTCTCATGAATCTTAATGCTTGGAATACAAGCATCAAATGTTGGACTCAAATGATGAGGACATCACCATTTGATCCGTTTAGACTCATAGGTCATGATTTTATTGATTCATTTGAATTAAAATATCATTTCCCACACATCATTATTAATTGACCCGTTTGATGAATTTCACCATTCGGTCACAACTCATTGTTTTCAATTAATTTCATAAACCCTGTTTTGTTATGGGTTCACCCCACTTAATGGGTTTCACCTCTTGGGGTATACCTTTATTACATATTCATGATTAAAACTAATGTATACAACACTTAAGCCATTTTATAATCTAATGGTATAAGTAAAAGTTACCTTGTATTGCACCTTAATTTCCTTGCACTTAAGGCTTGTATTCGCTTGACACATTTGCTTGTTGATTCATTCTTTCCAAGCTAGCACCTAGCTTGACAAGATTAACCTTCCTTATACTCATAAAATTGATCAAGTTAGTTACCATGTCCAATAACGAACACATCTCATGAGTTTACTCACACCATTTCATCTAAGTTTGAGTTTTGGTCAGTTTGACTTCCAAAAAGTCAAACTGTCCATAAAAATCTTCATGTACACTAGCTAAGACAATGATGCACACAAGTACCAGGCTTTCATTCCCTATAATCATCTCATCCAAATAAACATTTAGTGTTAAGGAAATGGGTATCTAGACAATCACATGCATTGAGTTCATAAAACACCTTATTTTCATTGCTGCACTTTTTGCGCAGCAGCAGTTCGGGTCACTTTTACCCCTACTAAACCCTATAATATGACTTCAACTTTCAAATACGAAATGTGCTTCGTTCAAAGACCTTTCCAGGCATATAAAGAACACCTCCTAACGATTTTTCAATGATTTTATATGATTTTTGAAAGATCAGGTCTGCACATAAAATGGTTCCAAACAACATGCTATTAAAACGAATTTACTAACTTATCATCCTGTTTTGACCCACTATAACTTAGAATTAGCTTCTCATGGCTAAATATGAAATGTAACTAGGTGTTTTAATAATCGCGCGCTGCGCGATATATCCTGTGCCGCGTTGTGCCACAACTGTGCTAACAGCGGTGTAAGATGGAGGCGCAAAATCGTGTTACGTAACAACGAAAAAATGACCAAAACCAGGAAAATCGGCAAGAAAGAACGCAACAGATGAACGGAGACGAAAATATTATACGAACGTAGATGAAAACTACGTAAAAAAACGTAGACGGACGGAGACGAAAAGATCAGGTGTTGCAGATGAACGGAGACGAAAATACTATATGAACATAGACGAACACTACGTAAAAAAACGTAGACGAACGGAGACGAAAGTACAATACGAATGTAGACGAACACTACGTAAAGAAAACGTAGACGAACGGAGACGAACGTACTATACGAACGTAGACTAACACTATGTAAAAAATACTATACGAACGTAGACGAAAACACTATACGAACGTAGAGCAAGTTGGGTTAAAGAGCGGGTATTGCAGACGAACGGAGACGAAAGTACTATACGAACGCAGACAGACAGTACGCAAAAAAAAAAAAATTAAATTGTGGCCAAGATGGGGAAAAAAACTTAACCAAAAAGTTGGTGATCAAAACGGGGAAAAAATGGGGGAAAATAAAACGTAACAAAAAAGTTGGTGGCCAAAACGGGGAAAAAAGAACCTAAAGAAAGGAAAAATAAATAAAGTGTGGCAAAAATAGGGAAAAAAACCTAACCAAAAAGTTGGTGACAAAAACGTAAAAAAAAAAAACTTAACAAAGAAAACAAAAAAAAAAAGTGGGGCAAACAAAAAGTTAAAAAAATGACTATTTCTAAGAACGCTCCGTTTAATGTATATATAATATGTGTAACAAGCTTTTAAACAATATAAGACTCGCCTTCTAACTTCTAATACCGAATGAGATATAACCTTTACAAGGTGACTAGTTATAACCACGTTTAGCTTATTGTGTTTTCTTTGTATTATGGAGCACCACAGGTGCACCATTTTATAAGTAGCTTTTCTAAGATTTTTAAACTAAATGAATTACCATAACCTTATGTATCCAATCAAAGGTTGATTTCACCATCAACTCATGTTTATATATAACAATGCATCAACATTCATACATAATTCCCAAGTTTCTAATTGTGGTTCTTATCTAGTGTGGATGTAGATGCACGAAGTGCGACTAATGATTGGATTAGTATAGTTAACATATGTTAGAATGTTTTGCTGATGGGTTGAAAGTGGAAGAAAGGGGCGAATGTAAAGGTATATGGGCGAAGGTAGAGATTAAAGGGGCGAAGGTGAAGACTGACTGCAAGTGAAGACACATTCGTACCATGTTGTGGGCGAATGTGGAAAAGTTCCACATTCGCACCATACAACTGGGCGAATGTGCAGAGCCTATATATAGTTTTTGTGTGTTTTTGTGTTAGAGAGAGTTTTAGTTAAAGTCTGTATTGTGGTCAGGTTCAAGGTTAATTTGTGATAGTGTGTGTGTTCAATAGATTGACTAGGAGATTGATTGTAACACGTTTTTATGAAAGTTAATCTATGAAAAGGTATTTGAAATGATGTTTTCTGTGTTTTGATCCGAGTTTTATCAGTTTGTTCATAACTAGGGTTTCCGCACCTGGTTTTGTTACTTGTATGATCATATTTTCCTGTTTTAGCTAAAATCTTACAATTACAAAGTGGTATCAGAGCCATACGGATCATACAACAACAAATTTGATAAACTCAGAGCTGATTTGGACATGATTTTGATCAAAATACATCTGTTTTTGACTAAAAATGATTTTTGAGTGTTTTTGATTGATTTAGAGTGGAATTTGTGGATAAAATCAAGTTTTCCAAGAATTAAAGTTGTTCCAAATCAATTCCGAATCAAAACCTGATAAAGATCATTCAAATCCATAAACTTTTGAAAATCAGAGATCAAAATAACCGTTTTTCAAAGTGTAACCGTTTTTCAAACTCAGAATGGGCGAACTTGCAGTCTAGTGGGCGAACCTGACCTAGAGTGGGCGAATGTGTGTGTTTTCTGGTCGAACCTAGCATAATTCTGGGCGAACCTGGAAAGTTGTGTTTGAATTTTTCACTTTCGGGTAAGAATTTCCACATTCGATTCGTCGGGCGGGCGAAAGTGGAATTAAACTGGTCGAACCTGTGTTAGTTTGGACGAAAGTGGAAATTAGACTTTGATATTCTACATTCTGTTCATTCTCTACCTTCGTGTGTTACTGTTTGGATGAACGTGGACTGTTTCTGGACGAAAGTAGGATATTTTGGGCGAACCTAAAATTTAGTTTGGAAAATTTTCTAAGTGTTGTGATTTTCGAAGTTCGTGAACATCATGTGGAATTTTCCGACTACCCCGAGACCAGCAACAACACAACCACAACAGCAAGTGATGGACCCATGGACAGTGGCAGCACAAAAGACGAGCACACAGTCTTCGCAACCGATCAATTACATCGCGATGACTAGCTCGATGCCTCAGAGTGTAGCACCTCCAGCACCACAACCTGACTACTGGGGAGTAGCAGCAGCGGTGGTAAATACTCAAACTACCAATGCTATTTCCACACTGATAAATGATTTATCTTCAGGTAGCGGGAATCGGCCACCTAAGCTCATGGAGATGCAAGAATATAATCAGTGGCAGAAAAAGTTTAAGATCCACTTGGAAGGCATGGGAGTGGAGGGTGCAGAGGCATGGAGGATGATTGCTAGAGGTTACACTGCACCGGTTCTGGAGAACACCGGTGAACCAGTTCCATTGGAGAGTATGTCAGAGGAGGAGAAAAAGAAGTTTGCTGTGGAGAAGAAAGCCTATTCCCAGTTGACTCAGGCAATCACAAACGACTTACTACATCAGTTTGGGACGTGCACTACGTCTAAGCAACTGTGGGATGTGCTTAAGAATAGGCATGATGGGAATGAGAAGACTAGAAGGTTGAGGATGGAGGAGTTGCGAAAGGAGTTTGAGAATTTTACTTATGTTGGCAATGAAACTTTAAAAGAATTAACTCCTAGATATTGTCATTTGCTAACTGAATTGTCTAGTTATGGTATACAGATTCCTATGACAGATTTGGTGGACAAGTTTGCAGATGCTCTACCACCATATTGGGATCAGCATGTGGAAGTTCTCAAGGAGAAGGATGCTTATAAATTCTGGACTATCAACGAGTTTGTGCAGAAGCTGGAGAACAAAGAGCTTGAAGAAAAGAGGAAAGCCAAAAGATCACAGATTCCTCAGAATCCAAGCTTATATTTTGGAGGCACTTCAGTACCAGCTGGAAACTCAAGTTCAGGGGGAGTAGTGGCACCACATGTTGCATGTATTTCTAATGTCATGGAACCACCAAAACCAACCATCAACTACATTGCACAAACCTCATCCTACTCACAACCATCATACACACCACCACCACAACAACAATACAACAATTCCTACATTTCACCGTTCTCTCCAATGCAACAAGCAGCATTCTATACTGCTAGCCAATCACAACAACCACCTCAACAAACACAATACATGAATCCAATGATTCAAACCAGTCAACAACCGGTGGTTTTGGAGACTTCTAACTTGGGCAATGTAACTGTTGAAGTTGCTCAGCAACATATTGCACTAGTCTCTGCAATGGTTTCATCTTATAATGGGTTAGTTGCAAGTCAAATTGGGAACAATAATTTGACCAATGAAGACTATGCACAGATTGATAAAGAAGAGATGGAACTTATTGATATTCAGTGGGCTTTTGCGAGCATTATGAGAAGAGCAACGGAGTTTATCGAGAAGACGGGAAGAACGGATTTAGGAACTTCTCCTAACACAACCTACGGGTTCAACAAGGAGAAGGTT